>CM019072.1:29821716-30421716 GCA_009667805.1 Leptobrachium leishanense | reverse complement strand
TTCATACTCGATTTCATGATGTGCACACCTATTAATACCCCATTCCATTATGTACTCCCAATTCATTCTATCTCCATTTTATGCCCCATTTCATTAGTGTTCCTGTTTCATTCTATCCCCCTTTTTATTATGTACTCCATTTCATTATATGCCCTCATTTGATTATGTCCCTCCATTTCATTATATACTTCATTTCATGTCCCCATTTCATTTTGTGCCTCCATTTCATACCCCATTTCATTATGTGTCACAATTTCACACCCAATTTCATGATGTGCACACCTATTCATACCCCATTTCATTATGCGCCCCCAATTCATTGTATTCCCCATTTTATTACTTGACCTCATTTCATTATGTTCCCTCAATTTCCTTATATACTCCATTTCATGCATCCATTTCATTTTGTGCCTCCATTTCATAAATAATGTGCCACCATTTCATGCCCAATTTCATGATGTGCGCACCTATTTATACGTCATTTCATTATGTGCCCCCAATTCATTGTACCTCTATTTCATACCCCATTTCATTTAGTGCCCCCATTTCATTATATTCCCCATTTTATTACTTGCCCTCATTTCATTATGTGCCCCCATTTCATTATATGCTCCATTTCATGCTCCATTTCATTGTGTGCCTCCTTTTCATGGCACATTTCATTATGTGCCCCATTTCACAACAATTTGTGTTTCCATTTCATCATGTGCACCCATTCATGCCCCCTTGTCATTATATTCCCCATTTCAAACCTCATTTCATTATGTGTTCCCGTTTCCTTTATTCGCCGCGCACCTGATGACCACCCGAGGAAAAGAGGTCAACGATGGAATGAGACAGGACCAGGAAACACAGAATCGTGCACTGCACAGTCCTAGTGATCTCACTGCTTAGCCCAGTTTCTTCCCATCCAGAGCCAGTCTCCACCTGTCCTCCAGGGCCTGGTCGCATGCCTAAATCCAGACATTTGCATGTCTGGATCTAGGTACATCATAAATCCGTGCACATAACTAAAAAGCATGGACTGTGTAGGTCGTACACGAACAGATAGCAACCCTAGTGCCTAGACACACCCTATTGTTGAGTGAAGGGGTCCTCTTTGACTCTCTACTTTGACATTCTGCATGCTCCTTTCAAGGATCATGATCAGTAGCATGCACATGGGCCTCATCACTGCATAATGACTGGTTTCTGAATGAAAAATGTATATTTTGTGTCAAATGTTCTGAGCATAAATTTGGAATTAATAAATGTTCCATGGGTGCACAGTCTGAGGAAGGAAATTTTCTGCACGTACTAGTACCTAAAGGCCATTATCAGAGAGCCTGTTAAAAATAAATAATTATTAACAAAAAATAAAATCCTATCGATCTGTTTATCTATCTATCTTCCTTATTGTTTATAAACATCTCCAACACAGGGACGGCCATGGTTGCCAGTGCATACACATACATACACAACACACACACCACGATTAAATAAAACATCATATACAATATTATAATCGCACACGCAAACTATTATGGATACTTACTGCTGGAATATAAAAGGCCGCTTGCTTTCCCCATGCAGTTCAACGGCAGCTGTTGCATAGACAAACTCTCATTTGCCATAGGAATCAATGGCAGTGGGAGAAGGATGAAGGCTTTGTCGTCTTTCTGTAAAAATCAAGACGGGGCGAGGAATAATAAATCAACAATCCGGTTGAGGCGGCCGTCAGGATGCTCCTTCAAGCTCTATATCAAATACATACATATATATACATACATACATACATATAAATAAAAAAACATGGAACACGGCTTAGTGGTGGAAGGGAAAACCGAGACGCACAGGTTGTGAGCGGAGTATGTGCTGGGAATACAAAGAAGGAGGAGGGGGTTGGAAAGGATGTACCGGAGGACCTGTCTGCGCTCTGCAGATGTCTCCTCTACCACGGAGAGGGACGAGGGTGTGTGTGGGGGGGGGGGAGATGAAAAGATATGCGCGGAGGTTAAATCAATGGGACGGGTTTCACGATTTCGTAAGTTCAGCTTGGATCAAAGACAGATTTATATATATATATATTTATATATATTAAAAAAAGGAAATTAAAAAAATAAATAAATAAAATTGAAACGCCAGATGGCTAACGAACAGAACGCTCCGACGGAAAAAGATTATATAATATTCATTACGTTCTTTTCCACGTTCATCATAAAGCGATGAATACATCAATCGCCGCTTTGTAATCCTCTCCGAGGGGACGAAGCATTAACAGATCATAACAAAGGATGCAAATGTAGCTATTGTCCCATTAATTAGTTACATTTTCTATCCTCTAGTAGTCTATCCTAAGGGGTTCACCCCTAAGCCGGCTGACATAAGGAGTTTATTCAGAAAGCAGTGTATTGGTGGTGATTTTTTTTTTTTTGGCCCAAAATTTAGAATCAGTCCCCTATGTAGTGAGGGAGCCCCTTCAGAGATATGCCCACATTGATTCAATATCTTGGATTTACCATGATGCCAATAGGTACATTTCTTTGAATTTTGTGCCTACGTACTTGTTGATTACCTTTAGAAGGTCATTTGGTTTCACAAACCCCCATACTTTATGACATATCTACAGATTGGACCTCAACATTATATTTTTCCCACAGGGCTTTGCTGTGTTACTAGAGTAGTCAGTGTATATGTGAAGGTACATGGCAGAAGAATGGCAGTATCATCTATAGGGGTATTATGGGCAGCGCCCCATCACTTTCTTTTTTCTCTCTTCAAAACTGTTAAAAAGCGTATAGGTATATAATGTGTGTATATATATATATATTTATTTATGCAGTACATAATATACAGGGTGTCCATAAAGTCTCTTTACAATTTCAAACATGTATTACAAATGAAAAGACAGATAAGTGAAAATTATTACAAAATGAGACGTATATATTTAAGTTTGTTTTGCCTAATTTAATACACCTCTATATGGGCACCATTAGTTGCACGAAGCACATCAAGACGGTACTCGATTTCTTGCCATGTTCGCTGTAGCATACCCTTCTCAATGGTGGCAATGGTATTAGTGAAGGCATATGTGGCGAGTAGACAACGATACCCTGTCCCATACATTATACAGTATGTAGGTGCTTGCCACCTGTGCCTACCAGCCTTTCTTATCTGGGTTTTGATGTTCTTCTCCAAAATGTTTTTTGCTGTACTCCAAGTCTCCCTTAATGACAACAAATGTTTATCCAAAGCGGGTAGACCGGTTGTGGGAAACTGGGAATGGAGCGCTGGGGGTAAAACCCGTACACAAAGAATGGGGAATGACCTGTGGTCTCATTAGCAGCATTATTGCATGCATACTCTACCCAGTGCTACAGCTCGGACCAATTGTCCTGCTGTTGTGAAGCAAGACACCTAACGGTACATACTCGCCACCCAGGACATACTTGAAAACGAGAGAAATCTTAATGTATCCTTCCTGGTAAAATCCTTTCTCAAAAATAAAAAAGCACCGCAGGTAGACCTTGGTTATCTTTTTCAGCTTCCCCATTTGTCTGAGGATGATAGTGAGAAACAGATAGGTTTGTGAGGGTCCTAAGAACAAGCAATGGCACTAATGGCCTTTTTTACAGTGGGTGCCCGCTCAGGTCTCACAAGGTTTTATACAAAAAAGGTGTGTATAACACAATTGGGAGCACCACCTAGATACATGAAAACAAGAATAGTGTGATACAGTTTCCACACGGGTATTTTGTTATGAGCCCTCTACAAGTCGCACTCACTAGACGCACAAGGTTTTAGCTTGATTGTGCCATTACAGGAACAACTGCTCCATATGCAATCAGACGCTCTCACCCAGAAAGTGTGGATAACCCTGTAGGCTTAAAGTGAGAAACAGAAAGATTTGTGAGGATCCTGAGAACAAGCAACGGCACTAGTCTCAGGACCCTCACAAACCTCTCTGTTTCTTACTTTAAGTCTACATGGTAATCCAGAGGTGGACCCCTTGCTCGAGGTGCCTAGAGGGTGTCAGCTATACCCTCGTGACGAGGGCTAACAAGGCCGAAACGATCGTCGGGAGTTGCTGCACCTCTCGTGCAGGAATGACTTCCTTGACTATCATGTGGATCACATTATTACCCTTGGATCTGGGTAATTCGACAATAAAATACATAGCCAGATGTGACCATGGTCTATCAGGAACAGGCAGTAGATGAAGCAAACCAACTGGTATGCTTTCTGGACTCTTACTTCTTGTACATATCTCACAAGGTGATACGTATTCTCTCACATCCTTACGAGAAATCAGGTATATACGTAAGGATGTAGTTGAAGCTAGAGAGTAGCAGTGAGCATCTTGCCTGTCTAGCATTCAATCTTGTAGCCTATGAACGTTACCTTTTTATGATTAGTGATACTCATGACTGGATCATGGGAACCTTCCAAGAGATGCCTCCATTCAGACCACACAGATACCACTGCTAACAATTCCAGATTCCTTATGTCACAATTAATTTCAGAACAGGACAGTTTATGTGAAAAGAAACCACATGGATGCAATGGTTGATCAGGTGATTCCCTTTGAGACAGAATTGCTCCTATGCCAATTTCAGATGCGTCAACCTCCAACTAAAAAGGAAGTCTAAGATCAGGGTGTCTCAATACTGGTGCAGTGGTGAAGGCCTGTTTAAGAGCTTCAAAAGCCTGCTTTGCCAAGGGGGTCCACTTTTGGTTGTCATGGCTGTTATGTGTGCAAATAAGGAGAAGCTCTTAATGAATCTCCTATAATATTTTGTGAAACCCATATATCTCTGGATGACCTTTAACCCTTGAGGTAGGGGCCATTCAAGGATTGCAAACAATTTAGAGGGCTCCATCTGGAAGTCCTCAGGAGTGATAACATAACCAAGAAAGTGTAGTGGTTATGTCAAACAGACATTTTTAACAGCCGAGCAAGCACTGTACGAACATGCTCATGGTGTGTATCGAGATCTGGGTAGTAGATCAGAATATCATCAAGATACACAATGACACACGATTACAAGAAATGTCTTAGGACATCCTCTGCCCAATCACTTTTTTATTCTTTTTTTTTTTTTTTTAAATTTAAAGTTTTTTATTTTGAAATAAGTCAGCATTACATCATACTGTAAAATAATGGATGACCTCGCAGGGCCAAACAAGAAGACATAACAAGCAACGGAAACCACACATGGCCAAAAAAGTGTCATCGTAAAAACAGCGAATCGAAAAAATCTAAGGATAGCAATATGTTAGCAGAAAACATCCCCTAGACGGGGGGTCTCATCAAGGTGGGAAATCAAACATATATAAATGCAGCCACTTAAGGCCGGCCAAGGTAACTACGGTCAGCTGGTCAAAAAACATGCATCGCAAAGAAGGACAGGGCGGTAAAAATAAGTAAAAAGGCAGAAAGTACCATGTGCAGGCAAAAAAGCAAAAGCCCTATGCAATGCAGGCTGGGACTGATCAAAACAAATTACGAACCGTCCTGAAAGTCCAGGCACTAGGCCAAGCTAGAGACCAGGGACACGTAAGCATATAAGAGAAATGCAGGGGAGGGGGTGTAATTCAGTAAAGCTCAGACCTGGAGAGGTAGAGGGCATAGAAACCAGCCTTCAATCCGGTCGAGGGTCCGGAGGATCTGGTGAGAGGCCCGCAGCCGCAAGGTCAATCCAAGCCACCGCGGGATCCGTGATGGTATAGGGGACATTTGCGTGGGTCACCACCAAAGCTCCTGCCAGACCCCAGCGATATCGGACACCCTGTCGGCGAAGAACTGATGTCACTTCACGAAAACGCCTGCGAGCCATCAGGGTCTGGAATGGGAGATCATGATACAGGGCCAGAGTGGAGCCCTCAAAGCGTACGGGATCCCTCGCGCCCGGAGCAGACATAACCTTGACCTTGAAAGCCACTTCACGGAAGGCCACTACGACGTCTCGAGGAGCCCCAGGTGGGTTCGTCGCAGGTCTCCTGACCCGAAACACCGACCCAAGCATGTCAGGTGTGTCAGGGGGAAGCCCCGTGACCTGAAGCACAAGACGAGTCACGTAGGACGGCAGAGCGTCGGAGGTAATAGAGTCCGGGACACCCCTGACCCTGATGTTTCGGCGTCTGTGTCTCGTTTCAAGCATCTCCACAGAGCGTGTCAGAAGTTCGACTTGGTATCGCAAACCAGCAACCTGACCAGACAGGTGAGTTTGTTCCGTTGTCACAGCAGAAGTCGTCTCCTGTACCACCTTCACCTGAGCACGCATCGCCGCTATCTCCGTGCGGACCGCCGCCACCTCAGGCTGCCACACCTCACGTATCACCCGAAGCTCCTCCAAGATCCTGCGGAGATCCCCCTTCGTGGAGGGGAGATGGTCGTCCTCCTCCTGCACCTGTTGCTGTCGAAGTTCCGTTCCCACTGCAGACCGATGATCCGAGGTCACACTATTACTGGCGGAGGTAAGGGGAATCTCAGTCGGGTCCCCATCAAAAATATCCTCTGTGTCCGGCGTTGCCCCGGACGATGTCCGCATTGCTGATTTTCTCTTCTTCTGTGCCCGTTTCCTAGCAGCCGCCGAGAGGGGTCGGGAGTCAGACGCCGATGACTGCGGGGCAAGCCAGGGCATCCCAGTAATACCCCCCTGAGGTTCATAGTCGCTGTCAGCCTCCGAGGAGCCATAGCCCGGGGGGAGGGAGGAAGAAGCAGTCAGTCCCGTAAAAGCGGACCCACCTCGCAAAACATCCCGAATGTCCCTCTGTCGGGGGGCCCGTCGCTGGGAACGACCGGTAGGCATGGTTCCGGAGATGCTGGGCTGGCACGAGGTCGCAGGGCGGTGAGGGAATCTCAATACGCCTCGAGTAGGCTTCCAAGATGGCCGCTGTGACTAGGCCCAAATCGCGCTGCCGGCAGCAATCTGTCCCCGGGCACGAAACTCAGGGCTAAATCAGGTACCTCAACTCTCCAGGATCCCTCTAGCCAACCGGGAAGCTCACAGGGCAGTGCAAACGGCGAAAAAAGCAATAAAATCCGTGGTAGACACAGAGCTCCTCCAAAATGCTGCTGCTCGCTTCCACAGCTAGCTCCGCCTCCCTTTTTATTCTTTTTTATTATTGCTCAAACTTACTTACCTTTTCTCCCTTGATGTGTGTGCAGCTCCTCCTCTTCTGCTCAGGCACTACCAAACCTGAAAGTCCCTGAGTTTTTTTGTGCTACCTGAGTAGTGTAGGAAACACAAATTGCGCACCACAATGGCACTTGCTAAATTTACATATGCAAGTCCCGTAGCACCTGCGCAAACAGATGGATGCATGTGCAGATCCGATCCATCCGAATGGTCTCAGATAGGGATGAGCCGAACACCACCCGAGTTCGGTTCGAGCTCGAACACGAACTTCGTATATATTCGGGTCCGAACCCGAACTCGAAACCAATGCAAGTCAATGGGGCTGAAAATTCGTTTTTTTTAGAGTGCCCTCCAAGAGGGCATATATGCTACATATTTGCCACAAAAAGGTGTATGGGGGTCCGGGTAGTGCCCTGGGGGAAAGGAAACAAGGACTTAAAGTAAAAAAAAAAAAACGTTTTTAAAGGGACAGTGAGTTTTCCATGAAATAAAGGTTAAAAATAAAAACCAAAAATTCCTTCAAATATCGTGCCTAGGAGGTCCCCATAACCTGCCCGTGAAGTGGCGGATTTCTAGGATGTATAGAAACACTTAAAAACAAAAAAATGACGTTTCATATGACGGTAAATGCTTTTCCTTTAATCTATCCATAAACAACTGCTTGGGGCGGCAGCCTGTATGAAAAGACATTTTAGGACGAGCAGAAAAAGTTTAGTGTTTTTTTTGGCTAAATTATTGTGAAACTTATGCAGGTTTTGGATGAAAGTAACAATAGGTGCTTTAAAATTGGGCTTTTAGCGTCGAACAACAGTGCCGTCACACCGTAACCCCTCTGAGGATATGAATCTGATACAGGCGTCAGTGGCAGTGCACCCAGATATTGTGCCTTTAGTGCCAGGCATGCAAGTATCATCATACAGTAACCCCTCTGTGGTATTGTGGAAGAATGCAGGGGTGGACCATGTGGTCCTATATTAAAAAGATATGAATCTGGGAATGGGCGTCAGTGCACCCAGATATTCTGCCTTTGGTGCAAGACTGCCAGGCCAGCAAGTATCATCATACAGTAACCCCTCTGGGGTATTGTGGAAGAGTGCAGGGGTGGACCATGTGGTCCTATATTGAAAAGTTTTTTATCTGGTAATGGGCGTCAGTGCACCCAGATATTGTGCCTTTAACCCTTTCCCTGCTGAGGCTTTTCACACCTCTGTGCTGAGGTCATTTTTACCGGTTTTGATCATCATGTTTAAACGTGTTTTGAAGGCTTATTTTAGTATATGACCCAGACATATTATATATCGTTCTTTCCGTCAGACTCGGCAGATTCATAATATGTCATTATTATATGTATACGTTATGTCATGTCTGTATATTATAACAAAAAATGCAATAAAATATGTATTTTCAATAATTTACAACGTGTAAAGTGTTTTTTTTTCACATTTTAACATGCGAGCAATTGCGGTTATATTTTGTATGGGGTGCGCTTGTTAAAAAAATTAGAGATGGGGTCTCGTTACATTTTTTTTGGGGAAAATTACGCGATTTTTAACAAACGCACCGCATACAAAAATCGTTAGTGCAGCATCATTGTTCACATTATAATTGAAATGGGAACAATATTGCTACACTAACGAACCAAAAAAAAGAAAAAAAAATGTTTATTTTTTTTTTTATAATTTTTTTTAAAATATATTTTTATTTTTAATTTAAATTTTTATTTTTTTTTAAAAAACTTTTTTCACATTCGAGTTTGGTATCGTTGGAACGGCCATGCTCTGGCCGATCCAACCATACCAAACTTTAACCCCTAGCTGCCACGGATCGGGAGATAGGGAGTTCATTGGAACTCCCTATCTCCACCGTTGGTGGCAGTTAGGGGTTAACTCTAGGACTGGCGTCATCGTGCTATGCACGATGACGCCAGTCCTCAGGGGGAGTTCCCGGAGGCTTGGCCGAGCGCGTCCTCCGCATTGAAGTGGTTAATGCCAGGCCAGCAAGTATCATCATACAGTAACCCCTCTGTGGTATTGTGGAAGAATGCAGGAGTGGACCATGTGGTCCTATATTGAAAAGATATGATTCTGGTCAAGGCGTCAGTGCACCCAGATAATCTGCCTTTGGTGCAAGACTGCCAGGCCAGCAAGTATCATCATACAGTAACCCCTCTGTAGTATTGTGGAAGAATGCAGGGGTGAACCTTGCGGTCCTATATTGAAAAGTTTTTTATCTGGTAATGGGCGTCAGTGCACCCAGATATTGTGCCTTTAATGCCAGGCCAGAAAGTATCATCATACAGTCAGTAAGGCTGGGGTCAGACGAACGCAGTGTTAACGTTCGTGTTGCCCGCATA
This sequence comes from Leptobrachium leishanense, assembly GCA_009667805.1. Lineage (NCBI taxonomy): Eukaryota > Metazoa > Chordata > Amphibia > Anura > Megophryidae > Leptobrachium > Leptobrachium leishanense. The sequence goes on along the minus strand of CM019072.1, from coordinate 30,412,242 downwards.
TAAGTACGTCCGTGATAGCATACAATTGTGTTAAATGGAGCCCCACACACGAAGTACGTCCGCACAGAAGTGCGGGAGCTGACGGACGCTGCAAACGGACGCAGGTTAGGCAAGAACGTAATACTGCTAGAACGGACGTGCAGAGTGCGCCACGTCCACAACGTCCGCATAGCTTTGTGTGTGAGTGATGCAACAAGGTCAGACGGACTGCATTTATACGTCCAGCATTTTTGACGGACAGAATGTTCTTTCATTGTAATTTATTTTCCCTGCTACATCAGTCAAAAAATACGTCAGTGAAAAAAACCGACTGTGTGACTGGCCACTACCTTGTTGTCAGTCAGTAAGTACGTCCGTTCTGCACGGACGCACAATCCGTACAAAATGCGCTCATCTGACCCTAGCCTAACCCCTCTGTGGTATTGTGGAATAGTGCAGGGGTGGACCATGTGGTCCTATATTGAAAAGTGGTTTTTTTTATCTGTTAATGGGCGTCAGTGCACCCAGATATTGTGCCTTTAATGCCAGGCCAGCAAGTATCATCATACAGTAACCCCTCTGTGGTATTGTGGAAGAGTGCAGGGTTGGACCCTGCAGTTCAATAAATTAAAATGATATAAATCTGGCACAGGCGTCAGTGCAGCCAAATATTGTGCCTGTCATGGCAGCAAGTGCCTTCACACCGTAACCCTTTTGTGGTATTGTGGAAGAGTTCAGTGCTGGAGGTTTTGTGAATGCAGAAGAGGACATCCCCGATCTATTCCATTACTTCATCATCAGGGGATTGATAGCTGCTGATCCAGGACTGATTCATTTTTATAAATGTCAGCCGGTCTACAGAGTCGGTGGACAGACGCACTCTTTTGTCTGTGACAAAACCTCCAGTGGCACTGAACGTCCTTTCGGAAAGCACGCTAGATGAAGGGCAACCTAGTAGCTGCATAGCATATTGGCTAAGTTCTGGCCAGTGATCCAATCTCAACACCCAGTAAGCCAGTGGATCATCTGCTGGAAAGGTATCCAGGTCTGCCCTTGCCCCTAGGTAGTCCTGCACCATATGGTGAAGACGCTGGCAATGGGTGCCTACATTTGACGTCCCTGGGCATCGAGGACTAAAAATTTTTAAAAAAGCATCAGTCAAGCGGCCCTGGCCTTCACCACTATTCCTCTGATCACCCGCAGCCTCAGAAGCATGTGTGTCAGCACTTGGTAATCTACCAGTGCCTGGAAAGGTGTTACACAAGTGTCGCTTTAGAGCGTCTTCAAGTTTTTTCATCCTCTGCTCCCTCTGTGCGGGCAGGATGAGCTCTGCAACTTTCCCCTTGTATCGTGGATCAAGAAGGGTTGCCAACCAGTAATGATCCCTCTCCTTGATAGCACGAATCCTGGGGTCCTTTAGCAGGCTTTGCATCATTAGGGAGCCCATGCAGCGTAGGTTGGAGGTGGCATTAGCTTCCGAGTCTTCCTGGTCAATGAGGATGACCGTATCGTGCACTTCCTCCTCCCAGCCACGCACTAGTCCTTCTGTTTCTGGGCACACAAAACCCTCCCTTGAAGAATCCCCACCTTCAATGCCCGCACTACTTAAATATTCCTCCTCCTCCTCATCCTCCTCCTGTCTGATCTGAGTAGGACCCGCTGGAATGCTGTCTGCGGAAAGACTGGGGCCTTGAGAGCTAGGGAAGGCCTCCTCTTCCTCCCGCTGCTCTGCCTCTAGAGCCACATCTATAATTCCCCGCAGAGTGTGCTCCAGCAGGAACACTAAAGGAATTGTGTCACTGATGCATGCACTGTCCCTGCTCACCATCCTCGTTGCCTCCTCAAATGGTGACAGTACAGTGCATGGATCCTTGATCATCAGCCACTGTGGGGGGGAAAAAAAAACAAGTTGACCTGAACCTGTCCTTGTGCCATACTCACACAGGTACTCGTTGATGGCCCTCTGCTGCTTGTGCAGAAGCTGCAGCATTGCTAATGTCGAGTTCCACCTGGTGGGCATGTCACAGATCAGACGGTTTGTGGGAAGGTTGAATTCTCTTTGAATTTCTGCCAGGCGAACGCTTGCTGGGAATGACCGTCTGAAGTGGCTGCAGACTTTTCTGGCCTGGATGAGAAGCTCTGGCAGCCCTGGGTACTTGGTTAGGAAACTCTGTACAACCAGATTTAGGACGTGTGCTAGGCATGGTACATGCGTCAATTTACCCTTGCGTAGGGCGGAGAGAAGGTTGCTGCCATTATCGCAGACGATCATTCCCAGCTCAAGCTGGCGTGGTGTTAACCATCTCTGCACCTGCCCCTGCCCCTGCCCCTGCAGAGCTGACAAAATTTCTGACCCGGTGTGGCTCCTGTCCCCTAAACAAACCAGCTCAAGCACAGTATGGCATCTTTTTGCTTGAGCCATTGCGTAGACCCTGTCAGGCGTCGGTTTAACTGCCACTTCGCCAGAGACAGAGAAGGAGGAGGAGGAGGAGGAAGAGGTGGTGGTGGTAGAGCAGACAGACCTCATACAAGCATCTTTCTGGAGGTGTGGTGGATGAACAAGCTCCAGCACAGAGCCCCGTCTTGGATCACTCCCAGCTGCAATCAGAGTTACCCAGTGTGCCATGAAGGAAATGTAACGACCCTGTCCATGCTTGCTGGACGACGTGTCTAAAGTCACATGCACCTTGCTGCTGACTGCCTTTCCCAATGACTGGATAACTTTGTCTTCCACGTGCTGGTATAGTGCTGGAATGGCCTTGCGTGAAAAGTAATGGCGTTTTGGAACCTGCCACTGTGGTACAGCACATTCAGCAAATTCACGGAAAGGGAGCAGAGTCCACCAGCTGGAAAGGCAGCAGCTGGAATGCGAGTAATTTTGCTAAGCTGGCATTTAGACGCTGTGCTTGGGGATGGTTGGGACTATATTTTTTCTTTCGCTGCAGCAGCTGCGGCAACGTAATCTGACTGCGTAAATCTTCAGCTACTGGGATGATGTCACATTGTGAGGAAGGACCTGGTACATCCATTACTGTAGCATCATCCCTGTCGGTGGAGGTTGTAGGCAATGACATGGCAGGACATACAGTGGGGGTAGAGACAGATGAAGAGGAGGACCTACGCAAAGTTTTGCGCCAACGGGATGTGTGGCACTTGTTCATATGTCACCTCAAGCACGTGGTACCCAAGTGTCCGGTATCTTTCCCACGCTTAAGCCTCATCTGACATAGATTACAAATAGCAACGCTGCGCTCTACTGCACATTTCTTAAAGAACTTCCAGACAACAGACTTCCTGTATGTGTTCTTTGAGACAACAGCGCTCTGCACCGGAGCAGCTCTGACATGTGATGCCTTGGACTGGCTAGTGCTATGGTTGGTCACAGAGGATGTTGTGCCTCGTGTTTGCTGGGCCTCCTCCTCCCCTCCTCCTCACTTTATTCCTCTGTTCGATCTGGCACCCAGGTGGAGTCAGTGACCTCATCATCATTGTCATCTTCACCCCCTATCTCCTCGTCACTGGAGCCAACTTGGCAGTATGCTGCAGCTGCTGGGGCAACATGAGTGACATCCCCAAGTGGCATCCCTAAGTGGACGTTCAGAGTTGATTCCTGGAGTTTTATCCAAGATCCCCTATGCTGTCAGGAACGTGGGGATGGTACCTGGGTGGCACCTGGATGGCAGGGGTAGGAGCCCAGGATGCAGTGGTCTGCACTGATAAACAGAGGATAAGGGTAGAGGAGGGTGGATGAATATGAGAACTGACCAGGTTGATTGCAGAAGGATGATGGAAATGATGGTTGTAGTAGCAGGAATACTGAACAGGAATATCAGGTAGCAGATCAGCAACGGTGTTTACTCTTTGTGAGCAAAAGCTGTAATGAACCAGCAATGTGTCATTGAGGGGCAGAGCCCTTTATTTTGTGAGTCACGTGTGTTTTGGTGTTAACTCTTACACTGCTGGATGCTGGTTGCTGGCTGCAGGGCAGGAACAGGATGGAAGTGAACCACCAGGGGGGGTTTCAGGATGGCTACAGCCAGGGATCCTGACAGTACCTCCCCCTTCAGGTCACGCTCCGCATGACCAAGGATGGCAGCAGGACTGCCCATGACCAGGCACGGGTCACTCTAGTGGGTGCTGTTTCCAATAATCGTAGCACCACTGGAGGGCAGAACGAGGGTCAGGAGTGGTAGCACAGGGTTGGGCACGTGCCTTTCTTTGACGCAGTCGTGCCTTGGCCTTTGTTATCTTAAAGGTCAGCAGAAGCATCAGGAAGGAGGGTGCCCATGTATCCAGATGGTGTTCTCCTTTCAGCATCTTCAATCTCCTTACGCCGGAGTAACCCCTTTTCAAAGATGTCGAGGTCTTTGCGACGAACCATAGTCCCATTAGAAGCAGTGACTCGGTCCTCCGGTGATGGGTCAGCTGATACTTCAGGAATGAGAGTGCCCATGTGTTTAGGTGGTACCAAGGTAGGTAGAGCAAAACATCCCTGTACCGTATAGGGACATGGATCCTCAGGTATGGGGTCTTGATGAACAGGAGTGTCCTTGGAGCGTCTGGCCTTGGCGACCGAAGGAGACAAGTAGGAGGCAGAGTCACCTTCGAACCTGGTGCCCACATAGGAAGAAGGCATCGGGGTAGGCATCTTCTCCATTTCTCCCAGTTCCCCTTCTAAACCTGATCCATCACTAAGGGAAGGATAGTCGCACAGCCAGGACTTCATGCCCTCGTCCTCTTGCGCTTCCTCGCCACAATCCCTTTCTGATACAGAACCATCGCTGGATGAAGAACAGAAGCCTCGCCATGCCTTCAAAGGGGTGTCAGACCCCTGGTGTTGACCTGGGGGTCCCTTTGAGCGTCGGGCCGTCTGTCTCGGTGGGCTCTCCTCAGAGACAGCGATGTCCTCTGGGTCATATTCAGACAGGGAAGAAACCCAGGAAGACAGCGGCGGATCGTGCTGGCTGGGAGTGATGGGAGTTGTAATTGCCATAAGGGAGCTCTTAATCTTCTGGGCTTTCTTCAGCCTGGCCTTCATTACCTGTTTGAAAGGGATCTGTGTCACAGTAGAAACTGGCATGGACATGATCTCCATAGGGGTTGGTAGATCTGTCTCCACAGGTACGGTGGTCTCCAGATCCATGGGAAGGACAGGTTCTATGGGCACAGTGTAATCAGTCTCCATAGGCATTACAGGGTTCGCATACTCCTCTTCTGAACTGACCTCCAGAGACGTCACATGCCTGGATACAGTTCGTCTGGGAACAGGTATAGGTGCATGAATTGTTCGAGGTGCAGGTTTGGGTTCAGGAAATCTCTTGGGGGCCGGTCTGGGTAGGGGTACCGGCTTAGGAACGGCAGGTCTCATAGAAGCAGGTGTATACACAGTGGCTGTAGCAGGCCTGGAAGTCTGGGGCTGCTTCAGAGCTCTACGCACCTGAGCGTGCTTGGAAGTTGCAGCTGGCTTGGAAACCGGTGCTGGCTTGACAAACGCTGATCTGGGGGTTTTTTCTGGGCAATTCGATATCCAGTGTGATCCTGCCCCGCAATACAGGCACAAATTGCTATTTTGTCTCCTGACACGCTCTTCAGGAGACAGGGTACCATGGCGTTTGTTTGGAGGAGCGCACACCTTAGTTGAGGTGCCAAGAATATTTTGCAGTAATGTCATCAGGGAATCAGCCAGGTTTTTAAACAGGTCCTGGAAGGTCTTTTTTAGTAATTCCACCATAAAGTGCAGCACTGCGTGCTCATTAGTATTGGGCTGGTTCATTCTGTCAGGAACGTGGGGTGGTACCTGTGGCACCTGGATGGCAGGGGTAGGAGCCCAGGATGCAGTGGTCTGCACTGATAAACAGAGGATAAGTGTAGAGGAGGGTGGATGAATATGAGAACTGACCAGGTTGATTGCAGAAGGATGATGGAAATGATGGTTGTAGTAGCAGGAATACCGAACAGAATATCAGGTAGCAGATCAGCAACGGTGTTTACTCTTTGTGAGCAAAAGCTGTAATGAACCAGCAATGTGTCATTGAGGGGCAGAGCCCTTTATTTTGTGAGTCACGTGTGTTTTGGTGTTAACTCTTACACTGCTGGATGCTGGTTGCTGGCTGCAGGGCAGGAACAGGATGGAAGTGAACCACCAGGGGGGGTTTCAGGATGGCTACAGCCAGGGATCCTGACATATGCCATCCACCATCACGATCCCTAATTCCTGTGTCTCCTCTCTCCACAGGTAGGTCATTATCACCCATCATCCACAGACACCCACATCTCAACTGATCTCCTGCATACTTTTGCTGGTAGGTCATTATCACCCATCATCCACAGACACCCACATCTCAACTGATCCCCTGCATACTTTTGCTGGTAGGTCATTATCACCCATCATCCACAGACACCCACAACTCAACTGATCCCCTGCATACTTTTGCTGGTAGGTCATTATCACCCACATCAGACACCCACATCTCAAGTGATCCCCTGCATACTTTTGCTGGTAGGTCATTATCACCATCATCCCAGACAACCCACATCTCAACTGATCCCCTGCATACTTTTGCTGGTAGGACCCCCATCACCCAGTATTTGCAGGCACCCACATTGTAACGTTACCTTGGTCTTTTTCAGTTTTTTTTATTTTTTATTTATTTTTGTTTTTCTCCACCATTTGCTTTGCTAATTAGCATGTGAATCTCCTGCCCTATTGACACAGCCCATCCAGCTTCAGGTGTTTACCTTCTAACTGCCTGAATGCAATCAGTCCGCCCTATATAGCCACTAACACTGGCTCTAGTGAGCCTTGGGTCTTGTGACATCCCCAAGTGGCATCCCTAACTGGACGTTCAGAGTTGATTCCTGGAGTTTTTTCCAAGATCCCCTATGCCATCCACCATCACGATCCCTAATTCCTGTGTCTCCTCTTTCCACAGGTAGGTCATTATCACCTATCATCCACAGACACCCACATCTCAAGTGATCCCATGCATACTTTTGCTGGTAGGTCATTATCACCCATCATCCACAGACACCCACATCTCAACTGATCCCCTGCATACTTTTGCTGGTAGGTCATTATCACCCATCATTCACAGACACCCACATCTCAACTGATCCCCTGCATACTTTTGCTGGTAGGTCATTATCACCCATCATCCACAGACACCCACATCTCAACTGATCCCCTGCATACTTTTTCTGGTAGGACCCCCATCACCCAGTATTCGCAGGCACCCACATTGTAACGTTACCTTGGTCTTTTTTTTTTCTCCACCATTTGCTTTGCTAATTAGCATGTGAATCTCCTGCCCTATTGACACAGCCCATCCAGCTTCAGGTGTTTACCTTCTAACTGCCTGAATGCAATCAGTCCACCCTATATAGCCACTAACACTGGCTCTAGTGAGCCTTGGGTCTTGTGACATCCCCAAGTGGCATCCCTAAGTGGACGTTCAGAGTTGATTCCTGGAGTTCAGTGGCATCCCTAAGTGGACGTTCAGAGTTGATTCCTGGAGTTCAGTGGCATCCCTAAGTGGACGTTCAGAGTTGATTCCTGGAGTTCAGTGGCATCCTAAGTGGACGTTCAGAGTTGATTCCTGGAGTTCAGTGGCATCCCTAAGTGGACGTTCAGAGTTGATTCCTGGAGTTCAGTGGCATCCCTAAGTGGACGTTCAGAGTTGATTCCTGGAGTTCAGTGGCATCCCTAAGTGGACGTTCAGAGTTGATTCCTGGAGTTCAGTGGCATCCCTAAGTGGACGTTCAGAGTTGATTCCTGGAGTTCAGTGGCATCCCTAAGTGGACGTTCAGAGTTGATTCCTGGAGTTCAGTGGCATCCCTAAGTGGACGTTCAGAGTTGATTCCTGGAGTTCAGTGGCATCCCTAAGTGGACGTTCAGAGTTGATTCCTGGAGTTCAGTGGCATCCCTAAGTGGACGTTCAGAGTTGATTCCTGGAGTTCAGTGGCATCCCTAAGTGGACGTTCAGAGTTGATTCTGGAGTTCAGTGGCATCCCTAAGTGGACGTTCAGAGTTGATTCCTGGAGTTCAGTGGCATCCCTAAGTGGACGTTCAGAGTTGATTCCTGGAGTTCAGTGGCATCCCTAAGTGGACGTTCAGAGTTGATTCCTGGAGTTCAGTGGCATCCCTAAGTGGACGTTCAGAGTTGATTCCCGGAGTTCAGTGGCATCCCTAAGTGGACGTTCAGAGTTGATTCCCGGAGTTCAGTGGCATCCCTAAGTGGACGTCAGAGTTGATTCCTGGAGTTCAGTGGCATCCCTAAGTGGACGTTCAGAGTGATTCCTGGAGTTCAGTGGCATCCCTAAGTGGACGTTCAGAGTTGATTCCCGGAGTTCAGTGGCATCCCTAAGTGGACGTTCAGAGTTGATTCCCGGAGTTCAGTGGCATCCCTAAGTGGACGTTCAGAGTTGATTCCCGGAGTTCAGTGGCATCCCTAAGTGGACGTTCAAGTTTGATTCCCGGAGTTCAGTGGCATCCCTAAGTGGACGTTCAGAGTTGATTTCTGGAGTTGCGGGACTGGAGGAAGGAACTGCAAGGCCACTTTACTCAGGGTAAACACACGTCTATATCATGCTTTCTCTCATGCTTCTACTCTTACTTCTACCTTTCTCCTTAAATGGAACTCCTGCCCCTCTACCACCGACCCCTACACTATCTGCATCTCCCCCTCCCTCCTCTTGTCCCACATGATGGCCTCGCATGAGCTCCTCTGTTTCCTCAGAACATGGTCTCCCTCTAACTCTCGTGCTGCAATCACTCACACTCCCACAAATCCCATTCCCACCTTTCTTTCTCACCCTCCTGCTGTTACTCTATTCAGGTGACATATCCCTAACCCTGGCCCCACAACACATCCAATACTTCCCTCTCATCCTATCTCCATCGCACATAAATCACCTCCCTGCCAAGCCCAGCAACCTCATTCCCATAATCCCTCAGCGCCTGTCCTCTTTCTCCTGCACCCTCTGGAACGCTCGCTCTGTGTGCAACAAACTCACAGCAATCCATGACCTCTTCCTTTCAAACTCCTTCAACCTCCTAGCTTTAACTGAAACCTGGCTAACTCCTCTGACACGCGCCTCCGTTGCTGCTCTCTCACATGGCGGTCTACACTTGAGCCATACCCCCAGACCGGGTGAGAGAAATGGTGGCGGGGTCGGACTCCTGCTCTCTCCCACCTGTACCTACCAGCCTCTCCCTCCACCCCCATCCCTCTCCTTCTCCTCCTTCGAGACACACTGCATCCGCCTGTTCTCTCCTCTGGCTCTCAGGGTGGCAGTCATCTACCGCCCACCGGACCAACCTCACAGTTCTTTGACCACTTTGCTACCTGGCTTTCTCACTTCCTGTCTTCTAATCTTCCATGCCTAATTCTCGGGACTTCAACATTCCCATTGACGATCCTTCCGCCCCTGCTGCCTCCAAACTTCTTTCACTCACGTCCTCCCTTGGACTCACACAATCCTCCCTCCTCCCTACCCACCGCGATGGTCACGCTATTGACCTTGTCTTTTCCAACCTCTGCTCCATTTCTGAGTTCAACTGTCGCCCTTTCCCCATCTCTGACCACCACCTTCTCTCCTTCAACCTATCTGGACTTCCTAAACACCCTGCCTCCCACCCCGCACACACACTCGCAGAATCTACATGCTGTGGACCCCCATCAATTCTCCAACCTACTTCACCACCTCCCTCATACCTCATCCTTCACCTGCCCTTATGCTGCCACTAATCACTACAACACTACGCTTATCTCTGCTCTAGACACTCTTGCTCCTCTTCGACTCTGTAAGGCCCCATGCCGCCAGCTTCAGCCCTGGCACACCCTCCAGACTCGCTACCTGCAAAGATGCTCCCGCACCGCAGAGCGTGCCTGGAGGAAATTCCCGCTCTGAAGCTGATTTTGTTCACTTCAAGTTTATTCTCCGGTCATACACCTCTGCCCTCCACTTGGCCAAACAATCCTTCTTCTCATCTCTTATATCTACGCTGTCCTCCAACCCTAAACGGCTCTGGTCCACCTTCAACACCCTCCTCTACCCACCTGCACCTCCCCCCACAGCTGCCTTCAGCGCTCAAGACCTGGCAGACTACTTCCTCAGTAAAACTCTAACTATCAGAAGTAACATCCAAAACACAGATAGTTATCTGCCACCTCCACTCCCCACAGGTCCCCTCTGCACCTCTGCCCGCTTCCAGCCACTGAGGAGGAAGTCAATTCCTTATTGTCCTCCTCACATCTCACCACGTGCCCGCTCGACCCCATTCCCTCACATCTAATTCCTCCCCTCTCCTCCTCCCTCACCCCTGCTCTCACACACATCTTCAACCTATCTCTCTCCACTGCTCCTTCCATCCGCCTTCAAACACGCGCTAGTTACCCCTTTACTAAAGAAACCATCTCTAGATCCCAACTCTCCATCCAATTACCGCCCTGTATCCCTGCTTCCCTTCACATCAAAGCTCTTAGAAAAACTAGTCTTCAACCGCCTCTCCCTCTTCCTGTCCTCCAATTCCCTACTTGACCCCCTGCAATCTGCTTCCGTCCCCTACACTCAACTGAAACTGCCCTCACCAAAGTCACCAACGACCTCCTAACTGCTAAAAAACACGGCCACTATTCTATTCTCATCCTGCTTGACCTCTCGGCTGCTTTTGACACTGTTGACCACCCCCTCCTTCTACAGACCCTCAACTCTCTGGGTCTCGGTGACACTGCACTTGCTTGGGTTGACTCCTATTTATCCAACAGGTCCTTCTGTGTGTCCTTTGCTGTTAACTCCTCCTCCTCATTGCCTCTATCTGTTGGTGTACCTCAAGGCTCTGTCCTTGGTCCTCTGCTCTTTTCCATCTACACCTCCTCCCTGGGCAAAATCATCAACAGCTTTGGCTTTAATTACCACCTCTACGCTGATGACACTCAGATCTACCTCTCTACCACTGATCTCTCTCCCCCTGTCCTTTCAAAAGTCAGTGACTGTTTATCTGGCATCTCCTCCTGGATGGCCTCCCACCACCTAAAGATCAACATGTCAAAGACTGAACTCCTACTTATTCCTACCTCCAATGCCTCCCCACCTCCTGACTTCTCTATCACGGTGGAGGGTATCACCATCTCCCCATCAAACCAAGTTCGCTGCCTTGGAGTTACACTTGACTCTGCTCTTTCCTTCATCCCCCACATCAAGTCTCTTTCCTCCTCCTGCCGATACCAACTGCGTAATATTTCCAGAATTCGGCCATTTCTTACCGCTGTCACCCCAAAACAACTCATACACGCCCTGGTAATCTCCCGACTCGAGTATTGCAATAATCTCTTATCTGGCCTCCCTCTGTCCCGCCTCTCCCCCCTACAATCCATCCTGAACGCCTCCGCCAGGCTAATTCACCTCACCCGCCGCTCTGTCTCTGCCGCTCCCCTCTGCGAGTCCCTTCACTGGCTCCCCATCCACTGCAGAATTAAGTTCAAAATCCTTATCCTTACCTACAAAACCCTCACTAACTCAGCTCCCCACTACCTGTCCTCACTAATCACCAAATACACCACAGCCCGCTCCCTAAGATCAAACAGTGACCTGCGCCTAGCTTCTCCCCGCATCACCTCTTCCCATGATAGACTGCAGGATTTCTCACGCGCAGCCCCCACTCTCTGGAACGCTCTCCCTCGTACTGTCAGACTTTCCCCTAACTTCTCTTCCTTCAAATGCTCCCTGAAAACATTCCTATTTAGGGAAGCCTACCACCCAACTCACTGACGCAACCATCAATCACTCTCACCTTACAGTCCTCTCCTCCTGTTTCCAAACCCAACCCTCCCAGATTGTGAGTTCCTACGGGAATAGGGCCCTCATCTCCTCCTGTACTGTTTGTCAAATGTTGTTCAATGTATTGTAACCCTGTCTATACTGTGCTTATTGTACAGCGCTGCGGAATATGCTGGCGCTTTATAAATAAAGAATAATAATAATAATAATAATGAGTGCCAGTTATTTGTGTGTCATCACTGGCACCCCCTTCCTCTAGGTTGATTATACTCCCTTGCTCAACCTCAGAGATTGAATCAGAGCACTGTACTTGCTGCGCATCCTCAAGCAGCATGTCACTCTCATTGTAGTCAAACAATTCAGCTGACTCCTCCGTGTGTGATAGCGAGGCTACGGCAGGAATAGCTGTGGACATGGAGGCTGCATTAGATGCTTTGGCAGCTGAGGTGGACTGTAAAGCACTAGAAGCCTGGCTGACAGAGGACTCGGAGGATGAGGATGGCCTGGTTAGCCAATCCACCAAGTCCACTGTATGTTGCTGCTGCTTAAGACGGCCAGCACCAGTTAGAAAGGACAAGCGTGCCCCTGCAGAGGATGCACCACGTCCACCACGACCAGAGGCACAGCCTCCCGACACAGGGGCTGCTTGCCCTCTTACCTGTGGCTGGGAGCGTCTGCCTGTCCTTTTTGTTCTTTCAGACATGGTGAGTGATATATAGATTAATATATACAGAACTCTGATTCAACTCTGGTATAAAGATTTAAAGAACTCTGGTATAACTCAGTGAGACACACTGATAGCTGGCAGCCAGTGACGAGACACAGATCACCTCAATTCACAAATGTTTTGTAGAAATTAGTGAGCCCCAAAATACAGCGTGGTACTGGATGTGTGACGAGACACAGATCACCTCAATTCACAAATGTTTTGTAGAAATTAGTGAGCCCCAAAATACTGCGTGGTATTTGCCCAATCAGGACTCTGAGCGGTGATTGGCATAGTGTTGAACCATTCTTGCACCAGACCTGTGGTCAGGTGCAAGGCTGTAGCCAATTACGAGCTTCAGGCCAGTGGGAAAATGCATTGTGGTCCATTGTGGTCGAACATGCAGCGAACACCCGGAAATGTTCGGTGTTCGCGATCTGCTCGAACAGGCTAAGTTCGGGTCGAACCCCGAACTGTCCGAACCCGAACCGCTCATCCCTAGTCTCAGAGATACTGATGTCGGCACACTCCCTATTGCCACTCCTCACATCCTGACCACTTTAAAAATGTATGTAGAGCCCTTATCAGATTTCTGGACACTGGTCACAGACAAGTAGTCACGTAACACTTTTTTTTCATACTCTGCCTAGCAACAGCAATTGAGGAGATAATAATAGATTTATTTTTTTCGGTTCTGTTCGGTTCGTCTGGATTTTGTAAATATTCATTTCGGCTCTTTTCGGCCGATTTCCGTTTCGGTTAGTTTCGTTTCGTTTTTCGTATCAACTTTTTTTTCCTGATTTTGGAAATCTTCGTGTTTTTTGGAGCGTCTGTTCTCCTCGTTTCAAAGTGTCTATTCGTTTTGACGTGAACTAATGGTTTTTCGGATCCGATATTTCTGTCGATACGATAATTCTGTCGATACGATAATTCTGCCATTGATATTTCTCTGGTTTTACAAGACGGATACATTGAGATTTCTCATGTTTTACAAGGATACACTGAAATTTCTCTGGTTTTGCAAGAAGGATACATTGAGATTTCTCTGGTTTTACAAGAAGGATACATTGAGATTTCTCATGTTTTACAAGAAGGATACATTGAGCTTTCTCTGGTTTCCCGGGAAGGATACATTGAGATTTCTCTGGTTTTCCAGGAAGGATACATTGAGATTTCTCATGTTTTACAAGAAGGATACATTGAGATTTCTCTGGTTTCCCGGGAAGGATACATTGAGATTTCTCTGGTTTTCCAGGAAGGATACATTGAGATTTCTCTGGTTTTACAAGAAGGATACATTGAGATTTCTCTGGTTTCCCGGGAAGGATACATTGAGATTTCTCTGGTTTCCCGGGAAGGATACATTGAGATTTCTCTGGTTTTCCAGGAAGGATACATTGAGATGGGAATGATACAAAGAAAATTACAGAATCAGCAACATAACCGAAAATTACGTTGTTCGAAATTACTGAAATGGAACTGAAATCAGGAATGGAGCCGAAATCACGAATGGAACGAAAATGATTTTCGATTTTACACATTTCTAGTCCATTCGAAAAGTTTTCATTTCGGCTTGGAAATTTGTTCAGATCTGCTGTTTTCAGATCCGAAAATTTTCGGAAAATCGGCCGAATCCGAATGCACTAATCGGGAAATTTCGTGAAAATTCCGAAATCCCGAAACGCACATCCCTAGATAATAACACTACTTAAAGGGACTAACACATTTTATCAGTCAGGCACATGTAAAATGACACAGAAAAAAATGATACAGTTTAAACTTTTAATTTTTTTTTAATTCCAAAAAATAGGGTAGAGCGCTGCCCTATCTGACCCTATGGACGAGCCACCACTGGTATATTTGTTATTCCGTCGCACCCATTGAACAGCGCTATGGAACTTGTTAGCGCTTTATAAATACTTGTTGTCACTGTAACTGTAAAAGGTTAAACGAGGAAAATATCATTAGGTTTCCTGCTTTAGGAAATAACATTTTTGCAAAGATGGGGAAGGAGTGCCACACTGCCACCATGTGTTGATTTATGGGTATGGCATTATAAAAGGATGACATTAAAAAGTTCTTCCGGTGATTTATTATAGAAAGACTGCCAGTCAGATTTGATTTAAACTTCGCTCAGTGGAATTGCAACATCTGTTAACCGCTTTTCCTTCCCTGGCTGTGAATATTACATGACAGTAAATAAAAATCCAGCTTTTCCCTCTGTCATCCGAACAGAAAAAAAAGGAGCTTTATTTCTATATGGTTGTATTCCCATGCCGACTTTACTCCGAATGAACACTTTCATGAGCCGAGGCCAGATTTAAGCTTCTAGAAATTTTATTTTATGAATGTCCGGTTCTTTGGCAAGTTGGGGGAAGTTGGACATGAATATAATATATATTGTGCATTGATAGCCTATGTTGAGAATATATTACCTTTTTTTGTCCTTTTTTAGGCTGGGGTCAGACTAACGCATTTTTAACGTGCGTTTAGTCGCACTTAATCACGGCCGCAGTAGCAGCAAATGACGGGCAATAACGACCAATATACGAAGTGCGGCCGCACGAAAGTCCGGCCGCGCAACGTAAGTGGAAAATGAAAGCATTTTTTCGAGAACGCAGAACCGCTAGTACGGACGTACAGAGTGCGCTGCGTCGGCATAGCGGCGTGTGTGCGTGATTAGGAGACGTCAGACGCTGCTAATGTCCGGCCAACATAACGTCCAGACGCAAAAAGTGTTTTATTGACGATCCGTAAAAATTCACGCACGAAAATGCGCATCGTATGACAGGTTTTGCGCATTCCGTGAAAAAATACGTCAATGCGTTCGGACGCACTTTTTGACGGTCGCTGCGAATAATGCGTTCGTTTGACCCTAGCCTGAGAGGAATAGAAGTAAGCTGGACCCAAATTCAAGAAGGGGGATGCAAATCGTAATTTTCCGTGATTGGCAGAATATGGCAAAATCTGCATATACATTCACATTTTATATAGAGGAACTTAACGAATGATGTAGCGCGCCGATTCCAAGGCCGCCTAGGAGGTGCGGAATGGCCCACACCGGTGTGACCATAGTCTGAATCCCAGCAGCCTCTTTCCTGCCCAGGCCAAGAGACTTTAGGGTCCATTCACAAAGCACCAAAATTGCACGCAATATTGGTGCTTTGCGTTTTGGCCCATTTCGGCGATTTCATTTCACCGAAAATAAACAGTGAGTTCACTATTTAGCGAATGGTCACCGTATTTTGCTGAAAACGGAGTCGCTGAACCAGTTATCGGACATCGTGGAAAACCACCGGAGTGCACCATAACCGAACTGTGCCGAATTGGCATCGGCGAATTCCACTGTACTGAAAAAAGTCTCCTATTCTCCTAATAGGAGTTTAAATGAAGAAAAATGTGTCCAAATAATCTGTCTGTAACAAATGAGAGCTGGGAAAATTATCAATGAGACCTGGGCAATATATCAATGAGAGCTGGGCAATATATCAATGAGAGCTGGACAATATATCAATGAGAGCTGGGCAATATATCAATGAGAGCTGGACAATATATCAATGAGAGCTGGGCAATATATCAATGAGAGCTGTGCAATATATCCATGAGAGCTGTGCAATATATCCATGAGAGCCGGGCAATATATCCATGAGAGCCGGGCAATATATCCATGAGAGCTGGGCAATATATCAATGAGAGCTGGACAATATATCAGTGAGAGCTGGGCAATATATCAATGAGAGCTGGGCAATATATCAATGAGAGCTGTGCAATATATCCATGAGAGCTGTGCAATATATCCATGAGAGCCGGGCAATATATCCATGAGAGCTGGGCAATATATCAATGAGACCTGGGCAATATATCAATGAGAGCTGGGCAATATATCAATGAGAGCTGTGCAATATATCCATGAGAGCTGTGCAATATATCCATGAGAGCCGGGCAATATATCCATGAGAGCTGGGCAATATATCAATGAGAGCTGGACAATATATCAGTGAGAGCTGGGCAATATATCAATGAGAGCTGGGCAATATATCAATGAGAGCTGTGCAATATATCCATGAGAGCTGTGCAATATATCCATGAGAGCCGGGCAATATATCAATGAGAGCTGGGCAATATATCAATGAGAGCTGGGCAATATATCAATGAGAGCTGTGCAATATATCCATGAGAGCTGTGCAATATATCCATGAGAGCCGGCAATATCCATGAGAGCTGGGCAATATATCAATGGAGCTGGACAATATATCAATGAGAGCTGGGCAATATAATCCATGAGAGCTGGCAATATATCATATGAGCTGGGCAATATATCAATGAGAGCTGGGCAATATATCAATGAGAGCTGTGCAATATATCCATGAGAGCTTGCAATATATCCATGAGAGCGGCAATATATCCATGAGAGCTGGCAATATATCAATGAGAGCTGGACAATATATCAATGAGAGCTGGGCAATATATCAATGAGAGCTGGACAATATATCAATGAGAGCTGGGCAATATATCAATGAGAGCTGTGCAATATATCCATGAGAGCTGGGCAATATATCAATGAGAGCTGGGCAATATATCCATGAGAGCTGGGCAATATATCCATGAGAGCTGGGCAATATATCCATGAGAGCTGGGCAATATATCAATGAGAGCTGGGCAATATATCCATGAGAGCTGGGAAAATTATCAATGAGAGCTGGGCAATATATCCATGAGAGCTGGGCAATATATCCATGAGAGCTGGGCAATATATCCATGAGAGCTGGGCAATATATCCATGAGAGCTGGGCAATATATCAATGAGAGCTGGGCAATATATCATGAGAGCTGGGCAATATATCCATGAGAGCTGGGCAATATATCAATGAGAGCTGGGCAATATATCAATGAGAGCTGGGCAATATATCCATGAGAGCTGGGAAAATTATCAATGAGAGCTGGGCAATATATCCATGAGAGCTGGGCAATATATCCATGAGAGCTGGGCAATATATCCATGAGAGCTGGGAAAATTATCAATGAGAGCTGGGAAAATTATCAATGAGAGCTGGGCAATATATCCATGAGAGCTGGGCAATATATCAATGAGAGCTGGGCAATATATCAATGAGAGCTGGCAATATATCCATGAGAGCTGGGCAATATATCAATGAGAGCTGGGCAATATATCATGAGAGCTGGGCAATATATCCATGAGAGCTGGCAATATATCAATGAGAGCTGGGCAATATATCAATGAAGCTGCTGGCAATATATCAATGAGAGCTGGGAAAATTATCAATGAGAGCTGGGCAATAAATCAATGAGAGCTGGCAATATATCCATGAGAGCTGGGCAATATATCCATGAGAGCTGGCAATATATCATGAGAGCTGGGCAATATATCCATGAGAGCTGGGCAATATATCAATGAGAACTGGCAATATATCAATGAGAACTGGGCAATATATCAATGAGAGCTGGGCAATATATCAATGAGAGCTGGGCAATATATCCATGAGAGCTGGCAATATATCAATGAGAGCTGGGCAATATATCAATGAGAACTGGGCAATATATCAATGAGAGCTGGGCAATATATCAATGAGAGCTGGGCAATATATCAATGAGAGCTGGGCAATATATCCATGAGAGCTGGGCAATATATCAATGAGAGCTGGGTAATATATCAATGAGAACTGGGCAATATATCAATGAGAGCTGGGCAATATATCAATGAGAGCTGGGCAATATATCCATGAGAGCTGGGCAATATATCAATGAGAGCTGTGCAATATATCCATGAGAGCTGGGCAATATATCCATGAGAGCTGGGCATTATATCCATGAGAGCTGGGCAATATATCAATGAGAGCTGGGCAATATATCAATGAGAACTGGGCAATATATCAATGAGAGCTGGGCAATATATCAATGAGAGCTGGGCAATATATCAATGAGAGCTGGGCAATATATCAATGAGAGCTGTGCAATATATCAATGAGAGCTGTGCAATATATCAATGAGAGCTGGGCAATATATCAATGAGAACTGGGCAATATATCAATGAGAGCTGGGCAATATATCAATGAGAGCTGGGCAATATATACATGAGAGCTGGGCAATATATCCATGAGAACTGGGCAATATATCAATGAGAGCTGTGCAATATATCAATGAGAGCTGGGCAATATATCAATGAGAACTGGGCAATATATCAATGAGAGCTGGACAATATATCCATGAGAGCTGGGCAATATATCAATGAGAGCTGGGCAATATATCCATGAGAGCTGGGCAATATATCCATGAGAGCTGGGCAATATATCCATGAGAGCTGGGCAATATATCCATGAGAGCTGGGCAATATATCAATGAGAGCTGGGCAATATATCCATGAGAGCTGGGCAATATATCCATGAGAGCTGGGCAATATATCCATGAGAGCTGGGAAAATTATCAATGAGAGCTGGGCAATATATCCATGAGAGCTGGGCAATATATCAATGAGAGCTGGGCAATATAAATAAAAAGTCTCTTTATTTATAGATTTTTTAGGATACTTTAAGCTTTTTTCTTAATTTTTTTTTAAAAAAAAGTCTGATTTTTTTTTAAGTTTACTTATAACTTGTTAACTTGCTTGTAACAGCCCTCTTTATTATCATTCCCTGGACCTCATATGTAAATTTCAGACATTTTCTTTGCAAACAGTGTTTCATTTTCACAGATTCATACAAACGGTTTTGCTAATTTATTCACCTCCCTCGTCTGCGGTCTCGGCTGCTTCGGCTCTGAGTGATTCGGCTCCTGTTCGGCTGCTTCACTGCCTGTGATCGGCTCCTGCTCGGGTTTTTCGAAGGTTAATCCAAGATGTTTTTGTGGCTTTTCGGCGTGCATTCGGTGGGTTTTGCGGTTAGTTTTCGTCGGGTTTGCGGTAACTTTTCCCTGCAATTCGGGGGCCCTGTGGTGCTTGCTGAATACACCGCAGGGTCACCGAAATGGGATCGGCAAAAGGAACCGAATTGAATAGAACGAAAAGTCACCGAACGTGCAGTGACTTTTCGAATCTCTTTGAATAACCCTGTATATATCGTTCTTTCCGGCAGACTCGGCAGATTCATAATATGTCATTATTATATGTATACGTCATGTCCTGTCAGTATATTATAACAAAAAATGCAATAAAATTAGAATTTTCAATAATTTACAATGTGTAAAGTGTTTTTTTTTCACATTTTAACATTCGATCGTTTGCGGTTATATTTTCTATTGGGTGCGCTTGTTAAAAAAATTAGAAACATTACATTTTTTTGGGGGAAAATTTTGCTGTTTTTAACAAACGCACCGCATACAAAAATCATTAATGCAGCATCATTGTTCACATTATAACTGAAATGGGAACAATATTACTGCTATAACAAAACCAAAAAAAAAAAACTTGTTAATTTTTTTTAATAATTTTTTTTAAAATATTTTTTAATTTTTATTTTTAATTTTTATTTTTTTTAAAACTTTTTACATGCTCAAGTTTGGTATCGTTGGAAAGGCCATGCTCTGGCCGATCCAACGATATCAAACATTAACCCCTAGCTGCCACGGATCGGGAGATAGGGAGTTCATTGGAACCCCCTATCTCCACCATTGCTGGCAGCTAGGGGTTAACTCCAGGACTGGTGTCATCGTGCTATGCGATGCAGAGTTCCTGGAGGCTTGGCCAACATCCAAGATGTCAGCCAGCTCCAGGAGAGGATCACAATTTGGCGCTTTTCAGCGCCGAATCGTGATCCGGCTCCCCAGGGGTTAATTACAGCCACCGTTTGGAAGGGCAGGCTGTGCCCTTCCAAATGGTGCCTGGATTAATCCTGTGTCCCCCGGCGATCGGGAGGGAGAGAGGTCCGAAGGACCTCCCCCCCTCCCTTTCAGGCGCCTCCTCCGCACACTCGGGGGGGTGCCTGAATTAGATGTCATCGCGCCGCCGCGATGACATCTAATTGCTCCGCGGGGGTCCCGGAGTGCTGGTCTGACATCCAAGATGTCAGCCCACACCAGGGGGGCGCAGCAATCTGCCGAAATTCGGCGGATTGCTGCCTTCTGTGCTATGGACACGCTCAACGCGTCCATTGCACAGAACAACCACTTGGCTGGACGCGCTGAGCGCATCCATAGCTGCCAAGTGGTTAAGGTAACAGCCCTTTTTATTATCATTCATTGGATTTTATATGTGAATTTAAAGACATTTTCACTCAGTAGTTTGTTTGCAAACAGCGTTTCACATTTCAAACATTCAAGCGTACTGTTTTTTTCTCTTTTCACTCCATTCCTCTGCGGTGTCGGGTTTTCCCGGCGGCTGCTCTCCGCTGTGATCGGCTCCTGCTCGTGTTTTATACAGCGTCTTCGGCCGGGTTAATCAAGATGTTTTTGCAGGTTTCGGTGTGCATTCGCCTGGGTTTTCGGCGGGTTTGCGGCGGCTTTTCCCTGCACTACGACGGCCCTGTGGTGCTTGCTGAATACAATGCAGGGTCGCGGAAATGGATCGCCAAATCGCACCGAATTGAAGAGAACGAAAAGTCATCGAAAGTGCGATTCTCTTTGAATAACCCTGTTAGGTGCACTTCGGCAATTTCAGTTCGCAAACCCTGTGGTGAATTCAGTATTCAACGCAGGGACCCCGAAGTGTGCCGAACAAGATCTGCCAACGATCCGCCGAACCGTCCTAATACTCCCAATCTACTGCCTTATCTGCACTTTACACTAAGCCCTGCTTTGGACCTTACCCACGTCTGCCTCTGTATGACAGAATCCCGGTTTGATTCACCTGCCTGCCTGCACGGTCCTGAGAATATCCTGGGCTGTCACCCCCATGATGCTGGCCCTGACTGCAGCAGAAACCGTTAAAGCCTGTTCCAGTCATTTGTAGCTGTTGGCGCTTTTGTAACCTTATACAAAGATAAATATCTGAACGTTACAATCATTTCCATTGAATTCTTTAGTTCGTAATCATTTTACAGCGTTCCCGTGCCCATTCCCTGCACCCAGTGCTAACTCATATTCAGTCTGCGCGTCCCAGCTCTACACCCGGATATTAATGTTATCATTTAATATATAAATTCTGAGAATCTTATTTTTCTCAAATTATTTTAATACAAATTTTAAAAAAAAGCCATAATAAAACTTTCTGTACATTTACGGATAGTGTACATAAAAAAAGCACACTTCGAATAAACGCTACACACAAATTACAAATATAATGTTAAAAAAGGTAAAAAAAAAATACAACTGCTTGTGATACAACACTAACATTATATTCTAAAAACCTTTTTTCTTTTAAATTCCATATATGAAGGTTGCGTCTCAGAACCTGTTAAATGAGAAAAGTTTTACAGCAATCCACAATCCTGATTGGTTACAGATCTACAGGTTCCTGTATCATAGGGGGCAGCCCGGCCACTCTAAATCTGACGAATGGTCTATCCTTGGTACAGTCTATAGCAGGGGTCAGCAACATTGCCCTCTCCAGAGGTTTTGCAACTGCATAGCCCAAGATGCTCGGCCACTCCTTAGGTTGCTAGAGCCTCATGGGAGATGTAGTTCTGATCTGAAACATCTGGCGGGGGGCCAAGGTCGCCAGCTCTTGGTCTATAGTCTAAGCTTGGTACAGTCTATCCTTGAACCAAGGGTAAATTGTGGATTTGCAGCTAATTTTTACTACATAAAAGCTTACAAATAGAGCAAGTAGAGAACCATGCCAGGTGGAAGATAATATGGACCATGGCTGCTTATGTTTCTTCCCGATTTCTAAAATCTGCAAGAAAATCTTAGGGTGTTAGGATTCATCTCTATGATTGAAAGACATGGTTCATATAATGTTTTAGAAGCCCCCCCTCCCCAATTTTTTGTTGTTGTTGTTGAGAGTAGTAGATATTGGCATGCTAGAAATTAACAAAAAATTATTTTCACAATTTTTTTTTTATAAAATGCCCAAAATATTACTTTTAAAATAAAAGTTTGCGTAATTACTTTTCTCACCGTAGACCCTCTTGCTTTCCTTCACTGATGTCACCTTAAGAAAGTGCTGGTGTGAACAGACAGAGCGGTTTGGTTTTTTTTGGACGAAATTGAAAAATGATACTACAATTTCAAGTAACTGCGCACAGATATATCCCTGAGAATGGGTAGTTAAGTCAAAAATTGAAATATATAAAAAATAGATTAAAAGTGGTTAAAAACTGATTAGTCACAATATTGCATATTGTTATAATGAAGAAAAATGTATAGAATGTAAAAAAAAATGTAAATTATTAATATTTTTTTATATATATTTTAGCTATACGCAGGTTTCAGATGATGGACATTGGATATTGCCATTGTGCATTGTGGGTACATTTTCAGTTTGTTATATCTCACTGTGTTTTTTTTTGTTGTGATGTGTTAATGAGCATTAAAAGTAAATAAAAATTAAGATAAAAAAAGAATTATAGAAATCTGACAAATACTACAGATTTATCAAATCCTGTTTCACGGTTTAAGTTTTTTATTTATTTAAATATTTACATTTAGCCGTTTCTAAGCGCCATAATCTGGCAATTAAAGTGAAATTGACATCAAAAACATATTTTTACGCAATATCGCACGAAGCCATGATGATCTCACCGATCTGCACACTACAAAACCTTTCAGCCCCCTCTTCACAGTCTGGCCACGCACGCAAAACACCGACGTGTTAATTGGTTGAAAGGCGAGACAGGAAGACCATGTTTTGAAGGCTCATCTCTTCTCGCCTGTAATCCAATCCTCAGTCAGTATGGAGGCCTGGCTACTGTCCTAGACCTCTATGCCAAATTAATGACTGACTGGTGAAATGTGCGATCCGCCTCCCTCAATTCATATATTCATAATAATTTTTGCTAGCAGAGCACATAGGTACGATCTGAAGATTTTTCATGTGAGCTTAAGAGAACGTGGCCATGACCTTTGTCATATGTTGTTAGTAACACAATACTTTTATTTTATGTTCATTTCTATAACTGTATAGTCGAAGATATAATTAAAAAAACAAAAACACTCGAATAAAAGACGACACGAATACAAAATAAGGCACAGGTATGGGATTTGTTGAGGAACATAGGAAATAAAAACTCAAAAGAACTATGTTATTTGCATATTGATGCATTGCTTGAGCATTAGAGGTGCACTGCAGTCCACTATATTTCTCATTCAGGTCTTCTTTAACGTTCTCTTGGAGGAATCCCCTTTATATCAAGCCCTTACACGATCTGTTGCGACAATATTAAAATTGTCTTTAATCAGGAAATAACCAAAGACCTGTTTTTGTCATCTTTAGGGTATATTAAAAAGAAAAATAACAGTATAGTGAAGTAAGAGCACTTTTTAGTAAACTTTGCTAAAGTGAGGATTGATGGAAACCATACCATGATCTCATGACTGATTGTGTGTTTGAGGTAGGGTATCAATAAGGAAATTCTCCAATAGGTTCCAGACCATACAGGTCAGCAAGCATCTTAAACCTGGGGCCCCAATCATTCAACACATCATAGTCTATATCGGAGTCTGACGAACCAGACTGCAATGAGCTAAGAGATTCCACAATGGATTCTGAACCCTCATAACCAAATATGTGTAGGGTGTCGTACGGCAGCCCTTCTCCATCATTATCGGCTTCATCCTTCTTTGCTTCAATCACATAGGACATCTCTCCATTGTTTTCTGGTATCTGTAGCTGGGGATAGACTACGGGTCCAGGTTCTTTGTCATACTTGGGTCTGGAAACATTTCTGCGGACGGAATTGAGAACTGATACATCGTAACTGTTGGTATCCATCTCGCCGCCTCCCTCCTCATCGTAGGTCACCAACTGTTCGTGGATCTCGGCAATATTTTTCCCCAAGATGTTAGTTTTCGACCTGCGAGTTCTTCTCAAGATCAATATTATGGCAGCTGAGAGAGAAAATAGAGATGTCAGAAGTATATTTGGATCTCGTGTCTGGAAAGAGTAATATCAGTGATATATACTTATTACTTCTGCCTTATGACACCCTTGAGCATTTATTCAAATTTTAGTCAAACTGGAAAATAATAATGCTGTAAACCAGGTATCTCAAACTTCGCCCCCAGATGTTCATTGCCTAAAATTTCCAGAATTGTTTGAATGCAATAAATGACCAGAAACTCAAAGGAGGTGTAGTTCAGGTCTAGGCTAGAGTTTGAGATCCCTGCCATAAACTGCTGCATTACCCTTTCCCACAGCGGGGCTTTCTATGCCTTCCCTGCGGCGGGTGGGCCTCAAAGCTGCGGGGAAGCATGCCAAGCCCGCTAGCTTCAATGGGCTTCTGTAGCCCTGCCCACCAGGTCAGCTGCATAGGCAGAACGGAGGAGGGTCCCATCGCAGCAGCCGGCAAGCATGGCGTACTGGTACGCCCTGTCGGTGTTAACGCCTCACCGTTGGGCACAACCCGCCCAGTGGTAAGGGGATAATAGAAGGGAGTGTTGTGCAGGGGCAGTCCCAGACACAAGATTCTACCAATTTTGGCTTAGAACTAATGTTCGGTTTGCAGTAAAAATGACAGAGCGGGTGCCAAATCGCAGGCTGTGCTCATCACACTCAACCTTCCCAGGACATTGCCGCACAGCTGACAGACCCCGCGCAGCAATACTCCTCAGACAGCATTCTGACACATGTATATCAAAATATATATATAAAAAAAAATTCTATACGGATATATATATATATATATATTTCAATATTTTTCCCTATGTAAATTTATATTCCCACAATTCAAACATTTAATGTTATATATTTGACAGGGTATGCTTTAAACTTCTTGTATTGTATTTTTTATGGAGTGGAAAACAGTAGCAGTAGCGCAAACAGGAACCGGAAGTGCATCACAGCCGGCAGCCACATGTGACCAATTAAGACAGAATGCTGTCAGGTGCGTGGATACAAGGCATGGACGCTAATTACCGGTAATTATGCTATCTATATAAACTCTGTGATAAAGCATGTATGTTAGCACTTTGAAAAAGACTACGGTCGAAACGCGTTGTGCAATCTTTTATTCATTAAATCTGTCCGGTTTATGGACTTTTATACATGTGTTCACTGAGTCTTCTTCCACAAGGATCTAATTTCCTCCTTTGAATAAGGTGTCCACTGCGGATGTAATAAGG
The DNA here is from genome assembly GCA_009667805.1 of Leptobrachium leishanense. Lineage (NCBI taxonomy): Eukaryota > Metazoa > Chordata > Amphibia > Anura > Megophryidae > Leptobrachium > Leptobrachium leishanense. Next base: position 30,386,609 of record CM019072.1, on the reverse strand, counting down.
GGAGATCAAACGTGGGAGTGGTGAGACCAGAAACTGTATACACATAAGTGTCCATGCTGTTATAGTTCAGAGCAGGCTGCTAATTGGCTCTTGAAAAAGTGAGCAAATTTCTTGGCTGGGATATTGGAGGGTCCATTATACAGGATATACTACGCTATGTGCGATTTATTTCTTGTATTTCAGGACCGGTCCACGTGAGAAATATTTGAGAAGCACTCACCAACGTGCTGGGATCTGCATGCGCAAGGATGTTTCTCTTTTTTTGCATTTTATTTCTTATAATTTTTTTTCTTTGTAGATTTTATATGGTTATATTTGGTATCATTGGAAAGGCCATATTCTGACATTTCCAATGACACCTCATCTGAACAAGCAGGGCGTAAGGACCTGGAGATTCAAGGAATTACAATGTGTAAAGGTCCCTTGTATCGCTTACAATACATTGCAGCTCTGTGAGCAGGGCTGGCCCAAGACATTGTGCTGCCTGGAACGAAGGATGAAATGCCGCCCCCCCAAAAAAAAACACGCAACGTGTATGAGCGTATCACAGTGCGCCACAGCAATAAAATTCAAACACTCATACACACCGTACATTAGAATTTTCTTGCTGTGGAGCTCTGTGATACAGTAATATGAGGTGTATATAACTGAACCCAGTGTCACATACCCAGCAGAGCCCAGCGTCACATACCCAGCAGTGCCCAGCATCACATACCCAGCAGTGCCCAGCTTCACATGCCCAAAAGAGCCCAGCATCACATACCCAGCAGAGCCCAGCGTCACATACCCAGCAGTGCCCAGCTTCACATGCCCAGCAGAGCCCTGCATCACATACCCAGCAGAGCCCAGCGTCACATACCCAGCAGTGCCCAGCGTCACATACCCAGCAATGCCCAGCTTCACATGCCCAGCAGAGCCCAGCGTCCCATACCCAGAAGAGCCCAGCGTCACAAACCCAGCAGTGCCCAGCATCACATACCCAGCAGTGTCCAGCGTTACATACCCAGCAGAGCCCAGCATCACATACCCAGCAGTGCCCAGCGTCACATACCCAGCAGTGCCCAGCATCACATACCCAGCAGTGCCAAGTGTCACATACCCAGCAGTGCCCAGTGTCACATACCCAGCAGTGCCCAGCATCACATACCCAGCAGTGCCCAGTGTTACATACCCAGCAGAGCCCAGCATCACATACCCAGCAGAGCCCAGCGTCACATACCCAGCAGAGCCCAGCGTCACATACCCAGCAGTGCCCAGCATCACATACCCAGCAGTGCCAAGTGTCACATACCCAGCAGTGCCCAGTGCCCCCAGGCTCACACATTGATATATTTGCCCCAGACTCAAACATTGATATATTTGCCCCCAGACTCACACATAGATATATTTGCCCCCAGGCTCACACATAGATATATTTGCCCCCAGGCTCACCTCTGCCAGGCCCCTCCGATGGGCAGATCCTGCGGCCGCCGCGTTCCTTCCTTCAACGAACGGCAGCCTCATGAGTATCTGCCGCTCGCCTGAGATCCACCCTCCAGCCTGCCGCGATCTCGCGAGATAACGTGATCTCGATCACAGCAGGGTGGCGGATGGATCTCAGGCGAGCGTCAGATATTCATGCGGCTGCCTCTCGTTGAAGGAACGAACGCGGCAGCCACACGATCTGCCGCCGCCGCATAAAAAAAATAGTGCAGAGCGCAGCAGCGGTGTCGGGGGCTGAAATTTGCCACCCGCGAATTTCTCCCACCTGGCGCCGCTGCTCCGCTCTGCACCATTGTCGGGGCCGGCCCTGTCTGTGAGGCAACTGCCACTTGTGCCCTCTCCCTGGACCAACCAGTGCTGCTGCGTGGGAGGAAAATAGCTGGAGAGACTGAATTTTTGTAATCTTTGCACTCCAGTTCCATTGATTTTCCAGTTTGACTGCCCTGACCTCACTATTGCAAAGAACCATCTTACTTTGATCATTGTATTGACAAACCGTGATAGGGGGAAAAACTAACCCAATATCAGGATAGCCAAGCAGACAAAGATGATAACGATCATCGGGCCGGACACAGAAGCTTGTTTGGCCACCTCCTCACAAAAGGTAAATTCCCCTTTCTCGTCACATTTACAGACTCTGATGGTCAGGGTGTTAGTGCTGCTCATTTCCGGATTCCCGTTGTCAGAAATCACGATAGGTATGTAATGGGCGTTTGCCACATCCAAATTAAATTCTCCGTATTTCACGAGGACGCTCGCTGTGTTATCTGCAAGAAACAATTAAATAAACAAATGAAACATGAAATAAAAATAAATAATCAGATATTGTCACTCACGAGTAGCGCTGGCCCTTGAATGAAGAATATGAAGCGCCAGCACTGCTGAATAATATTTGTCCTTCTAATGGCTGAGCTTAGAATATATCGAGGGATGACAAGGGGCTAGAATACAGATAAAGAACCAATAAATAAAAAGATAGAGCCTAAACCGGTCCTTATGGTCGCTGGGATGGAATATCAAGGCGGAGATTAGAATAGAATAGTATAATGCACAGGCTGAGGTCAAGGCTACATAGGGTACATGGAATCCAAGAGACAAAGCCAAATAAGGGACGCAGGGTGTCTGTGTTTTCTGTGCCTCATCCCCTGATGTCCGCGTTATATTATTATTACTCCCTAATGTATTTATTGTAGTGTCATGTCGTATACACTATGGCCCCTATTACATTATTCGCACAATTTCGTTCGCGCAGCGCAAATATTTTTGTGCGCATTGTCCGGCGTTATTGCGCGAAAATTAACGGTGGTATTCCGATCCGAACGCATTTTCTCATCCGTCCGAAAATAACGTTTGTAAAAACGACGCGCAAAACGAATAGTAATACGCGCGCAGTAACGTAGCGCACGTAAATCAGTGTGCGGACTGTTTCTTTCGCCGGATTCAGCCAATCAGAATGAAGAACCTTAATTGACATCAATTTACCTTAATTGACTCACTTAAGTTTTTGCGCCTGTCAAAGTAAATCTGAGTATATATGCTGCAGCAATAATAAAAACACGCACGAATGCACAGTTTTATTGTTTGGGTATGTGTAGAATGTGTAACTATACTGTGCTGTATTTTTTTTTCGTGCTGGTGTTTTTCGTTTCGGCCAGAACGTTCCGATTTGCCGTTACCACCAGCTTTTCAAAGACGTTAAAATTATGCGCGCAAACGTCGTTCGTAAAAAGATGCACATTGATTGTAATACCATCCGCGTACCAGCGCACGAACGCATTTGCGCTCACAATGTTAAGTATAGGACGCGCACAGTTAATTACGCTGGCGCAGGTCTATCCGCGTTAAATGATAACGTGCATCAATTGCACGAACGTTGTAATACGACGTTCAGCGCAAAGGGTTTTGCCCCTCGCGCAAATGCGCATTTGCGCACGCAAAACCAAATGCACGAGGAGTGTAATAGGGCCCTATGTTGTTTCCCTTATGTGTATCTGTAAGTAGTTGATGTCTTTGTTTCTCCATGCTTCCATCCAACCTGCAGGATCTGGCTTGAACCAGATCTCTCTGCCCCTTCCTCAGGCTTTCTTATACGCTGGTAACGCTGGGGCGTGTTCTACCATTGTATTCTGTACATTCCCCTGTGTGTGTTTCCAATTGTAAACCCTAAATAGAGTCATTCCCTGTTTTGTTTTGACCCTGCAAGGAGCTCTGATTATTGATTGGGTGAGTTTGGGCCAGAATCAGAACTCCTTTTGGATACTGACGACGAGGGGAGCTTTTATGCATGTGGGTAACCATCCTGGGTACGGATACCTACGTTACAGAGCCTTCCATGTCAATGTCAATGTTAGAATGGCGTAAGTGTAGGGCTGCGTCGACGTCATGCCAGTAGAGACAAAGTGCCGAGGGTGAGCCAATATGGCGACACCACGGCATCAGATTTACCATATGGAGGATCGAGAGAAAAAGGATCAAGAGTAAGGGACTGGACATTCGTGACAGATGCATTGGAGGAATATTAAAGAGGAAATTGTTGCGGATCAGGCTATTGAGCAAATTATATGGATGGAGAAATAGACATGCAGGTGGCAATAGGGTCTAAACACATTTTTTTATGTAAAGGATATTCGGCCCAAAGCTTTTTTGGGTAAAAGTACCCTTTTCTGTGGTTCACTTTGTGAAGTGCCCAGTTAATCCGGTGTTTTATTTCATGGAGACATTGAGATGGCCTGCTTGGGGGGGGAGGGGGGTTGGGGAAGGAAGAATTAGGCTAGGGTCAGACTGAGGCAGTGCGAACGCGCGTTCTGGCGCACTTAATCACGGCCGTGCTAGCAGCAGATGCCGGGCAATGACGGCCAATATACGAAGTACGGTCGCACAAAAGTCCGGCTGCGCAACGCAAGTGGAAAATGAACGCATTTTTTCGAGAACGTGAAACCACTAGTACTGACGTACAGAGTGCGCTGCGTCCGCTAGCGGCGTGTGTGCGAATTGGAGACGTCAGACGCTGCTAATGTCCGGCCAACATAACGTCCAGATGCAAGAAGTGTTTTATTGATGATCCGTACAAAATCACGGACGAAAATGCGCATCGTATGACCGCTATCGCGTATTCCGTGAAAAAATACGTCCATTCGTTCGAACGCACTTTTTCACAGACAACATAAAAATGCGTTCGTCTGACCCTAGCCTTAGAGTTTATGTTCAAAATTCTTACAATTCTAAATTTTGGCTTTTTTTGTAATATTTAGGAATCATAATGTAAAATAGCAATTTAAACGTGAGTGATTGGAAAGCGATGTAGAGTACCTTTGTTATCTTGCACGGTGAAATTGTTCTCCTTCTCTGCAGAATAAAATGTAAACTTTGTTGTAATCTCATCCTTATCTTTGGCAGAAATTGTTATTATGACCTGGAAAAGAAACAAATTGTAAAAAATATGCTCAGGGTTTACCGGCATTTCAATTCCCGATAAAAATTCAGATGGAATATCGGCTCTCGTGTCTATTAGGGTTATTCAGAGAGAGACGATTCAGCCCCGAAATTGCACCGAACAGTGAATTTCCCCGTACAGTGCACTTTCGTGGCCATTTGGCTAATCAGAAAGCAGGCAGTTTGCCAAATTTTGGCGAACTGCCAGCAAATACGGTACCTGTTCGACGGCAGAGAAATCCCCATAGAGAAAGAATGGTTAATCTATTCACAGACACCGAACAGCAGTGAAATGTCAGTGAAATGCCCTGATGTTCGGTGTTTTCATTCGGCAGGTTTATTCAGGCGAATCCCATAGGTTTCAATGTTTAAAATATTCCCATTTTTAACCAATATTTAATAAACCGTTTATTCTTTTAATCTGCATCAAAAAGTATCGTTATTTATTTATTATTTAGAATATTTTAGGCATTTTTGGATTTTTTTCGACAAATTTTTAACCTGATTTTTTTTAAACATTTTTTTCTTTTTCTGTAACAGACCTTTTTATTATCATTCATAAGACCTTATATGTAAATTCCAGGCATTTTCGTTCAGTAGTTTTTTTTGCAAGCAACGTTTCAAATTTGAAACTTTCAATAGTTTTTTTTATTTTTTACCCCGTTCGTCGGCTTGTCGGCTTTTTCCGGCAGCTGGTCTGCGCTGTGTTCGGCGGATCGTCAGCTTTTTTTGGACGTGTTCGGCGTGTTTTTTGCGGCTGATTGAAGTGATCCGATACTTCGGCTGTGTTTTTTCGGTAGATTTTTGGCTTTATTTTTGCGGATTTTTGCATCCGTTCCCTGCACTCCGGGGACCCTGCGGTGAATGCTGAATTCACCACAGGGCCAACCCTGTGGATTTTGATACCCCGAAGTGCGGGGAACAAAAGAGCAGTGAAATGTCGGTGACATTTCTGGGCTCTTTCGTTCCCCCCACTCTCTGAATAACCCCTTATATCTGCATGCCGGTTTCCTTGGAACTCCACTATTTTTGCAGAGGGACCGGCATTCCGGTTGGTCCCAGACACTATAGGGGTTATTCAGAGAGAACCGATGTGCCCCGAAATGTCACCGAACAGGGAATTTCTTCGTACGGTGACACTTCGGGGCCATTTGGCTATTCAGAGAGCAGGCAGTTTGCCAAATTTTGGCGAACTGCCCGCAAGTACTGTGCCTGTTCGGCAGCAGTGAAATCCCTCATAGAGAAGCAATGGTTAATCTATTCAGAGAACACCGAACAGCAGAGATAAATTGCCGAAGTGCCCTGCTGTTCGGTGCTTTCATTCGACAGGTTTATTCAGGAGAATCCCATAGACTTCAAAGCCAAAAATATTCCTGTTTTAATCCAATATCTAAGAAACCATTTATTATTTTAATCTGCAGTAAAAAGTGTCTTTATTTATTGATTTTTTAGAATCTTTTAGGAATTTTTTCAGCAAAATATTTTTTCTGTTTTTTCTTTTATGTAACAGACCTTTTTATTATCATTAATAGGACCTTATATGTTAATTCCACGCATTTTAGTTTAGTAGCTTTGTTTGCAAACAGCGTTTCAATTTTGACACTTTCAAGTGTATTGTTTTTTTTTTACTCCGTTCGTCAGCTGTTCGGTTTTTCCCGGCGGCTGGTCTGCGTTGTGTTCGGCGGCTCGTCGGCTTTTTCCGACGTGTTTGGCGTTTGGTTTTTTTTGCGGCAGTTCCGGCAAGTTTTTGGTGGGTTTTCGGCGGGTTTTCCCTGCACTCTGGGGACTCTGCAGTGAATGCTGAATTCACTGCAGGGTGGGGAACTCTGATTCATCCAAGTGCGTGGAAGTGCGGGGAACGAGAGGGCAATGAAATGTCGGCGACGCTCCGGTACTTTCTGAATAACCCTCTATAGCTTGTCATGTGACAACACTGAAGAAATGACACTTTGCTCCAATGTAAAGTAGTGAGTGTACAGCTTGTACAACAGTGTATATTTACTGTCCCCTCAAAATAACTCAACACACAGCCATTAATGTCTAAACCGCTGCCAACAAAAGGGAGTACACCCCTAAGTGATATGCAATTACTTCAAAGAAAAAATAAAAGGAGCATAATGCGATTTATAATGCGATTTTGTTTGTAATGCTCAAGTAATCTAGTTACAGCTTATGTAAGGGGTAGTGTCCCTTTAAGGGCAAAAAAAAAATCTCTATCTTTCAATAGAGTATCCCTTCAGGTTTATGCACCAGGTATAATGAAAATGGTGGAATGGATCATTAAGGGTAAGTAGTCAATGTAATAGAGCAGCAGGAAATGCTGGCAGAATGCTTGGTTGTGTAGGGAGAGGTATTAGCAGTAGGAAAAGGGAAGTGCTCATGCCACTGTACAGAGCACTGGTGAGACCTCACTTGGAGTACTGTGTGCAGTACTGGAGACCGTATCTCCAGAAGGATATAGACATCTTAGAGGGAGTTCAGAGAAGGGCTACTAAAATGGTGTACGGCTTGAAGGAGAAAAGTTACCAGGAAAGGCTTAATGATCTTAACATGTACAGCTTGGAAAAAAGACGAGACAGAGGAGATATGATAGAAACATTTAAATACGTAAAGGGAATCCACAAGGTAGAGGAAGGGAGTATATTTAAAAGGAAACAAAGTAGCAAAACAAGAGGACATAGTCTTAGATTAGAGGGGCAAAGGTTTAAAAGTAACATCAGGAAGCATTATTTTACTGAGAGGGTGGTGGATACATGGAACAGTCTTCCAGTAGAAGTGGTAGAGGCCAAAACAGTAATTGAATTTAAGCAAGCATGGGATAGGCATAAGGCTATCCTAAACAAAAGATAAATCCAGGTAAAGTAATTGGGCAGACTAGATGGGCCGAAAGGTTCTTATCTGCCGACATTTTTCTATGTTTCTATGTTTCTATTACATGCGGTAACCGCTTGGTTATATACCATCACAAATAATGCACAAATGTTGCTGCTCAGTCCTGTCAATGTCACGTTATAGCTGGTGTTACCTTTTCTGGGGGAGCATTTTCACAGACTCTGGGTGCATAGTTCTCAGCAAACTCTGGAGCGTTATCATTTACATCGAGCACCTTTACGAAGACGGGAGCTAGAGATTCTTTCTTCACTGGATCTGTGGTGAAAAATGTTTTTTTTAAGTTCAGGGAACATTTGGCAGATAACTAATACAGGTGCTCACTGAATGTTACGGAGCATCTCAAAACCATTAAAGCAGCAGAGGCTCATTTATAGGGGTACTAGGGCAGCGCCCTACCTTTTTTTTTCAAAGAATCAAAATTTAACCTATAAAATGTGTTTTCTGTTATTTATGAGTCATTTCACATGTGTTAAATGATATATATATATATATAAAATATAGGTGAAGGGAGGCACACGAGGACTTTTTCCATAAAAAAAGTTTATTGAAATGACATATAAAACCGACATTTATCAAGGCCTCTAGGGTCCGAAACGTTGGTTTTTATATGTCATTTCAATAAACTTTAGGATTTATGTAAAAAGTCCTTGTGTGCCTCCCTTCACCTATATTTTTTCTATGTGACCAGACCAGGAGAGCTAAGCACCGGGGCAAGTGAGCATTCATGATCTATTGGGGGCCTCATTGGAGTTAGCCGCCCGGCGAAACGAGTGCCAGGTCTTTTGATTATTTTTCATATATATATATATATATATATATATATATATATATATATATACACACAGTATATATAAATATATATGTATACTCTCAAACTATTTAAGTATGCATTATTAGCACCATAATATGTTTTTGGTATTTTTTGTGCAGTTTTTAAACTGCATGCGGATGTATAGAATGTATGTATAGGACAAACACCAACCAACCAACCACAGGTTGTGGTTTAAAAGACAATCCAAGCACCAGAACTTTGATATTGAGAAAGTATTTTACCAGGAAGGATACATTGAGATTTCTCTCATTTTCAAGTATGTCCTTGGTGGCGAGTATGTACCGTTAAGTGTCTTGCCCAAGGACACTTACTGGAGAGGTGCTCTTGCCGGGATTCAAATCTGTGTCTCCACGGTCTCCACAGTCATAGATCAGTGATGTTCCCTCTACTCCACCCAGACGGTAGTAGTTTAATGCTTATGGTTCTAGGTTGTTGCCCTTTCAGACATAAATGAAAATGTTGTGTACTGTATGTCTACTTAATTTTTTATAAAACTGCTGGACAGTTTACTCCATTCCCAGTAATGTTTAGGAAGGTTAACTCATACTTATGTGAATAGACCCTATGGCGCTGCATAAGATTTAACAAACTCCACAAAGTTGGCACAAAATGTAATCTGTTCCGGGGTGTCCCTTTACGTATATCTGTATAGTTGTATTCAGGAATAGACACCAAGGGACAAAAAAACACATAAAACCACCAAATCCTCATATTGATCAAAAATTGCCCCCTCCCCCCCATTTGAACCCCAGAGTATTATGAAAGCTCCCCATTATTCCAGAGCCAGGTTCCCTTGGCACTGCAACAAACATGACATTCTTCCTCGTTTTTCTCCTCGAGTGTCCATCCAATCCCATGGCTCTCTTTGTGAGCACATGGAGAGCCATTGGCTGGGGATGAGTCCCACTTCCTGGAACCAATTCAGAAAGTTGAGATCAGTGCTCACTGATCTCAGCTTCTGGGCAGAGCTAATACCTTGCACTCGGAGAGGGGTGAGGACACTCAGGTCACTGTGAACACTCAAAATACATAGGACTTTATTCCACAACACAAAAGAGGAGAAATGAAAGAGGCAAGGATAAGACTCTCTCATAAGGTGTAATTGACACTCCCCTGCTCCTACAACGGGCCTAACCCACAAAAGAACAAAATAGCAAAAAAAAAACACAACAGCTCAGGTAGACAAGAGAAAAGCCATATTCTACCTCTAGAGAGGGCAGGGGGTATTGGTGCAAAGAAATCGCATGATAAATGGTATAAACTAGCAAGCGCAATCTTTATTAACGGAGAAAAGCACACAACAAAGAAAAACCACAAAACATAAAACCACATATGAAACAAATATCTAAAAAAAAACATGTGCAAATGGGCGATTGTATAGCCTGAATAGGAACAAATCAACACGGGCTAACAAATACTCATTTAGTCCTTGCCAATCGGACTAATAACCATGTGCCCAATAGTAATTCAAGAAAAAAGCCCCCATATATCTGCACAAATAACACAAAAATTGAAATGTGAAGCGAATAAAGTATAGTACAGATGAGCGCTGCTCCGACCAATACATAGGCAGACTGATGTAATGTATGAACCGACAAGCGGTCTGATCAACGTTATCACATAATAGAGCTTACAAACCAGTGTTAAAATATCCTGTGGCTCTACCTAGCCACAATACACTATCAGGCAAACCCTTCAGGTAGTCAATTGCCCGTAAAATCATTGATTTCATTCATATAGATTTCGCCATGCAGGTAATGCTGCCAGTCATACTAGCCACTCCATAAGAATAGGTCACTATCCCACCTAATACAATACTGTTAAAATCCTAAGGACCACTCAAGGCGTTTCGCCCTATCTGGGCTTTATCAAGACTCTTTAAGTGAAAAAAAGAAAAGTTTTCAATCTTTTGTATACTTACTGCTTGGATCAATTTCTTCAGCTGCTAGGGTTAAATTATGCCAAGCATTGGTCTCTCTATCAAGTTCTTTCACAAGGACAATGTCGCCTTTGTTTGATACCACAAAATTGCCGTCTTTGGAGTTTCTGAGCGAATACCTACAGTAATGCAAATATCATCAATACAATCCGAATTAAAATGATTTTAACACATAATCAGACATATATTTATACATTAAGGTGCCCCATTATCTATTTTATGGATTAAAAAGACCTTAAACTTCAGAGATATCAGAAGAGGTGTATGTTGTGGTAGTAGAACCCCCTCCCTACAAAGTGACACATTTATAACCATACCAAGCATTGATCTCTTTCTAACAAGTGTACATTGTGGATCTAATATATATTTTAAATCAGGCCTCAAAATTTCCACTCGCCTGCTCGCATTTGGCGAGTGGAAATTATATGAGGGCGAGTGGGAATGCAGAGCCAATGCTGTATAGGGGTTAGGTGGGGCAACTAGTGGCGAGTAACTCTTAAGGCCTGGCTAGTAGCTCAGGACTTGAAATTTTGAGGCCTGTTTTAAATAATATCTCATGTAAGGATAAGGTTTGCGGGAGTTGCTTGACTGAACTTTATAAGAAGCCGGTGTGGAAGAGATGCTGTATGATAAAACACTCTATGCAAAATATGAACAGTCTGACAAAATTTTATGTTTTACAGCAAACCCCTTCAATACCAAGATCGAGTAGAGTCGATCTTAAAAAAAAGCACATTTATGGGCCCCATACAGAGTATACTCAATTTAGAAACATAGAAACATAGAAACATAGAAAAATGTCGGCAGATAAGAACCTTTCGGCCCATCTAGTCTGCCCAATTACATGGATACTTTACCTGGATTTATCTTTTGTTTAGGATAGCCTTATGCCTATCCCATGCCTGCTTAAATTCAATTACTGTTTTGGCCTCTAATTCTGTAGCAATGCCAAGGAATTTAGTTAATTTCAAATGAAATTAATTTGCAATTGGGCTCTAGAACATACCCAAAAGTTTAGCAACTCCAGAATGACAGCCGAGGTCCTTTAACAGTTTGAACAGCTGGGACTCTTTGTCTAAAACACCTATCCCCAGCTGGTTTAGCACAGAGCCCCAGCTGCAGGACTTAATTTTGGCCAGCAGATGGCAATGTCTGCCTGTCAAATCGGGTTACAACAGTAAATAATACATTGTGAATGCACGCAATGATTTTTTTCTGTATAATTAAAGTGATTTCTCGAAAAACCCGCTGGTTCCTGGTAGTGAAGGGGTTAAGTAAGAATACACCTGTGTGTACTGCACCACATTATAATTTTATTTTTCATTCTGAGTCTTCGTGCAATGTCTTGAATTTTAAGAGCACATCAGATGGCATCTGGGTATAATTGTATATTGATCGACCTCAAGAGTTGGAGAAAAATAATTCCCATGAACAAGCAGGATTTTCAGATATCTATCTCCTAGAAATTCCCCAGGACCCATTTTAAGCCTGCATTTTTTATCGGTAATTGAGGAAAGTCACATATTCCAAGTCCCTAGTGAAATTTAAAAGGCTTGTTTAAAAAAAAAAAAAAAAAAATCCATCAAAAAGGTAACGAATTATAAAGCTCCCACCTCATGCTGTTGCTGGCCGCGTCTGGATCTCTTGCAGAGACGGAACCGATGATTTTATTTAACTTGGAATCCTCTTTAACTTCAAATTTGTAAACCGGCAATGAGAAAACTGGAGGTTCATCCACGTCAAGGACATTAATGATGACTTGGGTAGTGCTGCTGGGACTGTCCTTCCTCGCTGCCCCGAAGTCTATATCGGGATCCGTCGCGAGAATACTCATTTTGTATTGTTTCATGCTTTCAAAGTCCAGAGCCTGAAATGGAATCATTCAACAGTTATGACACTGGGTTGATTAACCTATCAGTTGGCTGTCATAGCATTCCAGCAAAAAGTTCTATTGTTAATATTAGGGATGTGCGTTTCGGGTTTCGGAATTTCGGAATTTTCACGAAATTTCCCGATTCGTGTCTTCGGATTCGGCCGAATTTCCGAATCGGGTCTGACCCGAAAACCGATAGATCCGAAAAGTTTCCGAGCCGAAACGAAAAATTTTCGGATTTTTCTATGGACTTGAAATTTGTCAAATCGAAATTTATTTTTGCTCTATTCATGATTTCGGTTCCATTCGTGATTTCGGTTCCATTTCGGTAATTCTGGACATCGTATATTTAACTATTATCGGTTATATCGCTGATTCTGTAAATTTTGTATTTGTAAATGCGTATCACTTGTTTCTTGTGGCATTCGGGTCAGTTTAGCGTTTTTTAAATCGTTTTGTTCATTTTTTTTGTTCCTTGGCTTTCATACCATTTTAATATGATTAAATAAAGTTGTGAAATGTATATTCAATTATTCATAAGAAAAAAAGGATCTTTATTTAATAAAAAAAAACACGATAGAATCGCCAGAATTATCGTAGACACTTTGAAACGAGGAGAACAGACGTTCCAGAAAAACGAAATTTCTGAAAAGTCGATATAAAAAACGAGCAAAGTGACCCGAAAACACGAAAAATGGTCGATATTCCGAAAAAAAAATGTACACGAAAAACGAGCCGAACCGAACCGAATCGAAACAGAAATCGGTCGAAACGAGCCGAATCGAAAATTTTAAACATCCGAACAAATCGAACCGAAAAAAAAAATCGGTGCACAAGCCTAGTTAATATCCCATTTGCTGCCATATTTGTTGTTAGTCTTTTAAAGGGAATGTTTTTGTATCACAGACTTTTTGCAAACATGTATCACGTTCTTGTGTTCGATTAGGCCGTCGTCAACCTCTCTGAGACCAATAGCGGTATCCTCTGCCGAATTATTTTAGGGCCAAAAAATGGGATTTCTCTTTTTTTAATAGAGTGTACCTTAAAGAATGTTGGCAAATATGTATCATGTTACCTTAAAACTGGGTCCCAGTCCTAATAAAAATGTTTCAAAAATAAATAGTTACCGACTCCTTAATGTGGTAAAGTAAAGAGGATTTTATTCCACAGTGAGCAACAAAAGACAAACAGGGTTATCCAAAGAGATCCGAATTGCTTGAGAAAGGTAACCGAACGCTGAAAATCAGCGTTCGGTTACCTTTCTTGGCCATTCGGCTATCCAGAGAGCAGGCAATTCGCCAAATCCTAGCGAATTGCCTGCACATACGGTGCCTGTTCGGTGCCTGTTCGAGGGCAGAGAAATCCCCATTAAAAACATTGCTTCGGCTATTCAGAGAACACAAACCAGCAGTGAAAGGTTCCCGAAATGCCCTGCCATTCGGTGGTTTCATTTGACAGGTTTATTCAGGAGAATCCCATAGGCTTCAATGTTAAAAATATTCCTGTTTTAATTCAATATCTAATAAACCGTTCATTATAATATTCTGCAGTAAAGAGTCTCTTTATTTATAGATTTTTTTAGGATACTTTAAGCATTTTTCTGAATTTTTTAAAAGTCAGATTTTTTTTTTTTCCAGTTTACTTATTTTTTTTTGTAACAGCCCTTTTTATTATCATTCCCTGGACCTCATATGTAAATTTCAGACATTTTCGCTCAGTAGTTTCTTTGCAAACAGCGTTTCAATTTCACATTCATACAAATGGTTTTGCAAATTTATTCACCTCCCTCTGCGGTCTCAGCTGATTCGGCTGCTTCGGCTGCGTGTGATCGGCTCCTCCTCGGGCTTTTCGACGGGTTTATCCAGATGTTTTTGTGGCTTTTCAGAGTGCATTCGGTGGGTTTTGCGGTGAGTTTTCGGTGGGTTTACGGCAGCTTTTCCCTGCAATTCGGGGAGCCTGTGGTGCTTGATGAATACACCGCAGGGTCACCAAAATGGGATCGGCAAAAGGAACCGAAATGAAGAGAACGAAAAGTCACCGAACGTGCGGTGACTTTTCGAATCTCTTTGGATAACCCTGCTAGTTTCAACACAGTGGTCTTTGTCAAGTCTTGACAAAGACCTCTGTGTCGAAACGTTGTCTTTTGCTACTCACTGTGGAATAAAATCCTCTTTACTTTACCACATTAAGGAGTCGGTAGCTATTTATTTTTTTAAGTATTCTGGAATTGGAAGCGTGTTCACGCCGACTGGTGGATTTTTTTGCTGGGCGCATTACGTGCTTGACCTCTAATAAAAATGCAGACACTACGAATGGAGAATTTGGTATCGTGATAAATGCAAGATCCATTGTGTGGGTTATTTACGAAGCACCGGTGTTGCAAACACCAACGAAAATCAACGGTATTGCAACATCGACAAGCGACGGCATTTCACAAAACAAGAATCCAAAGAGCAACAGCAGAAGCTTCACTGTAAAGCTATTCCTCTTGTGGTTTGGATTTTAGATACGTGAAATGCTAGTGTCGGCACTGCAATACCACTGGTTTTCGGCAGTGTGTGCAACACTGGCAAACACCGGTGCTTTGGGAATAACATGAGTGTGATGGAGTGGCTTGTGAATGTTTGGGTATTATGTTTCCTAGTAATAGAGTGTTTGTGTGTGTGTGATTACCCCTTCAAAAGCTAAGTTTGGGTGGTCTTATGCATGTGATGTAAGCTTTTGGAGAATGCTGTGGCTGTACATGTTATCATTATATTTGTTCTGAAGAGGGCAAACAGAATCCACAGTATAGTAATTGGAGCAGAAGCAGTGTGGTAGGTTGTGTAGTGCTACATGTGTGTGGTGCTTTATGTGTGTGTAATGGAGAGTAGCAGCTTAACCTCCCATCATCTCATGCTTCTTCATACATCCCTAATCAATCCCAACCTGTTGGATCCACCCAATCTCTTTCAATACCATACTTCCTCCCCTACCTCATCGTGCCTTGGGTAGGATCAGCATGCTCAGAAATGCATCTCTATAACACTATGGTTTCCATTCTATGGTACAACCTCCCTGGTCATCTTGTAGTGGCCAGATAGTCTTCTGGAGGGGTGGTGGAGTGAGGTGAGGGCACATGCATATTTTACGAAAAATCCAAATTTCATTGACCAAAAAAAAATACTTTCTGGTCAATAGGGATGGGCCGAACACCCCTGTGTTTGGTTTGCATTCGAACTCGAACATTTGAAAAAGTTTGAATTCGAACACGATTCCAACAAAATGCAAGTCATTGGGGCTCTAACGGTCGAAAATTAAGGTGCCCTCCAAGAGGGCATATATGCAAGATAATGGTCATAAAAGGTGTATGGGGGTCCGGGTACTGCCCTGGGGGACAGGAAACAATGAAAAACAAATTTTTAAAAACAGTGTTTTTAACCAAAAAACGTGTTTTTGAGCCATTTCACCGCTGTGCGCTGAGCTCATTTTTACCGCTTTTGCTCATGTTTAAATGCGATTTGAAGCCATGGGAAATGTTTGAGCAACAACGAGTGGGAAAAATTACAATCTTAACGCAAACGTTAACGCTCACTTGCATGAGCATTTTGCACTGCGCATTTTGCATTGCTCCCCCTACACTAATAGTTTATCTTCTCAGAAGCTGCACACAGCGCGCCGGTGTATGCAGCTTCTAACAGCGTGGGAGACGGGAGGCTGCACTTGTTGGTGGATCCAGGAATCAGGTGAGTATTAAAGAAAAAAAAGTTTTATTTTATGTTCCCGGGGACATTTAAAAATGTCCACAGATTTTTTTTTTTTAAAGATGTGTTGCCTTACCTTAGCCTGGTGGTCAGTGGGGGCTCCCTGGATCCTGGACGTGGGGGGGGGGGGGTCTGCCGTAGCCGCAGGTGCAGTGACTCCCTCCCTGCGCCACCTCTCTGCCACATGCACCCAGCCGGCCAGCCCGCACAGTCCCAGCTCTGTCATCCAGCAGCTGCTAGGGATGAGCTGTTCGGTTCGGACGGTTCGGAGTTCGACCCGAACTTTGGGTGTTCGAAAGTTTGCGAACTTCGAACTTTTTGGGTTGTGTTCGGTTCGAGTTCGAAAAAAAAAAGACATTTTGAAAAAAGTATAGAAAATGCTTAAAAAATACTAAAAAATCTAGAAATAAAGACACTCTTTACTGCAGAATATTATAAGCAATGGTTTATTAGATATTGAATTAAAAACTAATGTGTACTTGCAAAGATTCTCAACTCTAAATGACCTATGTTTTTCAAATGTCATAACAACAACAGATGTTTTAGTCTGGTCTAATAAATTTGATACATTGTAGACTATACTGAGGGTGAGGGGGTGGGGTGGTGTCTGCTTCTGATTGAGATTTGAGAAGTGTTAATTTCCCTCCTAAAACTTCTAATATGCTGTATTTCGCCGCTGTGTGCTCAGCTCATTTTTACCGCTTTCGCTCATCATGTTTAAACGCGATTTTGAAGCCACATTTTGTTAAATGACCGACATGTTAGATATCGTTCTTTCCGGCAGACTCCGCAGATTCATAATATATCATTTTTATATGTATACGTCCTGTCCTGGCTGTATATTATGAAAAAAATGAAATGAAAATTGAATTTTTAATCATCTGCAGTGTGTAAAGTTTTTTTTTTCACATTTTAGCACATGAGTGTTTGCGGTTATGTTTTCTATGGGGTGCGCTTGTACAAAAATTAAAAATGGGGACTTGTTACATTTTGTGGGGGGAATTACGTGATTTATAGCAAACGCACCCCATAGAAAAAATCATTAGTGCATCATCGTTCACATTATAATTGCAATGTGAACAATATTGCTGCATTAATAAAAATAACACACAAAAAAATACATGTTTTTATTTTTTTTACTTTATACCTGGTCATGTTGGGTATCATTCGAAAAGGCCATGCTCAGGCATTTCAATTGACACCCTCCATGACCCACTAGATGCCTAGAGATATCGGGGTTCAAATGAACCCTCTATCTCCACCAGGGGATTGGCCTGGGCAATATATATACGCATGATGTGAGGTGGCCTGGGCAATATATATATATACGCATGATGAAAATTTGCAAAGGATAAGGCACGCAAAGTGAAATTTTGATGTGTCTGAAATTGAAACTTACGTGACAACTCTTATTTTTTTTTTCATTAATTTATATTTGTTCAATACAGTTAATTTTAATTTGTTTAATAGAGTTAATTTAAAATGGTTTAATACAGTTTATTTATATTTATTTTACCTTTACTATTGGTGCTTTTCAAACTTTATTCTTAAGTAAAAAGAAATTTAGCAGTTTCATGTTGTGTCGTTTTTTTTGGGGGGGTGCAAGTAGCTGGTCTTGCCTAGGGCGCAAAATAGTCTAGCACCGGCCCTGACCGCATGGTCCACCCCTGCACTCTTCCACAATACCACAGAGGGGTTACTGTATGATGGCACTTGCTGGCCTGGCACCAAAGGCACAATATTTGGCTGCACTGCCACTGACGCTTGTATCAGATTCATATCCTCAGAGGGGTGAGACTGTGTGACGGCACTGTTGCCGACGCTAAAGGCCCAATTTTAGGCTAGGGTCAAACGAACGCATTTTTCGCAGCGAACGTCAAAAAGTGCGTCCGAACGCATTGAGGTGTTTTTTCGCGGAGAGCGCTTAAACGGTCATACGATGCGCATTTTTGTGCGTGATTTTTTTACGGATCCAAACCAGGAAACTTTGGGTGCACTCTGTACGTCAGTACTAGCGGTTCAGCGTTCTCGAAAAAATGCGTTCATTTTCCACTTGCGTTGCGCGGCCGGACTTTCGTGCGGCCGTACTTCGTATATTGGACGTCATTGTGTGTCATTTGCTGCTAGTGCGGCCGTGATTAAGTGCGCCTAAACGCACGTTAAAAGTGCGCTAGTCTGACCCCAGCCTTAAAGCACCTATTGTTACTTTCATCCAAAGCCTGCATAAGTTTCACAATAATTTAGCCAAAAAATCACTAAACATTTTCTGTGTGTCCGAAAATGTCTCCTCTTTTCATACAGACTGCCGCCCCAAGCAGTTATTTATGGATAGATTAAAGGAAAGCATTTACCGTCATTTGAAACATCATTTTTATGTTTTTAAATGTTTCTATACATCCTAGAAATCCACCACTTCACGGGCAGGTTATGGGGACCTCCTAGGCACGATATTTAAAGGAATTTTTGGGTTTTATTTTTAACCCTTATTTCATGGAAAACTCACTGTCCATTTAAAAACGTTTTGTTTTTTTACTTTTTGTCCTTGTTTCCTGTCCCCAAGGGCACTACTCGGACCCCCATACACATTTTATGGCAAATATCTAGCATATATGCCCTCTTGGAGGGCACTCTAAAAACCGAATTTTCAGCCCCATTGACTTGTATTGAGTTCGAGTTCGGGTTCGGATTCGGATTCGAACATTTGGAAAGTTCGGGTTCGGCTCCGAACCCGAACTCGGGGGGTGTTCGGCTCATCCCTAGCGGCCGCATGCTCCACAAGGCAGTCCTTGGGAGACCCCGGCGGGCAGCCCTTTACAGTGCCTGATTAGAGGGCCGTGTTTGCCTAATGTTTTAGCAACAAGAATGTTTTATCCCATAGGCTTCAATGTTAAAAATATTCCCGTTTTAATTCAATATCTAATAAACCGTTGCTTATAATATTCTGCAGTAAAGAGTCTCTTTATTTCTAGATTTTCTAGGATTTTTTAAGCATTTTTTTGAACTTTTGGCGAACAGTGCAAAAAGTTCGACATTAGCCGAACTGTCGAACCGTCGATGTTTGATTCGAACTTCGAACAGATTCGAACCGGCAGCCCATCCCTACTGGTCAAGTCTTGACTACAACTCGAACTGTATTACTGATCCAAAGAGCCCACGAAGAATACGAGAGTTAAAAGATAAACTGTCTATGATAGCAAGCAAGACTACAGGACAAGCTGCTGGATCATTACCCAAAAGTTCTTAAAGAAGTGCTCATTTACTTCCAATTCTTTACCTTTTTCAGTATAAAAATGCCTTCATTTGTTCGAGCGTTCGTCCTTATTTCAAACATTTCTTGGAGCTTTTCTGCGCCGAAAGTGTATTTGGTATTTCTGTTTTGAGGCTCATCTATATCCACCACCTGAAGTCTTCCAACTTCACCCATAACTCTTAAATTCTCTGGGACATTAAAAGTGAATTGATCTAGGTAAAGAAAAACCAGAGATGATCCAGTTAAGTCAGCTTGAATTATACACGTTGATTTTTGATAGACCTAGAATTCCAATGAAGTAACCAAATTGATTGTCCGAACCAACACATTATATCACCTAATATGGAGAATGTTTTGGAGATTAAACTTTTAAGTATCTCACGGGAGGATAATTTGGCTACAAAACTGGGAAGATGCAATAGAAAAAGTTGGCTACGTCGACAGATTTCTTCAGTGTTTACTCTTGGTATTACTGGATCCATTGGCAACAATTCTGACCCAAATAAAAGAGCTGGGGCGGTCTACTCATGGAACACTTTATTGGATAGAAGATATAGTTCTATAGTTCATCCCTCTTTGGAGATAGACTCAGAGGTCTTACACAAGGACGTCACATTTAATACTTATTGTACCTTTAACAATGGCCAAAAAAAGGTCAACATTAAGCACTCAACCCAATATGTACGAAAACATATGGAAGTGGTACAAATTTACTGTTGGTATTAAAACGTTTTGGGATAGAGCCGATTAAATGTTGACAGAATATCTAACATTAGCTGTTTGTTCTGCTTTATTAAATGGTTGAACCTGGTAATTAGGTCGTGTAGACTTACTTTTTGTGAATGTTGGAAAGTTGTCATTGATGTCCTTCAGATGGATGATGACAGTAGCTGTGCTCGTATGCCCGTTCTTTTGTCCTGGGACATCCCTGGCTTCAACGATTATCTCATAAGTTGCCTTCTCTTCTCTGTCTAAATACTGGACTGCAGTGGAAATGGCTCCTGTAATTGAGAAATGGAAAAATTGGGATAGGTCAACCAGTTTCAAACCATAGCTTCTTTGCATTTCATGTGAATTGGCCACATGACACATTACGTATTAGTGTAACCATCACTACTTGGTATTTATCCAGGTAATTCATCATAACATAACTGCCTAACAATGAACAGACTGAGGACCTAACAAGAAGCAGGGTCAATTATTTCTCTTTATTTCATAATTGATACCTGTAATGTTGCCCTGCCTGGACTATCGCTAATGGGCGACTCGTCTATTTTTCAAGATGAAACAACTCTATACAAATGCTACTGAGTTGCTTCCCTCAAACAGATATACTCCTTTTAATCCATTAAACATCAATAACCACCAAACTTCGTGATTCTTAGTCTCTTCTCAGTTCTCAGAGACTTTTAGCTCCTTTGTGCTTTCAGAATAAACCTATAACTTATGGTTAGCCATCAGATCCCACCCAAGAGGACAGTCCATTGCCGAAAATGCGACGCAACCATAGACGATAACGTCCACCTCGCTTTGATCCTCATCACTGGGTTGTAGCTGATAACTCTCTTGACAGAGCACGTGGTCCAAGTCTGTATTAAACTTTAGCTCAAAGGTCATGAACCTTGGCCCCTTGACTCTCCTTTGATGCTCAGCCTCTTGTTAGGTTGGTAGCACCTCATGGGAAATGTAGCTCCAAAACATACGGAAGGCCAAGATTTCCTAACCATTGCTTTAGCCTTTGGCAGATCCCAGATATAGAAACACACCAAAACAGAATAAGACATGTAACAGTGAAAAGACTTACCTGAGTTAGAGATTGAGAACTTGTCTTGTCCCTTTATTATTTGGTAGGCCACTTGAGCATGTCCACCCGCAGTGGGGTCATCTGCATCCAAAGCTACTATTGTGGTTACCAGGGTACCTAGAATTGTCAGATATATTAATATAAATTAATTAATTATAGGATAATACACTTTGATGACAGTAGACTTCCTTGCAAAAACCTATATGTGAGTCATTGTACTAAAATCCAAACATGTATAAACTATAACAAAAGCCAACAATACTTTGGAAAATGTCTGTTCTAAGAAGCCATATTTTCTCACACTTCCCTACTGAATGCGCCTAGCGTAGCCTAGCTAAAGCTGAGACCCACTTCTGGGGTTTCCATTTGGAGATCATTGATGGATCAATAGCCTATCAAGAAGAGCGGACATACCTGTTGAAGACATTTCAGGAACAGAAGCATTATAGAGCTTCTCTGTGAATATCGGGGCATTATCGTTGATATCACGCACTCTGATAATAAAGTGAGAGGGTGGTTTGAGAGTTTTTCCAGTAGTTCTATCGACCAGGAGGGCTGTGAGCTGATACTGTGACTTCTTCTCCCGATCCAGCCTTTCAAAGCAATATATTTCACCTGTCCTTTCGTCCACTTTGAAGATGGTGTTTGCCCCTTCTCCTTGTAGGGCGTATTTAGCGTAATCTTCATTTGTTTTATTGGCATCGAGCTTGAAAATAAAAATCATAAAAATATTAACACATTAATGGCAAACAAATTATTTTGATATATATTTCTCAACAACCAAGGGCCCTGAGCTCTGGCACATCAAAAATCTTCAACCTGGGTGTGTAGGAATCAAGCCGTGAAATTACAACAGTCCAAGAATAATCCAACACCCAAGATCTGTCACTAAATTTTCAGATTTATTAATAAATCATTATGGTAAAAACAGGGGTATACCCAAAGGAGGATGGGGGGGACCAAAGTTTGGATCCTCCAATCCCCTGCATATACAAGGAATGCACTGTACGATGGCAGGGAACAGTTGATACTGAGTTGAGGACTTCTTGTGAGTTTCGATCGAGCCTCTGGTATATGTAGACTGTCTGTAGGGGGCTTTTGGGGGAGTATTTCTCCTTGTTTTAATAACTTGATTAGGATTTGTAATGTTGGGGAATACATTGGCATCACGTTCTATGGTTACAGGGGAAGAGCACAGTGGTGAGCAGAAGTATACCACTACATCATCAGTGGAAGACGAGATTCGGGACGCCAATGGAAAAGGGGCAGAGGGGAGCACGGAGGTGGTGAGTTTCATGCCTATAAATTGCTATTATTGTTTGTGTTTTATGTACTGATGAAAGTCCGCGGATAGCGAATTGAAACATCGATCAATAAAGAAGTGTGAAAGTAGACTGGAAGTCCCATGAGTGCCGTCTTACCTGAAAAGATCATAGAGCTGGATAGAGCACCTGGCATAAATGAAGTGGTGTCTCGAGTGCAGGATTGAGGACTAATATATATATATATATATACAATGGCAAGAAAAAGTATGTTAACCCTTTGGGATTATGTGGAGTTTTGCATGAATTGGTCATAAAATGTGCTCTGATCTTCATCTAAGTCACAACAATTTGAAAAGCACAGTCTGCTTAAAATAATACAACACAAACATTATATGTTTTCATGTGTTTATTGAACATAACATGCAAACATTCACAGTGCAGGGTGGAAAAAGTATGTGAACCCCTAGCCTAATGACTTCTCCAAGAGCTAATTGGAGCCAGGAGTGAGCCAAGCTTGAGTCCAATCAGTGTGATATTATTGGATGTGTTGCTGAAAGCTGTCCTGCCCTTTAAAAACACACACCAGTTTTGGGTTTACTGGTTTCGAGAAGCACTGCCTGATATGAACCATGCCTCGCAGAAAAGAGCTCTCAGAAGACCTACTATCAAGAATTGTTGCATGAAGCTGGAAAGGGTTACAAAAGTATCTCCAAAAGCCTTGATGTTCATGTGTCCACAGTAAGACAGACTGTCTACAAATGGAGAAAGTTCAGCACTGTTGCTACTCTCCCTAGGCATGGTCGTCCTGTAAAGATGACTGCAAGAGCACAGCACAGAATGCTTAATGAGGTAAAGAAGAATCCTAGAGCGTCAGCTAAAGACTTACAGAAATCTCTGGCACATGCTAACATTTTTGTTGACACATCACAATAAGGAAAACATTAAACAAGAATGGAGTACATGGGAGGACACCACGGTGGAAGCCAATGCTGTCCAAAAAGAATATTGCAGCATGTTTGAAGTTGCAAAAGAGCACCTGGATGTTCCACAGCACTACTGGCAAAACATTCTGTGGACAGATGAAACCAAAATTGAGTTGTTTGGAAAAAACACACAACACTATGTGTGGAGAAAAAAAGGCACAGCACACCAACATCAAAACCTCATCCCCACTGTAAAACATGGCGGAGGGAGCATCATGGTTTGGGGCTGCTTTGCTGCCTCAGGGCCTGGACAGATTGTTGTCATTGATTGAAAAATGAATTCCAGAGTTTATCAAGACATTTTGCAGGAAAATGTAAGACCATCTGTCCGCCAACTGAAGCTCCGCAGAGGATGGGTGATGCAACAGGACAATGACCCAAAGCATACAAGTAATTCAACAAAAGAATGGCTTCAACAAAACAAAATACGCCTTCCGGAGTGGCCCAGTCAGAGTCCTGACCTCAACCCGATTGAAATGCTGTGGCATGACCTTAAGAGAGCGATTCACACCAGACATCCCAAGAATATTGCTACACTGAAACAGTTTTGTGAAGAGGAGTGGTCCAAAATGACTCCAGATCGTTGCGCAGGTCTGATCTGCAACTACAGGAAACGTTTGGTTGAGGTTATTGCTGCCAAAGGAGGGTCAACCAGTTATTAAGTCCAAAGGTTCACATACTTTTTCCACCCTGCACTGTGAATGTTTACATGGTCTGTTCAATAAAAACATGAAAACATATAATGTTTGTGTTGTATTATTTTAAGCAGACTGTGCTTTTCAAATTGTTGTGACTTAGATGAAGATCAGAGCACATTTTATGACCAATTCATGCAAAACTCCGCGTAATCCCAAAAGGTTCACATACTTTTTCTTGCCACTGTATATATATTTATCCAAAAGCAGGCTGTAATGTCTATCCTGCTGTACCCACCATCTGTGCTCAGGCAGCTCCATGAAAAGTGCTGCCCTCATGTTCAGCACTTGTACAAAGCACAAAAAAGTTAACCACCTGACACACACACGCACGCACGCACGCGCATGCACACACACACACACACACCGCACCCCTGCCTTGCATAAAGGTCTGTTCCACCGCTTCAGCAATGCTTCAGCATTAACCTGTTTAGCTGTGTGTGTAACAGACGTGTCTCCTGAAGCTCCCCGAAATATCTATAGTCTTCCCGTGTACCAGACCCCCTGCTTGATAACCGATTACCCGACTTCTACCAGCCTCTGACCTAAGGACCATCCTGACCACTCTATTGGAACACCCTACTGTACCTTGCCTGGAGTCCCCCTTGTGTCCTGTCTGCCACCCCAAGGTACAGTCCTAGTGTCTTCCAAACGTCCTGGTCCCTCCTGTCTGTCTGCCCTGTGAATCCCCACATTACTGGGTTCAGACCATCCCACCAACCGTTACACAGTCACTCTGCTCCTTAAATCACCATTAAGTGATTCGCCCCTGGTGCAACCTCCACAAAAGATACAGTTTCAACAAACTGATGCCACTCACGTAAAAGTCCAATCTTTATTGTAAAGACATCAATGTTTCGGCTCGTTCGAGCCTTTAGCAAGACCAGGTCTATATATATATACACAGTATATACACACACATATATTCTCTTTTTTTTTTCCTTATGGGTTAGTTATTTATATCTCGCTAGAGTAAGAATAAAATGATGAGAAGGTGCGATGTTTTATCAATTGCCCAGCAATAAAACTGAATTATTTACATTATTGCAATATGTTTATGTTTATTTTATTTCATTCTATAGAGAGCTCTATGGACGGAATTGTGTTTTTCATTATGAAAACAGGATACTTTAAAAAAAACGTTTAATAAAAAATGTCAGCCTCCAGGAGAATTTGCAACGTAGAAAAACACCAGACACAGATCTGGAGTTTGCCTCCATGTAGGAAATGTAGTATTAATTATATCATCTAATTTTATGCTTTGGGAGTAGCATATAATTGTAATAAATCACTCTGGTAATGACTGCCTTAGGTGTTTGCAGATATTTTTTTATTGTTCAGTTTGATTGATGTCTAGAAAACCGTTATTAGCTTCAGGCTTTTTTCGATAAATTGTGTCTTATTCTCAGGTGAATCTCGGTCTCTGCCATGTGTGGTGGGTGTGATTGGAAAGGGTCTGTCGAAGCAATTTTTTTTATTTTGCCATTAACAGAAAACATGAATGCCACGCACAGAAAACAGCAACAATTTATTCTCTTAGACTGTTCCAGTACTAAACGGAGAAAAATGGGTCAAAGGAGAAGAACACGTTGCTGTCAGGATTCCCCAAACATACAGGACAGATCAAGGAGGATGGAAAAGGTTTGGAGAACCTGGGGCGTAACTACCAGGGGGGGCAGAGGGTGCCACCGCACCCGGGTCCTTGAGTCCGGGGGGGCCCACACTAGCCTGTCTGGGCCTGGGTGCTTGCCTATATTTTATAGATAAGATTATTTTTTTAATTTATTTTATACTTATTACATTACTGTGAGTTTTATTGCTGTGGAGCTCTGTGATACACTCATACACAGTGCACATTACTGTGAGTTTTATTGCTGTGGAGCTCTGTGATACACACTGCACATTACTGTGAGTTTTATTGCTGTGGAGCTCTGTGATACGCTCATACACACCACACATTACTGTGAGTTTTATTGCTGTGGAGCTCTGTGATACATTCATACACACTGCACATTACTGTGAGTTTTATTGCTGTGTAGCTCTGTGACAAGTTCATACACAGTGCACATTACTGTGAGGTTTATTGCTGTGGAGCTCTGTGAGATACAAATATTGCATATCACATTAAAAATGGGATGAACTGAAGAGGTCATAGTGGACCTGGAAAAAATGGGACACTGATTGTCTGGAGTCAACATTGTGACCTGGAGGGGACCAATGCATGTTGCCGGGAGGGGGGGGACAAAATATGTTTTTGCCTATGGTGGGGGGGGGGTGTCATGGGTCCTGCACCTGGGTCCTGAGGTTTCTAGTTACGCCTCTGTGGAGAACCCTAATCTGGTCTTGAATATGGTCTGGTAAAAATCTAAGAACAGAGGACAAAAGACAAGAGAGTAGTCAGAGAACAGCTCAAGAAGGAGGATGACAAAGATCAAACAAGCTGGACAGTTGGGTGAATACACCAGAGGAACATGTAGACGACAGAGGAAACATGTCAGACAGAGCTGGGGCTAGAAGAGAAATTACGCAAACAGTGAGAGCGTGCTGATGAGTCAAGACAGAAACCACAACAGGGCAATGATCTCTGGCCAAGGCTCAGATTATATAGTATGGCAATGACATCCAAAGGTTAGGCATCATTCCTGAGAGCTGGAACGTACTCATAAACCAGAGACAGAAACCAAGAAAGGGCAATGATCTCTGGCCAAGCATGAGATTATATACAGTAGTATGGAAAGGACATCCATAGGTCAGGCATCATTCCTGAGAGCTGGAACGTACACAGAAACCACAAAAGGACAATGATCTTTAGCCAGGGCCGAGATTATATTATATGGGAATGACGCCCATAAATCAGGCATCAATCCTAAACGCTGGAACGTACATGTCCGCTGAAACGTGACGACACAGCTTGAGTTGCGAGAATATCATGATAAAGGTCCACAAGAGGCTAAGCTTGGGTACATGAGAGTTGCACTTCAACGTTGCTAGAAATATGGCGTGGGCTATCATGCCGAGTGTTGTTAACACCGTCAGCCATGGGAAAAGCCTGACACGGGGAGACAGGTAATGTGACAGGTGCCTAGTCAACCACCATTTTTTCCATGGTCATCATGGTGAGTCATTACTTTTCCCTGGTTGTCCAGTTGTTCATTGGTGGCGGGAGGTAAGAACCATTTCTCTATTTGATAGCCTTTAGTTGGTGCTTCTGACCTTTTCTGTGAAAGCCTACCCCATGACAAACATAATATAAAACAATTGAATATGGTTTTACACGCTAAACATGACAGAAAAAAAAATCTCACCTGTCCAACAAAATGAGGTAGCTGGTGTGTTTGTTCTTCGTCAATGGTCATATAATTCCAGACCCAGGACCTCCTGACACGTCTGTTGTCGCTATTGTGATAGGAAATGTGAGTCTGCATGTTCTCATTACTACATTGGGTGAGTGGGAGCAATATGACTGTCACGGCCAGAAACTGGAGCCACCACAAAGTCATCTTCCCTGGGGCTCCAAGAACCTACAAAAACAAAACAAAGCCTTATCATGATGAGTACGGTAATCTATGGGTTGAATAAAAAACATCTCAATAGGTTATTGTATATTGCATCAGCCTACACTACGGAGTAGCCTTCTATACCATTCAATCAAGCTATCACAATAAGCTTGCATTGTGGTGATTACAGTGTGTATTGAGTCTACTTTTTATGACAAGCAGAAACAGCATGTAAAATGGAAAGAAAATATTTGGTATATGCACCTTTTATGGTAGTTCTAGGTTGGGGTCAATAAACACAGGCAATGGGTTAGAATATGTCCTGCTGGGATAGAAAAATTATGCAAAGTGTCCTTGGGGCTAATGGTCCACTGATCTGAAGGGACAAGTGGCCATGTAGACCTCTCTCTCCTTCTCCATAAGCCAAAGAGTCTGCTGAGCATCAAAACAAAGTTAATTGATGTGAAAGGTCTAGTTCTGAGTCCTAAGGCCACAAGTCGATGACCCAGTAAAATGCGTTGGTTCCCCTGTGATCTTCTGACACAGACAATGATATGCATTTGTGGGATCCATCTATTTTCTCCGTGTACTATGACTTCCCAGCTGGATCATGTACACAATGGGCTCGATTCACCAATCATTGAAACTGGAATGATGGAATGATGACTGAGGTGCGAGTTCCCTCAAGGAAATTATGGCTCGAAAACATGAGATTCGCTACCAACTGCGGCATCACAGCAGAGCGCAAGTTGACATAAGATCCACCCGAAATAGAGATGCAGGCAGAAACCGGAAAAAAATATATGTGCGTGTAGAGGCTGGGGTTTCGGGCAAAATATCATAAAATATAACCTTTATAAGTATATTTGGATAAAGATATGTCAAACAATGCAGCCTAAAGTTTAAAAATAGGTTTAACGGTTGCTATATATGATAGGCTACTCAAAAGGTAGCCTACCATATATAGTTATCATTAAGCTTTTATACCCTACTTCAGGACTTTCAGGCAAGTCCTGGTGCACTTGGCACCTATTGTTCCTGTTTTTTTTTTTGTATGTTTTTCTCAATGTCTTGCGACCCTGCGACTCTAGGCCGCATTGTGTGACATATTTTTATCTATATACTGTATACTAATAAAGGTTATATTTTATGATTTTTTTGCCCGAAACCCCAGCATTTACACACACATATAATGATAGGTTCCAGGGGTTACCCCCCCCCCAATTGATTAGAGAATTGGGCTATTGTTTCCTTATCATTCCTCTTCTTCCTCTGGTTCTACCAGTCGGTAGCACCGTTTCGGTTGCATCCAAACTCTGTAACACCTGCCGTCTGCACATATCTTGTTAAGCTTACTGCAACTGAAACGTAAGCAAATAAGGTGTGGAAAGCCACACATGTCTCCATTCCAAGACAATTGGGAACAAAAGAACAAATTCAAAATGCAGAGAAACATGCAAAATGGCAAAAATAGGTCACATCTATGTTCAGCTGCAGTGTTGAGCATCGATAAGAAGGCTGGCTCCATCACAAGGCGAGTACCAGTATCAGCAGTGGTCTGATTCCCACTGTGTGAAAACTGAGGAATGTTCCTGAAATGCCTATGTTCTCACCATTGACGGGCGGGTCAGTGAAGCTATTGATGCCACATCTGCATTCGAGAGCCCCTACTCCCGTACCATCTGTAGACATCTCCTGTGTCTTGAGTGGTACCCTGATCGTAGCTGGCTACCCCACTTCAGTAGGGGAATCATGTGGCTTATCATATGTATCAAATGTATTGCCATATGGTTATGTGTGCTAGGCTTATCAATATCAGTCTTGGAAAAGGATCCCTGTATTAGGCATTTGCTTGTAATGAGGTTCATGCCTGTATGGTGAGTATATATTCGTATAGATGGCTCGATTGTCATGCTGACAATGGCTTAATATGCATGAATTCTTACTTTGACACTATAGGATAATGTCAGAACTATTCAGCAACATTGTTTATATAAACAGTCTGGCCAAAAAAAGGTCAGACACTCTAATACTTGGTTGGGCCCCATTTTGCTGTCATCGTGGCACGCATTCGCATCCGATAAGCTCATGCAATGTCACAGCATTTATTCCCATCCAGAGTCTCATTAATTTGTGGCCAAGACCTTGTATTGATGATGGGAGAGTCGGACACTGCGTAAAGTCTTCTCCAGTACACCTTGTTTCCATCATCCACTTAATTGCTGGCGCACGGTGGCTGTCATGCTGAAGGGGCGGGGTTATCCCCGCTCCACTCACTCTCTATTGGACAGCCACCGTGAGCCGACGTCTTCATCACACTGCGCCCAGAGCAAGCACGCAGCGTGATGATGGTGATGGATCTCAGTGATAGTGGCCGGCAGAGGCTGGGGAAACTCTGGGTCGGGCGCCTGCGCCCTAGCAGAAGCACTGGTCCAGGAGCCGCAGCAGAGCGATGAAAGAGCTGCATGCGGCCCCGGAGCCGCGGGTTGCTGACCCCTGGCTTAGTTGAATCCATGTGGTGACTTTTTTTGGCCAGGCTGAATATATGACATGCCTACCTTATTTCTATGTTGTTGCAGATGCCGCTCCTTGTCAGCAGAAGGAGAGATCCAGCAGTTCCTCCCTTATTCCGCTGTCACAGAAGGCATCATGTGTTTGCGTTTTCGATCTGATATCGAACCGTCCCTTTGCAAATCTGATGATATTGTGGATAATTACTATAGTATTGTAGATTGACAACTTCTGTAATTATGTTTGGGTTTACAGTATAATTAGACCAGGAAATAAATAAACACACAAGAAATTAATCCACGTATAAAACAGACCGTATCACACAGTAATGTATCAGCGCATATCTCTTACATCACATCATCCTCGGCCAGATACACCCAGACTATTGCACCAATCTGGTCCATAAATCACAGTAGCGACTGCAAAGGAAGTTGTAATAAAATCTTAAATCAATAAACAGAGTCAACAAATTAAATCATGGAGGCTGAAATAGAATAAATCATCCCAGTATGAGCCAGCCGAATCAAGTATGGCGTGCCGTAGGGAATCGGAAGATAAACAGACACATAACCGGACATAGCGTGAAACTGATAGATTTCGTTAATTACCATCCAAATAAGACTAGGACTGGGTATAAATGTTTCCTTGCTTCTCAGGAAATCTCACACTTAATGCTTGAGAAGTTCCAACCATGATCTCCCGGCATTGCTCCTCACCTTTAGCGTCTCCGCGAGGCTTGGCACTACTGTGTTGCCCGTTAGAGGTTGACTTTGACGAATTTGGCAGAGGATAAGGAAGTTGCTGTAGAACCAGCTGATAAGGGGGTGGTGTTGTGATTATGAGATCTGAATATTACAATCAAGAAGCACTTAGATTACTGAGCAAGAATTTGACCCCCCCCCGACCCCACCTCTGAAATATGAGATTAAGAGGGATCCCACCAGCGAAACTTAAAAAAATATTGATCCAACTTTTGGAATTTTTGACTTTTTAAGATTATAGGAAACAAATCAGGAGATGACTATGTGTGGCATATATGACAAAGTATGGGAAGAGTCAACTCACAGTAAGCAGCAATTAAAGCCGAGTCACGTGCAAAGTTTGCGGTTCTGCCAGAATGGTGGTTCCAACCGCTAAATTCACGAGTGGGGCCAAAAAACGTAATGGCTCACTCATCATCTTGCGACTGGGTCGGAATAAGGCCCTTAGTGTTTCAAACATACAATACATTGAGTGTGACAGTATGTTATGCCGTGAGTTTTTGATTGCAATCTGCTGAGATACTTAATGCACGCCATGATCTACGTTCCACCCTTCAGAACTAAAATTAATTGTGAGTTGCGCTTTACACGTCAGATGTGGAATATTTTAGAACTTTATGACTGTAAGCACATGAAATAGCTAATTCAGTGGTTGGGATGTCTGATCACTGTGTCTCTCATTAGCCCTGTGTCTCGCATTAGATTTGCCGCAAAGTCAATCGTAGAATCGCTTGCAGCACAGATTTGTCACCATGCAAAAAGCCCTGTGCCTGTCGTAAATGCCCTGCATGGTATTTCATTGATTGACTTTGGAAATGCTGCTAATTACTCTTATGGACGAGGCGATTAGGCGACACGATGTGGCTGTCAGGTGACGTTAGCATTGAAGGGAACGTATCCTTTATGTTGTCAGGCGGAATCATGGTTCACATGTTTTCAGAACACTCTGTTCCCTTGATGGCATGAGCGTGGTCAGACATACCGTGTCACGGATCCCTCTGATTACCAAAAGTGTGGTCCCTTTACGCAGACCGCTCTCTACCCTTCCGATCCTTGAATGGTCGGCAAAACTAGAAAGACAATTAACCAGACAATATATAAACAAGGGGTAACACCAGACAGAGGTATGGAATAGAGTATTGTCACGAATCCTTCTGACTACCAAGATATTGATCTCTTTATGTAGCTCCCTTTCTACTTCCGATCCTTGAATGGTCGGCAAAGCTATATAGACAATGAAGCAGGTAACAGATAAAGAAAGGGAAACACCAGACAGGGGTACAGACCAGATCACAAGTCCTCCCTAGGACTTTAGTAATAGCAGAGGTAATCTGATGCGTGCTTAGGGTGCCACATAGACTGACCTCGGTACCAACGTTAAGGGCAGAACCTAGAGCAGAGTAAATGCCAATACCAGGGGTCATACACAGGAGAGTTCGTTTGCCAATGCCAAGAGTCATACACAGGAGGGTTCGTTTGCCAATGCCAAGAGTCATACACAGGAGGGTTCGTTTGCCAATGCCAAGGGTCATACACAGGAGGGTTCGTTTGCCAATGCCAAGGGTCATACACAGGAGGGTTCGTTTGCCAATGCCAAGGGTCATACACAGGAGGATTCGTTTGCCAAATATCACAAGAGCTCTGCGGGAGGTGAATACCACGTCAGGGCACCGGTGTAATGGTGAGACTGGGTTTTAAACCCGGCGGGTCCGCGTCACAACGCCAGGCCCCGCCCCTCGCGTCCCACGTGAGCGCACCCGGAAGCGTTTACATTCGGCGCCTGGCCAGCGAGCAGCGAGGAAGCTGCTGCCAGGCGCCCCATCCCCTGACCCACCGTGACAGAACCCCCCCTCCAGGGGCGGCCACTGGACGACCCCCAGGGGCACGGGGGTGCGCCGAATAGAAGGCCTTCACTAGCCTAGGAGCATGGACTTCCGCAGCCGGTACCCAAGAACGATCCTCCGGACCGTAACCCACCAATCGACCAAGTACTGCAAAGACCCCCTAGACATCCTGGCACCCAGAATGGCCTTAACTTCGAACTCCTCCTCGCCCTCCACAGAGACAGGGAGTGGAGCATGGACTTTGGTGTACCGGTTACATAACAACGGCTTCAAAAGGTTTACATGGAATACATTGTGTATCTTAAAATGGGGGGGTAACGCCAAAGCATAGGAGACAGGGTTGAGTCGCCGTAGAATCTTATAGGGACCGATATACCTAGGAGCCAACTTCATGGAAGGCACTAAGAGCTTGATGTTACGTGAAGACAGCCAAACCCTGTCCCCAACTTGATACACGGGTGCCTGCCTCCTGTGTCTGTCGGCCTTCGTTTTCTGGATGGCACTACTCTCCTCCAGTGCCCGTCTCACTCTCCCCCAAGTCTCTTTCAATGATGCCAGTTGCTCATCTAAAGCAGGAATCGTGGTATCAGGAAACGTGGCGGGGAGCACGGGAGGATCAAAACCATAAACAGCGAAGAAAGGAGAATGCCCTGTGGATTCACTCACTGCGCTGTTCAAAGCATATTCTGCCCATGGTAGCAGGTCTGACCAGTTATCTTGTTGTTCTGAGATAAAGCACCTGAGATATTTCTCTATATTTTGGTTTGCTCGTTCTGCTGCTCCGTTGGTCTGGGGGTGATAAGCCGAAGAGAAAGAGAAATCTATCCCTACGTTCTTACAAAACCCTCTCCAGAATCCGGAGATGAATTGGGTCCCCCTATCAGAGACAATCTCCAGAGGGACACCGTGTATGCGGACCACGTTGGCAATGAATATGGGCACCAGTTCAGCTGCCGAAGGTAGTTTCCGAAGAGGAACATAGTGGCCCATCTTGGAAAATCGTCTATGATCGTAAGTATCACTGTATTCCCTCTTGACTCAGGTAACTCTACTATAAAATCCATGGCTACATGTGACCAGGGTCGTTCGGGGATCGGCAAAGGCTGGAGTAAGCCAATGGGTGCTGTTTTGGGACTTTTCTGCCTTGTGCACACTTCGCACACGGCAATGTAATCTTTGACATCTCGGCGCAACGTGGGCCACCAGAGGAGTTTACTGATACTAGACACAGTCTTGGTGATACCCATATGCCCGGAAGTTTTATTATCATGATAGATGTTAAGTACTTCCTCTCTTTCGTTCTCAGGTACAAAGAGTCTCGCAGGAGGTTTTCCCCAGGAGCCGCGCCCTGGACGGTCTGCAACCTTTTCATTAGAGGAGACGAGACACTGATCGTGGTAGCGGCTATAATCCTTTCCTGGGGTACAATGGGATGCTGATCTTGGATATTATGTTCATAAGACTCATACTGTCTCGACAATGCGTCTGCTTTAATGTTTCTGGACCCAGGTCTATAGGTAAGCACGAAATTAAAACTTGAAAGAAACAATGACCATCTCGCTTGTCTGGAATTTAAACGTTTGGCATCTCCAATGTACGTGAGATTCTTATGGTCGGTTATGATAACGATGGGGTCCTTAGACCCCTCTAATAAGTATCTCCATTCGGCCAAGGCCGCGATGACTGCTAACAATTCTCTATTTCCAATGTCATAGTTCTTCTCTGCCGGGGACAACTTCCGAGAATAGAAGCCGCATGGATGCAAGGGTTTGTCAGGAGCCTCCCTTTGGGACAAGACTGCACCAAGACCTAGTTCGGAGGCGTCAACTTC
Organism: Leptobrachium leishanense; assembly: GCA_009667805.1. NCBI lineage: Eukaryota > Metazoa > Chordata > Amphibia > Anura > Megophryidae > Leptobrachium > Leptobrachium leishanense. The sequence continues at coordinate 30,351,975 of CM019072.1, read as the reverse complement.
TACTTGGAAAGGCAGAGCCGGATCTGGATCGGAGAACAGGGGCAGTAGTAAAAGCTTGCTTTAGTGCCTCAAAGGCTTGAGTGGCTTGAGGTGTCCATTTCTGATTTCCCACCCCTTTCTTTGTCATAGCCGTGAGGGGGCCACCAAGGCCGAAAAATCTTTAATGAACCTTCGGTAATAGTTCGTAAACCCCAGAAACCTCTGAATGGCTTTAAGTCCTTGGGGTAGAGGCCAGTCAAGAATAGCTGAGAGCTTCTTAGGATCCATTTGAAAACCCCCAGGAGTTATTATATAACCAAGGAATTGCACAGTTACTATGTCGAATAGACATTTTTCTAGCTTACAGTACAATCCAGCCTTCAATAGTTTTTTCAACACTTGTTTCACGTGGACATGATGAGTGTCCACATCAGGAGAGTATATCAGGATATCATCCAGATATACTATGACGAATTCTTGCAGAAATTCCCTTAGAGTGTCGTTTATAAGGTCCTGGAAGACGGCTGGCGCATTACACAACCCAAAAGGCATCACCAGGTATTCATAATGCCCGCTACGTGTATTAAAAGCCGTTTTCCATTCGTCTCCCTTTTTAACCCTGACCAGGTTGTACGCTCCGCGTAAATCAAGCTTCGTATAGACACGAGCCCCTTTTAATCGGTCAAACAATTCTGTTATGAGAGGTATGGGATATGCATTTCTTATAGTGATCCTATTCAAACCCTATAATCGATGCAAGGTCGCAGATCTCCCTCTTTCTTGGAAACAAAAAAGAAACCTGCCCTGCTGGAGAGGAGGACCGTCTAATGAATCCTCGTTCCAGATTCTCCCTTATGTATTCCTCCATAATGTCGTTCTCTCTTTGTGATAAAGGGTATACGTGACCCCTAGGAGGCATCGTACCGGGGAGTAAATCAATGGCACAGTCATATGGACGATGTGGTGGTAGGACCTCAGTCCTGGCTTTAGAGAACACCTCCTTTAATGCCAGGTAACATTCAGGAACCTCTGTGGACAAAGGAGGGGCTGTGGCAATATTGAGGCTACCAATCACATTAACTGTGCCTAGGCACTTAGACTGACAACTCTGACCCCAACATTTTATGTCTCTCTGGACCCAATCGACAACTGGGTTGTGCTCTGTTAGCCATGGAAACCCAAGAACGACAGGACATGAGGGTGATTCAATAATTTGAAATCTTATTGTTTCCTGGTGCAAAACTCCTGTTTTCATACATACATCGACTGTGTCGTGAGTGATATGTGGACATGACAGGGGTTTACCATCTATGGCCTCCACCATTAGAGGTCTTTCCTTGAGAACCAGAGGTATGAGGTTTTTGGCAGCAAAATTCTTATCCATAAAATTGCCTGAGGCCCCAGAGTCTAAGAACGCCTCAGTCTTGAGGTGAACCCCCTTCCAGGTTAGGGAGATCGGTAACAGAATCCTGGATTTTTTTTTCTCATTATCCACAAAGGAGGCACACAGAGAACCGACAACCTGGGTGTCTCCTGTTCTGAATCCACTCTGCTATGTTCAACCCTGCCAACCCTGGGTCTCTGAGGACATCGAAGGCGGAAGTGATCTGCCCCTGCACAATAGAAGCAGAGCCCCTTTTCTCTTCTGTGTGCTCTTTCTGCTTCTGAAATACCTGTCTTCCCTATTTGCATGGGTTCAACGACTGGTAACTCTGTTTTCACATTCTCCGAACCACCTGACGTACTGGTGTGTCTGGGTAACGAGGGTAAAGGAGGCAAGACCCTTCTGGGTCTATCTCTGGGGTGTCTCCTTTCCCTGATTTGATCGTCCATGGCTATACAGAAATCTATCAGGTGGTCCAGACTTTTTGGTAATTTTAAGGGAGCCAGCTCAAACATAAAAGCCTCGTTCAAGCCTTCGGTAAAGGCCAAGGTTAAAACGTCGTTCGGCCAAAGTACCTCAGAAGTCAAAGTTTTAAACTCTATGGCATAATCGGCGACCCTCTTATTACCTTGTTTGATGTGAAACAAGGACCTACCCGCATTGGTAGCCCTTCTAGAGGGATCAAAAGTACGTCTTAACTCAGAGGTAAAACCCTCATAGTCATAAATGATGGGTTTCTTATTTTCCCACAACGGCGTAGCCCACAATAAAGCTTTTTCTGTTAAATGATTAATCAGATATCCTACTTTGGCTTTATCAGACATACAAGAACCTGGATTGTTCTCAAACACGATCTCGAGTTGAGTCAAAAACCCCCGACATAGGCTTGGTGTACCATCATAGCGTAGGGGTGCCTTCATACTAAGCCTATGTCCTTCAGGGGGGACGGAACTGACCCTAGGTAACACTGGATCTGGAGGGTTTGTGGTACCTGTATTGGACCGATTTAACAGGGTTTGCAGAGCGAGAGAAATCTGGTCCATCCTATGTCCTGTTCCTCTTGTCTGGCTGCGATACGTGCCAGCTGGTTAGAGAGGTCTGCGGATCCATTGGCCCTGACGTAATGTCACGGATCCCTCTGATTACCAAAAGTGTGGTCCTTTACGCAGACCGCTCTCTACCCTTCCGATCCTTGAATGGTCGGCAAAACTAGAAAGACAATTAACCAGACAATATATAAACAAGGTAACACCAGACAGAGGTATGGAATAGAGTATTGTCACGAATCCTTCTGACTACCAAGATATTGATCTCTTTATGTAGCTCCCTTTCTACTCTTCCGATCCTTGAATGGTCGGCAAAGCTATATAGACAATGAAGCAGGTAACAGATAAAGAAAGGGAAACACCAGACAGGGGTACAGACCAGATCACAAGTCCTCCCTAGGACTTTAGTAATAGCAGAGGTAATCTGATGCGTGCTTAGGGTGCCACATAGACTGACCTCGGTACCAACGTTAAGGGCAGAACCTAGAGCAGAGTAAATGCCAATACCAGGGGTCATACACAGGAGAGTTCGTTTGCCAATGCCAAGAGTCATACACAGGAGGTTCGTTTGCCAATGCCAAGAGTCATACACAGGAGGTTCGTTTGCCAATGCCAAGGGTCATACACAGGAGGGTTCGTTTGCCAATGCCAAGGGTCATACACAGGAGGGTTCGTTTGCCAATGCCAAGGTCATACACAGGAGGGTTCGTTTGCCAATGCCAAGGGTCATACACAGGAGAGTTCGTTTGCCAATGCCAGGGTCATACACAGGAGGATTCGTTTGCCAAATATCACAAGAGCTCTGCGGGAGGTGAATACCACGTCAGGCACCGGTGTAATGGTGAGACTGGGTTTTAAACCGGCGGGTCCGCGTCACAACGCCAGGCCCCGCCCCTCGGCGTCCCACGTGAGCGCACCCGGAAGCGTTTACATTCGGCGCCTGGCCAGCAAGCAGCGAGGAAGCTGCTGCCAGGCGCCCCATCCCCTGACCCACCGTGACATACCGCTCGTCTACTGAAGCCGTTCACACCTTGTACCAGAAGATGGCTCCAGACGTCCACGCCATTTGTGGCATGGTGAAGTTCCCGAGCTGCCTTAAATATTTTGCCACCAGTAATTCTCAGGCCTCGGTTAGGTATGACTGTTAGGTCTCTCACACCTCTAGGTCATGCATTTTTGGAAATCTTTTAGTTTACCATGCGCGGCCGTTCGGTCTGTTTTGGTTTTTTTCCCACTGATCATAATGGATTTTATTGCTTTGTCAACATCTGATTGTGGTGGGTCCAGTTGGCTACACCCATGTGGAAACCTGCACTCCATACATAAAGTAAGAATGCTACCAGCCCAGAGGTGGATTGATCACTTCCCTGCTATCTGCAAATCATGGGCGTTGCCAAGATTTATACATCCATTGCCAGTCGGGGATTTATCCACAGGTTTGCGACTGGTCAAATCAGCAGTGAATGGCTCATGGGTGACAAGGGGTGTACTTGCAGTGTTGGGATTCGTGTTGCATTTTCCGATAACTGTGTATTTTCCCCTGCACAGGTGATACTGTTCATCCATGTAAGAATCCCCTGTACCTTTAAGGAAGGGGAACATGATTGATGGCCTGGGCCGGATGGTCAGAAAAGGAAATGTGGAGCTATTGGTCATATGTGTGCAACATTGTCTCAATTACTTATATATGCATCTGTGGTGGGTGTGTTCTGTCTCTTTGTTCCCTGCCAGCGTCAACTGTGCATCAAGGAGATTCCCGCCCGCCCACCCTGTTGAAGTTCGTCTTCTTCGTGTCACAGCTTTGGATTGGCGTGATTCCTGGACAGCGGTGCTTTCAAATGGTTAAGCCGCCTTCGGGTGAGGCATTAACGAGACGAGCCCCGCTTGATCTCGGTCAGGCGGGGTGACGAGCTCCTGGTTTGGTTATCGGTGAACTGCCTATTACATGGGTAATAGGGCAGAGGATGGGGGAAAGCACTGCCGGATTACATGTTGGATATATTTAATAAAGCTGTGGCCCATGCCCTTTCCAGCTAAGAACGTGTTGTGTCTTCTTTATATTTAAGGGTATGGGTCAAGGAGGTCCCAGGTTTAATCAGTCATGTGGTGGCTGATGACACTTGTGGCCAACCCAACCAACGAAAATAATTCATGCCGATCTTGTGAAAGAAAATGAAAAAAATTGAACAATTAACTGAATTGGATAATTCAAAGTTGTGTAGAATTTTAATTTATTAAAAATGAATGCTTCTGTATCAGTTTATTTCTCTTTCTTGTTGTTACTTCACTGATTTATGTGGTTTACGTTCTGTGTACTTTATTTTGGATGGTCTCTGTGTTCCCATGGTCTTTTTTTGCGCATGTGGTGTGAATTCCGGTGAGAGTGATATTTGTTGCAGTATGTTATTAGTTTTTTTCTTGTATTTTTAATACATTCTTAGTGGATTTCATCGGAGAACTTGGGGCCCCTTACTGAACCACTGGTCGGCCCCCCTTCTCTCAACTGGCTATTTCCATAAACAAATTAAAAATAAAAATTTTGCCTCGTTTTCTGTTTACTTTATTTTACAGGGAGTGGGCAAAATCCCAGGTAGATAAAATGTATTTTCTGGTGGGAGAGGGTTTGCTCCGCCAGGGATTTTCCAGAGTGCTTTAAGGGGCCCTGGATGTTCCGGCCCACCGGGAAATTTCCTGGTATCCCGATAGATCAGTTCAGATTAGCATGGAGGGTCCTTACATCTGAGGCGCTTCGACAAGTGACACAGTGTTTGGTAAGGGACAGGGCGCCCTTGAGCCACTGAACATATTGTGGGCTGTCACCCCTGATGACTGACGTGGATATCATGTGTAGCGCTGTGTTAAAAATCTTGCTGTGGCAGTACCTATTTTTGGCCACAAGATGGAGACTATCGCGATCAGAGATACTGGACATTGGGACTACAATGCCCGGCATGCTTTGCAAGAAGACAGGAAGTGGGTGGGGACTGGAGACTTACATCCTCTGCCTCGTGGAGAAAGTTCCAGAGCGCGCCAGGGAACAGGAGAAAGCAGACGCACTGAGGAGATCGCGGGAGAACCTAGGCCAAAGCCCGAGGGAGACCTGTTATTCCTGTTTGGGTCACTCAACCTGAGGAGAAGGAGACTTGCCAGAGCCCAGACATTGCTGCAGACCGACGGACTCGAACGGAGAGCAAGCGGTGAGCTGGACAAGCTGCATGAAGTCAGACAACGGATCCGGCCACTAGTATCCCCAGTCAAAATCGGGTGGAGAGACGTCCTGGGTCAGCGGAGCCTAAAGCAATCGTCGGATGGGTGAGAGGCCTCCAAGGCTGTTTTATGATTAAAGGACGCAATGCTGTTTTCTCTTTAAAGTCCACAGGGCCCCAACTGACTAGTCGAAGACCTTCCTTTAATAAACTCACTGGCCAGTTGAACAGTACCCGGGTACTACACACACATATACCTTTCACATTCTGGGACTTAACTTGTGCAGGACTCATTTCCTTTTACGAATCGGAACAGGGGTTACAGATAAAGATACGTTCCGAATATATTTTTCCTTTTTTTTCCGCTGCGCGTTTACCGTAATACGAAGGGATTGTATGTTTGGGGTTTTTGCTACGTGTCCCCTTTTCTGAACTATCGGGAAATTGCATTGCTTTTATGTTCGGTTGCGAATATTTTATTTTCCGAAATACGAAGCCTCGTGTTTCGTTTCTTTTCCGCTACGCGTTTTACCGTGATACGAAAATACTGTAATAATACTTGTGAATACCGTGTCTCAACATCTGCTCAAATATTTTAGTAAACTATTTAAATGATAAAAACTCACAACTGTTACATAGTTACATAGTTATATAGGCTGAAAAAAGACATGCGTCCATCGGGTTCAGCCTCTCCCACATAACCTACTGCTGTTGATCCAAAAGAAGGCAAAAAACCCAGTCTGAATGCTTGCCAATATGCAACATACTGGGAAAAAATTCCTTCTTGACCCCAGAATGGCAGTCAGATTTCTCCTTGGATCAAGAAGCTTTTACCCACATATTAAATATTATAACCCTTAATATTCTGTGTCTGCAGGAAGTCATCCAGTCGTTTTTTAAAAGTCTGTACAGACTCTGACCCAACCACCTCAACAGGCAGAGAATTCCACAGCTTGATTGTTCTCACCGTAAAATAACCCTTCCTATGCTTTAAGCTAAATTTTCTTTCTTCCAGTCTAAATGGATGACCCCTTGTCCTGTGTATAGTCCTGTTAATGAATAGGTTATCAGACAATGGTTGATAATGGCCCCGTATATATTTATATAAGGTTATCAGATCCCCTCTAAGGCGCCTTTTCTCTAAACTAAACAGGTTTAAGCTTGTTAGTCTTTCCTCATAACTTAACCCTTCCATCCCCCTTATTAATTTAGTTGCCCGTCTCTGCACTTTTTCTAACGATATAATATCTTTTTTTAAGACAGGTGCCCAAAATTGCACGGCATATTCAAGGTGCGGCCTGACCATTGATTTATACAGAGGCAAAATTATGTTTTCATCCCGTGAGTGAACTCCCCTTTTAATGCATGCCAGTACTTTGCTGGCCTTGGCGGCTGCTGTTTGACATTGCACATTGTTACTTAGTTTGAAGTCTATGATTATTCCCAAATCCTTCTCCTGCTTGGATTTCCCTAACTCCGTACCATTTAGGGTATAAATTGCTTGTGTGTTCTTCACTCCAAAGTGCATAACTTTACATTTATCTAGATTAAATCTCATCTGCCATTTAAGTGCCCAGTCCCCCAATCTATCTAAATCCCTCTGCAGCGAAGTAACATCCTGCTCACATTGTATTACTTTTCCTAGCTTTGTGTCATCTGCAAACACTGATACATGACTTTCAATGCCTATCTCAAGGTCATTTATAAATAAATTGAATAGTATTGGTCCTATAACAGACCCCTGAGGGACACCACTTACCACTGGTGTCCATCTTGAAAATGTACCATTTATGACCACTCTCTGTACCCTATCTTTTAGCCAGTTTTCTATCCAAGAACAAGTATTTTCATCTAGACCATTTTTTCTTAATTTAAGTAGTAACCTTTTGTGTGGAACTGTGTCGAAAGCTTTGGCAAAATCTAAGTAAATCACATCCACTGCGACCCCCTGATCTATACTTCTACTTACTTCCTCATAGAACGTAATTAGGTTAGTCTGACATGATCTGTGTTTCATGAAACCATGCTGATTTTTGCCAATTACATTATACCTCCCAATAAATTCCTGAATATTATCCCTTAGTAACCCCTCAAATACTTTCCCAGCCACAGATGTTAAGCTCACAGGTCTATAATTCCCAGGCACAAATTTTAAACCTTTCTTAAATATAGGGATCACGTCAGCTTTTCTCCAATCCTCTGGTACTATTCCTGAAAGAAAAGAATCTTGAAAGATTAAGAACAGAGGTTTACATATTTCAACACATAGCTCTCTCAGTACTCGCGGGTGAATTCCATCTGGCCCTGGGGCTTTATTAACATTCACATTGTTTAATTTGTGTAAAACCTTGTCCTGAGTCAACCAGTCACTTTGTATTAGTAAGTTTTTATTAATGAATTTCATGTCTCCTGTTATAGGTTTCTCTTTGATAAATACTGAAGAAAAATAATCATTTAAAATTTCTGCCTTATCCTGATCTTCAGTTAACAATAACCCTGACTCAGATTTTAGTGAACCTACATTTTCACTCTTGGGTTTTTTAGAATTTATGTACCTAAAGAATCTTTTAGGGTTGGTCTTGCTCTCTTTGGCTATTTCTTTTTCATTTTCTAGTTTAGCCCATCTAATCGCATTTTTACATGCTTTATTGGCTGCCCTATATGCTTTATAGGATGCCTCAGATTTATCAAATTTAAAAGCTTTAAATGCCTTCTTTTTATTTTTCATTTCCTTAGTTACCTTCCTACTAAGCCACATTGGTTTCAGTCTGTTTCTTTTATATTTATTAACCAGTGGAATATATTGTGACGTGTACTTTTCTAGTGTTAGTTTAAAGATATTCCACTTATCCTCAGTGTTTTTCCCGTGAAAGAGTTTCTGCCAGTCAATGACATTGAGAGCTTCCTTTATTTTAATAAAGTTGGCCTTTTTAAAATTATATATTTTAGCATGCCCCTTATGAATGTGTTTTTTTGAGTTTATTTCAAAAGTCACCATGTTATGGTCGCTATTTCCCAACTGTTCTTTTACATTAATATTTGAGAAAAGATCCACATTATTTGTTATAACCAGGTCCAGACAGTTATCCTCTCTAGTTGGTGTTTCTACCAGTTGTGACATGAAGGTATCATTTAAAATGTTCAGGAACCGGATTCCCTTTGCTGAATTACTAGTCCCACTATCCCAATTTATGTCCGGGTAATTAAAATCTCCAATAATTAAAGTGCTGCCATGATGTGCAGCCTTCCTAATTTGCTCTAACAGTTGTTCTTCCTCATCATTATCTATATTAGGTGGTTTATAACATATGCCAACCAATAATTGACTTCCCTGTTTATTCCCCAACGAAATATTTACCCATAAGGATTCCACATTTCCCTCATCACTTTCCAGTTGTGTAATATTAGGCTTTAAATCCTGATTTACATATAAACACACTCCACCCCCTTTCTTATGTTTCCTATCCTTTCTAAACAATGTATAACCGTTTAAGTTTACAGCCCAGTCATGCGTTTCGTCCCACCATGTTTCTGTTATTCCTATAATGTCGTATTGCTTAGTGTATGCTATTACCTCTAGTTCCCCCATCTTGTTATTGAGGCTCCTTGCATTAGCAAGCATACATTTAATGTTGTCTCTACCCACACATGCTGAATGCGACTTTACATTACATGCCTCCACTGTTCTTACATTACCCATCCCCCCGCTCCACCCCCTTAGTCTGAACTGAAACCCTTCCGCTATCTGCTCTGTCTCCATTTTGTAGGATACTGTATCCCTCCCCCCCTTCCACTAGTTTAAAGTCTCCTCCAACCTTTTAACCATCCTCTCCCCTAGCACAGCAGACCCTCTTCCATTCAGGTGCAATCTATCACAACTATACAGATTGTACCCCAGTGCAAAATGAGCCCAGTGCTCTAAAAACCCAAAGCCCTCCTTCCTGCACCAAGCTTTAAGCCACGCATTGACCTCCCTAATCTCCCGCTGCCTTTCCACTGTAGCACGTGGCACAGGTAGGATCTCAGAAAATACTACCTTGGAGGACCTCTTCTTCAGTTTACTTCCTAATTCCCTGAAATCATTCTTCAGGTCCTTCCATCTTCCGCTTACTTTGTCATTGGTACCAATATGGACCATGACAGCTGGGTCATCTCCAGCCCCTCCCAATAATCTATCAACTCTGTCAACCACATGCCTAACACGGGCACCCGGCAGACAGCAAACTGTCCGGTTAAGGCGATCAGCGCGACAGATTACCCTGTCTACTCTCTTAATAATAGAGTCCCCTACCACCACAACCTGTCTAGGCTTACTTGCCCTCTTTATCCCTCCCTTACTTGGTGGGCTGATCCCCCGGCTGTTAGAGGGAACTGTGTTTGAGTATATTTATTCCCTAGTGCGGGGAGACTGACCCGTGGTTCATTTTCAGCGGCTCCTCCGGGAGTGAGCGCTACACATGACTTCCACGGTGTGAGATTGTGCAGGTTGTCACCTTGGCAAGGGCCAGGATTTTTTTTTTTTATCCTTCTCACAGCATCCTGACAGCTAAAGCCATTTGATTTCAGTCGTACGGTATAGCCATATGTTGCATCGTTCCTTTCGATTTCACCTACAACCGATCCATAGTGAATTGCGGCCATGGAGCATTTCGAGAAATGTAGCCAGCTGAGGAAGCCAAGGAGATATCTATCTCAAAGCAGGGTTTTCATGGAAGTTGTACCCTGCCATAATATCCATAATTCCTCCATCATAGGAAGACATCAGGATTGTTAAGGGCTATTGGGTGGCCATTAATAACCTAGAAGCAAACTGTCCTAGAGCCGGGAAGGACTCTGTAAAATGTGAGTGGGACCAAGTCTATGATTTTATGGTTACCATATATACAGGTTATGCTATGATGTGTCTCCTCTCCTTCATTTTGAGAATATCAGGGATAGAAGTGGAGAGAATACGAACAAGAGACTATCTAAGGACTTATAGCCTATCAAGAACATTGATACACGTTCCATCTATACGTATTTCGAGAAATGTTAATGTTGTGAGGACCAATGGGTTTTTATTTTTCATTCCCAAATAAACATATATTGGGTCAAAGTCCAACAGGGTTATTCAAAGAGAGCCGACCTGGCCCCGAAATGTAACCAGACACTGAAATTCAGCATACAGTACCATTTCGGGGCCATTTGGCTATTCAGAGAGCAGGCAGTTTGCCAAATGTTGGCGAATTGCCTGCACGTACGGTGCCTGTTCGAGGGCAGTGAAATCCCCCATAGAGAAGCAATGCTTCATCCAGTCAGAGAAGACCGAACAAAAGGGAAAAGTTGCCGAAATGCCCTGCTGTTTGGTGATTTTAATCGATTCAGGCAAATCCCATAGGCTTCAATGTTAAAAATATTCCCGTTTTAATTCAATATCTAATAATCTTTATTATTTTATTCTGCTGTAAAAAGTCTCTTCATTTCTAGATTTTTTAGGATATTTTAAGCATTTTCCGGGATTTTTTCAGAATTAATTTTTTCTGCTTTTTTAAAATAGTTTTTTCTTTTTTCTGTTACAGCCCTTTTTATTATCATTCATTGGATCTTATGTGTAAATTCCAGACATTTTTGTTCAGTAGTTTTTTTGCAAACAGCCTATAAATTTTCAAACTTTCAAGAGTACTGCTTTTTGTTTTTTTCACCTCGTTCGTCTGCGTGTTGGCTTTTTCCGGCGGCTGCTCTGCGATGTGATCGGTGGCTAGTCGGGTTTTTCCGGCGTGTGCGGCGGGGTTAACCCAGCTCTTTCTGTGGGTTTCGGTGAGTGTTCGGCAGGTTTGCGGAAAGTGTTCTGCGTGTTTGCGGCGAGTTTTCCATGCACTACGGCGGCCCTGCAGTGCTTGCTGAATACACCGCAGGGTCGGCAAACTAGGGTCGCCGAATCGCCCCGAAGTGCGGGGAACGAAAATCACCGACCGTGCGGTTACTTTTCTAATCTCTTTGATTAACCCTGTTATTTTTTCATTCCCAAATAAACATATATTGGGTCAAAGTCCTAGAATTAGAAGAACCCCTCGGAGCATCGAGCTTGTTTCCATGGCGACTGCTCTACTTTTGGAACTTCGCCTACAAAGGCTCTCTTTCTATATGATTCCTGATATATAAATTTATATATACTTTGGTATAGAGATATATAAAATCCCGAATGTACTGTTGCATATTAAACTTTAAATGTGTTAAAAATGGCGCGGGTTCGCGTGGTGTCATCTGGATTCTGTACGTGAATACAGAGCGCATTGATTTTTACCTTTTTTTGATGGCCTCTCAAAGTATTTACAGAAAAATAATGTTCTGAGTAACAACGAAGGTCTGCAGAAAGACATTTAATTTACAATTCCCGATGGAAGCTATTAAATCGAATGAACCCCGCTCGCTCGTATTAAAGCTATCTTCATAAAACTGGAAGCAATGACTTCTAGAATTTTTTTCTCCCTCCCCGTGCAAGGTTAATGCAAGGTTAAACACACACTAATATTGACTGGTCTATTTCAGTCGATAGAACAAGTCGACTTCAGACGGGTAGGATTTTATTAGCCACTCGCTGCGATAGGCCGAGGAGAGGAAGCCAATTAATAAATGTGCCGTTATTAGAGGTGAAACCGTGGCCCTCAATTCATAAAACCATATAATTGAACAGGTCGGAGAATAGATTTGCACTTAACAGGGACATTCTTTTTTCTTTCCACCAGGATCACTTCAAGAAAATAAAGATAATATGTGTTGCCGTTATTAAACACAGCAGCTGTACATTTTCTATCAGCTTATTAATAATTGGTGGCCCCTCGCAGCAGTGCTCCGTATTAGCAATGTGAGAAACGGGTATAAAACCATTCTCTGTAATCTTGTGCCTTCCTCTGATTTGTTAAGCGTAACATTTAATAATGGTGATAAAATTATTTTCTATTTATTAGCAGAATTCCAAAGGAAGAAAAAAAAAAAAAGAAGGGCACGTATGGGACTGACAGTTCTTCAAGTCGGATAGTTTGGTTAAAGGGGCATTATAACGATTATAGCAAAATTTACATTAAATGAACATTTAATATAAAGGTGAGCCTAGGATTAAAGGATAAATAAGAGGAGACAATAAAGAATTCCCTTAATGTGCTGGACCCTGCAAATGGTAAGGGGGCTACTAGGGGGCCCATCTGCAGTCAGGACTGCTCATCGCTGGGGACATATCCATGTGAGCTGGGGCAAATATATCCATGTGAGAGCTGGGGGCAAATAAATCCATGTGAGCTGGGGGCAAATATATCCATGTGTGAACTGGGGGAATATATCCATGTGAGAGCTGGGGGCAATATATCCATGTGTGAGCTGGGGCAATATATCCATGTGTGAGCTGGGGGCAATATATCCATGTGAGCTGGGGCAAATATATCCATGTGAGCTGGGGTCAAATATATCCATGTGAGCTGGGGCAAATATATCCATGTGTGAGCTGGGGCAATATATCAATATATCCATGTGAGCTGGGGGCAATATATCCATGTGAGCTGGGGAAAATATATCCATGTGAGCTGGGGAAATATATCCATGTGTGAGCTGGGGGCTCTCTGTAATAAATAAATATGCTCAAATATATATTTTTTTGATCTATTTTTTTTCTATTTCTGAACTTTATTTTTTGTGGTTGCTTTCAGGGGGTGTGAATTAGTTTTTTTTTTGGGGGGGCCCAAAAAAAATCTTGCACCAGGGCCCTTTGTTCCTTAGGTCTGCCACTGTAGCCTAGGCTGATGGCAGATGTAGCTCGGACATCAGCGTTAACAGTAAAGTAGCCTAAAGCCATAATTAAAATTTCACCATAATAAAGTCAAGGGGCCGTATTTTAATGATGATTTTAAGCTAAGCGCTTGAGCCGTACAACGTAATGGCTTGAGTGTTTAGCTTAAAATCGACAAGTTCCACTCTATTCTGCTTGCATCTCTGACATCACAGCTCCTTACTGTACATTAAGGTCTCCTATACTTTGTATGGGAGACACGAATGTAGACCTAGCAGATGAGAAATCCCAGCATAGCATGTCCTTCATCTGCATCTGCCGTTATTCAGCACCGAATAAAATCTTTTATAGACTGGTGTTAAGCGTTTGTGCTTCTGCAAAATCACTTTACACATTACTTTAACCCCACCATAAAATCCAGCAGTTACCTCAGATCCCTCGGTGCAAAGAACAGCACGATCCACCGCTTCCTCTCTCCATAGGCAGCTGAACACTGGCAACAAATAGTTTCCAGTGTTCCTCCATGAATCCGTCAGCAGTCCCAGCCTGAAACCGCTTGTGCAAGCTTCTGCAGAGGTCCAGCGGGTCAGATCTGGCTTCATGGAGTCTTATGGACAACTGTAACTGATAATAGCGACGTCACATAGCGATGCTGCTATCCTCGAACATCTCAAAAGTTTTTCCGACTCAAGCTAATAACAAAGAGTCTCGGTCTAAATATGGGTCTCGGTCAGTCTCGGTCTACTGTTAAAAGTGAGACATATATGGAAAAGGACTGGGGCTTTCCATTTCCATCTCACTCTTATCGTTTCCAGTGGAATGCAGCCCAAGATTGTGCATTTGGCGAAAACTGAACCTTGGCTGGGAGGCTGAACGTTTGGGGGGGTTCTAAACCATCTGGCAAATGTCTGTAAAAAGGTTTGTGACAAATGGAATCAGTGGCGTTACTAGGGGGGTTGAGAGGTGCGGTCCGCACCGGGTGACACTACCCACTAGGGTGACACCCTATAAAATTGTTTTTTTTTTAAAAATTCAAAGTATTTTGCCAGAAAGGATACATTGAGATTTCTCTCATTTTCAAGTAGGTCCTGGGTAGGCAAGGCTGGCACTTTCCAGGGGGCAGCAAAAAGATCCACCACTAAAGGGATTATTCACAGGGCACCAAAGTGACGCCAACATTTCTGTGCTCTATTGTTCCCCATATTTTGGGGAAAGAAATTTCCCCACCCTGCGGTGAATTCACCATTCACTGCAGGGTCCCCGAAGTGCAGGAAATCGGCCGCCGAATTCCACCACCGCAAACCTGTCACCTGCTGATTTAAAAAAAAACTACTGAATGAAAATGTCTGGAATTTACATATAAGGTCCTATGAATGATAATAAAAAGGGCTGTTGCAGAAAAAAGAAAATCCAGTATTAAAAAAAAATCTTGCCGAAAAAAATTCTGAAAAATACCCAAAAGATACTAAAAATAAATAAAGAGACTTTTTACAGCAGATTAAAATAATAAACGTTTTATCAGATATTGAATTAAAACGGGAATATTTGTAACACTGAAACCTATGGGATTTGCCTGAATAAACCTGTCGAATGAAACCACTGAAAATCAGGACATTTCACTGACATTTCTCTGCTGTCCGGTGTCTGTGAATAGATTAAAACCATTACTTCTCTATGAGGACTTTCACTGCCATCGAACAGGCACCGTACTTGCTGGCAATTTGCCAAAATTTGTGTGTGAGCATATCAGAACTCCACAGCAATAAACCTCACAGTAGTGTGCGCTGTGTGTATGAGCATTCAGTGTTATATGGGCGTACTGGTTTATGAGTAAGAGTAGTTAAAAAAAGAAACCGTAAAACTCCAGGGGGGGTGATGCCATGAGTTACCGCACTGGGTGACACCAACCCTAGTGACGCCACTAGTGAGAATATAGTTATTGTTAATGCTCTACAGCTGGGATGCACCTCTCTAACAACTGTCCTTGGGCAAGACACCTAACTATACATACTTGCCTACTGTACAATATTGGCTTTGTGTTGTAACGGCAAAGTCTCTGCTCCTCAGACGTGAAGAAACTGGTTCAAACTCCAAACAGAACACCTGACTACCATGTTATTTATTTATTTATTTATTTATAAAGGATTTTACCAGGAAGGATACATTGAGATTTCTCTCGTTTTCAAGTATGTCCTGGGTTTCAAGTATGTCCTGGGAAGTATGTCATGTCTCTCTTCTACAATCATGGAGAAACAGGTCACGGCCTTACGACTGTGTAGAATCAGGTTTAACCCCACCACCATGTGTCTTCTTTACTACCATGGAAAGCCCAGTCTGAACACCTTACCACCAGCAAGTATCCTTGGGCAAGACACCCAATCATATGTAGGTCTCACAGTCACAATATATATAAATTCATTATATATAGTTAGTTCCCACAGGAAAAAAGTCCCCCAATCATACTATGTCAGCCATGTTAAGCTATGCCAGTTATTCTAGTGTATCTTCATGTTGTACAGCACTCAATATAATAATTAGGCCACGCACACGCTGAATGAAGAAGTGCCAAAATATTGCGGTCAACAAACATTACTTGAAGGTAATTAATAAGACCAGGGCCTGGAAATTTATTTGACCGTATCATCAACTGTTCTGAATCCCATGCAATCGACTCAATGGTGTTTTAATTACTCCGCATTGTCTTGGTTAGTGATGACTATTCTTGGCACCAGATGAGCCAAAACTACAATCCCTTGGTTCGAACAGGTTAAGATTGTGCTCCCTGGAAAATTTATTAGAATGTAACAGCCAGTCAGTGATTAACCAGCTCTACTGTGAAAAATGACAAGAACCTGCAATATTAGAGGCCTTCAAGGACTGGAAATGTAAGAGTCCTTGTCTAGATGCCAATTGAGTTAACAATTGTGCTTAAAGCCAGCAATGAGCTCCTGCGGAGAGTTATGGGTCAGCGGTTGAGTGGTGCTTGGTCATGTCGGTGTCGGAAGATGCACACGCTGCACATTCCGTCCCTTTGTAGTCTTAAATCTGATTCCGGCCGGTTAAAAAACAAATGGATTGTCAACTTCTCGCAGTTTCAATTAATTGTGTGATTCATGAGTCAGCAGGACCGTGTCACTTATAGATTGAGGAATCCAAATTGGTTTGATCTGCGAGGAACGATATTACTGCAGCGCTAATGTGTGCCCGTAATCTACCAGTAAATGTTTTAACTGCAGAAAAGGAACCATCAACAAGAGTAGTGTGCGTCCTCCACATCACAGATAAGTCTACAGTGATGCATAGCTCCAAGCTACCGGTAAACCCCACAATGTATTCTGGAAACCGGTGTCTCAGAAAAAAATCAAAACAACAAACAGAACTCTGGCTGAAATGTTGCTCAGTTTTGTGATCATTGTCATAACAGAACCCACTTCCAAAAACAGTATGTAGGATTGTATTTAGGCTTGGTGCTCCCCTAGGCATAGGAAATTCTTCTGCTCCCTGACCCCCAGTCCTGCTCTGAAAATAAATGTGTCAGTGGAAGATTAAAATCCACAAAAGACACCCTAGCAGGAGATTTCATCATACACAGTGTCTCTACGTGTTTCCTATAAGCAGTACTTTACTTGCTGTATGTAACAAGTATCAATCCTGACATGAAGAACCCTATCCTAGCCTAAACTGCCGGTCCGTAGAATGGCCGGTAAAAGTTTAACTACAGAAAAACAGAGAAAGAGAAGTCAAATAACAAGCCGAGGTCAAAACCAGAGGGGGTAGCGCTCACTCCTAGAGGAGCCGCTGAATTTAACCTCGGGTCAGTCTCTCCGCACTAGGGAATAAATATACACCAGCACTGTTGTGGATTTTATAAATTATATAGTTTACTGGTCTCGAATAAACTGGCATATATAAAGCAAACACGGTATATATATATATTTACAGGAATTCGTAATGCGAGAAACGCGCAGCGGTAAAAAAGGAAATTTTAACCCCTTCGTTGCCGGAGTGTAAGTCCCGTACAGGTTTTGTCCCAAGAAGGTGTGCGTGTATGTGCGTGTTGGTACCCAGGTACTAGATTCGACTGGCCAGTGAATGAATTCAGTGTATCTTCGACTAGTCACGTTGGGGCCCTGTAAATTTAAGCAAACTGCAGTGTGCTTTGTTAACTTTACTGTGGCCTGGAA
Source organism: Leptobrachium leishanense (assembly GCA_009667805.1). NCBI lineage: Eukaryota > Metazoa > Chordata > Amphibia > Anura > Megophryidae > Leptobrachium > Leptobrachium leishanense. The sequence continues at coordinate 30,334,417 of CM019072.1, read as the reverse complement.
GGCCTCTCACCCATCCGCCAGACAATCTGCTCCGCTGCTTGACCAAGGACGTCTCTCCGCTTGATTTGGCTGGGACTCTGTGCCACCGGATCCGCTGTTCTTGCTTGTCCGTCTTTGCAACAAGATTTTTAGCTTACCGCCTGCACTCCCATTGGATCACCGCGGTCTCCTAACTCGGGGTCCAATGCAGCTCTGCGTCTTTGCAAACTTCTCAGCGGTGGATACTAGGTCTCTGGCAAGTCACTGAAACCAATCTCCAGCGTCCGCAAGGCAGCACCTGCTCTCCGGCCTGGTCACAATCGTTTCCTGTCTCACGTGTGTCTTGCTCTCTTCACCCCTCGGCGCACACTGCTCTCCTCCGGGCGAGGCTGCGGATGTCTGTCCGTTCTCCCCACCCACTTCCTGTCTCTGCCGAAAAGCATGCTGGAAAACGTAGTCCCAATGTGTCCAGTATAGTAAACATTGCGCTTATCTCCCCCTGGTGGCCAAAAATGGGTAATTACAGCAACAGAACTAAAACAGCGCTACACTACCATGGATCAAATAACAAGGATGGTAGTTGTCCTTGTAATTGTGTTTTGTTTCACACGGTATAAAGGGAATAAGCACAGATGACATCTTTTTTCTTATGTTTTATACATGTTCCTGGGCTGGATACATCTGGTGGTTGCAGCCGCCCCATCAGGGAATAGGTGCAACCCCACCCCTCCTGTACTATGTATGTTTTGTCGTACCTCCAGCCAGGTCATCATTGCAGCATGTTCCGCTCCGTGTCTTTGTTTTTTGATCCCACGGTGGATTTGTTTCTGGGAGGGCATAAATAAGAGCCCACCAGTCTGCCTCATGACTGAAAAGCAGCATGAGCAATTATGGTTCGCTACACAGCAGCCTGTGGCTTCATTTTTAGACTCACCCTCACTAGAGGTGTCTTGACGTTTGGCGGGTGAGCTTACACTCTTAATGGCCATTAATAGAAACCAAAGCCTCTAATTGTGTTTTGTTTCACGATATAATGGAAATAAACGCAGATGACATATTTTTTCTTATGTTTTATATATATGTTGCTGGGCTGGATACATCTGGTGTTTGCAGCCGTCCCACCGGGGAATAGATGCGACCCCACCCCTCCTGTACTATGATTGGTCAAGGAGAACAGAATAGTCAAAGGAATAGCCAAGGTCAGTACACGGAATGCTTAGATAATAATAAATGCAATCTCGGGTAAACAGAACCAAGACAGGGCAACTGCCAATGTGTGAGTCAAAGCTAAAGCACATTAGAAGTGGCCCCATTGGTCAGCGTCAGATCGTTGTGCCAAAAGGTACAGGATCGACGAGGTCGTAATGATGCCGTCTCGTCGCGTGACAATGTAAGGAATAAGAAACTGATACGGGTGAGCTTTTAGCATCAAAATTACTGGAAAGAGCATCATTAAGCAAGGAAGAGGTCACGACAAAGTGAGAACTCGGAGCGTCAGAACGACACGTTGCAGAAAAAGAGACACTCTAGTTGCAAACAACAGTCAAATTCACTGTTATTGCAACCGCAACAAACTTCACCGAGTCACAATATGGAAAAATTAAAAAGGACAGCAGGTGAAACTTCATGTAGAATTGACATCAAACCTTGGCTTCATTTGAATCTCTCGTTTTGGAACCCTGAGGTTGGTCGCGGTGGACAAAACAGAGATTTCCTCTGAAATAACTTCACACGTCAGCACTTTGTGCCAACACTGGAGTCCACAGCCCATTTCACAGTCTACTAGAGAAAAGGTTATAAAATACATCTTCTGATAGATGGTTGAAGAAGAATGAACGTGGGTTGTATCATCAATCCCTAAATTGATTATGGGTAACCTTTGGCGCTCCAGCTGTCATGACTGTCTTGAAAAACCTTCTTGGAAGTACACTCGGCAGCAACTGGAAGTCTTAGGTGAGCTATCAAGAGGGTTCCTTAATATTTTTGCCTCCAAACAATCTTTGTAGAAAAAGCATTTATGAATTTAAAGGTCTTGCTGGGATCCATGACTCTTGTTCTAATACTGGGAAATATTAAATTCACGTCCACGAGACTCAGTCTTATGCGCTAACAGTATGGGCAGAAGAAAGGAAATGGCAGCAAATAAAAGAGCACTTTCACATAAACCTGACAACATCATGTCAAGCTTGTATCCTAATCTGATTGCCCAGTTTTGGCTCTACCAGCAGGAGAAAGGCCACATTTTAGATTCCGCTGTTTACTTGGCTACCACTAGAATTGGGTTAGCCCTAAAGGACTTTGAGGGGTAACCGCTAACATTGTTTTCCTAGGGATGTGTTATGTCCTGTATGTGTTTGCATTGGGTTATTTCAAGCACCTTTCGGTGCCATTTCTTTCTATAAAGTTCATCTTCACAGCTTTCAAGGACCCATTCTAGTTCTTTTTGGTCCTGTACCTGTAGAGTATCTACATACAATTAACATGTTCGTAATTTTTTCACATAAATCCACATAAGGTACCACTGTCCCTAATGCCAATATCTAGTTCTTCGTGCCAATTTGACTTTTGAAATTAGGGCAGTGGTCATGTCAACTCATAGGGATGGACGAGCAGGGCATAGGCCTTGCAACCTTGGAGGCCCCTCTCCTGTGAATGTCAGTCCCCATTTGAGCCAAATTACTATACTATGCTTTAGTCGATCTGCTGTTGTGAGAGGTGTGTGCACAAATTAATGCATTCCCCATCTGTTGCAACGGTCCACCTAGAGCCATGCAGACAACCAAATGAGAACCTTTAAGAGACCTGGATGTACTTCAACCTGCTACCCAGCCCATCATAGCCAGGTTCTCTAACATGTACCTTACTTGGGATCTGTACTTACCTGTATTACCAAAGTTTACAGTCTGCTGGCCAGCAGGCTTCAAGGCAGTCTTTTCCTATGTTGTCCCTCTGCCTGCTCTGCTGTGACCTGATTTCCATGACTTATTGGACGTAACCAGCCATAGCTGAAGCCAGTTAACAGGCTGTAAAAGCCAACTCCTGCCAGACCTCAGTATCTGGTCGTACAGTCAGGTCCAGAAATATTGGGGCATCGACACAATTCTAACATCTTTGGCTCTATACACCACCACAATGGAGTTGGAATGAACCAAACACAATGTGCTTTAACTGCAGACTGTCATCTTTAATTTGAGGGTATGTACATTCAACTCAGGTGAACGGTGTAGGACTTACAGCAGTTTGCAGATGTGCCTCCCACTTGTTAAGGGACCAAAGGTAATGGGACAATTGACTTCTCAGCTGTTCCATGGGCAGGTGTGTGATATTCCCTCATTACCCCAATTACAATGTGCAGATAAAAGGCCCAGAGTTCATTTCAAGTGTGCTATTTGCATTTGGAATCTGGTGCTGTCAACTCTCAAGATGAGATCCAAAGAGCTGTCACTATCAGTGAAGCAAGCCATCATTAGGCTGAAGAAACAAAACAAACCCATCAGAGAGATAGCAAGAACATTAGGCGTGGCCAAAACAACTGTTTGGAACATTCTCAAAAAGAAGGAATGCACCGGTGAGCTCAGCAACACCAAAAGACCCGGGAGACCACGGAAAACAACTGTGGTGGATGACCGAAGAATTCTTTCCCTGGTGAAGAAAACACCCTTCACAACAGTTGGCCAGATCAAGAACACTCTCCAGGAGGTAGGTGTATGTATGTCAAAGTCAACAATCAAGAGAAGACTTCACCAGAGTGAATACAGAGGGTTCATCACAAGATGTAAACCATTGGTGAGCCTCAAAAACAGGAAGGCCAGATTAGAGTTTGCCAAACAACACTAACAAAGCCTTCACAGTTCTGGAACAAGATCCTATGGACAGATGAGACCAAGATCAACTTGAGTATGGAGAAGGAAAGGAACTGCTCATGATCCTAAGCATACCACCTCATCAGTGAAGCATGGTGGTGGTAGTGTCATGGCGTGGGCATGTATGGCTGCCAATGGAACTGGTTCTCTGGTATTTATTGATGATGTGACTGCTGACAAAAGCAGCAGGATGAATTCTGAAGTGTTTCGGACAATATTATCTGCTCAAATTCAGCCAAATGCTGCAGAACTCATTTGGTCAGCGCTTCACAGTGCAGATGGACAATGACCCAAAGCATACTGCAAAAGCAACCAAAGAGTTTTTGAAGGGACAGAAGTGGAATGTTATGCAATGGCCAAGTCAATCACTTGACCTGAATCCCATTGAGCATGCATTTCACTTGCTGAAGACAAAACTGAAGGGAAAATGCCCCAAGAACAAGCAGGAACTGAAGACAGTTGCAGTAGAGGCCTGGCAGAGCATCACCAGGGATGAAACCCAGCGTCTGGTGATGTCTATGCGGTCAGACTTCAGGCTGTGATTGACTGCAAAGGATTTGCAACCAAGTATTAAGAAGGGAAAGTTTGATTTATGATTATTATTCTGTCCCATTACTTTTGGTCCCTTAACAAGTGGGAGGCACATCTGCAAACTGCTGTAAGTCCTACACCGTTCACCTGAGTTGGATGTACATACCCTCAAATTAAAGCTGACAGTCTGCAGTTAAAGCACATTGTGTTTGTGTCATTCCGACTCCATTGTGGTGGTGTATAGAGCCAAAGATGTTAGAATTGTGTCGATGTCCCAATATTTCTGGACCTCACTGTATGTATAAAATACTCTCTGATGACCTGGATTGTGACCCTGCTTTCCACACCTTTTATGAACCTTGTCTTATGGCTAACATCTGCTCTTCTACTGGTGAACCCGTTCCTGGTTCTTGCGCCAGTGCAAACTTGCTCTGCTGTGACCAGATCTCCCGTATTGTTGGTCTCCACCTGTAGCTTGCAGTAATCAGTCAGTTTGCTGGCTGTAAAAGCCAACCCCTGCCAGACCTCAGTATCTGGTCGTACGTCTTTCATACGGGATGCATTGCAAGAACTCTCTGATTACCTGGATTGTTTCCTGCTTTTGTGAGCCGTGTCCTATGGCTAACATCTGCTCTACTACTGGAACACCCTTGTCTATACCATGTTCCTTATTTTTTACCCCAGTGCAAACTGGACCAAATGACACCTGTCAACAAGACTGCCAGGATGGAGTTGTGTCGGGGTGGCGGCCATTTGTCCGGAGCTGCACGACGGTTCAGCGTGGGTCTGGTAGTAACGATATTGCCTGAGCACTATTTAGCAAGAATGCACAAAGTCGGGCAGTGATGGAGGAGGTGAGGGAGCCGGCAGGATGCAAAGCGGTGAATAATTATGTTAAGTGAAATTTTCCTATGAGCTTTAAATAATCCAAATCATTTTCTTTAGTGTGAGTGCTAATTTCAGCGCCGGTGATAATTCTCCCAAGAACTCATTCTCTCCCAGCTATTATACTGACTTTGCTTAATGGAATTCACCTTTTAATTACTGCAATGTACCTGAAATGTTAAGTATAATGTGGAGTTATCAATCAGTTTTAGCAAACTGCCAAGGCGCTGCGTCGTTCTCATTCGGCAGAGCTGTCTTGCGAAACCGTTCGGCGGCCCGAGCTGCCTGAACAAAAGACACCCGCGTGACTTGCTATTTGATTTCAGTCTTATTATCGTTTCCCGGCATGGAGCTTGTATGTTGTGTATATGTTTGCAGGATAATGGAAAGGAACGGCGTAATTAAATCCTGCTAAGGACACTTTATTGGAGTGGTAATAGTGGCCAATTTCCCTTTTGTCGTGCATGGAAGAAAAACAATGATTCTCATATTCTAAGATCCATTCTTAGGTCTTTAACAAGTAAACATGTAGGATGTAAGCCCTTTACGTGCTGCGGATAATATATACTTATTGCTTTATAACATTTCCTTTGATCACGTTTTACAACATTGTATATTCCCGCAGTTTGTTTCCTCTTCCCACTGATATTACTCCATTGCTGATGACAGAAACCTTTTAGAGATGTGGAAATCCTGAAACGGTCAGCTAATATCACTGTCTGGATTATTAACTGCTTCAGTACCAAGACCGAGTATGCATGAAAAGCACCTGCTGGTGCCCCGATATCGAGTGAACTCGATTAGGTCTAGTTCTGAAGCAATGCAAAATAATTAACCTTCCTGGCGGTGATCCCTAGTGTGTCTCGGGGTTAAATTTCACCGCTGAGAGCGGTAACCCCGAGACACACTCGGGTTGTATACATTACCTCTCCCTGCGCTCCCTCCCTGATCTCTGCAGCCTCCCCCGGCGATCGCAGCGTTTTACTTCCTGGATTCCTTCTCGGGAGGAGGAAACCAGGAAGTAATGAGGTCGCGGAGGAGGCAGCTGGGGACATCGAGGGAGCGCAGGGAGAGGTAATGTATCCAGCGGCATCCCGAGTGTTGCTCGGGGTTACCGCTTCCAACATAGGAATTTAATCCCGAGCCACACTTGGGATGCCGCTAGGGGGGGCAAAAAAAAAAATCAGACCGCTTTCAGCACAGAATTTTCTGAAGAAATAGACCGCCAGGGAGGTTAAATTTATTGCATATGCAATTTTTTTTTACACATTGGTTCTGGAATGTGCCCCAAAGGTTTCAGCACCTCAGGCATGAAACTCAAGGTGCTCCCAAGGTGCTAAAATGGCTCTAACAGCTGGCACTCTGTGTCTTAAACATGTATCCCCAGCTGAATCAGCACAAAGACCCAGCTGCAGTAGTTCTTTTTGGCCATCAGATGGCGACATCTGCCTGTCAAATAGGACTGGTTCAGTAAACAATACAACAGATTACACAGACTCCAGATTCCAGCAAGAGGTGGTAGAAAAGACAGTATAGGCTAATGGCTGATATAACACTTGAATTCTGGATCAATGAGCAAAATTCTGTAACACTTCACACTGAGGAAATAATAAGTATTGAACGTCTGCAGCAAATCTATATTCACAGGGGGAATTGACTAATGAGTATAAACTCCTCTACTTATATTAAAGGAATGAGTTGTGCCTTAAGTTAGGCCTGGACTTGCCTCGGGACAAATACACTGAATAGATGAAAGGCACGAGGCTTACTAGAGTTGACAAAACATCCCGAGTGGCCCAACTCTGGTTTTCTGCTTTGACCAGACTCAGGGCCGGATTAACATAGCGGCTGATGGAGCAGCAGCTCCAGGCCCATGCCCCAGAATAGGCCCACAGAAAGGATAAATATGTCTGCATTTATGGGAATTTGGACCCCTGTATCTCCAACCCCATAGCGGCTACTGGGTCATGTGCAGTATCACTGGAAAGGACAGAGCATGGCCTTTCCAATGATAGCAAACATGACCATGTTTTACTTAAAAATAACATTTCTTTTTTTTTTTCTTTCTAACACAGCAATATTTTTCACTTCTCAGTTATAAAGTGAACAATGATGCTGCACTAACTAACCATCTCATTTCTCATGTTACCAACAAGTATGGATGTGATGGTACAATCCGTGGTTACGAAATGGTACATCAAAAACCGAAACCGCTGTACTGCAGCGACGATCACGTGGGGGGGGGGCAACTTTAGAACCCTGCATCACTAATCTTTACACCTCACAAGGGCAAGTGAGGTGTCATTGGACAGGTCAGAGTCTGGCCTTTGCAGTGATACCAAACGTGACAATCAAAATCTAAGAGAAAAGAAACAAAAAAATATTTATTTTTAGTTCCAAAGCAATGGCATTGTCCATTTGTGACGTATACAATGAGCAATACCACTGCCATTACTCACCTTTTCATTTCCCACGATGGGAGCATAGCCAGTGTTTTATACATAGTCATATTATTCTTAAAATACCATCCTTCAAAACACAAAGGGAAAATTTCCTTTTTTAATTTTTTGGTTAAAATTGGATATTTTCTCCGAAAAATGCAGGAACAGGTTCCCATTTCAATTCTTTAACAAAAATTCCTTATAGAATATATAACCACAAAGGTTTGGATGATAAAATATAAAACAATAACTTTACGCTCTCTAAATGATTAAAATCGAAATTTACTCACGGTATCTGCCTGGTTAGATATACCCTTATCTGCACTATTAAAGAACCTAAAATATGTTTTCATTTCACTAAATTCCAAAAAAAGCCACCAAAATCATCAGCTCCAGGCCCATAGAGTTCTTAATCCGGCCCTGACCAGACTACAAAGTCACCTGTACAACAGGCTTGCCCAGCCTGACCTTGCTTGAAGTCCGATAAGTACTGATCAGTATTGTCAGCATTTACTTACTAATGGCCTGGAAACTACCTTCATCTTAGCTGTTGTCTTTACTTCTTGCAAAAACCCTACCTACATCTGATCCGGAGCCTTCTTTCATCCAACTAATGTCCATTATGGACCTAATGCTGAAGATGAGGAGGTAGACTGATTCCATGCAGTAGCAGACTACTCATAAGCAGGACAAAGCTCCATGATCGTCTTCTAAAATGAAAGAGTTAACCCAATTTGGTACAGAGTACCAACTACCCAGAGAGGGATAGGACAAAGACAAAATGGGTCATGAGGGATGACACCGAATTGCAGTGGGTTGAGAAAGGTGGAAGACAATGTGCCGAGAGATATGTCAGAGGATCAAAATGTTTGAGAGGGATTGTGTTGAGGTCCACCATAGACTTAGGCTTCAGACCCATGAAGCCCATTATCCAACACTAACAGGGTAATTCGAAGAGAATCGAAAAGTCACCACACGTTCAGTGACTTTTTGTTCTCTTCAATTCGGTTCGTTTTGCCGATCCCATTTCGGCGACCCTGCGGTGTATTCAGCAAGCACCACAGGGTCCCCGAATTGCAGGGAAAGGCTGCCGCAAACCAAACAAAAACTAGCCGCAAAACCTGGCGAATGCACGCCGAAAACCCGCAAAAACATCTGGATTAACCCACCGAAAACGCTGGAAAAAACCCGAGCAGGAGCCGATCACACGCAGCGAAGCCGCCGGAAAAAAACGACAACGCAGACGAAGGCAGTGAATAAATTAGCAAAACAGTTTGCATGAATGTTTGAAAAGTGAAACGCTGTTTGCAAAGAAACTGCTGAGCGAAAATGTCTGAAATTTACATATGAGGTCCAATGAATGATAATAAAAAGGGCTGTTACAGAAAAAATAAGTAAACTTAAAAAAAAAAAAAATCGGACTTTTTTTTAAAAAAAAACCAGAAAAATGCAAAAATTTCCAAAAAAATCTATAAATAAAGAGACTCTTTACTGCAGAATATTATAATAAACGGTTTATTAGATATTGAATTAAAACGGGAATATTTTTAACATTGAAGCCTATGGGATTCGCCTGAATAAACCTGTCGAATTAAACCACCAAATGGCAGGGCATTAGGGGAACCTTTCACTGCTGGTTTGTGTTCTCTGAATAGCCGAAGCAGTGCTTTTTCATGGGGTTTTCACTGCCCTCGAACAGGCACCGAATGTGCAGGCAATTCGCCAGGACTTGGAGTATTGCCTGCTCTCTGGATAGCCGAATGGCCAAGAAAGGTAACCGAACGCTGATTTTTAGCGTTCGGTTACCTTTCTCCAGCCATTCGGATCTCTTTGACTTACCCTGTAAGGGCCTATTTTAAAGTTGGTGCTAACTTAACCAGAGTTGATGTACACTTACCGTAACAGAGCAATTACAGTCTATGGAGTTGTTAAGATTACAACAGATCTGGCTACGCTAGCACAAACCTTGGAATACTGCCCTAAGAGTTTAGTGTGCAGATGAAGGTGAAGACCAAGTTGAGTTCTTTCAGTGGAAGATGAAGACTAGGATGTCAGGGATCCATTTATGGAATACCATTACCAGAATCTAGTGGATGAACCATCCCATTATGGCTGCTTGAATACTGCGTCACGCCATGGTGAATGATATGTTGAGTGCATAGTAGGCACTTAATGTCATCACATTCTGTACAGTCACTGCTCTATTCATACAAATGTGCCATTTCCTATGTTGGTAATAAGGAGACGTTTTATACGTCATATCTCGGGACGTACAGAACTCCTCACGCGATGGTAACTTTCATCCAATGCAGAATTGCACACATTATTACCAAACCTCCTGATGGTCTTTTAATTAGGTGGCCAAAATGATTCCGTAACAATTTCCCCTCTTGTGTTTTCCGCAGGCTTATAGGCTCTGTGTATCATTATGCGGCAGGGGCCTAAATGATATGCAAATTAAAGGTATTGAATATGAAGACTAATTCGAATACAGCCCTAGTAATTAAAAGGGCAATTAGTGGAGCTTGTGCTTTGATTAAGATGCTTTCAGTTTGAATATTGGACTGGGAGATGACTTAAAATTCACATTATCATTTTTTTTTCTATTTCCCTATCATTTGCATATAATTAACATTCCTTCTGCGGGTTGACCGTTCTTGTAATTACATGTATGAAGCATTAGGAAAGCAGTCATTAACACTTACTGAAACTCAGAAAGATGGCGACTTATTCCACATGTCAAAAGATAGAAGACGTGAAAGCTGAAGGAAGCTTAAATGCCAGTAGATATCAGGTTCCTTCATTATGAGGAGACCTGAGAACCACATGGGATCCTTTTCTTAGCAAGGGTGTTCTAATGCTATAACTTTAATCTTCTCTATTAATGCTTTTTGGGGTTTTTTTGGCAGGAGAGGCTGAAGTAGATCCAGCTATTTATTGGCCAAAAGCTAGTGGTCCTTTGTTTGAGAGATGTCTACCTCCATGTTTGTTGTCTGCAAAAAAAGGGTTCTCTGGAAAGTGATGAGATAACATCATGCTAATATGTCGGCTGGTGCATACATGTACGAACAAATATATATTGGGTAATATACCACTTAACCCTTTCACGGCAGGCAGGTGTCACCCGTCAAGAGGGGGCTAATGTCTGCGAGGCGCACTGGTCTGCCTTGCCGGCAGGTGCCGCCGCGCGCCTCTGATTTGGCACCCCACGCAGCTGACTCACGACGCGCCTCTTTGGCTGCAGGGGGATGGACGGTCTGAGTTCAGTTCGTCTCACTGCAGCCTATGGTGTGCACCGGCTGTAGGGAGGGGCTGAGGCGGCCCATTGAAGTCAGCATCTTGAAGGCCCACCCGCCGCATGGATGGCATCGAACGTCCTACGAAGGGAAAGGGTCAAAATTGGCGAGGAGTGGGAATAATTGCCCACTCACATGTACCAAACCAAATTGCAGCACTTCTCATCCCCACAGGGATCCTCAATCAAACCAGAAAAGGTCAATGCAGAGGATAAAATCAGGAACATAATACATGTAATAAAGATAAAAAAAACAAAATAGTGCAGACTGTAGACAATATGTAAATACGAAACTTCATTTATTGATCTTGCATTATTAAAAAAGAATAAGGACATGTCAGATATGCATGAAGTGACCAACCAGAACCAGAGACCCAGATGAAAACAGACCAATGTTGACGAATCCTTAGGTTCTGGAACAGTATGGTGGAAAAGCTTGATAGAAAAACACAAAGTGGACTTCCTCAGGTAATGGGAAGTGCTGCAATTTGGTTTGGTTCATGTGAGTGGCCAATTATTCCCACTCCTCTCCAATTTTTAATTTTATCACCCTATATATATTTTTTCTTATTTACAGATTCTGTCCCATTCTATTTGGTGCGTATATGTCTCTGGTGACCTGTTTGTTAACAGGACAGTATAAAGGACGAGATACTCGTTAAGACTTGAAAAAAAAGAGATTTTGTCTACCAAAGTGCAAAGGGGTCTTTACAGGAGGAAGAATAAAGAAGTGGAATTATCTTCTTAGAGGGGGAGTTTCTCTTCCGCCCACACATCAGTCACGCGGCAGGTGGGATAGGAATATCCCTCCTGCAGGGGACCAACTCAGGGACCAATCGTTCTGCCCAGGCACTCTGACCTGCATGATAAAGTACACAAGTTACGCGAAATACCCAATTAGCGTAGCAAATGTACAAACACTCCGCAAATTAAGTAAGCAGCTCCAGCGGACTTACGCATTTCAGAAGCCATGACCCAAAGAGGAGGAGCAGCCGAGAGCCAAGGGATAAAAGTGAACTAATAGAAATAGAAAAAAATTATTCGGCAGATGTTATCAGCAGCATCTGCCCAATTATTTAAGGAGAAAAAAAGGGGAGGGGGCTTAATTTTTAAATAGTGTTTCTTTAAATGTATTATATCAGCTTGGTTACTCAATCCAAGGAGGACAGTGATGGCCATTGGGCCAAACCACCATGTGACTACTTTGTGTTTCCAAAAGATATTTTTTCTGCTGGACAGGATGTTTTATGAAATAATACATTCTGTAAGGAGGCACTGGTTTTTATTGGCCACAGCAGTATATGTTTTTGAATAATGTCTATTTTCGTATGAAAAACCAGGTAAGACAGGAAGACCGCGCCACCCGTTCAAAACAGGGACTACTACTGCAAGGACTTGCTGGAAAAGTTGGTTCCTAAACTGAGGGTTAAGTTTGTTTAAATAAACTATGAGCATAATTATCATTATTCTTCCCGCCACAAGTGTTTTGGGAAATTAACACAATGGCCGCTCTAAATCATCTGAATAAGCACAACGAGACTAATGTCGCTGAGCCTGTAAATCAATTAGCGAAACGCAGGTGGTTCGAACGTCGCACCTATCTGCGTTTTTATGTGAGGGTTTCGGTATGGCTTGTAAGCTAAATAATTTTAATTTTTTATGGGATTTCAGGATTCCATCTGCCCCTGGAGACAGATGCTCATGCGGCGCCATCGGAGGACTCCTGCATAATGAGGTCAGCGCGGATCCTTCTAGCTCCATCCCGCTTCTGTATTCACGGCATGTGCCCAAAGCAGGTGCGGGCTCGTTTATGCATTTACCAATTTGTGAGAACATTTAATGATTCAACACAATAAGGTGTATTGGCAGCCGGGCAGCCATTGCTCAAACGCACCACATGCTATGCAGACAGGTCCCGTATAGCTGACAGGGAATGAAGTGTATTCTAAAATACAACATCAAATGAGATGCAATTTCTCATTCTTCCATATACTTGTCTCCATTGGCTCTTTGATAGAGCGCCGTTTTATCAGAGAGACTGCTACGGAGGCTTTTCCACCTCTTGATGGTGACGTTTGATTAATTAGTCACACAATGACCTTCTAGAAACAGGAAACTTGATCCAAATTAAATTCACTTTAAAAAGTCTATTGTACAATTCATTTTGAGCCTCTGATAGATGTTGGGTTCAAGTGATCTGCAGACCCTACGTCAAATGGTTCCTCAGTATGGTCTGCAGCTTGGAGGCCAACTAAACGACAGACCTGCCTCTTCATATGGTCCAGCCCATTTGACATACAATATTCCCTCAGACATCCTGATCACTCGGCATCCCTAGGCTCAGACTGTCACCTGTGGACAAATGGTTTCTCAGTATGGTCTTCAGCTTGGAGGCCAAGCTTGGAGGCCAACTAAACAACAGACCTGCCACTTCACATGGTCCAGCCCATTTGCCACACTATATTCCCTCAGACATCCTGATCACTTGGCATCCCTAGGCTCAGGCTGTCACCTGTGGACAAATGGTTTCTCAGTATGGTCTTCAGCTTGGAAGCCAAGCTTGGAGGCCAACTAAACGACAGACCTGCCACTTCACACGGTCCAGCCCATTTGACACGATATTCTCTCAGACATCCTGATCACTCGGCATCCCTAGGCACAGGCTGTCACCTGCGGACTGAGGGAAAACGCGCCATGAACACCTGGTTAATGTTGCTCGTGGTGCTTAAATCTTAGATGGTTAAAATTAGAACTTTTGAAGGGCATACACCAGCGTTTGTTTATGAGCAGGGCCTGATGGCAGCTGGCCACCTTGGCATGCATGTGCTGGCGTGATATGGACCTTTTGGCTCAAATCGGCCATTGACAGCGATGTCGCATATCGGCAGTGACGCCCTCTCTCACCCGATAGACCAGCCAAAAGTTGGAAGGTCTGAAACAATGAGATGTCAGATGGGTCATGTTCTCATAGAATACAGAAAGGTCCCATTCTCCTATTCAGAAAACCCTAAAAACCACCAATAATACTGACGTACTGATCCGATAATAAACCAGAGCTTACAAATATCTGTTATTAAAGAAATAGTCATGTGATTTTAAATTCTGCCCTAAATATGTTCTAGGAGTAGGAGTCTACTGCATCATTATTCTCATTCTATCTGTAAAAAAGGCTCCACAAAGAATGTTTTTTTTAACCTTTTTCGTTCAATAACAAAAGGGGGCAATGTATCTTTTGCTGTTACAATCTCTGTCTTCCTTCTTAAGGCTGGCCGTCCACTGCACCGAAGTCGGGCGACCGACGTGGTCACCTGACTACGTACAACGCCATTGGCCGATCAGGGTTGTCCACTGGAAGCCTCGTCTTTTTTTCTTCTTTTTTTAAAGAGAAAGAGGAACCTAAAAGTTTGCCTAAAAAAACCAGAAAAATGCCTAAAAATTCCTACAATAACAATAAATGAAAAGGCTTTTGCTGCGGATTCAAAAAATAAATGGTTGATTCAAAGATTAATAAAAACGAGAATATTTTTTCCTACACAATCTATTTTTTCACATTTCCCTTGCACACGCCGGTTATACTATACAATGTGGGCTCTATTACATTCCTTGCGCAAACGTTAACGCGTGTGCAAAACCACATTAACGCGAGGGGCAAAATCCTTTGCGCAGAACGTCGCATTAAAATGTCCGCGCAAAAAATGCTCGTTAACGTCTACCGCGGGTGAGCCTGCGCGAACCCTACGTGAGCGTAATGTACGTTGCGCCTCCTATACTTAACATTGTGAGCGCAAATGCGTTTGTGCGCTGGAGCGCGGATGGTATCACAATCTATGCGCAAAATTTAACAGACAACGTTTGCGCACATTATTTTAACGTCTTTTAAAAGCTGGTGGTAATGGTAAATCTGAACGTTCTGGCCGAAACCAAATACACCAGCCCGAAAAAAAAAATACAGCACAGTATAGTTACACATTCTACACATACCCAAACAATAAAATTGAGAAGCTGTGCGTGTTTTTTTTATTGCTGCAGCATATATACTCAGATTGATTTTGACAGGCGCAAAAACTGAACGGGAGACAATTGTGGTTCTTAATTCTGATTGGCTGAATCGCGTGAAAAAACAGTCTGCACACCGATTTCTGCGCGCAACGTTAATGCACGCGCGTTTTTACGTGCCTTTTATACGCGCGTTATTTTTTGACGGAAGACAAAATGTGCGAGGATTTTAATACCAGCGTTAATTTACACGCGTTAATGTTTAACGCATCACGCATAAATTAACGCGCTGCGCAAGCGTTTTTGCGCAATTAATTTAATAGAGCCCTATATCTTTTATATGTTTCCTTGAAGCGCGGAAATGTAACCATACAATTCATCTTATTCATGGAAACTTGTACCAGATCGTCCGATTTCACCTGACCTCCCATGAAAATTGTAACGATCGCTACTCGCATAAATCATATAAAATCGTTTCAAACCGCCCGTCGGGTGCAGTGGAAGAGGGCTGATTCACCTGCATGTTGCAGGTACAGTCGGATGACTTCAGACGATTCAGGCATTCGGCGGGCTGATCGGCGTTCGGTGGCAGCGTTTACCAGGCTGATCGGCGTACGGTGGCGGTCTTCGGTGACTCCACGTTCGGCGCACTTCGGGGACCTTGCGTTGAATAGTGAATTCACCACAGGGTCAGCGAACTGGAGTCACCGAAGTGCGCTGACCAAGAAAGTGAAATTTTGGCGCTTTCGGAATAATCCCTTATGTGTGTGACATCATGAGAATTCCAATGGGATGTGAGTCAAGGAAAATGTCATACGATTTAGATAAGCCGGAATAGGAGAAATGCACAGGAAATTAAGAGTTTCCTTAGATAAAGTGATACAGCTGGACATTCAGATAGATCAGCGTGAGTCACACTGCATGGGCGCTTTTGTGTACGGTGAAATATATTATGATGTAATGGGACGATCTAGAACGCAGGGGTCAGCAACCTTGGCTCCCTGATGTTTTAGGAACTACATCTCCCATGATGCTCAGTCACCCATTAGGCTGACTAAGCCACATGGGAAATGTAGTTCCCAAAACATCAGGGAGCCAAGGTTGCTGACCAATCTCTCGAGAGTTTTCTCTAAAGGGATTCAACATGTCGAAATGGACATTTTCCTAATTTGCATTGATTATTTATTCTCTACCATTAGTGAGTTATTCCTATGTAAACAAAGAGTCCGCGGACTTCCCCCTCCTGGCCTGGATGCTCACTCTTTACTCACTACTAACTATGTCCCTGTGCTGCTTTGTGCCCATGCCATGCAGGTTACAATGTTTCTAAGCTGTTTCAGGGTCGTTTTGTCATTTCAGGTACACGACTTGGCTGGAAAGTACATTACATACGTTTAGGTCAGCAGGGAGACGTCCGCGGACTCTTTGGGCCCTATTACATTCCACGCGCAGTGTGTTTTGCGTGCGCAAATGCGCATTTGCGCGAATGGCATAACCCTTTGCGCAGAACGTCGTATTTCAACGTTCGCGCAAACAAAGCGCGTTATCGTTTAACGCGGATGGATTTGCGCGAGCGTGATGAACTGTGCGCGTCCTATACTTAACATTGTGAGCGCAAATTCATTACGCGGATTATATTTCAATCGATGCGCAACTTTTCACGAACGACGTTTGCGCGCATAATTTTAACGTCTTTGAAAAGCTGGTGGTAACTGCAAATCGGAACGTTCAGGCCGAAAAGAGAAACACCAGCATGAAAAAAAAATACAGCACAGTATAGTTACACATTCTACACATACCCAAACAATAAAATTGTGAATTTTCAGAGTTGCACTCGCATGTGCAGGTCTACAGCGATCGGCCTCAGAGAGCGTGGCGTTGGCACGCTGTCTGTGTGCTGTCATCACTAGTGACCGGCAGCTGGAAAATTCAAAATCTCGGCTTCTGGGTACGCTGGGTGGGGCAGAGGAAACTCCTCCACTTCAGCCCCTGTTTTCACTAGATCAGGGGGCGGGGGGCTTGGAGGGGGAAGAGAAGAGGGGGCACTCCTCACATCTTGATTACTTTAAGATTATAAAGTGGTCAGGATGAGTAGCGTTGTTATGTGACTGTTTATATATGTTTGTATATATGACTGTTGTTATGGATCGTGTGTCATCTCTATAACCCGGCACTGTTGTTATGGATCACGTGTTATCTCTATGACCCGGAACTGTTGCTATGGATCACGTGTCGTCTCGAACCCGGGACTGTTGTTATGGATCGTGTGTCATCTCTAAAACCTGGAACTGTTGTTATGGATCACATGTCATCTCTATAACCCGGCACTGTTGTCCCGGCACTGTTGTTATGGATCACGTGTTATCTCTATGACCCGGAACTGTTGCTATGGATCACGTATCGTCTCGAACCCGGGACTGTTGCTATGGATCACGTGTCATCATCTATAACCCGGGACTGTTGTTATGGATCACGTGTCATCTCTATAACCCGGGACTGTTGCTATGGATCACGTGTCATCATCTATAACCCGGGACTGTTGTTATGGATCACGTGTCATCTCTATAACCTGGGACTGTTGTTATGGATCACGTGTCATCTCTATAACCCGGGACTGTTGTTATGGATCACGTGTCATCTCTATAACCCGGGACTGTTGCTATGGATCACGTGTCATCATCTATAACCCGGGACTGTTGTTATGGATCACGTGTCATCTCAATAACCCGGGACTGTTGCTATGGATCACGTGTCATCTCTATAACCTGGGACTGTTGCTATGGATCACGTGTCATCTCTATAACCTGGGACTGTTGCTATGGATCACGTGTCATCATCTATAACCCGGGACTGTTGTTATGGATCACGTGTCATCTCTATAACCCGGGACTGTTGCTATGGATCACGTGTCATCTCTATAACCCGGGACTGTTGTTATGGATCACGTGTCATCTCTATAACCTGGGACTGTTGCTATGGATCACGTGTCATCATCTATAACCCGGGACTGTTGTTATGGATCACGTGTCATCTCTATAACCCGGGACTGTTGCTATGGATCACGTGTCATCATCTATAACCCGGGACTGTTGTTATGGATCACGTGTCATCTCTATAACCCGGGACTGTTGTTATGGATCACGTGTCATCTCTATAACCCGGGACTGTTGATCATCAGGCTGGAGAAAATAAGACTTTAATTTTGTAAAATAAATAAAATGCGGCAAAAGAATAAATTTATTCCATTCGCCAACTTCGTGAAATCAAACTTTATGCAATTCACGCAGGGATTTTCTTTCCATCTCTCTTTTCCTTTAATAATGTAAAAAAAAATTGAATTATTTAGAGAAGTTGTTAAACAGAGTCCGGTACCAGAAACAAAGACGCAGAGTTCGCTGTCTCCGTCAATTACTGACCAGACGAACGTGTTTGTGCTGAACGTCGCGTCTACTGGTGGCATTCTGACCTCTGGCATAATTGCCCTTTGGGCTTCCCTGGTGGGCCCTGGTAAAAGAAAAGTTTTTTGTAAACTCTTGCAGTTTTTTACAGATGGACAGACATCCTGTTTTCCTTTTTTTTTCCTTCTTTTTTTTTCTCTGTTGAACAAAAACAGGATATTCTGTGCCTAACCTTGACTTCCATTCCTTCCTGATCTTTTGTTCTGTGTTTGACTATATTGTAGTTAATGATTCTTTGTTTGTTTTAAAACAGCGGATTCCTAACGGTTCTAATGGCATTGTTTAAATAATAATAATAAAATAAATATATATACAGTATATACACACACCCCACCCAACTGTATCAACTATCGCTGTATTTGTCCTGATTCTGTGCGTTTGCAGAAGACATGCCATTCCCTATATTCAGGTTCCTTTCTTAGAATCCTGCGGTCCTAAAATTTGTCATCATTTTAAATTACTGCAGTACTATGTGAAATACATCAGTATCCTCACCCTACAACTTAATTAACTAATTACATCATATCTTTTTTTTCTTTGGAAAGGAAAGACATTCTAAGGTCAGAGTTAAAATATATACTGTATATATTCCACCTCTTATTATTTTTTCTTCATTGTTGCCAATTTGTTCCTTTTGATTATTTCTCACTGAGGAAATTTGGTTTTCTTATTTTTTGTAGCTCGCTTTATTAACAAAATTAAATAATTTACAATGTGAAATAATAATTTTATGCTCATGTGTATGCCGATTTTATCTATCTATCTATTTATCTATCTATCTATCCATATCTATCTATATATATCTATCTATCCATCATCCATCTCTATTTATCTATCTATCTATCTATCCTTATCTATCCATATCTATCTATCTATCTATCTATCTATCTATCTATCTATCTATCTATCTATCTATCTATCTATCTATCCATATCTATCTATCTATCCTTATCTATCCATATCTATCTATCCATATCTATCTATCTATCCATATCTATCTATCTATCTATCTATCCATCTATCATCCATCTATCTCTATTTATCTATCTATCCATATCTATCTATATCTATCTACATCTATCTATATCTATCATATCTATATCTATCCATATCTATCTATCCATATCTATCTATCTATCTATCTATCTATCTATCTATCTATCTATCTATCTATCTATCTATCTATCCATATATATCTATCTATCTATCCATATCTATCTATATTTCTATCAATATCTATCTATCTATCCATATCTATCTATATTTCTATCAATATCTATCTATCTATCTATCTATCCATATCTATCTATCTATCCTTATCTATCCATATCTATCTGTTTGTCTGTCTATCATATCTATCTATCTATCCATATCTATCTATCTATCTATCTATCCCTATCTATCTATCCATATCTATCTGTCTGTCTATCTATCATATCTATCTATCTATCCATCTATCCATATCTATCTATATCTATCCATATCTATCTATCTATCTATCTATATTTCTATCCATATCTATCTGTCTGTCTATCTATCATATCTATCTATCTATCCATCTATCCATATCTATAGTATCTATCTATCCATATCTATCTGTCTGTCTATCTATCATATCTATCTATCTATCTATCTATCCATATCTATCTGTCTGTCTATCTATCATATCTATATATCTATATATCTATATATCTATCTATCTATCTATCTATCTATCTATCCATCTATCCATATCTATCTATCTATCTATCCATATCTATCTGTTTGTCTGTCTATCATATCTATCTATCCATATCTATCTATCTATCTATCTATCTATCTATCCCTATCTATCCATATCTATCTGTCTGTCTATCTATCATATCTATCTATCCATCTATCCATATCTATCTATATCTATCCATATCTATATTTCTATCCATATCTATCTGTCTGTCTATCTATCTGTCTGTCTATCTATCTATCTATCTATCTATCTATCTATCTATCTATCTATCTATCCATCACTATCTATCTATCTATCTATCTATCCATATCTATCTATCTATCCATATCTATCTATCTATCCATATCTATCTGTCTATCTATCTATCCATATCTATCTATCATATCTATCTATCTATCTATCTATCCATCACTATCTATCTATCTATCCATATCTATCTATCTATCCATATCTATCTGTCTGTCTGTCTATCTATCATATCTATCTATCTATCTATCTATCTATCTATCTATCTATCTATCTATCTATCCATCACTATCTATCTATCTATCTATCCATATCTATCTATCTATCCATATCTATCTATCTATCCATATCTATCTATCTATCCATATCTATCTGTCTATCTATCTATCCATATCTATCTGTCTGTCTATCTATCATATCTATCTATCTATCTATCTATCCATCACTATCTATCTATCTATCCATATCTATCTATCTATCCATATCTATCTGTCTGTCTGTCTATCTATCATATCTATCTATCTATCTATCTATCCATCACTATCTATCTATCTATCCATATCTATCTATCCATATCTATCCATATCTATCCATATCTATCTATCTATCTATCCATATCTATCCATATCTATCTATCTATCTATCCATATCTATCCATATCTATCTATCTATCTATCTATCCATATCTATCCATATCTATCCATCTATCTATCCATATCTATCCATCTAGACACACCCATTTCATATGTCGCACCCTTTAACTGTTGTGGTTGAAAAATAAGCAACCTTAAAAGCAACATTTATTTTAAATAAGATGTGAAGCACTAGTGGATGATATAAAGAGAACGGGTTAAATTACCATTTTAGGGTTAAAACGCACGTGCAGGGGAGGAAAAACTGCGCCCACAGTCTTCCCCCTTGCGCCTGCATTTTATTGCCGGATTACAATGCTGTCGCCAAAAATGCTGCCTGCATTGTTTCTGCGTGGCAAAAGCCTGGATGCTCGCGGCAGTGCTGTCCATAGGACTCCATTGAGTTCCCCCTGGCGATCACATGACCAGCCGGATCTCGCCTCGCGAGATCCGGCCGGTCAGCGTAGTGATATGCAGAGAGAGACTGGGGGGACTTTTCCCCCCAGTCTTTCTCTGTTCCCGCCGGACGGAGGAGGCGGTCGGAGCCGCGGGACAGAGGGTGAGTATAGGATTATTTTGTTTTTATTTTTTAGTCTGGTGTTAACAGATTCTGCAGAAGCGGAATCCGTTAACGACAAGTCCTGGCTGTGGTTAACTTTTCGCTAACCAGAGCCAGATGTTAATCAGCGCTAATAGATTGTGCTCCCCATGTTAAGCATAGAGAGCGCAAAGTACAGTAACCTCGTGCTGAAAAGCGCAAGATACCAAACGCAAACGGGTTACTTAACCCGTTTGCGTTTGGATTGTAATATGCGGTAAACACCGCAGCAAACATTAATGCTCACGCAAGTGAGGGTTAACGTTTGCGTGAAGAATGTAATTTAGCCCAACACCGGTTGTATGTGTTTGGTATCCATTAGAATAAGGGAAGGAAAAGTAAATTTTTTCTTAAGATCAAGTACAGATACTTTTTTCAGGTACTCACCGATACTTTTATATAATGTCATGTGACCACTTTCCATAAATAATTTAGGATTTTGCTGAAAGCCTGTCCAATTTATGTTAATAATGAAGTATATGACCAGACACCCTATTTACCCACTGCACAGGCCTGCACACATCCTGACCATACATAGACACCAGACCTCAGATATATACAATATAGCGAAAAGTATTCGCTCACCCATCCAAATAATCAGAATCAGGTGTTCCAATCACTTCCAAGGCCACAGGTATATAAAATCAAGCACCTAGACATGCAGACTGTTTTTACAAACATTTGTGAAAGAATGGGTCGCTCTCAGGAGTGAATTCCAGCGTGGAACTGTGATAGGATGCCACCTGTGCAACAAATCCAGTCGTGAAATTTCCTCGCTCCTAAATATTCCACAGTCAACTGTCAGCTGTATTATAAGAACGTGGAAGTGTTTGGGAACGACAGCAACTCAGCCACGAAGTGGTAGGCCACGTAAACTGACGGAGCGGGGTCAGCGGATGCTGAGGCGCATAGTGCGAAGAGGTCGCCAACTTTCTGGAGAGTCAATCGCTACAGACCTCCAAACTTCATGTGACCTCCAGATTAGCTCAAGAACTGTGCACAGAGAGCTTCATGGAATGGGTTTCCATGGCCGAACAGCTGCATCCAAGCCATACATCACCAAATGCAATTCAAAGCGTCGGATGCAGTGGTGTAAAGCACGCCGCCACTGGACTCTAGAGCAGTGGAGACGCGTTCTCTGGAGTGCCGAATCGCGCATCTCCATCTGGCAATCTGATGGACAAGTCTGGGTTTGGCGGTTGCCAGGAGAACGGTACTTGTCTGACTGCATTGTGCCAAGTGTAAAGTTTGGTGGAGGGGGAATTATGGTGTGGGGTTGTTTTTCAGGAGCTGGGCTTGGCCCCTTAGTTCCAGTGAAAGGAACTCTGAATGCTTCAGTATACCAAAACATTTTGGACAATTCCATGCTCCCAACTTTGTGGGAACAGTTTGGAGCTGGCCCCTTCCTCTTCCAACATGACTGTGCACCAGTGCACAAAGCAAGGTCCATAAAGACATGGATGACAGAGTCTGGTGTGGTTGAACTTGACTGGCCTGCACAGAGTCCTGACCTCAACCTGATAGAACACCTTTGGGATGAATTAGAGCGGAGACTGAGAGCCAGACCTTCTCATCCAACATCAGTGTGTGACCTCACAAATGCGCTTCTGGAAGAATGGTCAAAAGTTGCCATAAACACACTCCTAAACCTTGTGGACAGCCTTCCCAGAAGAGTTGAAGCTGTTATAGCTGCAAAGGGTGGACCGACGTCATATTGAACCCTATGGATTAGGAATGGGATGTCACTTAAATTCATATGCAAGTCAAGGCAGGTGAGCGAATACTTTTGGCAATATAGTGTATATACACACATACTAGTCACCTGAAGCATGTATACCCACACAGTCACGCACCAAACCTCAGATTCCTGTATACCCACAGCAGACCTCAGATACATGTATACCCACACCTGACCTCAGACACATGTATACCCACACCAAAACTCAGACACACATATATATATATATACATACAGTGGCAAGAAAAAGTATGTGAACCCTTTGGGATTACATGGAGTTTTGCATGAATTGGTCATAAAATGTGCTCTGATCTTCATCTAAGTCACAACAATTTGAAAAACACAGTCTGCTTAAAATAATACAACACAAACATTATATGTTTTCATGGTTTTATTGAACAGAACATGTAAACATTCACAGTGCAGGGTGGAAAAAGTATGTGAACCTTTGGACTTAATAACTGGTTGACCCTCCTTTGGCAGCAATAACCTCAACCAAACGTTTCCTGTAGTTGCAGATCAGACCTGCACAACGATCTGGAGTAATTTTGGACCACTCCTCTTCACAAAACTGTTTCAGTGTAGCAATATTCTTGGGATGTCTGGTGTGAATCGCTCTCTTAAGGTCATGCCACAGCATTTCAATCGGGTTGAGGTCAGGACTCTGACTGGGCCACTCCAGAAGGCGTATTTTGTTTTGTTGAAGCCATTCTTTTGTTGAATTACTTGTATGCTTTGGGTCATTGTCCTGTTGCCTCATCCATCCTCTGCGGAGCTTCAGTTGGCGGACAGATGGTTTTACGTTTTCCTGCAAAATGTCTTGACAAAACTCTGGAATTCATTTTTCCATCAATGACAACAATCCGTCCAGGCCCTGAGGCAGCAAAGCAGCCCCAAACCATGATGCTTCCTCCGCCATGTTTTACAGTGGGGTGGAGGTTTTGATGTTGGTGTGCTGTGTCTTTTTTTCTCCACACATAGTGTTGTGTGTTTTTTCCAAACAACTCAATTTTGGTTTAATCTGGCCACAGAATATTTTGCCAGTAGTGCTGTGGAACATCCAGGTGCTCTTTTGCAAACTTCAAACGTGCTGCAATATTCATTTTGGACACCAATGGCTTCCTCCGTGGTGTCCTCCCATGTACTCCATTCTTGTTTAATGTTTTCCTTATTGTAGATGTGTCAACAAAAATGTGAGCATGTGCCAGAGACTTCTGTAAGTCTTTAGCTGACACTCTAGGACTCTTCTTCACCTCATTAAGCATTCTGCGCTGTGCTCTTGCAGTCATCTTTACAGGACGACCACGTCTAGGTAGAGTAGCAACAGTGCTGAACTTTCTCCATTTGTAGACAGTCTGTCTTACCGTGGACACATGAACATCAAGGCTTTTGGAGATACTTTTGTAACCCTTTCCAGCTTCATGCAAGTCAACAATTCTTGATCGTAGGTCTTCTAAGAGCTCTTTTCTGCGAGGCATGGTTCACATCAGGCAGTGCTTCTTGAAACCAGTAAACCCAAAACTGGTGTGTGTTTTTAAAGGGCAGGACAGCTTTCAGCAACACATCCAATAATATCACACTGATTGAACTCAAGGTTGGCTCACTCTTGGCTCCAATTAGCTCTTGGAGAAGTCATTAGGCTAGGGGTTCACATACTTTTTCTACCCTGCACTGTGAATGTTTACATGTTCTGTTCAATAAACACATGAAAACATATAATGTTTGTGTTGTATTATTTTAAGCAGACTGTGTTTTTCAAATTGTTGTGACTTAGATGAAGATCAGAGCACATTTTATGACCAATTAATGCAAAACTCCACGTAATCCCAAAGGGTTCACATACTTTTTCTTGCCACTGTATATCCCAGACCTCAGACAGAGACAGTGGGGTGGCTGGCAGAATGCACTAATATCATTCTGCCAGACCCCTCTGGCTGGCCGTGTTCCAGCAAGCAGCCGCCGCCATGTGACGGTTGTAACGCCGCTCCGCTGGGGCCACTCTCTTGCAAAATCTTGCAAAATGTGCAAGATCACGCAAGAGCACATCTGAAGGTCCCAGTCGCCATGTTGCAATCTTCACATGCCAGTGGCTGCTCGCTGGAACAGGGCCGCGATATCAGGTGTGGAACACTATTTGTTGACACTGCGGGAGGGAGACTAGCATCAGCTAACCAGAGGAGACCTGTGCTGGCTGCCTGCTGTGATTCAGACTTGCCAACAAGAGGGGGCTTTATGTGAGGCCGCCTCTGGTGACGCTCTGTGATGGCCTGGTGTGCCTGGCTGTGAGACCCTGGTGGAGGTTGGATTGCAGTGGGATGGAGGTGAAGACGCAGGCATCAAGTTGCTACCGGACTCTTTGTAGCTGGAGGAGATGTCGGAGCCGTGGGAAGAGTGCCTGCTTTCTGACCGGGGTTTGCACGCCCGAACTAGCGAGAGCTCATAGGGTGACATCGGCATCGGCACGCTCTCTATGTGGTGACTGGCAGCTGGGAAATTCCAAAATCCCTGCTGCTGGTGATGCTGGGTGGGGTGGAGGAAACTCCTTCATATCACCCAGCTTTCCTGACAGATCAGGGGGGCTGGGAGGGGGGCACTCCTCACATCCTGACCACTTTATAACTGTAAAGTGGTCAGGATGATTAAAGTGTTCCTTTAAGAAATACGCTGCTATATGTAGGATGCAGACTGCCAAAACACAAGCAGAATATTAACCCCTTAACGCAACGGATCGTGCTATGTCGTTCTCGTGGGACTGCCGCTGGCTCCTATAGGCTGCCTCCCGCCCGCCCACCAACCAGCGCGAGGCATTCACTGCCATGGGAAGGCCTGAACTCAAACCGCCCCCCCAAAGCCAATGGCACGTCCAGCAGCTGCGTAGGCAGGCCGGAGGGGGGCTGCAGCAACCGCCAGAGAGCCAAGGCGTACTAGTACGTCCTGCCAGCAGTTAGACCTCCTCGGCAGTAAGGGGTTAAAGTGATGAGATATAATAACCTCTTCACTACCAAGTGATTTTACATACACTGTAACAGAAGGTTCCTCCAACTTTATACCCTCACCTTCCATAACACGTCTCTCAACCATCAGCAAACTATACGCGGCCACTGTACACTTTAGAGAAGTGTGGATACCGGCTTCCTTCCAAGAAACCATGGACCAACGGGACAAAGACAACTCCCAGACAGTAGCCATATGTGTTTTAAAACACATAGGTGAGTGGTGACAACAAATAAATCGTATAGTACACCCTTTATCTCTCCCCAGACGTCCCCTCCTATGGACGACGGTAAGGAATAATAAACACAAAAAGTGGGCCATATGTAGCAGTATGTGGGCATATAAGGGTTAATGCTATAATAGCAACCTATCAGTACTTGAGTTCATCCTAAAAGTGTGGTTATCCTTGATGTCGGTAGGGAAACTTACAACTGAAATGGGATTACATTTTTTTGTTGTCTTAAACCAGCACATCAAAGCGCTTTTTTCTTGGGACTATTTTAAAAAACACAATTATGATTTTCGGTTTAAGCATTGTTTAGGAATTAGAGCCAATTAGACCTCATCTGAGTCTTTACGTCAGAGAAACAGTGTTTGAAGTGTTTGAAGCATTGCCATTAGAAGTGGGTTTTAGGCGAGGGTCAGACGAGCGCACTACGTGTGCCTGTACTGACGTGCCTCCCGGTGTCCGTTGCAGCTTTGTGATGCTTCAATGGGGCCAGCCACATGCTGTAGCGCATGCGCGAATTGCACGAGCTACAGTGGATGTGCTGTGGTCGTGCTGAAAACCTCCCTGTCAAAGCGCTACAATGCACGTTCAAAGGGGCTGCAAAGCGAGATCCTCCATAGGAGGATTGAACCTTGAAGCGCTGAGTGCACTAAATGCGCTCAGCAAGGTGGCCAGATGGTCCCCAGAGTGGAAGGAACATCCACTCTCATGGACGTTCCTTCCACTCTCAAAAACGCTCATCTGGCCCCGGCCTTAATAGGTGTGAGTCAGGGTGAATACGTCACATCTTTTGGGATGAGAAGAGGCCTGTCACCTGCTACAAACATGTAAAGAGGCACAGTTCAACCTGAAAAGGGGTGCCCTTGGGTGTGCACAGGACATATTTCGGAGTTTGTAACCAGAGGTGGCTGTATAATTAAGCAAAATAGGCAGGTGCCTAAGGCCTCACTCCTACAGGGGAATGTCATGATGGGATTTGTGGGGAATGTCAGTTTGCACATGCAATTAAAGTGCATATTGATATTACACACAAACACAGTACATTCACAGAATCAAATCTACCCACAGAGTCCGAAGAACCTTCATTAAATAAAATGTATTGGACTCATTTCTGCATTTATGCATATAAAGAAACCCCCGCATATTCCAGTCGTGTCGTAGGCCTCACAAACTCTAGGGCTGCCTCCCTTTGTACCCCTGGAACAATGATCACTTACAAACTGTAAATAATCACAAGTAGTCAGTTTTATACTCTTCATCATCAACCCATTAAGGTGAACTTCATCAAGCGATGTCTCAACAAATTATGGATATTTCATTGGTCATAAAGATGAATGTAATAGCTTACGTCTTGTTGAAATACTACAGATAATTTCCAATGACTTGTTTCGCCTCCATCTTGGTATCTCCGAATAAGGATCATCACGCACTGCTATGCGATTGGCCTTTTGCAGTGATGGTGACTTCCTGATTGATGAGTTGGTGTATCAGTGTCATCGCATTGGGCCAATCACCTCCGAGGAGTGAGCAGACGGCAGTCCTGTAGGACATCTCTTCCACCCGCAGTTATTGCCCACTCTCTCGGCATTGCCAGTGGATGTGCGTGATGGAGAATATTTGATAGGGAATTCCTTGAAAATTCCCAAAATAAGGTGTTAATAAAAATGCTGATTTACAAAGCCCGATTTATGTCATGCATGTCAAGATCACTTTAAGAAAGATCCAGCAACTGTATATGGGACCCTGAAAGGTGAAGAGGTAGGAACAAATCACCCAGATGTCACCTCCTCTGTGAAGATCTACAGGTGCACCACTTACTGCACTTTCTTGCTAGTCTGACTCCAGAGGTGGGCCTACAGTTATTGAGGCGTTAGACAAAGCTCAAAACATCTTAAAAGTTCTCCAAGCTCTCTCTTTAGATTGAAGTACAGCATTTGCACACTGACATTCCATGTATATTCAGCCATGTGAGTGTCAGGATAGTGGGCGGCCCAGCACACAACCAAACCCCAAACAAACAAGGAAAAGCCCCGAACTGATAGGCCGGTTCATCAAGTGGCCGGTATCTAAGTTAGTAAAACGATAACCAGTACACCGGCTGGAATCAGAGATAGGAGAGGTACCCATACACGGTATTACTTAGCAAAGCTTGGTACATAGAGACAGGTACTCATACAAAGCAGGGTAACAGTTGCAGAAGACAGGTGTCTAGAATAGTGCCCTCCTTACACAGGAGGCCTATCTGTGGCACAAGCATTCACAGCAACCCCAGCTGGCATGACAGTGAGGCCCCTGTTTGAGTGAGGCCTTAGGCGACTGCCTAGGTTGCCTAATTAAGAGCCACCTCTATGTGACTCTTCTTGTGACGCAAAAGAGGAGGTTTACAGCGATGGCAGCATATAAGCAGAACCTGATGATAAAAGAGACACAATCCACGTGGAACACAAATGGAGGGCATGGAAGTTGACCGGTGGAGACAGAAGAGTAGGAGATGAAACGAAGAAAGACACAACTTGAGGAGTGATAGTGAGACACAAAGTAGGTGGAAGATGGTAAAAGCAACAGAAACATGTGGAGAGACAAGGAGAGTGACACGAAAGTAAGGGGCTGGTGGTGAGAAGAATGATTTATGGTGAACAAAAAAGCATAGCCTCTCAACATGGTGCAGCATGTATTTTGAGCGGTAGTTGACTGAATACACATGGAGACACATAAGCTCACTTCATGCATCCCTGGCAAGAATGCCCGTATGAGTGAAGTGTAGACCGTTTTAACAACTTGCATGCTGTGGAGACACAGGTTCGATCCCGGCAAGAGCACCTCTCCAGTAAGTGTCCTTGGGCATGACACCTAACAGTACATACTCGCCACCCAGGACATACTTGAAAATGAGAGAAATCTCAATGTATCCTTCCTGGTAAAATCTGGTAAAAAATAAAAAAAAATAAGTGGGACCCAAAGAGGGAAGGGATCAGAGAACTAAAACATCTTGAACAGTTTGGCATAGTTTGAATGCAATGCAAAAGTAAGGAGTTGACGTAGATACTCAAACTATGGAAACAGTTACAGTTACAAGCATTTATAAGGCACCAACAAGAAACATCTTGATTTACATTGTATTGTGTGTTGTGTGGGTTCAAACCTCAGGTTCCTTTGTGACCTAGATATGGCCCTATGCTTGGGCCTTCGGAATGACGAAAGCCTTTATTGGCTCAGAAGGCATGTAATTCAACCCTTTTTGGAAAAACAATAGAGCCCGGAGTACGTGACATTATTTAACTCAAAACCTTTGTCTTTTATTAAAACTAAAAGTGGTGTAACTATGCGGATACTGGCCACATAGCAACTGAGGTTCTAAATTTGGCCTTTTCTGTCTCCAATCATATCTGACTAAAAGAAGCTTAATGACATAGTTTCCGGGTTAAGAAGTAGAGGGGTTTAGAAGTTGATGTCGATCACAATGTATCCTGTTTCACAATTCTTGTTTTGGAACAAAAGCAGGATATGTATCAGACCTCGAATGACCTACGTCCATGCAAACATTCCCAAATAGTATCCAACAGATTTCTACATATACAGGGACTTGCACTGATCATCATCTCAGTGGGTCACCAATATGCAACACCAATAGACTTTTATATCATCCCAGACATCTTAAACAAGGAAGCAATCCTATTTCAATTTGTGAAAACTGGTTTCAATGATGCTAATATGGGGCGTCACACTACTGGACAACTAAACAAACACCCTAGAAATCCTCCCCAAACACATAAAGCAGGGCTGTCAAACTCAGACCCCCCAGATGTTACTGATCTACAACTCCCATAATTCCCTGGCCATCTATTGCATTCAAAGAATTCTGGGAATTGTAGGCATTGACATCTGGGGGGGCCATGAGTTTGACGGCCCTGACATAGAGTAACCACCAGTGCTGAACGTCCATCAACAATATTCGTGAGCATCTCCTTCAGAACAAGTAACAGCAGAAGCATTTGTTTTATAAAAGACCTCACATATCGTAAGCACAAAGTTGATCTGTGCTTTTAAGGTGAGGGAGGAATAGATGTGTCATCCTATGAAAAACTGACCAAGAACTACATATTGATTCTGTCTTCTTACAGCAAGTAGACTGTCAGGTTTATTCAGAGAATGGTGAAACTCAGGACAATTGGCAGGAGAAGACAACAATCTAGACCAAATAGCCGATTTGGAAAGTGAGATAAATGGGAGAATTTTACTGGTTTGGCTATTTTGACCTCGAATTTTCAATTCTCCAGTCATTGTCCTGAGTTTCACCTTTTTTTGAATAGACATGTGTGTCTCTCCATTTATTCCTATAATTTTATGGAATTGGAGGATCTTTCCCATTTTGTGGCACAACCAGAAAGGGCTTAAAGTTCAGCCTCAGATCAGAAGCAATAAAGGTAATAGAGTAATGAAAGCGTGAACCAAATGGACAGTTTCCATTAGAATGCATCCAATACTAGAGAGGACCGACACATGAGAGTAAAGGATAAATTGCTTTATGTTAAAGCATGAGCAAAGTGCTTGATGATCCCAGGAATATCCCCAGCTCCATACACGTAACAGTAAAAGAAGATAGGGAATCCAGGACTAAGGTTCAAAAAAAGGCTCTTTTTTGAGGAGACATTTCAGTTGGAAAACCAGCCTTTCTCCAGCCTTTTGGAAAGGCTGGTTATCCATCGAACCCATCGCTGGTCTCCTGAATAATGTGCTGGTATATGAACCTGAATGCTGGATTCCCTACCTTCTTTTACTGTTTCCATTAGAATGTATCAAGTACTTTTCAGGACACGTTTACCCCTTGTCATGACAAGTGGACCCCTTGCTCGAAGTGCCTAGAGGGGTGTCAGCTATAGCCTCCAGGCGAGGCCTAACAAGGCCGAAACGATTGACGGGGTTGCTGCATTTCACGTGCAAGGATGACATCGTTGGCAATCAGTACTGGCCACCCATTATGGGTGATTGCAGTCTGCTTTTGCATATCACCCTGTAATGGCACAATCGAGATAAAGCCTTGTGAGACCTGAGCAGGGTCCACCGTACAGTCATCAGTGCTGTTGTTTGTTCTCAGGGCCCTCACAAACCCCTTTTTGCTTGTCAGGACAAGCACACAGGATTAAAGGATAAATGTTACAGGATGAGCAAAGTGCTCGATGATTCCACCAATGTCCTCCCCAACTCCATACATATGACAGTAAAAGATGACAGGGAATCCGGGTCTCTGGTTCACAAAACGTCACTTTTTTGGAGGCGATCATTGACATTTCATCTGGATAACCAGCCTTGCTCAAGCCTTTGGAAAAGCTGGTTATCCATCCAAACCATCGCTGGTCTCCTGAATAACGTGTTGTCAGGGAATCCAACATTCAGGTACACATATCTTCTTTTACGGTTTCCATTAGAATGGCCGACCATTGTGACACATGCGTTACAAACATTTGGGGCACTGAAGAATACAATCACTGCCTCTCAATCACGTTTAACAAACTTCACAAGTCCACATGGCCCGTTTTCTGTATATTGAAACATATTGCAGTAATATTGTTTTTCAATAAGTAAACCTTAAGGAATTATTCACGAAGTATTGAATTGAGAAAGAATTTTGAGGAAAAACATGGCAAAATAATTAAATGTACATTTTTTTCTTTCACCTCAGCTATTTTTAATCAAAAATACGCATTTTCCTTATAGTTCTCCCCCAAGTCAGCGCTTTAGATGTCCATCTGTTGTCTTCAAAAACTCCCATTATACAGAGCCACCTGCATGTCCTCATGCTTCCATTGTGTGTGATGTTTGAGGCATTGGGATATTTGACCCTTATTTTATGTAAAATCTTATTCTTTTTTTATTCTACGGCTCCTTAATCATGATGCACCATCCTGTTATAAAATGAATTAAGGTTTCAGTCTACTACAGAGGCAACTGAAATAATGATAATAAAAAAATGATCTTAACAGTTTTCACAATGATTGTCAACGCGCTGCATCTCACCGTATAATGGACCGACCAGTAGGTTAAGTATCACAGAAACATAGAAACATAGAAAAATGTCGGCAGATAAGAACCTTTCGGCCCATCTAGTCTGACCAATTACATGGATACTTTACCTGGATTTATCTTTTGTTTAGGATAGCCTTATGCCTATCCCATGCTTGCTTAAATTCAATTACTGTTTTGGTCTCTACCACTTCTACTGGAAGGCTGTTCCATGTATCCACCACCCTCTCAGTAAAATAATGCTTTCTGATGTTACTTTTAACCCTTTCACTGCTGAGGACGTGTGGGGAAAGTCCTCATTGACTCCTAAGGAAAGATAGGGGTGGAGATGGGGGGTTCCTTTGAACCACGATATCTCCCCACTGTTGGCAGCTAGAGGGTCATGTTTGTGATCAGTAGAAAGGCCAGAGCATGGCCTTTCCAATGATACCAAACATGACCATGTTTAAAGTAAAGAAGAAAAATTAGACCCGAAATGGCTCAGCAGTGAAGGGGTTAAACCTTTGCCCCTCTAATCTAAGACTATGTCCTCTTGTTTTGCTACTTTGTTTCATGCTTGGCTCTGTATTAAGGATAGAAATTTCATCATGTCTCATACATCAGCCTTTAACCTTGTCATGTTTTGGCTTATTTAATGAACAATACATAGAATTATAAGAAAAGAGAACTAATGCCATAAAAGCAAAGGTCCACATTCCAAGCCATGTGTTAACTTAACCATAGTTGACGTAAACCTATCTCTGTAGACTTTAATGTTTCTAATAGGTTTACACCAACTCAGGATATGTTTACACCTGACTGGGACTCTATCCCAGAGTCTTTAAAACTCAAGAAACACCATCCTGAATATCTTTATTAATAGCCAGGAGGGTTAAAACAAATCAACCACCGAATTTGTAGGTATTGTCATGAATAGCAGTATCCACCAAATGAAGATCTGACAAGAAGTGACCGAGAAATTGGGGATATTTTACCAAGTATGGAGATTTTTCAAGAGCGTTGTCTAATTTCCTGATCAATTCCTCTTGAATAAAAAAGAGAAAGTAATGGCAGATGTGATGTGGCAACCTACCATTGAGAGGCCAAGTTCCCAGCCAAACAACAAGCTTTGAAATGCGTACCCAAGAAGCATTGACCTATCCATCCCTTAAACGATAACAATGAGAAATAGGCAACTAGGCACCAACACGTCAGCACAGGCTATATGGCTCCAAGGAATGTCACTACTGTACCTCTTTTTGGTTTGGCTTATGGAGGAGACTTAAGCTTGGGTATCAAAACGTAGGGTTAACGATACTCTTCAAGGTTTTGGTACAAGTTATTACAATACTATACACGTTTTAAGCAAGTCAATCTAGGATTTTTTCCTAAAAAAATGTAAGGCTCTCCATCAATAAATTATATTGTTGGTTGATGGAGAAATCCGATTGCCATTATATGGTATAGAAGGGTTTACCTCCTTTTGGTTGAGAAATTGGAAAATGCTTCAGATAGATTTTTCTCCTTCTTGTGGACCACCAGTAACAATAATGAAAGGTTAAACAAGAGGAAACGAGTGTTTTTCAACCCATATTACAATGTCGTTATGTAAGCTGAAAGACGCTAGAACCAACAAAAACTACGAAACAGCCAAGTGTTAAAAAAATGGTAAAACGAAAAAGGAGGACTGTCGCTTACCAGGATCACAATTTCGAGGTCTCTCTCCACTGGTTTCAGCCAATGTATTGGAAATATAGAATAATCCGAAAAGTTACAAAACCCAACGAGTTGGAGCGTGGAATGTGCTCAGTCTGTGGATATGGCAATTTCCCTGAATCTGAAAGTCAGTCCAGTTTGGGAGCCCGGCTGACACCCACCCTGCGGATTTCCTTCCTCCGATTGTTCTATGCATAGCTAAAGCTTGAAACCATTGCCCTGAGTGGAGGAAACCAGATAAAGCACAATTCAGTCTTTTTTTCTTGGTTTATTACAAATATCTTCAGAATTCTAACTTATAAGGAAAGATGAAGTCAATTAAACTCTTCTGTCGTTGTGACCAGTCATACTAGAAATAGAATCACCGACGTCACATGGGCATTGGTGGATCCATTGTCCGAGATCTAACAGAACAGCATTTGATGCATTGGGCAATAATATTTAATCCTCTTTCCTTCTTTGTTGTTTGCTCTGCTGACTGAGTCTTAAAAATGATCATTAAACATATAACTTAGTGTCCGTACTATTCATAATGACGCTCCTTCTCGATGGGGCATGCCCATTGAATGAGGTTGATGTACCGCATTGCCAATAAATGTGGTAAACATGACCATGAACACTTAAACAATGACTGCCGCCAGCTTCTTTCTTATTAAAAGCACCATTAAGATTTATTTATTTTCATTTATTACAGTGGTGGTTTTCAAACCCTTTATGAAGGACAAAGATCATTGCTCCTGACTCCCAGAGTGATGGATACAATAAAACCAATGACTGCTACTTTAATAAACAAAATATGGACAATATGGGAAAAGAATGCACATTTTCTTTATTTTATCTGAAGGATCACAGACAATCAGATTCAATACCGGGTATTATGTGGTATAATAAATGTTTCCAGGTATATTAATCTCATAAAGATTAGCTAACTCAAAAAAAAAAGAAAATAGAGAGTGGGGGTTCACTACATTCTACCGTGAACCAATGAGGACCTCTGAGACTTATGCACTCTTCTTAAAATATGGAAGGTTGGTGAGGGACCTACAATATGTACAGATGAATGCAAAGAATGTTGTGTCAGATTAGGCTTTTTTGCTGGCCATCCCCTCCCTTCGGATAAAGATGAGCAGATGGTTGATATTTCAAGTAGGGAGACGCTACGTCCAATCACCATCCCTTAGCACTGTGGTTAGGGGGATAGTAACAGGAATCAAACTCTCCAGGAAAGTCTATCGATTAGGAACCCTCCAGGTCATACGACCTGAAATACTTTGGGCCCTTTTCCAAACAGTGTAGCGTCGAGATCGGAATATCGATGCCAGACGTTAAACTTACTAATGCTAATGATTACATATCGAGACGCTACATTAGCACCAACTATGGAATAGAGCACTTTGTATTTTGATTCTATGATGGGGCTTGGTGGAAAAAAACGGAGCTCCAAAACTGAAAGCGGTCAAGTAGGACCTAGCATGCAGCTATACTCAACCAGAATTTTATACCTTGAGCTATTCCTTTATACCAGGTCATCTTCTGTCAGGGTTCACACTGAGGCCTACAGACTACCAGACCTGTCCACCCTTTGGTAGACCGGCCAAGGTTTGAACCCATGGACACTGACATGTTAGTCTGGTTTTCTGCTGGACTTCTCAGATTCTGGCAATTCCCTATAGCTGCAATGAACCTATGCTGAGATTACCCCTTCTGGACTTACACCTGCAGTGAATGGGCAGTTGGCACACTTGATGGCATTCCCTGACTATATAATGCAGCCTCCCTCAGTCTGTTTTCTGAGTACACTGAGTTGTTTTGTGTCTTACCTAGTTTCAACTCCTGAGGGGTTATTCGCAAAACACCAAAAATTCTTCGATAAGCGGCATTGGCCGATGTGACCGTGTTGGGGTGCTGAGATCTGTTACAGGGTCATTCTACCTCGGTGGGTAAGATATCAACTAACCACATGGGAACGCTAGGTGAATAAATCTCAAGTAAGAATCGTCCACCAGTTTTTCTAGAAGCGATTTTTTTTTACAGTATATATTGGGATGTGTGGATAAAGCATGTTGGTGTGATAGTAGGAAGAAGGAAAGGGCGCATATTCATATTACCCAGACATGACAGCTGTCAGTTCTTGGCACTGCTTGTATTTGTTCTTCATTAAATATATACATGCAAATGCTGAACGAAAATGGTAATTCATGTAAATATCGCATCTTGAGAAATTTTCCTTAAAAATGTATGCGATATAAGAACTTTAGATATGCAAATTAGGAAAATAAATGTAAATTACTTTGTACTTTTTTTGTAATCCTGTGGGTTTGAATTTACCCAAATTAACAGATAGGAATCATATTGTTCAGGTCTGCAAGCATTAAATTTACTAGGCTCTATTACATTCTTCGCGCAAAAATCTGTGCGTGCGCAAAAACGCATTAACGCGAGGGGAAAAACCCTTTGCGATGACCGTCAAATTACAACGTTCGCACACAAAATGCGCGTTAACGTCAAACGTTAGTTACCCTGCGCGAGCGAAAGTTTGTGCGCGCATCCCATACTTAACATTGTGAGCGCAAATGCGTTCAAGCGCTGGTAGGCGGCTGGTATTTCAATCGATGCGCAACTTTTTACGAACTACGTTTGCGCGCATCATTTTAACGTCTTTGAAAAGCTGGCGGTAACTGCAAATCTGAACGTTCTGGCCGAAACGAAATACACCAGCACGAAAAAAAAATACAGCACAGTAGGGATGTGCGTTTCGGGTTTCGGAATTTCGGAATTTTCACGAAACTTACCGATTCGTGCATT
The DNA here is from genome assembly GCA_009667805.1 of Leptobrachium leishanense. Lineage (NCBI taxonomy): Eukaryota > Metazoa > Chordata > Amphibia > Anura > Megophryidae > Leptobrachium > Leptobrachium leishanense. Next base: position 30,297,285 of record CM019072.1, on the reverse strand, counting down.
CGGATTCAGCCGATTTTCCGAAAATTTTCAGATCTGAAAACGGCAGATCCGAACGAATTTTCGTGCCGAAACAAAAACTTTTCGGAATTTTCGAATGGACTAGAAATGTGTAAAATCGAAATTCATTTTCTTTCCATTCGTGATTTCGGCTCCATTCCTGATTTCGATTCTATTTCAGTCACTTCGGACATCGTATTTACAGTTGTGTTCAAAATTATTCAACCCCCAATGCTGTAAAGGGTTTTAGGGAATTTAGTGTACATTTGTAATTGTATTCAGAATGAAATCCTACAAGGACTTTTTAAAGAACCATATGCAACTAAAATGACATCAATTGGTTTTGTAATACAGTAGTAAATGTTTCTTTTGTGAATTCTTCATTGACACAATTATTCAACCCCTTAAAGACTACCACTCTGAAGAACAGAGGTTCATTCAAGTGTTTTCAATCAGGTATTGAAAACACCTGTGGATGTCATGGAGCAGCAATAAAGCATAATAAGCACCAATTAGGCAGCTTTAAAATGACTGTGATACTCAGCTCCTTCTAGACATTTACTGGTGTGGTTACAAACATGGTGAAGTCAAGAGAATGGTCCAGGAAGACAAGAGAAGAGGTGATTACTCTTCACAGGAAGGGCAATGGCTATAAGAAGATTGCAAAGATGTTAAACATACCAAGAGAGACCATAGGAAGCATCATTTGCAAATTCAAGGCAAAGGGCACTGTTGAAACGTTACCTGGTCGTGGCAGAAAGAAGATGCTGACTTCGACTGCTGTGCGCTACCTGAAGCGTAGAGTGGAGAAAAGTCCCCGTGTGACTGCTGAGGAACTGAGAAAAGATTTGTCAGATGTGGGTACTGAAGTTTCAGCTCAGACAATACGGCGCACACTGTGTAATGAAGGCCTCCATGCCAGAACTCCCAGGCGCACCCCCTTGCTGTCTCCAAAGAATAAGAAGAGTCGACTGCAGTATGCCAAAAGTTATGTGGACAAACCACAGAAGTTTTGGGATAGTGTTCTGTGGACTGATGAAACAAAATTAGAACTGTTTGGGCCCATGGATCAACGCTATGTTTGGAGGAGGAAGAACAAGGCCTATGAAGAAAAGAACACCTTGCCTACTGTGAAGCATGGCGGGGGGTCAATCATGCTTTGGGGCAGTTTTGCTTCTGCAGGTACAGGGAAGCTTCAGCGTGTGCAAGGTACCATGAATTCTCTTCAGTACCAGGAGATATTGGATGATAATGTGATGCAGTCCGTCACAAACCTGAGGCTTGGGAGACGTTGGACCTTTCAACAGGACAATGATCCCAAGCATACCTCCAAGTCCACTAGAGCATGGTTGCAGATTAAATGCTGGAACATTTTGGAGTGGCCATCGCAGTCACCTGACTTAAATCCGATTGAGAACCTCTGGTGGGACTTAAAGAAAGCAGTTGCAGTGCGCAAGCCTAAGAATGTGACTGAACTGGAGGCTTTTGCCCATGACGAATGGGCGAAGATACCCGTAGATCGCTGCAAGACACTTGTGTCAAGCTATGCTTCACGTTTAAAAGCTGTTATAACTGTAAAAGGATGTTGTACTAAGTACTAAGATTGAATGTCACTTGGGGGTTGAATAAAACTGATAATGATGTGAGCACAGAAAAGACATTTGTGGTTATTTCATTATAAATGTTATGTTATATTTGTCTGACCTACACGTGCCTCTTTGATTTAATTGTAAGCAAGATGACTGAATGATCAAAATCAATGTCAAACTGGCCAAAACACTCAATTTCAGTGGGGGTTGAATAATTTTGAACACAACTGTATATCGCTGATTCTGTAACTAAATTTTGTATCATTCCCATCTCAATGTTTCCTTCCTGGAAAACCAGAGAAATCTCAATGTATCCTTCCTGGAAAACCAGAGAAATCTCAATGTATCCTTCCTGGAAAACCAGAGAAATCTCAATGTTTCCTTCCTGGAAAACCAGAGAAATCTCAATGTATCCTTCTTGTAAAACCAGAGAAATCTCAATGTATCCTTCCTGGAAAACCAGAGAAATCTCAATATATCCTTCCTGGAAAACCAGAGAAATCTCAATGTATCCTTCTTGTAAAACATGAGAAATCTCAATGGCAGAATTATCGTATCATCTAATTATCGTATCCGAAAAAAAAAAAATGAGTTTACGTCAAAACGAATAGACACTTTGAAACGAGTAGAACAGATATTCCGAAAAACACGAAAATTTCCGAAATCACGAAAAAAAAGTCGATACGAAAAACGAAACGAACCGAACCAAAATGAAAATCGGCCGAAACGAGTCGAAATGAAAATTTACAAAATCCGAATGAACCGAACCGAATCGAACCGAAAAAAAAAAAATCGGTGCACAAGCCTACAGCACAGTATAGTTACACATTCTACACATACCCAAACAATAAAATCGAGAGGTTGTGTGTGTTTTTATTATTGCTGCAGCATACATACTCAGATTGATTTTGACAGGCGCAAAAACTGAACGGGAGACATTTGTGGTTCTTAATTCTGATTGGCTGAATCGCGTGAAAAAACAGTCTGCACACCGATTTCTGTGAGCAGCGTTAATTTGCGCGCGTTTTTGCACGTCTTTTTCACGCATGATATTTTTTGACGGATTACAAAATGCACTCGGATCGTAATACCTGCGTTAATTTACGCGCGTTAACGTATAACGCTGCGCGCAAAAAAAATTGCGCTGCGCATGCGAATTTGCGCAGAGAATGTAATAGAGCCCAAAATGTATTGATTTGAAATGTCTCCCCAAATTTGTGAATTTAAGTTTACAATTCGTAGATAATATCTTACCTGGGTGGAGTTTGATCAGGAAATGAAAGTCAGCTCATGGGAAAATCAGGATTTTTTGAGATTTTCACTATTAAATTCCTGTTGTATTTTACATTGTAGATTAATTTTTGGTCTTTGAAATCATTTTGGGGCAATAAAAGGAGTCAAACGTGTTTCTCTGAATCATTTTTCTCTGTTCTGAAAGAAAATATTCTGGTTACAGAAATAACACCTACAGGGTTATTCAAAGAGATCCGAATTGCTGGCGAAAGGTAACCGAACAATGATATTCAGCATACGGTTACCTTTCCTGGCCGTTCGGCTATCCAGAGAGCAGGTAGTTCGCCAAATGCTGGCGAATTGCCTGCACATATGGTGCCTGTTCAGTGCCTGTTCGAGGGCAGTGAAACCCCCATAGAGAAGCACTGCTTCGTCTATTCAGAGAACACAAACCAGCAGTGACAAGTTACCGAAATGTCCTGCCATTCGGTTGCTTCATTCGACAGGTTTATTCAGGAGAATCCCATAGGCTTCAATGTTAAAAATATTCCCGTTTTATTTCAATATCTAATAAACCGTTTATTATAATATTCTGCAGTAAAGAGTCTCTTTATTTATAGATTTATTAGGATCTTTTCAAAAATTTTCGGGATTTTTTTGCAAAAACAAATTTCCGATTTTTTTGATTTTTTTTTAAACGTTTGTTCTTTTTTCTGTAACAGCCCTTTTTATTATCATTCATTGGATTTTATATGTAAATTTCAGACATTTTCGCTCAGTAGTTTCTTTGCAAACAGCGTTTCACTTTTCAAACATTCAAGCGTACTATTTTTTTTCCACTCCATTCGTCTGCGGTGTCGGGTTTTTCCGGCGGCTGCTCTGCGCTCTGATCGGCTCCTGATCGGGTTTCTCTGGCGTCTTCGGTGGGGTTAATCTATATATTTTTGCGGGTTTCGGTGTGCATTCGCCTGGGTTTTGTGGCGAGTGTTTGTCGGGTTTGCGGCGTCGTTTCCCTGGACTACGACGGCCCTGTGGTGCTTGCTGAATACATCGCAGGGTCGCCGAAATGGGATCGACGAATCGCACCGAATTGAAGAGAGACGAAAAGTTACCAAACGTGCAGTGACTTTTTGATTCTCTTTGAATAACCCTGCTAATTTGTAACATAGGGTTTGATTAATTATTTTTCTTTTTTTTTAAATATTGGTGAGATACAACTAATATTTTCTTGACATATTGGAAAATTCAACAAACAAATTTAGCCAAAGACAAAAATCAAAAAAATATGCTCTCCCAAAAAAAATTGTGGGAGGGTAAAACAGCTGATCATATCAAGTACCTGGCCGGAAAGGGTGACCTTGGTTATTACTTTGACTGTTATACTTTTCTGACAAGTATTGTGGTGGTGATGGAGGATGGAATTGGGTATTTTGTTCTTTTTCTTTATTGGAATCAGGAACAGCATATCTGCTCTTTAGCTGTAAATATACACTATATTGCCAAAAGTATTCACTCACCCATCCAAATAATCAGAATCAGGTGTTCCAATCCCTTCCATGGCCACAGGTATATAAAATCAAGCACCTAGGCTTGCAGACTGTTTTTACAAACATTTGTTAAAGAATGGGTCGCTCTCAGGAGCTCTGTGAATTCCAGCGTGGAACTGTGATAGGATGCCACCTGTGCAACAAATCCAGTCGTGAAATTTCCTCCCTCCTAAATATTCCACAGTCAACTGTCAGCTGTATTACAAGAACGTGGAAGTGTTTGGGAATGACAGCAACTCAGCCACGAAGTGGTAGGCCACGTAAACTGACGGAGCGGGGTCAGCGGATGCTGAGGCGCATAGTGCGAAGAGGTCGCCAACTTTCTGCAGAGTCAATCGCTACAGATCTCCAAACTTCATGTGGCCTTCAGATTAGCTCAAGAACAGTGCGCAGAGAGCTTCATGGAATGGGTTTCCATGGCCGAGCAGCTGCATCCAAGCTATACATCACCAAGTGCAATGCAAAGCATCGGATGCAGTGGTGTAAAGCACGTCGCCGCTGGACTCTAGAGCAGTGGAGACCCGTTCTCTGGAGTGATGAATCGCGCTTTCCCATCTGGCAATCTGATGGACGAGTCTGGGTTTGGCGATTGCCAGAAGAACGGTACTTGTCTGACTGCATTGTGCCAAGTGTAAAGTTTGGTGGAGGGGGGATTATGGTGTGGGGTTGTTTTTCAGGAGCTGGGCTTGGCCCCTTCCAGTGAAAGGAACTCTGAATGCTTCAGCATACCAAGACATTTTGGACAATTCCATGCTCCCAACTTTGTGGGAACAGTTTGGAGCTGGCCCCTTCCTCTTCCAACATGACTGTGCACCAGTGCACAAAGCAAGGTCCATAAAGACATGGATGACAGAGTCTGGTGTGGATGAACTTGACTGGCCTGGCCTGATAGAACACCTTTGGGATGAATTAGAGCAGAGACTGAGAGCCAGGCCTTCTCGTCCAACATCAGTGTGTGACCTCACAAATGCGCTTCTGGAAGAATGGTCATAAATTCCCATAAACACACTCCTAAACCTTGTGGACAGCCGTCCCAGAAGAGTTGAAGCTGTTATAGCTGCAAAGGGTGGACGGACGTCATATTGAACCCTATGGGTTAGGAATGGGGTGTCACTTAAATTCATATGCGAGTCAAGGCAGGTGAGCGAATACTTTTGGCAATATCCTTTCTCAAAATATAGTGTATTTTAAACTGTTGCAATGACACTGGAATGATTGACATTGATAGGATAGAAATAAAGTATGTTCAAATTCCCAAAATGATGTTCTCTAAAAAGTGATTAGCATAGCTATCGGCTGTATCTGTACCATCGACGAACTTTAATGTTAGAATCATAATTGTACATTCAAAAGAATTATAAATACAAATTAATATAAAAAATCCAGTCGATTATAAAAAAAATTAAAAAAATTTTCAACTGTAAAGGATTATAAAATACAAATTTATTTCTAAAAATGTAAATGATTATTAAAAAGAAATTTATATAAAAAGACAAAAAAAGTTAAAATTAAACAAATTTTCAACTGTAAAGAATTATAAAAAATATATTTATTTTTTAAAAATAAAAAATTTAAAGAATTATAAGATACTAATTTATTTAAAAACATAGCAAATAATGTAAAGAATTATAAAATACAAATTTATTTTAAAAACTGAAAAAAAAAAGTAAAAGGGTTTTAAAAAATAAAAATATATTTAAAAAAGTAAAAGATTATCAAATACTAATTTATTTAGAATAAATAAACTGTGATGAACATAAAAATAAGCATACAATGCCAGAAGACTTTCAGGGTTATTCAAAGAGATCCGAATTGCTGCTGAAAGGTAAGGTAGCGTTCGGTCACCTTTCTTGACCATTCGGCTATCCAGAGAGCAGGCAGTTCGCCAAATGTTGGCGACATGCCTGCGCATACGGTGCCTGTTCAAGGGCAGTGAATCCCCATAGCTTCGTCTATTCAGAGAACAAAAACCAGCAGTGAAAAGTTGCCGAACTGCACTGCCATTCGGTTGCTTCATTCGACAGGTTTATTCAGGCGAACCCCATGCTGCTGAAAGGTAAATTTCAAACTTCTTTCACTCACATCCTCCCTTGGACTCACACAATCCTCCCTCCTCCCTACCCACCGCGATGGTCACGCTATTGACCTTGTCTTCTCCAACCTCTGCTCCATTTCTGAGTTCAACTGTCGCCCTTTCCCCATCTCTGACCACCACCTTCTCTCTTTCAACCTATCTGGACTTCCTAAACACCCTGCTCCCCCACCCCGCACACACACTCGCAGAAATCTACATGCTGTGGACCCCCATCAATTCTCCAACCTACTTCACCACCTCCCTCATACCTCATCCTTCACCTGCCCTGATGCTGCCACTAATCACTACAACACTACTCTTATCTCTGCTCTAGACACTCTTGCCTCTTCGACTCTGTAAGGCCCCACGCCGCCAGCTTCAGCCCTGGCACACCCTCCAGACACGCGCTACCTGCAAAGATGCTCCCGCACTGCAGAGCGTGCCTGGAGGAAATCCCGCTCTGAAGCTGATTTTGTTCACTTCAAGTTTATTCTCCGGTCATACACCTCTGCCCTCCACTTGGCCAAACAATCCTTCTTCTCATCTCTTATATCTACGCTGTCCTCCAACCCTAAACGGCTCTGGTCCACCTTCAACACCCTCCTCTACCCACCTGCACCTCCCCCACAGCTGCCTTCAGCGCTCAAGACCTGGCAGACTACTTCCTCAGTAAAACTCTAAATATCAGACGCAACATCCCAACACAAGATAGTTATCTGCCACCTCCACTCCCACAGGTCCCCTCTGCCACCCTCTGCCGCTTCCTCCCAGCCACTGAGGAGGAAGTCAATTCCTTATTGTCCTCCTCACATCTCACCACATGCCCGCTCGACCCCATTCCCTCGCATCTAATTCCTCCCTCCTCCTCCCTCACCCCTGCTCTCACACACATCTTCAACCTCTCTCTCTCCACTGGCTCCTTTCCATCCGCCTTCAAACACGCGCTAGTTACCCCTTTACTAAAGAAACCATCCCTAGATCCCACTCTCCATCCAACTACCGCCCTGTATCCCTGCTTCCCTTCACATCAAAGCTCTTAGAAAAACTAGTCTTCAACCGCCTCTCCCTCTTCCTGTCCTCCAATTCCCTACTTGACCCCCTGCAATCTGGCTTCCGTCCCCTACACTCAACTGAAACTGCCCTCACCAAAGTCACCAACGACCTCCTAACTGCTAAAAAACACGGCCACTATTCTATTCTCATCCTGCTTGACCTCTCAGCTGCTTTTGACACTGTTGACCACCCTCCTTCTACAGACCCTCAACTCTCTGGGTCTCGGTGACACTGCACTCGCTTGGGTCGAATCCTATTTATCCAACAGGTCCTTCTGTGTGTCCTTTGCTGGTAACTCCTCCTCCTCATTGCCTCTATCTGTTGGTGTACCTCAAGGCTCTGTCCTTGGTCCTCTGCTCTTTTCCATCTACACCTCCTCCCTGGGCAAAATCATCAACAGCTTTGGCTTCAATTACCACCTCTACGCTGATGACACTCAGATCTACCTCTCTACCCCTGATCTCTCTCCCCCTGTCCTTTCAAAAGTCAGTGACTGTTTATCTGGCATCTCCTCCTGGATGGCCTCCCACCACCTAAAGATCAACATGTCGAAGACTGAACTCCTACTTATTCCTCCCTCCAATGCCTCCCCACCTCCTGACTTCTCTATCACGGTGGAGGGTATCACCATTTCCCCATCAAACCAAGTTCGCTGTCTTGGAGTTACACTTGACACTGCTCTTTCCTTCATCCCCCACATCAAGTCTCTTTCCTCCTCCTGCCGATACCAACTGCGTAATATTTCCAGAATTCGGCCATTTCTTACCGCTGTCGACACAAAACAACTCATACACGCCCTGGTAATCTCCCGACTCGACTATTGCAATAATCTCTTATCTGGCCTCCCTCTGTCCCGCCTCTCCCCCCTACAATCCATCCTGAACGCCTCCGCCAGACTAATTCACCTCACCCGCCGCTCTGTCTCTGCCGCTCCCCTCTGCGAGTCCCTTCACTGGCTCCCCATCCACTGCAGAATTAAGTTCAAAATCCTTATCCTTACCTACAAAACCCTCACTAACTCAGCGCCCCACTACCTGTCCTCACTAATCACCAAATACACCCCAGCCCGCTCCCTAAGGTCAAACAGTGACCTGCGCCTAGCTTCTCCCCGCATCACCTCTTCCCATGATAGACTGCAGGATTTCTCACGCGCAGCCCCCACTCTCTGGAACGCTCTCCCTCGTACTGTCAGACTTTCCCCTAACTTCTCTTCCTTCAAACGCTCCCTTAAAACGTTCCTATTTAGGGAAGCCTACCACCCAACTCACTGACGCAATCATCAATCACTCTCACCTTACAGTCCTCTCCTCCTGTTTCCAACCCCAACCCTCCCAGATTGTGAGTTCCTACGGGAATAGGGCCCTCATCTCCTCCTGTACTGTTTGTCAAATGTTGTTCAATGTATTGTAACCCTGTCTATACTGTGCTTATTGTACAGCGCTGCGGAATATGCTGGCGCTTTATAAATAAAGAATAATAATAATAATAATAATAATAGGCTTCAATGTTAAAAATATTCCCGTTTTAATCCAATATCTAATAAACCGTTTAATATAATATTCTGCAGTAAAAAGTCTCTTTATTTATAGATTTTTTAAGATCTGTTAAGCATTTTTCGGGATCTTTCTGCAAATTTTTTTTTCCTTTTTTCTTTCCTTTTTTTAATCGTTTTTTCTTTTTTCTGTAACAGCCCTTTTTATTATCATTCATTGGATCTTATGTGTAAATTCCAGTTACATTTTAGTTCAGCAGTTTGTTTGCAAACATCATTTCACTTTTCAAACATTCAAGTGAACTGTTTTTTTTTTTTCTCACTCCATTCGTCTGCGGTGTCGAGTTTATCCGACGGCTGCTCTGCGCTCTGATCGGCTCCTGCTTGGGTTTCTCCGGCATGTTCGGCGGGGTTGATCCAGATGTTTTTGCGGGTTTCGGTGTGCGTTCGCCCTCGTTTTGCGGTGAGTTTTCGGCGGGTTTGAAGCGACTTTTCCCTGTATTTCGGCGCTTGCTGAATACACCACAGGGTCGCAGAAATGGGATCGCCGAATCACACCGAATTGAAGAGAATGAAAAGTCACTGAACGTGCAGTGGCTTTTCGATTCTCTTTGAATAACCCTGTTTATATTCAATGAGTAGTATTTATGCAAATTATCCCGTGGGCAAAGGGGATTGTTCTACACTTTCAACAATAATAAAAGTTGGATTATGCCTGTCATTCATAGTAAAAGAAAAAGAGAAAAAAATCCATATCAAGACTGTTAAGATGTTGAATCCAGCAATTTAAAACTTCCAAATACTAGCAGTTTCCAAATAAATAATATATTGGCTCAATCTTTGCTCTAAGGCTGGGGTCAGACCAGCGCACTTTTAACGTGCGTTCTGGCGCACATAATTACGGCCGCACTAGCAGCAAATGAGGCACAATGACGGCCAATATACGAAGTACGGTCGCACGAAAGTCCGGCCGCGCAACGCAAGTGGAAAATGAACGCATTTTTTCGAGAACGCAGAACTGCTAGTACTGACGTACAGAGTGCGCTGCGTCGGCATAGCGGCGTGTGTGCGTGATTAGGAGACGTCAGACCCTGCTAATGTCCAGCCTACATAACGTCCAGACGCAAAAAGAGTTTTATTGACGATCCGTAAAAAATCACGCACGAAAATGCGCGTCGTCTGACCGTTTTCGCGCATTCCGTGAAAAAATACATCATTGCGTTCGGACGCACTTTTTGACCGTCGCTGCGAATAATGTGTTCGTTTGACCCTAGATTAAAAAGTTTTTCTTTGCATTTACAAAAACGAAAAAAAAATTACATTTTTTTATTGTTCCAAAAGTCCCTTTGGTTTATATTTTCTATATAGTAGATTAAACTTCCTCCTTACTTTTGGAATATTTTATTAAATATAAACACGATTCAGTTAATTAATAAGGGTCGTCGTTAAGATTCCACCGGTTAATGCAACCGGTCTTGTACCATTATACCATTATTTGCACTTTTTATGAATTCCAGCAGCGAGAAAAAGAATGTGTTTTTATAGTTTTACCTAATTAATTATTCAATGTGGCTGCACAGGTAACGAGTGAGCATTTTTCAGTGATTTCTCCTGGGAGGAAATGTACATTCCTGCCTATTATACAAAACATGTTTGTAACTCAGAGGTTATTGTCTTTTTTTAAGGCTTCTTTAACAGAGGTGATATGGAGAATAAAACAAGCCTGACTAAGGCTAGGGTCAAACGAACGCATTATTCGCAGCGACCGTCAAAAAGTGCGTTCGAACGAATGGACGTATTTTTTCGCGGAATGCGCGATAGCGGTCATACGATGCGCATTTCCGTGCGTGATTTTTTACGGATCGTCAATAAAACACTTTTTGCGTCTGGACGTTATGTTGGCCGGACGTGTGCAGCGTCTGACGTCTCCTAATCACGCACACACGCCGCTATGCCGCCGCAGCGCACTCTGTACGTCAGTTCTGCGTTCTCGAAAAAAATTTCTTTTTTCCCTTGCGTTGCGCGGCCGAACTTTCGTACGGCCGTACTTCGTATATTGGCCGTCATTGCGCGTCATTTGCTGCTACTTCGGCTGTGATTAAGTGCGCCTAAACGCACGTTAAAAATGCGCTAGTCTGACACCAGCCTTAGGCTAAGGTCAGACGAAAGCAGTTTTAACGTGCGTTTAGCCGCACAAAATCACGGCCGTGCTAGCAGCAAATGACGTCCAATGGCGGGGAACATACGACGAACGGCCGCACGAAAGTTCGTCCGTGCAACGCAAGTGGCAAACGAACGCATTTTTTCGAGAACGTCAAACCGCTACTACTGACGTACAGAGTGCGCTGCGGCCGCATAGCGGCGTGTGTGCGTGATTAGGAGACGTCAGACGCTGCACACGTCCGGCCAACATAACGTCCAGACACAAAAGTGTTTTATTGATGATCCGTACAAAATCACAGACGAAAATGCGCATCGTATGACCGCTATCGCGTATTCCGTGAAAAAAATACGTCCATTCGTTCGAACGCACTTTTTCACGGACAACGTGAAAAATGCGTTTGTCTGACCCTAGCCTTAGGTATTAGCAAAAATTCTCCATGCTGCAAAGAAACTGGCAGAAATATACAGAGAGTCAATCAGAAGGAAGGGAGGGGAACACTGATTTCCCTTAGGAGATACAGCTGTCATCATTTAGAAGACAGGGGCCCCTGGCTCGGGAAGTGTTTGCCTTTGTGTCTATTTTTTCCCTCTATGGCTGTCTGTCTGTCTATCGGCCTCTTTTGTCATTTTGTGTCATTTTGTCTCCTGTCAAGTGTCTCTCATTCTCTCACAAAAAAACGACGAGGACACCAGGCACGCCTATCCTTTGTGGCTTTGTTGAAGAATCACAAACGTTGTCTGTCTGTGTGTATATATCAGGGTTATTCAAAGAGATCCGAATGGCTGCCGAAAGGGAACCAAACGCTGAAAATCTTGGCCATTCGGCCATCCAGAGAGCAGGCAATACGCCAAATCCTGGCGAATTGCCTGCACATACGGTGCCTGTTCGAGGGCAGTGAAATCCCCATAGAGAAGCAATGCTTCATCTATTCAGAGAACAAAAACCAGCAGTGAAAAGTTGCCGAAATGCCCTGCCATTCGGTGGTTTAATTCGGCAGGTTTATTCAGGCGAATCCCATAGGCTTCAATGTTAAAAATATTCCCGTTTTAATTCAATATCTAATAAACCGTTCATTATAAAATTCTGTAGTAAAAAGTCTCTTTATCTATAGATTTGTTTGGATATTTTAAGCATTTTTCGGGATTTTTTTTTTAAAAAAAAATCAGTTTTTTTTTACTTTACTTCTTTTTTCTTTTTTCTGTAACAGCCCTTTTTATTATCATTCATCGGATCTTATATGTAAATTTCAGACATTTTCGCTCAGTAGATTCTTTGCAAACAGCGTTTCACTTTTCAAACATTCAAGCAAACTGTTTTTCTAATTTATTTACTGCATTCGTCTGCGGTGTCGGCATTTTCCGGTGGCTGCGCTGCGTGTGATCGGCTCCTGCTCGGTTTTTCCGGTGTTTTCGGCAGGTTAATACAGATGTTTTCGCGGGGTTTTCGTTGTGTGTTCACCCTTGTTTTGCGGTGAGTTTTCGGCGGGTTTGCGGCGACCTTTCCCTGAAATTCGGGGACCCTGTGGTGCTCACTGAATACACCGCAGGGTCACCTAAATGGGATCGCCAAATCGAACCGAATTGAAAAGAATGAAAAGTCACCGAACGTGCGATGACTTTTCGATTCTCTTTGAATAACCCTGTATGTGTCTATCTCCTTGTCTGTGTCTTCTCTGTCAGGGTTATTCAGAGAAAGGAAAAAAACAGGAGAACTGCTGGAGAAGTGAACAATCTAGACCAAATAGCCGATTTGGAAAGTGAGATAAATGGGAGAATTTTTCTGGTTTGGCTATTTTGACCTCGAATTTTCGCTTCTCCAGTCATTCTCCTGAGTTTCACCTTTCTTTGAATAGACCTGTGTGTCTCTATCTCTGTTTCTCTGCATGTGTTTAGGCGTGCATTCTGTTTCTGTGTCATTTTCTCTCTCTGCATGTGTCTCTCTAGGTGTCACAGTCTGTGGGGTTATTCAGAGAGCACCGTAAGGTCGTCGACATTTTGCGCTCTCTTGTTCCCTGCACTTCGGGGAATCAGATTTCCCTACCTTGTGGTGAATTCAGCATTCACAGCAGGGTCCCCCGAAGTGCAGGGAATCGGCCCCGAATGCTGCCACCAACCTGCTGGGCAACGTCGCAAACCCGCCGGACAGCGGCCAAACGCAGCCAACGAGCACAGCGCCGATCAGCTACAAGAAAAAGCCGACAAGCCGATGGATGGGTAAAAAAAAAAAGCCAATATGATTGAAAGTTTCAAAATGAAATCGCTGTTTGTAAATATGTAATACCTTGAATTTACATATAAGGTCCTATGAACGATAATAAAAAGGTCTGTTACAGAAAAAACGAAATAAAAAATTTGCCAAAAATATCCAGAAAAATGCCTAAAAGATCCTAAAATATCTATAAATAAAGAGACTTTTTTACTGCAGATTAAAATAATAAACGGTTTATTAGATATTGAATTAAAACGGGAGTATTTTTAACATTGAAGCCTATGGGATTCGCCTGAATAAACCTGCCGAATGAAAACACTGAACAGCAGGGCACTTCGGCAACTTTTCACTGCTGTTCAGTGTTCTCTGAATAGATTAACCATTGCTTCTCTATGGGGGATTTCACTGCCGTCGAACAGGCTCAGTACTTGCTGGCAGTTTGCCAAAATTTGGCGAACTGCCTGCTTTCTGAAAAGCCGAATGGCCCAGAAATGTCACTGTGCGGGGAAGTTCCCTGTTCGGTGACATTTCGGGTCCAGACCGGCTCTCTCTGGATAACCCTTTATGTGTCACACACTGTGTATTTGTTTTCTGTGTGCCAGCGTGCGACTTTCATGTTTTGTCAATTTGTGTGTGTCCTTCTGTCTGTGTTTATTTCTGTGTCTCTCTCACTTTGGAGAATGGGAAGCGACAGGATGGGGCAGGAGAGGAACAGAGGTGGTGGGTCATAGTGGAAATATGTAACTAAAATCACACAAAGATCTGGATCAACAGGAGCTTTGCTGAAGAGGCAGTGATGTTCTGGACCTAATCCTCCAGCTCCGTGAAAGGTCCTAGGATTAGTTGCAAAACATCACTGTTCCATCAAAAAAACTCCTGTTGATGCAGAGCCTCGTGTGACCTGTCCTTCTTGCACTGCGGTTCCTCAAAAAACATCAGACACTTGTTGCAAGGTAAAGCAATACTATAATTCTATGTATTACATCATATAGCAATGGAGACGGCTTCCATTATTAATATAATGGTGACACATATACGTTACTTTATTTTCAGGGTGATTGGTGTGCTCATTTTTCCACATTTCCTTTTGTTTTGTGAACTCTGCAACTCGCTCCTTATTGGCCTCTCTAATGCCCGTTTTGCCCCTTTGCATCTGTAATGAATGCAGGGGCCAGGCTTATTTCTCTCACCAGATGCACCTCGCGTACCTCCCCCCTCTGCCGGTCCCTCCATTGGCTTCCTGTACATTTCAGGATACAGTTTAAAATACTGACGCTCCTGTTCAAATCACTCAATAACTCCTCCCTACATGTCTTCATTACTCCGCAAGCACGTCCCGTCTAGACATCTCCGGTCAGCGGGTGATCTCCACCTGTCATCTGTCTACACCCGCACGGCCAACCCTCACCTCCAAGACTTCTAAAGGGCAGCTCCGGTCCCGTGGAATGACTTGCCTCGCCCTATCAAACTCTCCCCCGATCTTCGGGCCTTCAAGAAATCCCTCAAAATCCATCTCTTCAGATTAGCGTACCACATCACTGATGCAACTCATCCCTCTGCCCACCTACTCACACATGATTGAAGCTGCTTCTATGGCCCCACCATTCCCAAACCACTGGCACTAATGATCCTGCCATCCAGTAAAATGCCCCTTGTCTTCCTTAACCCCAATCCCTCTAGATTGTAAGCTCCTATGAGCAGGGCCCCCTACACCTCTTGTTTCCATCACATGTCCGTTTATATGTATTTCGTTCCCTTTGGTTATTGTAAAGCGCTGCGGAAACTGTTGGCACTATATAAATGATGATAATAATAATAATATAATAAGTCTTCAGGGTTTCGCAGTATTCATGGAATTCTGAGCATCTCACGAGAAAATCTAAAATTCCGAACCCAACGAAGATATTCGGGCAGTTTCCCGGCGCTGTGGCAGACTTAAACGAAGTGGTAAAAGTTTGCAACCGTTTCTGAAACATCCTTTGACATGATTGTCTTCCTTCTGCCAGAAACACTGAGCCCTTGTTATCACCTCTATAATGTCTGGGATGCGTTTCTGATTCAACCCCCCAATCTGCTAAAGACAAGGAAACAGATGGAGTGAGGAAATGACTAATCAGAAAGCGCACACAGATTAAATACACACAAAGAACACATTCTGCTTTAAACCTTATATTTAGCATTGTTTTTAAATGACGTGGAGTGGCACGTCGCCGCGTCCCACCAGATAAGGGAAACAAATTCTCGATGGCAAGCTGGAGAGTTCAGCCAGACCTCGGACACGTCATGTGTAAAAGAGTCACCGACAGATGTCATCTTGCCCGGGCGACTCTGATGTGAGCATTCATTTCCTTTCAAGGAAACCAAATCCAAATTTCTTGTGATGGCGTTATGGCTTAAGACTGGGGTCAAACCGGCACAACAAATGCGTCTACTGTTTTTGCATGGATGTACTCATGGACACCACATGATGCACATTCATTTTAACGTTGAAGATAAAAAACTAGAGAAATATGGAAGCTGTAGAAGCCATTGCGTTTTGTAAACAGGTCTTGTAATAGCAGTTTCACACCAATCAAAAATCTGCATCTATTCTAACGTGCGTGAAAAAGTGCGCTGTTGATCCCTTGACCCTTTGTGTGTTGTTCCCTGAACCCTTTCACTGCAGACGACATCTGGTGGATGTCCTCGGGTTCGCATGCTCTGTGCGGCAGACGTCCCCCACACTTCATGGGATCTCTGCAGTGAGAGGGGAGACCCCAATGCGCCGGGCAAGGAGTTCCTTGAAGTCAGACCGTCCCTTTATACTCCCTTCCCGGCGCATTGACGTTATCGTGACCCATTCACGCCATTCTATGTCCAAAGTCACACAGTGAGGAGCAATTGATGTAAAGATTCTGTGGGGGGCAGTTTACAACACAAAATATCACACAATGGATACACCCAGTAACACATATAGAGGAAAATATCACACAATGGATGCACCCAGTGACACATAGAGGAAAATATCACACAATGGATGCACCCAGTGACACATATAGAGGAAAATATCACACAATGGATGCACCCAGTGACACACATAGAGGAAAATATCACACAATGGATGCACCCAGTAACACATAGAGGAAAATATCACACAATGGATGCACCCAGTGACACATAGAGGAAAATATCACACAATGGATGCACCCAGTGACACATAGAGGAAAATATCACACAATGGACGCACCCAGTGACACATATAGAGGAAAATATCACACAATGGATGCACCCAGTGACACATAGAGGAAAATATCACATAATGGATGCGCCCAGTGACACATGGAGGAAAATATCACATAATGGATACGCCCAGTGACACATAGAGGAAAATATCACACGATGGATGCACCCAGTGACACATATAGAGGAAAATATCACAGAAGGAGGTTGTGTTTTCTGGAGCTCTCTGCACAGCCAGCGCCCGACCTTGGCCGCCCCTGGCTGGGGAGGGCTTCCAGCCTGAATTTGGGTGAAACAACCACATGGTATTTTCTGTGCATAGCAAACAAGGAGGTTGTGTTTTTCCTAGAGCTCTAAGCACAGCCAACGCCCGAGCTTGGCCTCCCCTGGCTGGGGAGGGCTTACAGCCTAAATTTTTGATCCATGGATCCACTACCTGAGGACCCTGCTCCCTTACCACCTGATAGCCCTGCACCTGGATGGAGGGGCATATATTGCACAGACTATCTGCAAGTGTCCACCTCTATGAGGAAGGTGAGTCCCACACCCCCTATACCAGGGGCGATGTCCAACGTGCCCGCATCACTGCGGATTGTCAACTGTATGAATTAGAGACCCTGGCCACTACCATAGCGGCCAAAAGGGCCGATTTCAAGAAGCGTCTGGGACTCCTGCATGTGGCGGAGAACCCCCGAGCTGAGCTCCAGGCACTGGCTGAAGCTAGTTTGGAGTGTGCCAAACTACGACAGTAGGTCATGCTGTTTGTGGAAGATCTTCCTTCTGGAGACCAGGCAGAGGTGGAGAGGGCGGTGGAAGCGGCAGACGCAGCTAAGACCGCAATACCCGTCCAGGAGTCGGTGGTAGAGGCCCCTATTGATGAAACAGCTTCAGGTGGGACCACAACTCCCATCAGTGCCGACGGTCCAGAGAAGCAGCCGGTGTCCTATGCCGCCGTGGTGGCCGGGACTTCAGGCCAGCGTACCCCGGAGAGCCAGAGGCTGGAGATGGAGAAGGTCCGGCGCCGTTTCTCTGTCACTAAACAACAAATAGAAAAAGTGTGCCAGGATTTAAAGCTTCAAAGAACGGCATCCGGCAAAGTCAGCATTTCTAAGCGAGTCGCTATGAGGGAAAACATCAACACCTGGAAGGAAAGCGAGGGCGAATTGGTGTCCACATTGCTGAACCTGACCGCGAAGCTGGAGCATTTGGGTGGGGAATTCCCACCAAATCAATAGCAAACAACGCCGGCAGCAGGTAGTGCAAGAATAAAGAAAGAAAGGGTCTAACCCACGCCTGTCACACAATCCGGGTGGTCATGCCCCTTCTTCAGGGACCCCTGAATCACTGACACCCCCCTAACCAGATCCATCCCCCCACCGATGTTTGGCCAGAGGGAGAAGCAAGTTTCTCCCCCTGGATACTTAAAGTTCCACAAGAAGCCAGCGGCAACATCACCAGGGACCTGGTGTTTTCTGTCACCGAGTGCGCCAATGATGTCATCACGGGAGCCGGAGGAGCCGTCGCCGGAAGCCCCACCCCCAAGATGGCAGCCACCTCGAGCAGGAGATGGGGAGTAGGAGCGGAGCTGGACCGGGGGGTGAGTACGCAGCAACGTCCTCTTCCTCCAGGAGCCCTTCACCGCGACAGAGACCCCCTGCAGCCACCTCCCACCCAGCCACCGGTCCCCAACCCGCTAGGGAAACACTCCCCGCAGGTGCTGGTCCAGCACCCTGCGTGCGTGATGGGGCAAGCTCTCCCATGCCTCCTTCTTCCAAACTCCCCCACCCTCCCCTTCTCCCCTCTGACTTTCCCAAATTTCCCTCTAAAGTGCAACTTCCAAAAAAAAATGTCAGTGCTGCTGTGGCAGCTAAGATCACCGCAGGACCCGCCTCTCAGTTACAAAACATAAATGTTATTTCTAATGTACCACGCTCTGCTGCTGCAGGCGCCATCTCAGCCACTGTTATACATGTACAGAACTCCGCAATAGAAGGTGAATTTGGATATACGTGTACCCCCCCCCCGGTAGCAGTATTATCAGCCCTTTGATAGATCTAGGTGATCCTCCATCCACCATGGACGGAATGTCTGGTAGAGATGAGCAATATGTAGCAGTTGCTGGTGGTGGGTCTGCGGCCGGTGGTGTGGCCACCGCCGGTGCTGCGGCTACCGCGGGCTGTGTGGCTGTCGTCAGGGGGGGCCCCGCCTGCGGCGGTCCCGGGGCCGGTGGTGGAGGCGTCATTAGTGGCAGTTTCTCCGGTCGGCTGCGGGGCTGTCGGTGGCTACGGCGTCTCGGTTGGCTGTGAGGGTGCTGGTGGTGGGGGGGGGTCGGCCACCTGTGGCAGGGCCATGGGTGGCGGAGGTGGTAGCGCTGCCTTGGGGACGAGGACTGAGGTGGCATTAACGCACCCCCACGGTGCAGTGCCAGAGTTGAGCGCCTCTCAACAGTCAGACACGTTGTTAATAGAGGCAGCAATCGAAAGCGAGGGCTTTCACCCTGCTACTGTCTTGATACCCTCACTCCCTGCTGTACCTGTTACCTTGCACAAGCCCCCTTCCACCTCAGGACCCCAGGTTTCTCCATCCCCTATCATTTACTCCCCTATTTTTGGCCCGCACCCCTCTGATTTAATTCACCTCGCCACTCCTAACCCCGCCCCCAACCAGGTTGCCTTACATTGTACCCACAGTCATTCCCCAGTGGTTAACCCCGGTATCGGTCCCGTAATTACCCCGGTAACGGGGAGTCTATCCGGAGGTGGGTCCCCCTCGGCTGGTCCTGGAGTCTGGATCCTGCCACCGGGAGGGCCCTCTCTGGGTGTTGGGGCACCGTCCGGTGCCTGGGCACGGGGGCCACCCCCTCTGAACCGCCAGCGGCCAGCGCCCTCAGGGCCACTCTCCCCTGCCTCCCCCGGGGGCGAGGAAGGAGAAGGAACGTGGTGCACCTGGTCAAGGGCTGTGAGGGGCCCGTCCCAGACCGGCGGGCGGTGGTCGCCTGGCTGAAGGACATGGGATTCCTCCTGGTGGACCTCTATGCCCTCATCCACCTTGGGGGCGCTCGGGAGTTCGACGTCAGTTTTCTGACGCCGCAGCTCCTGGACCGCTTCTGGGCTGGGTGGGACGCGGCGAGGATGGTGAAGGACTCTGTATGGGAGGCATTTTCTGCGGTGCCCAGTTCCCGACAGGGGGTGAAGCGGGTCACATTCCTCATGGGGAACGAGTCCATCCCCATCGCAGATATCCTGGTCTGGGGCTGGGCCCGTAGGTACGGGGAGGTGAAAACCACCCCGCAGAAGATTCTGGTTGAGGACGGGATCTGGACCGGTGGCTGGACGCTCGCCCTCCAGCTGCGCGAGAACTGGGGGGGGGGGGGTCGCTCAGCACCTGCCCGCCTCGTTTTTCATAGGGGCTGACCGGATGGCCTGCTTCTACGCCGGTCAGCCCCCAGTGTGTTTCAAATGCGGCTCTCCCAGGCATTTCAGTAATGCCTGCGAGGTGTTACGCTCTGTGGGGCACCTGAGGGACCGGTTTGGCCACATCCGGTGTAACCTGTGCGGAGATCTGGGGCACGCTTACCGCTCCTGCCCGTACGCCACACATAACCTGGAGGAGCTCTGGCGGGATGAGCCCCGTGAGATGCCTCCTTCGGGGGAGTGCGATGCTGCGGGAGGTGGGGCAGCGGGTGCAGGACCCTCTCCCTCAGGCACTACCCGGGTCACGACGGCCGCCGATCCTGGACGCGCTGGCGAGAAGGCAGCGCCCAGGGGATCTTCCACCATGGACACCCCATCTCCTCATCCCCGTACCCAGGCCCCAGCCACCCGGAGAATCATCTCCGGGAGCAAGACAACAGTTCATCCCCCTGGGGAGCAAGTGGACCCCAGTAAACC
The DNA here is from genome assembly GCA_009667805.1 of Leptobrachium leishanense. NCBI lineage: Eukaryota > Metazoa > Chordata > Amphibia > Anura > Megophryidae > Leptobrachium > Leptobrachium leishanense. The sequence goes on along the minus strand of CM019072.1, from coordinate 30,276,819 downwards.
CACCTCCGGAGGTGTTGGGGAGTGGCAGATCGCCGCTAAGAAAGGGAAGGGACCTGCAAAGGTACCCGGATATACAGGCAAGCACTCTGGTAAATCCACACCCGCTCCCTCGGTATCGTCCTCCTCCTCTTCCATTGTGGAGAGCAGGGCCGTGTCAGTTCCAACACTCACCGATGCCGTGGGGGAGCTCTCTCAGCCGCCCTCCGCTGTGGAGGACGCCATTCCAACATCCAACCACTATTCCATCTTGTCGTGGGCTGACATAGTGGAGGAGTCGGAGCGGGAGAGCTCCAACCGGTCCGGCACTCTGGCGGACGAGGAGTATGAGGAGGTCCTCATTGGCGACGATGACACAGTGCCCTCAGGCACATCTGTCAAGAGGTACCCCTCGGAGGACGAGAGGGAAGATAGTCGTAAATGGGGAAAGTCTCTTCACGCTAACCACCCGTGATGGCTGCCCACTACGTGATCTCTGTGGCCACGCACAACGTGGCGAGTCTCAAGGCGGTGAGAAAGGCCTTCGATTTCTTCCGCAGGGCCCGCCAGCAGGTCATCTTTGTCCAGGAGACGCACCTGGACACGCTGGCGGCCCTGCACCGTGCAAAGAGAGAATGGAGATGGGGCCCTCCTTCTTCTCCCTGGCCACAGGGGGATTACGAGGGGGTGGCCATCCTTTTCCAGGACGTCGAGGTGGTTTTTCAGCGGGTGGTTGAGCTAAGGAAGGGTCGATGCGTGGTCCTCGATGTCTCGCTTGCAGGGCAGCCTCTCCGACTGATTAACATCTACGGCCCCGAGTCCAAATGGGAGAGGAAATGTCTGTTCAGCGAGATAGAGCCTTTCCTCTATACGTCCAAGGCGATCCTCTTTGGTGGTGACTTTAACACCGTCACTAGGCCAAACGACAGGGGGGGTACCAAGAGGCGCCTTGGATATGACTCTTTTTTTTCTTAATAAGATGCTTAGTCAGGCTGGTCTGGTCGATGTGCACACTCAGCACGTCCCAGGCCTCACCGGGTTCACTTTTCGTAGGATAGACAAGTTTTTCGTTAAGGAGGGCTTCCCGGTGTCTGCCCCCGTGCTGACGCCGGTGGAGTTCTCCGACCACCTTGTTTTATCCTGTGAGTTGAACATCGCAAAGACCCCTGCGAGAGGCAAAGGGATTTGGCGGCTCAATTCAGACCTCCTAGAGGAAGCGAAGGTTAAGCAGGCCTTCGAGACGTTCCTGGCGGACCAAGTTTGGAGGACGTATGCACCTCGAAGTCAGAGTGGTAGGAGATGGTCAAGGTGCGAGCGCATACCCTTTTTCGCTCTCTTGCCGTGAATGCCCAGGCCAGCAGGTATAAGATCTACCTCGGCCTTATGCGGAAGCTCAACCGCCTGGTCTCGCAGGGAGGTGATTCCGGGGAGATCTCCGAGGTCCGCTCCTTGATGAAGGAGTTCCAGTATGACAGGTACGCCTCGCTTGTGAAGGAGAGAGATCACGGGTCTTACCGCTCACCCGACCCCTTTCTCAGTTGCAAGGAAGGTACCAAGGTCATCTCTGGGCTCCTGCAGGATTCATCCCGTGGGATTCACGACGTGGTCCGGTCGTACTACTTGGAGCTCCTCAGACAGAGGCGGGCCCGGCCAGACCAGGTGGAGGGCTTCCTTCATGACATAGACCCTCATCCTGAGCTCGAGACTTCCCTCTGCGAGGAGTTGATCGGCCCTATCTCCGCGGCTGAGGTAACGGGTGCCATCTTGAGCCAAAACAAGAGTAAGGTGCCTGGGCTCACGGCGGAGTTTTATCAATGTTTTAGTGCTCTCTTGGTGCCCCATCTCGCGGAGGTCTTCAACGAGTCCCTCAACGGGGGCCTTTTGCCCCCCACGTTGAGGACTTCGGCGGTGATACTGCTGACCAAGCCGGGGGTGGTTGACGTGGTAGACGTAGGGAACTGGTGCCCCATTTCGCTGCTCAACATCGACAGGAAGATCCTGGCGAAAGTGTTGTATCTGCGACTGCAAGATTTGTCTGGGGGTCTCCTGTCTAAGTCCCAATTCTGCACAGTCCGAGGCCATAACGTCTTCGACGCCGTTCTCGAGGTGCAGGACCAGCGATTGGACGGGTTACCTTCTAGCACTTGATCAGTCTAAAGCCTTCGATCGGGTGGATCACCTCTATCTGTGGACGGTGATGAGGCGCTATGGCCTTCCGGCTAAATTTGTCAATTGGCTTATCACCCTTTACCGGGGGGGCAGAAAGCTTTGCACTTGTGAACGGTTGGAAGGGACGACCATTTCGGGTCCTAGCCGGGGTCCGACAGGACTGTCCCCTTAGTCCCTTGCTCTGCGTCTTCGCAATCAACCCCTTCCTTCGAAGGGTCGACAGGGGCCCGGCGACAGCACCCCTTCGGGTGGTGGCGTATGCGGACGACGTCTCCATCGTGGTCTCCGATCCTTTGGAGGCCGCACTCATGGTGGACCTAGTCTCACGCTATTCCTCTGCCTCGTCGTCCCAGATCAACAAGATCGAGAGCGGGGTGTTCTGGTGCGGGAAGGAGGGGGACGAGTTCCCTCTTCCGGACGGTTTCCCGCCGCCCCAGTCTGAAATCAAGATCTTGGGGATTCGGTTCAGCCGGGGGACAATGCTCTCTGCAACTGGACCAACAGGTTGGCCGTAGCCTCCGGTAAGATCTCAGAGGCTTGCCGGTGGAAGCTGTCCCGCGCAGAGAGGGTCCATCTGATAAGGACTTACATACTGCCTATCTTCGGATACGTCAGTATGGTGTTCCTTTTGCCAAGGAGTCTTCACACCCAGTTGTTGGGCATGTTTTTCCTCATGCTGTGGGGGAACAGGCTCAACCTCATCCGGAGGGAGGTCACGTACCTGTCCGGGAAAGACGGCGGGCTGGCCATGGTCAACCCCGTCGTGTTCTTTTCCATCGCTTTCCTGAAAAGGAATTTCAGGGGTCTCCTGATGGACGACCCGCCCGGATGGGTACACGGATTCAGGGTCTGGGTGTCGCCTTTTATCGCTGACTGGCTTCATGGAGGGATGGTGAAGAGTATGTGAGTCCGTCACTCTGTCCATCTCCCGACTTCAGTCGTCCAGGCCGTGGGAACGATGCGACGGTGGGGCGTCATGGTGGCCGAGGTCAGAGATACACCCAGGAAGGCTGTGGAGTCCCGGGTGTTGGCCTCGTACTACAGCGCCTCCCTCGCCTTGAGGGAATGCCCACCACGTACTCTCTCCTCGGGGTTGCAAAACCTTAACTCCAGGAGAATCCCACTCAAGTACCGAGACGTGGCGTTCCTTTCCTTCCATGGCAGACTGTACGTACGAGGGAACCTCAAGCACCGGAACATAGAGGACCGCAGTTGCCCCTGAGCGGAATGTTCCGGGACTGGAGTCCATGGACCACTTTCTCCTTGAGTGCCCGTTCAACTTGTCAGTCTGTCGCGAGGTCTCAGCCACCCTCGGCATCCCATGCCTCTCCTGCCAGACTTACGCGGAGTGGGTCTACGGGACGTCCGACTCCAGGGGGCACAGATTTAATTTGGGCACATTATTCGTAGTCGGCGTCGTCACTAGATACTTCACCTAGAACGCACGGTGTCAGGTTTCTATCCGTCCAAAGGTCCTCCCCTGCCAGGTGGTGGTGAACGACATTCTGGTGGTAGTGTCGGGGATCTGTGCCTCTGAGAGGGCTTCCCTGGATGCGCCCTATTGGCAGAAGTTCTGGCGCAACGTCAAGGTCCGCCGCCTTGAACTCCAGGGAAGGGTAAGTTTTTCTTTCTTCCGCACACCTCTCGGGGTGGTGGGAACCTTCTTTTGCATGTCTCATCACCCTTTCCCCTCGTAGATTTTTTTTGTTGTTGACCAGTTTTTGATTTTTATGGAAGGCTCACACGCGGGGTAGACGAGTACCCGTTTCCAATGACCCGGAACATCTAGCGGGTGCGGTAAGAAGGACAGGAGACCCTTATATTTGTTTCTATTGTTATGTCAATCATAGATTACATTGTCGGGGAAAAATCTATCTGCGTGTTGACACCGGAACGGTGGTTGTGGGGGGGGGGGTGGTTACGGGAGGAGGATTGAAACCTCGGGTGGGATTGTACATATGTGTTTATATATATATTGTTGATCACAGGGGTGGAGGGTGGGTCACAGAAAATGCTTCATGTTTCATTTTGGGTTGGGGGTGGGGATGTAGCGGTCGGGAAAGACTTTGGACAATTTGCACAATTGACATTTTTCTTTTTGCTTTGTTTTTTTTTTATTGTGGTAGGGGGGGTGGGAAGTGGTGAGCGCACACGAAAAGCGCCGAACACAGACGATTTGAGACTTCACGGGACCGTTCGGGGGGTTTTGCGTAGGACGACTTTTCATATGCATATGGTTTGATTTGGTTTTTGCCTTTTACTGATTTTATTTTGTTTTGTTCTTTTAATGTATTTCTATGTAATTTAAGAGTGTAGGAGAGTGCGGGTCCTGGTCCTAAAAGTGACGGTAAAAATATATGATTTTGAATGTCGGTGTATATACGGTCTATTTTGTACATATTCCCATTGTCCCTATTGTTTCCTTGTATTGATGGTCAGTCATCTATTATTTGTTTTGATGGACAGCGTCCTAGTTTTGGTTCTTTTTCTATGTGGCGGTTCGTCACTTGTTTCTTTCCCCTTTTGGACTTTTTTTGTGACAGCATGTCTATATTTTGTGTTTCCTTCTGCCAAGTGGGTAATTCCTTTGTTCTTCTTATTAATGTTTGCCCCTGTATATATATGTTTCCCCTAATGTTCTACCCCGTATGTACTGTCATTATCAAGTGTCCTTTTGCTGTATTTCATTCTGTTGGCTATGTTACTTCCTGTATGTACGCTTGATTGTATTTATGTTTATGTGGCACATTCCAATAAAAACAAATAGACCCAGTGACACATATAGAGGAAAATATCACACAATGGATTCGCCCAGTGACACATAGAGGAAAATATCACATAATGGATGCACCCAGTGACACATATAGAGGAAAATATCACACAATGGATACGCCCAGTGACACATAGAGGAAAATATCACACAATGGATGCACCCAGTGACACATATAGAGTAAACTATTTTCATAACTAAACATATAAGAGAAAAACAAAGCACATGTGAGATATCAGCAACAAAAAAAGGAACATTTCATTTGGTGGTAGTGTCCCTTTAAACTGAGAACGGATTGTGGAGATTCAGGCTTTCATAAAGGTAGATAATCATTTAATTCAGGCATAATAAAGATTGAAAAAAAAAATACCCTTGCCCCACAGATTCCACCAATCCGAGCTCTCTTACAGAAAAATTAAAGAATTTTGCTATGGATCAGTCTTCATAAAAAATATTTTATACTTTAATGCAATGAAAAGATAGGCATAAAGCCAGGCAGATCACATGCGTCTTGCACATGCCACGGGAAAGGAAAGGAGATTAAAATAAAATGATTAATTTCGATTATTTTCTGGCTGCTAACTTTTCATATCTGTCATGAGTGATAAAAAGTCATCATCTTCAATGTGCTTTAATGTTATTGGATGACCCTGCAGACTTTGTGGACTGATCATGGGCTGTCTGTCAGACGTTTACCACTGCAAGACATGCTCCCTTCTATGCCATTTACCAGTACTCCAAAATCTCTGCAAGTAGCAACCACAGAATGCCAGATCGAATACACAAAACTGGGAAAAGTAATACAATGTGAGCAGGATGTTACTTCGCTGCAGAGGATTTAGATAGATTGGGGGACTGGGCACTTAAATGGCAGATGAAATTTAATGTAAATAAATGCAAAGTTATGCACTTTGAAGAACACACAAGCAACTTATACCCTAAATGGTACGGAGTTAGGGAAGTCCAAGCAGGAGAAGGATTTGGGAATAATCATAGACTTCAAACTAAGTAACAATGTGCAATGTCAAACAGCAGCCGCCAAGGCCAGCAAAGTACTGGCATGCATTAAAAGGGGAGTTCACTCACGGGATGAAAACATAATTTTGTCTTTTTATAAACCAATGGTAAGACCGCACCTTGAATATGCTGTGTGATTTTGGGCACCTGTCTTAAGAAAGGATATTATAGAAAAGTGCAGAGACGGGCGACTAAATAAATAAGGGGAATGGAAGGTTTAAGTTATGAGGAAAGATTAACAAGTTTAAACCTGTTTAGTTTAGAGAAACGGGGCCTTAGAGGGGATCTGATAACTTTATATAAATATATACAGGGCCTTAGAGGGGATCTGATAACTTTATATAAATATATACGGTGCCATTATAAACCATTATCTATTAACCTATTCATTAACAGGACTATACAAAGGACACAAGGTCACCCATTTAGCCTCTATGAAAGGAAATTCAGCCTAAAGCATAGCAAGGGTTATTTTACGGTGAGAACAATAAAGCTGTGGAATTTTCTGCCTGTTGAGGTGGTTGGGTCAGAGACTGTACAGACTTTTAAAAAGCGACTGGATGACTTCCTGCAGACACAGAATATTAAGGGTTATAATTAGGGATGAGCTGTTAGGTTCGATCGGTTCGGAGTTCGATTCGAACATCGCCTGTTCACAAACTACGAACATTTCCGCGTGTTCGCCGCATGTTCGCCCACAATGCACCACAATGCACTTTTCCACTGGCCTGAAGTTTGTAATTGGCTACAGCCTTGCACCTGACCACAGGTCAGGTGCAAGACAGGTGCAAGACTATGCCAATCACGGCTCAGAGTCCTGATTGGGCAAATTTTGCCCAATCATGGGCACACAGAGCTAAGTCCCGCAGTACACTATATAAGGCTTCACACAGCCTTCAGCACGTGTTTTTTGAGAGGAGATTGTTGTGTTAGTGTGTGTTCTTACTGCCAGTCTGCAAGCAGCTATTGGGGGGGGGGTCTCATTTCTACAAAATATCTGGTAATTGTTCTATTCTTTGTGTTCTCACTGCCACCAACTAACCAACTATTTTGGGGGTCAGTCATTTATACAAAATATCTGGTAATTGTTCTAATCTTTGTGTTCTCACTGCCACCAACTATTTTGGGGGTCAGTCATTTATACAAAATGTCTGGGAATTGTTCTAATCTTTTGCGTTCTCACTGCCACCAGCAATTGTGGGGGTCTCATTAATATACAAAATATCTGGGAATTGTTCTAATCTTTGTGTTCTCACTGCCATCAGCAATTGTGGGGGTCTCATTTCTACAAAATATCTGGGAATTGTTCTAATCTGTGTGTTCTCACTGCCACCCATCAGGGGGTCTCACTGATTTATAGGAGGTTTCTGGGAATTGTAATCTGTGTCTTCTCACTACCAGCTATCAGGGGGTCCCACATACTTCTAGCAGATTTCTGTGAATTATAATCTGTGTCTTGTCACTGTTGCTAGCTATCAGGGGGTCCTATCAGGCGGTCTCACTGACTTGTAGGTGGTTTCTGGGAATTGTAATTTGTGTCTTGTCACTGCCACCCAACAGGGGGTCTCACTGATTTATAGGAGGTTTCTGGGAATTGTAATCTCTTTCTTGTCACTGTTGCCAGCTATCAGGGTGTCTCACTGAGTTATACCAGAGTTCTGGAAATCTTTAATCTTTATACCAGATTTGAATCAGAGTTCTGCAGCATATCTCCAATTTTTATAACAGAGTTGAAAAAGAGTTCTGTATATCTTTAATCTATATATCACTCACCATGTCAGACCAAAAAGGACAGGCAGACGCTCCCAGAAACAGATAAGAGGGCAAGCAGCCTCTGTGTCGGGAGGCTGTGCCTCTGGTCATGGTGGACGTGGTGCATCCTCTGCAGTGGCACTCTTGTCCTTTCTAACTGGTGCTGGCCGTCTTAAGCAGCAGCAACATACAGAGGATTTGGTGGATTGGCTAACCAGGCCATCCTCATCCTCCTCATCCTCTGCCAGCCAGGCTTGTAGTGCTTTACAGTCCACCTCAGCTGCCAAAGCATCTAATGCAGCCTCCATGTCCACAGCTACTCCTGCCATATCCTCACTATCACACACAGAGGAGTCAGCTGAATTGTTTGACTACAATGACAGTGACATGCTGCTTGAGGATGCGCAGCAAGTACAGTGCTCTGATTCAATCTCTGAGGTTGAGCAAGGGAGTATAATCAACCTAGAGGAAGGGGGTGCCAGTGATGACACACAAATAACTGGCACTCATGTTGCCCCAGCAGCTGCAGCATACTGCCAAGTTGGCTCCAGTGACGAGGAGATGGGGGTGATGACAATGATGATGAGGTCACTGACTCCACCTGAGTGCCTGATCGAACAGAGGAGTCAAGTGAGGAGGAGGCACAACAAACACGAGGCACAACGTCCTCTATGACCAACCGTAGCACTAGCTAGTCCAAGGCATCAGATGTCAGAGCTGCTCAAGTGCAGAGCACTGTTGTCTCAAAGCACACATCCAGGAACTCTGCTGTCTGGGAGTTCTTTAAGAAATGTGCAGCAGACCGCACCGTTGCAATTTGTAATCTGTGTCAGATGAAGCTCAAGTGTGGGAAAGACACCGGATGCTTGGGTACCACGTGCTTGAGGCGAGATATGACCACCTGCCACGCATCCCGTTGGTGCAAAACTTTGCATAGGTCCTCCTCAGCTGTCTCTACCACCACTATATGTCCTGCCATGTCATTGACTCCAACCTCCACTGACAGGGCTGATGCTACAGTAATGGATGTACCAGCTCCTTCCTCACAATGTGACAGTATCCCATCAGCTGAAGATTTACACAGTCCGATTACATTGCCCCAGCTGCTGCAGCGTAAGAAAAAATATAGTCCCAACCATCCCCAAGCACAGCGTCTAAATGCCAGCTTAGCAAAATTACTCGCATTGCAGCTGCTGCCTTTCCAGCTGGTGGACTCTGCTTCCTTCCGTGAATTTGCTGGATGTGCTGTACCACAGTGGCAGGTTCCAAAACACCATTACTTTTCACAGAAGGCCATTCCAGCACTGTACCAGCACGTGGAAGACAATGTTATGGAGTCATTGGGAAAGGCAGTCAGCAGCAAGGTGCATGTGACTTTAGACACATGGTCCAGCAAGCATGGACAGGGCCATTACATTTCCTTTATGGCACACTGGGTAACTCTGATTGCAGCTGGGAGTGGAGGGATCCAAGACGGGGCTCTGTGCTGGAGCTTGTTCATCCACCACGCCTCCAGAAAGCTGCTTGTATGAAGTCTGTCTGCTCCACCACCACCTCTCCCTCTTCCTCCTCCTCCTTCTCTGTCTCTGGCGAAGTGGCAGTTAAACCAACGCGTGCCAGGGGCTACGCAATGGCTCAAGCAAAAAGATGCCATACTGTGCTTGAGCTGGTTTGTTTAGGGGACAGGAGCCACAGTGGGCCAGAAATTCTGTGAGCTCTGCAGGGGCCGGTGCAGAGATGGTTAACACCATGCCAGCTTCAGCTGGGAATGGTTGTCTGTGATAATGGCAGCAACTTTCTCTCCGCCCTACACCTGGGTAAGTTGACGCATGTACCATGCCTAGCATACGTCCTAAATCTGGTGGTACATGGTTTCCTAACCAGGTACTCAGGGCTGGCAGAGCTTCTGAGCCAGGCCAGAAAAGTCTGCAGCCACTTCAGACGGTCATTCCCAGCAAGTGTTCGCCTGGCAGAAATTCAAAGAGAATTCCACCTTCCCACAAACCGTCTGTTCTGTGACATGCCCACCAGGTGGAACTCGACATTAGCAATGCTGCAGCGTCTGCACAAGCAGCAGAGGGCCATCAATGAATACCTGTGTGAGTATGGCACAAGGACAGGTTCAGGTCAAATTGTTCCCCCCCCCGCACTGTACTGTCACCATTTGAGGAGGTAATGAGGATAGTGAGCAGGGACAGTGCATGCATCAGTGACACAATTCCTTTAGTGTTCCTGCTGGAGCGCACTCTGTGGGGAATTATAGATGTGGCACTAGAGGCAGAGCAGCAGGAGGAAGAGGAGGCCTTCCATAGTTCTCAAGGCCCAGTCTTTACGCATTCCAGCGGGTCCTCCTCAGATCAGACAGGAGGAGGATGAGGAGGAAGAGTAGGAGGAGGAATATTTAAGTAGTGGGGGCATTGAAGGTGGGGATTCCTCAGGGGAGGGTTTTGTGTGCTCAGAAACACAAGGACTAGTACATGGCTGGGAGGAGGAACTGCAAGATACGGTCATCCTCATTGACCAGGAAGACTCGGAAGCTAATGCCACCTCCAACCTACGCTGCATGGGCTCCCTAATGATGCAAAGCCTGGTAAAGGACCCCAGGATTCGTGCTGTCAAGGAGAGGGATCATTACTGGTTGGCAAGCCTTCTTGAGCCACGATACAAGGGTAAAGTTGCAGAGCTCATCCTGCCCACACAGAGGGAGCACAGGATGAAAAAACTTGAGGACGCTCTAAAGCAACACTTGTGTAACACCTTTCCAGGCACTGGTAGGTTACCAAGTGATGACACAGGTGCTTCTGAAGCTGCGGATGATCAGAGGAAGAGCGGTGAAGGCCGGGGCCGCTTGACTGATGCCTTTTTTAAATTTTTTTAGTCCACGATGCCCAGGGACGTCAAATGTAGGCACCCATTGCCAGCGTCTTCACCATATGGTGCAGGACTATCTAGGGGCAAGGGCAGACCTGGATACCTTTCCAGAAGATTATCCACTGGCTTTCTGGGTGTTGAGATTGGATCACTGGCCATAATTTAGCCAATATGCTATGCAGCTACTAGGTTTCCCTTCATCCAGTGTGCTTTCTGAAAGGACGTTCAGTGCCGCTGGAGGTTTTGTCACAGACAAAAGAGTGCGTCTGTCCACTGACTCTGTAGACTGGCTGACATTTATAAAAATGAATCAGTCCTGGATCAGCAGCTATCAATCCCCTGATGCTGACGTATCGGAATAGATCGAGGAACTCTTCTGCATTCACAAAACCTCCACCACTGCACTCTTCCACAATACCACAAAAGGGTTACGGTGTGAAGGCACTTTCTGCCACCAAAGGCACAATATTTGGGTGCACTGACGCCTTTACCAGATTCATATCTTTTTAATATAGGATCGCATGGTCCAACCCTGCACTCTTCCACAATACCACAGAGGGGTTACTTACGGTGTGAAGGCACTTGCTGCCACCAAAGCCACAATATTTGGGTGCACTGACGCCTGTACCAGATTCACATCATTTTAATATTGGACCGCAGGGTCCAACCCTGCACTCTTCCACAATACCACAGAGGGGTTACGGTGTGACGGCACCGTTGCCGACACTAAAGGCCCAATTTTAAAGCACCTATTGTTACTTTCATCCAAAGCCTGCATAAGTTTCACCATAATTTAGCCAAAAAATCACTAAACTTGTTCTGCGTTTCCTAAAAGGTCTCATCTTTTAATACAGACTGCCGCCCCAAGCAGTTGTTTATGAATAGATTGGAAAACCGTTTACCGTCATTTGAAACGTCATTTTTTTGGTTTTTAAATGTTTCTATACATCCTACAAATCCGCCACTTCACGGTCAGGTTATGGGGACCTCCTAGGCACGATATTTGAAGGAATTTTTCATTTTTATTTTTAACCTTTATTTCATGGAAAACACACTGTCCCTTTTTAAAAACTTTTTTAAAAAATTTTGTCCTTGTTTCCCAGGGCACTATCCGGACCCCCATACATCTTTTATGGCAAATATCTTGCATATATACCCTCTTGCAGGGCACTCTAAAGATCGAACTTTTGAGTCCCATTGACTTGTATTGAGTTCGGTTTGTGTTCGCGTTCGAACTTTTGAAATAGTTCGAATGAGAACCGAACACGGGGGTGTTCGGCTCATCCCTAGTTATAATATTTAATATGTGGGTAAAAGCTTCTTGATCCAAGGAGAAATCTGATGCCATCTGGGATCAAGAAGGAATTTTTCCCTAGTTTGTTGCATATTGGCGAGCATTTCAGATTGGGTTTCTTGCCTTCTTTTGGATCAACAGCAGTAGGTGTTGTGTGAGAGGCTGAAACTGATGGACGCATGTCTTTTTTCGGCCTATGTAACTATGTAACTATGAATAGTAATGGGCGCGGATCAGTGATGAATAAAAGTCGGTCATCAATACGTAGCAGCAAGGTCCCGTGTGTACTAACTCCCAATGTACACACAAAAATCAATAGCTAAAGTAACAAAAGAGTCCTCGCGCATACGTGAAGGTCCAAAGATAAGTCTTGTATCTCGAGTGTCCTAAAAGACAAGAAACAGGACATACATTGCGCAGTACGCCCTTAAATCAGGAAAACACGCAAAAAGTGATCTGTATCAAACTCACTTTTTCATGAGCCAATATGAGCCGGCTCTAAGCTATGACCACATATGCAGTATACACTTTGTGTTTGTGGCTGGTAGGAATTCTCACCACTAACATCAGGTATGTAGCTCCTTTCCAGATCTGCCCAAAGCACACCACACGTGCACTCTGTTAAAGACTTTGGTCGAAATGCATGTTTTATCCATTGCTGTGGAGCTCTGTGACATTAAAAATGGGATGGACTGAAGAGGTCATTGTGGACCTGGAAAAAATGGGACACTAATTGTGTGGAGTCAACATTGTGGACCTGGACGGGACCAATGCTTGTTGACGAGAGGGGGACAAAATATGATTTTGCCTAGGGTGGGGTGGCCGTCATGGTTCCTGCACCTGGTCCCTGAGGTTTCTAGTTACGCCTCTGGCAGTGTGTATGAGATAGGGATGTGCGTTTCGGGTTTCGGAATTTCGGAATTTTCACGAAATTTCCCGATTCGTGTTTTCGGATGCGGCCGAATTTCCAAAAATTTTTAGATCCGAAAATGGCAGATCCGAAAGGTTTTCCGAGCCGAAACGAAATATTTTCGGAATTTTCGAATGGACTTGAAATGTGTCAAATCGAAATTTATTGCTTTGAAACGAGGAGAACAGACTTTCCGAAAAATGAAAATTTCCGAACTTACGAAAAGTCGATACAAAAAACGAGCTAAGTGACACGAAAATACGAAAAATGGTTGAAATTCCGAAAACATGTACATTTCCGAAATCACGAAAAGTCGATACAAAAAACGAGCTAAGTGACGCAAAAATACGAAAAATGGTCGATATTCGGAAAAAAAAAGTACACGAAAAACGAATCGAGCCGAACCGAATCGCAACAGAAATCGGTCGAAACGAGCCGAATCGAAAAGTTTTTAAAAATCCGAAAAATCGAACCGAATCGAACCGAAAAAAAAATCGGTGCACAAGCCTAGTATGAGTGAACCAAAGAATTTCATAGGAATAAAGCTCACAGTAATGTGTCGTGTGTCCATGAGTGTATCACAGAGCTCCACAGCAATAAAACTCACAGTAATGTGTGGTGTGCATAGGTATATCACAATATTCTACAGCAATAAAACTCATATAAATGTGATTTGTGCAAGAGTGCATTACAGAGCTATGAAACAAAAAGTTATGTTAATTGTATGTGACTGTATGATCTGTATCAAAGAGCTTCAATGTATTAATGTGTATGTGTGTCTTTTCTGATTGTGTTATGTGTGACTTGTATTTTGGTTGTGTGTAATGTCTGTGTATCCTGTTGGGATGGCTTTGTTGGGATCATGTGTATGATGGTTTTATGTCTGATGACTGCGTGCCCTATTTATAATGGCTCTTCCATTGTTGTTTGTCTGAGGTGATGACTATGTGTCCTGGCTATGATGGCTGCATGTCATGTCTGTGTGTGATCGCTTTGTGTCATATCTGTGTCTGTGTGATGTCTGTGTCCTGTGTGTGGTGGTGGCTGTGTTTCTTGGATGTGATGACTGTATGTCATATATATGTGTCTGACGTCTGTATGTTATATCAGTGTGTGATGGCTGTGTGCCATATTTCTGTGTGATACCTGTGTGTCATATCTCTGTGATACCTGTGTGTCATATCTCTGTGTGATACCTGTGTGCCATATCTGGCTGTATGGCTGTTTGTCTTGTGTGTGATTTCTGTGTGTCCTGTACGTTTAGTGTGATTGGTGAGTTTTAACGCAAATTATTTCCTGATTTATTCATTTAAAAATGTTTCCCCTTCTGCTTACCTTATGTTGCAGGGAGGGGGTTGCATCCTTAATGTCTTGAGAGCGGGTTAAAAATGCAATCCCTAGTGGTCCAGTTGGAGAGCAGTCCATTCTGATTCTCCACTGGCTGCAAACCATGTGATATCTTCAAAGAGGATGCTGGAGCTCAGTGTGACAAACAGATCATCACTGAGGGAGTAGTTATGCGACCTGCGCCAGACAGAGGAGAGTGCACTTCTCTCCCACCGGATCATCAGGGAGTACTCTTTATTTAATAAAATGATTAGCTTATTGATTGTATTCCCATTGAATTCAAAACAACATGCCACCTGGTCAGACTGTCGTGCGCAGGAACAAGGTTGCGAGTAGGGTTGAGCCGAACACTCCCCGAGTTCGGTTCGAGCCCGAACCCGAACTTCCCATTTGTTCGGGACCGAACCCGAACCCCGTGCAAGTCAATGGGGCTGAAAATTTGTTTTTTTGGAGTGCCCTCCAAGAGGGCATATATGCTACATATTTGCCATAAAAGGTGTATGGGGGTCCGGGTAGTGCCCTGGGGGACAGGAAACAAGGACAAAAAGTTTTTAAAAAAACGTTTTTAAAGGGACAGTGAGTTTTCCATGAAATAAGGGTTAAAAATAAAAATGAAAAATTCCTTCAAATATCGTGCCTAGGAGGTCCCCATAACCTGCCCGTGAAGTGGCGGAATTCTAGGATGTATAGAAATATTTAAAAGCCAAAAAATGACATTTCAAATGACGGTAAATGCTTTTCCTTTAATCTATCCATAAACAACTGCTTGGGGCGGCAGTCTGTATGAAAAGGAGACATTTTCGGACACGCAGAAAAAGTTTACTGATTTTTTTGGAGGTGAAAAGCCAGGAGAATGGAAACTTCTAGACCAAAAAGCCGATTTGGAAAGTGAGATAAATGGGAGAATTTTTCTGGTTTGGTTATTTTGACCTACAATTTTCTCTTCAGTCATTCTCCTGAGTTTCACCTTTCTCTGAATAACCCTGTCAGGGTTATTCAGAGAGCGGTGAAGAGCAGGAGAATGACTGGAGAATGGAAAATTCTAGGTCTCCCATTTAGGTTAGGGTCAGACTAGCGAATTTTTAACGTGCGTTTAGGCGCACTTAATCATGGCCACACTAGCAGCAAATGACGGGCAATGATGGCCAATATACGAAGTACGGTCGCACGAAAGTCCGGGTGCACAACGCAAGTGGAATATGAACGCATTTTTTTGAGAACGCAGAACTGCTAGTACGGACGTACAGAGTGCGCTGCGTCCACTAGCGGCGTGTGTGCGTGATTTGGAGACGTCAGACCCTGCTCATGTCCGGCCAACATAACGTCCAGACACCCAAAGTTTCCTGGTTTGGATCCGTAAAAAATCACGCACAAAAATGCGCATCGTATGACCGTTTTCGCGCAATCCGTGAAAAAATACGGCAATGCGTTCGGACGCACTTTTTGACGGTCGCTGCAAAAAATGCGTTAGTCTGACCCTAGCCTTATCTCACTTTCCAAATCGGCTATTTGGTCCAGAGTGTTCTCTTTTCCTGCCATTCTCCTGGTTTTCACCTTTCTCTGAACAACCCTGAGAGAGAGGTGAAAGCCAGGAGAACTGGCAAGAGAAGAGAACAATCTAGACCAAATAGCCGATTTGGAAAGTGAGATAAATGGGAGAATTTTTCTGGTTTGGCTATTAGATTTTATTCAAACACCAGTTAAATGCAGCATATTAGGATGTTTTAGGGAAATTAATTCTCAAATCTCAATCAGAAGCAGACACCACCCCACCCTCAGTATATTGTACAATGTATCAAATTGATTACCAGACTAAAAACACCTGGTGTTATGCCCGTTTGTGAACAGAGGTCATTTAGAGTTGATAATCTTTCCACGTACACATTAGTTTTTAATTCAATATCTAATAAACCGTTTCTTATAATATTCTGCAGTAAAGAGTCTCTTTATTTCTAGATTTTTTAGTATTTTTTTAAGCATTTTCTATACTTTTTTCAAAATTTCTTTTTTTTCGAACCCGAACCGAACACACCCAAAAAGTTCGAAATTCGCGAACTTTCGAACTGCCAAAGTTCGGGTCGAACTCCGAACCGTCCGAACCCGAACAGCTCATCCCTAGTTGCGAAATGCAAATGGTGCCAAGGCCGGTACTCGGAGATTCCTGTTGTAGAGAGTGGCTATAATTTATAATCCTTGTAACAACAACTGGGGTATACTAGTCTCCAACTTGTGGATCAGACCCAAAGCTGCTACAGCATCCATCCCTTCTCTTCAGCCAAGCTGATCCGCAGCAGCTTCTCTCACAACCCTCAGCCAGAACTTGAGGGAGTGCAATATATTTATATGTATTTCTCCCCAAAACACCAGACACACAGCTTAGTGCAGGGGAATGAATATATTTAATGAAAATGAGAGCAGCTTTATGGACAACAGGGAGAGAGGGGGGATAACATGGCACAATCAACCAAATACATTATCTACATGAGGGGGAGTTGAATTCCTAGAGAAGACACTGAAACCTAATTAGTTACACTATAGAAGGGATTAACAAACATAGAACATCAGATCAATCTAAGAACATACATATAGGAGAACAATATGTCTACATTGTATCTCTAACACAAACTAACTCCTAAGATACAAGATAAATATATTTCTAACTCATTAACCGTTAGGTGACCCTTATGCCCATTGTCCTTGAGAACTGGCTTTTCCAAACTGGTCCACGATCTCTTGGCAGGAGGCCAGCACCAACACCTCTCCAACAGCCACAGAGGACATATAAAGGGTGGGCAAGGGTGCCAAGGAGGGTGAAGGCACAAAGGTAGAGGGAGCTTTGGTTACAATCCTGTTGCAGTGATGCAGATGCAGGTGCCACAGGAAAGCGAAAAGGAGGGAGAGTGTGGCTTTCTGGGCTGATTTGTGTAATTTTGGTGAGCTTGTTGGCATGGAAGAGGTTAGTTCGCAATCATGAAACACATGCCTATAGATAAATCTAATCTTTCAGAATGTCATTAAGTTGAGATTTCTTCTCTCATTCCTTTTCATCTAATGTAATAAGCATTTTATGTATGAGCACCGCATGCATTAACCTTTCCGTTATAGGGCGTTATATCAATATTGATCGTCTCGACTGTTGAGGTTTTTTCCTGAAACGCTTGTTTCTAATTGAGATGAGAAAAGTAAATGTTTTCACCTTTGTGGTAATTAGGGAGATGCCACATGGTGTAAAGTTAATCGATCTTCCGAGAGTAACTTGGAATGGTTTTGTGAAACGGAACATTCTTCGTATTTCACATTCTTCCCCTTCAAACCTGAATATCATTATGGCATCTTTATGAAAGATACTAGTTCTTGACATTAGCCACATCATAAATGCTCTCCTGAGGTTATTCATAAACATGCGAATCGGTGGAGAAACGCAGGGTGATCACAATTTAGAAAGAAAGGAGTGGAGATTGTATATATTCCTCTTACTGATAAGTCGGCCTAAATATTTATTATTTCCAAATGTTTTACCATGAAGAGTACATTTATATTTCTCTCAAGCATGTCCAGGGCTATATGCATTGTGTGGGACGTGCCGACGTATTGTTAGGTGTTGAGCACAAGGGCACTATGCCTACCCAGATTATGCTTAACTGTGCCAAGTGGATTCTCCATGCTGGGCATCTTTCCTTCGATGTTCGTCTGACCTCATGTCATTCGAACGACACTTGTCTGACCTCTCATCATTACTCTTCTAAAACACTCATCCAAGATCTTTTCATCACCCGCCTCAACTACTGTAACACTCTTCTCATTGGCATTAAATTATCCCAGATTATTCCTCTACTGTCTATAATGAATGCTTTAACCAGATTCATCTACCTCACAACCCGCACCTCTCACACTTTACATCCCATACCTCTCACAACTCACATACAGTACTTCTCACACCTCACATCTCCGTACCACAAACACTTCACATCCTGTACCTCTCACACTTCACATCCAGTACCTCTCACATCCCTGTACCACAAACACCTCACATCTCGTATCACAAACACTTCAGATCCAGTACCTCTCACCTCACATCCTGTACCTCTCACTCCTCACATCTAGTACCTCTCCCACCTCACATCCCGTATTCGAAAACCCCCCTTCCCATATCACATTTCACACCCCGTACATCACACCTCACATCCAGTCCTTCTCACACCTCACATCCACATACCACAAACACCTCACATCCCCGTACCACAAACACCTCACATCTTGTATCGTAAACACTTCAGATCCAGTACCTCTCACAGCTCACATCCTGTACCTCTCACACCTCACATCTCTCTACCACAAACACCTCACATCTCGTATCACAAAAACGTGATGATGTCAGTGGGCAGGGGATAGGTCCCACAGGTGGAGCTGATGTCCAACATGGTCTGCAGGCGTCCTCCGGATTCTAGCAGAGGAGCTTCTGCCCTGCCGGTAGGTGCCGGTACTAAGTACTGTTGCATACCGGCAGACAAAAAGCCCTGGCCTGGTCAAGGTCCCGGCTGGTGCTCTATGCCGTGGCCGTTGACAGGGTGGCAAAATGCTGCTCCTGCCAAAGGGCCACCTGGAGCCACCGCACCACCCCGCTCCATGGATGGGCCGGCCCTGTCATCCCACAAACACCACACATCCCGTACCGCTCACACTTCACATCCAGTACATCTCATATCCCATTGCACAAACACCTCACATCCCGTACCTCTCATACCTCACATCCTGTACCACAAGCACTTCACATCCCTCCACATACCACAAACACCTCACAGCATGTGCCACAAACACCTCGCATTCCATGCCGCAAACACCTCAAATCCCATACCTCTCACACCTCACATCCAGTACCTCTCAAACCTCACATCCCATTACCTCAAACACCTCACATCCCAGTACCACAAACAGCTCACATCCCGTACCTCTCACACCTCACATCCAGTACCTCTCACACCTCACATCCCGTACCTCTCACACCTCACATCCCGTACCTCTCACACCTCACATCCCGTACCTCTCACATCCCAGTAAGTACCTCAGACACCTCATATACCATACCTCTCACACCTCTCCTATATGCCAATCTCTATGTTGGATCCTGTTTCTTTTAGAATTCAATTCAAAATACTGTTCCACAAAATCCTCACATACAAAGCTCATCATAACCGTGCGCCTGCTTACATTTCCTCCCTTATTAGCAGGTATGTACCCACACCCTAGGATTGAGGACTTTTTTGAGCTTTATAGAAGCCTTTCAGCTCACTCCATAATCCCTTATTGTACCTTTCCTGATCTATCTCCCACAAAGTCTCCATGCGCCCCATTACTTCTAATACTCTGCTATTTACCCTCACCTCTGTGTGTCACCTCACTCCTCTTAGATTGTAAGCTCATAGGAGCAGGGTCCTCTTTTTCCTCGTTCTCATGTGTCTGACTTATTTGTCATTTTTTTATTGCCTTGTTCTTCCCTGCGCTGTGGCATATGTTGGCGCTTTATAATTAATTGTAATTAAAAGTAAAAGATGAAGAATAACAATATTGCGTACTTCAGAGTGTGGCGAGCTGACCCCACATAGACCAACAATTAAAATTCCCCCATTATTTTTATTGCAGCACTAAAATGTAAAAGATGAGAATAAGTTCAGGCTTTCAAACATTTATATATATATAAAAAAATAAAAACCCAACTTAAATTTCTTTTCCCAAGAAAGCCGGAAGAGCCAAAATGTTCAAAATAGTAAATGGCAAAAATCACCATACGATTTATTCGTAGTTAATTCCCTCTCTTATGATAGATCTTTTTTTATTCCATTTACTTTAAAATAAATGTACAATAAGCAATGTCTGTTACAAACATTTGCACTGTTGTGAGATGTAATTATTCCTGCGAGGTATTATGCTTGCTGCCAGGGAGCAGTATAGATGGATGATGTTAGTAAAAAATAAATACACATTCATTTGTCAACCGACTAATGTTTTGTTAAATGTTTTATGCGGTTTGTTTTATTGTAATCACTGTTACAGCTAGAAAGAAGTCTGGGTTGTAGACAATGATAATTCTTACACTTAAGCTTCAATATTTTCATTACAAACCCCCCCAAAAATGTAAAAATGTGCAAAATCTAAGAACTAAATTAATTCTGTTTCCATGGTGATTGTAAATTGTTTCCAGGTCAAATACAGGTCTGTCAGATGGATCTGGGGATCAGGCAGGAGTGGGGTCGTGGATTATCAAGGGTGAGGTCATAGTTGACTAGGTCTACTGGATGACATTGTGCCAGCCGGTCAAATTTTTTATTCTCACCATTGCCTTAGAATCAGGCTTTTAGGCCGAGGTCAGACCAGGGGCGGATCCAGAGGGGGGCAACGGGGCAATTGCCCCCCCCCCCAAGAAAATCGCCGCCAGCGTTCTCTTCTCCCTACTGACGAGCGGCCGCTGACACGCAGCCTGGTCGCTCGCCTGGGACGAGAACCACCTGACCACCACCTGACCAGCCGAGTGATCTCGCGAGAACACGACTGCGCGGCTGGTCAGGTGGTTCCCAGCAAGCGGCCAAGCTACAAGTCAGCGGCCACTCGCCTGTCGCCTCGTGGGGGGCCGGGGAGAAGAGGAGAACGCTGGCGTAGCCTGGCCTGGACCAGCAAAGAGGTGAGAGCTGGGGGAAAATATACCCATGAAGCGGGGGGGCAAATATACCCATGGAGCTGGGGGCAAAAATACCCATGTAGCGGGGGGCAAATATACCCATGAAGCGGGGGGAATATATATATGGATTGGGGGCAAATATAGCCATGGAGTGGGGGCAAATATACCCACGAAGCTGGGACAAATATACCCATGGAGCTGGGACAAATATACCCGTGGAGCTGGGACAAATATACCCGTGGAGCTGAGACAAATATACCCATGGAGCTGGGGGAAAATATACCCATGGAGTGGGGGCAATATATACCCATGAAGCGGGGGGCAACATATACCCATGTGAGCTAAGGGCAAATATACCCATGTGAGCTGCCTGGGGGCAATATATATATACATGTGAATTGGGGCAATATATATATATCCATGTGAGCTGGGGCAAATATCTATATCCATGTGAGCTGCTTGGAGGCAATATATATATCCATGTGAGCTGCCTGGGGCAATATATATATCCATGTGAGCTGCCTGGGGGCAAATATCTATATCCATGTGAGCTGCTTTGGGGCAATATATATATATCCATGTGAGCTGCCTGGGGGCAATATATATATCCATGTGAGCTACCTGGGGGCAATATATATATCCATGTGAGCTGCCTGGGGGTAATATATATTTCCATGTGAGCTGCCTGGGGGCAATATATATCCATGTGAGTTGGGGCAATATATATATATATATATATATATATATATATATATATATATATATATATATATATACATGTGAGCTGGGAGCAAATATCTATATCCATGTGAGCTGCTTGGGGGCAATATATATATACCATGTGAGCTGCCTGAGGGCAATATATATATCCATGTGAGCTGCCTGGGGGCAATATATATATATCCATGTGAGTTGGGGGCCAATATATCTGCCTGTCACTGCGAACCCAACACCAGTTCTTGGCCAAAACTGGTAGAATGCCCCCCCGAAACCTGTTTCTGGATCCGCCCCTGGGTCAGACGAGAGCACTATGTGCATCTGTACTGACGTGCCTCCTGGCGTTCGACGGGGCAGGCCACACAATGTAGTGTGCGCTACAGCAGGCAAGCTGCGTACGTTCTGAAATCCTCCCCGTCGAAGCGCTACGACTTACGTTTGACGGGACTGCAAAGCACGATGCTCCATAGGAGGATCGAGCCTTGCAGCGCTGAGCGCACAAACTGCGCTCAGAGAGGTGGCCAGACGGGCGTCAGCGTGGAAGGAGCATCCACTCTCACGGATGTTCCTTCCACTCTGCAAAACGCTCGTCTGACCCCGGCCTTATGGGCCAGTTGGGTGATGAAGCCCTTGGCCATTGGGCCTGTTTTGGTAATGCCAATCTCAACCTGTACAGAGCACTGGTGAGACCTCACTTGGAGTACTGTGTGCAGTACTGGAGACCGTATCTCCAGAAGGATATAGACATCTTAGAGAGAGTTCAGAGAAGGGCTACTAAAATGGTGTACGGCTTGAAGGAGAAAGGTTACCAGGAAAGGCTTAATGACCTTAACATGTACAGCTTGGAAAAAAGACGAGACAGAGGAGACATGATAGAAACATTTAAATACGTAAAGGGAATCCACAAGGTAGAGGAAGGGAGTATATTTAAAAGGAAACAAAATAGCAAAACAAGAGGACATAGTCTTAGATTAGAGGGGCAAAGGTTTAAAAGTAACATCAGGAAGCATTATTTTACTGAGCGGGTGGTGGATACATGGAACAGTCTTCCAGTAGAAGTGGTGGAGACCAAAACAGTAATTGAATTTAAGCAAGCATGGGATAGGCATAAGGCTATCCTAAACAAAAGATAAATCCAGGTAAAGTATCCATGTAATTGGGCAGACTAGATGGGCCGAAAGGTTCTTATCTGCCAACATTTTTCTATGTTTCTATGTTTCTAACCTCCTGCCACCACCTTTCCAACAACCTTTTTCCTTCTCTGTGTTGATTTACAGAGTTTAGAGGAATGTAGTGACACCAGAGGTCAAGTCCTGCAGGAACGAATGGCCTCACTATTTTAGCAGGAGGAACTTAGTTCCATTTTGGCTGATATACTGGGAAGCTGCAATACCTTTCTATATAGACACAATTTTATAAAACTGTCTATATTTAATGTTTTTTTTTCTCATGCATAAAGAAGCGCTCCAGTCGCTGCGGCTCCCAGTAGGTGAGTTCCCACACTTATTTTTTTAGGACTCGACCCCTGTGACACCATAACATTTTTAAGTCAGCAGAAGCACCTTTTTTAAGTAATAAATGCAGGAATCGAACCCTAAAACTGTGATTAAGGAGCCTCATGAGATTGTCTTGTAGAAGGGATATGTGAATGCTGGAGTATATATGTGTGGTGTGGAATGCCAGTATGAACAAATGTGTGCTTGTATGGAGTATGCTCATCCATGCTCACCCCGATGGTGGATGGGGAAAGGTGACGGGTTTGAGCACCGCCTCAAAAGTTCCGGCGTCTGAAGCAGGCATGAGGCGGTGAGTAGTCTTTAATTTTGTATATGTGTATGTATTATATTTCCTGATGAAAGCTCCTGAGATGGAGTCGAAGCAATCGTTGACTATTCTTAATTTCTTGGAATAAAAGATGTATTAAGGAGACCTCGGAGTGCTGGCTATTATTAAGGATTGGTATATATATATATATAATATATATATATTAATATATATATATATATATATTATATATATATATATATAATATATATATATTATATAGTGCTTATATGGGTTGTGGTGGAGGGCAAAAAATGATATTAACAGCCTCCACACTATAATTAGTAAAGTTTATTATTGCAGAAGCCACTTGCACATTACAGCAACTCAAAGAACTGCATCCCAGAGCTCCTGTGCTACATTCCCATATGCAGCACAGAACTCTGGGTAAGATATGCAAATGACATCTGTCTCACTTTTTTGCATCCTGGGTCTGTTTTCACACAGAACCCTTAAATCAATGCCATGCCATACTAGATGTTTTTTTTTCTTAGCAGAGATTAGGTTTATGCAACTGGTCAAAGCCACTCCGGTATATATCCTTTAACCCCATGTTATCCCTGAAAGGGGTGGCGGTATGGGTCATGTCTGGATTACTCTTTAGACTCATCGCATACAAAAATGGATCAATGAGACACTGAGAGAAAACTAATTTAGTGATTAAACCAAGCATGTATCGATAAGTACATTGTGGCCCCTATTACATTCCTCGCGCATTTTCTTTTGCGCACGCAAATGCGCATTTGCAAATTGTGTATTTGTGCATATTTTTATTATTGCTGCAGCATATATACTCAGATTTTCTCTGACAGGCGCAAAAACTTAAGTGAGTCAATTAAGGTAAATTGATGTCAATTAAGGTTCTTAATTCTGATTGGCTGAATCCGGCGAAAAAAACAGTCCGCACACTGATTTACGTGCGCTACATTACTGCGTGCGCATTACTCTTCGTTTTGTGTGTCATTTTTACGAACGTTATTTTCGGACGGATGAGAAAATGCGTTCGGATCGGAATACTCCGTTAAGTTTCACGCGATAACGCGGACGATGTGCTCAAAAAATTTTGCAACGAAATTGCGCGAATAATGCCTGTATGTTTTATTATGAAATTCCCCTGCTGTCACTTAACCATACGTTTACCAGCAGCCGGTAAACACTTAACCATAACATCAGCCATTAAAATATGACAGCTTCCAATATTATGTCTGCTACTGAAATTGCTGAAATCATGGAAAAAAGAGCCCTGCACATTGCTGTGTGCCGGCTGAATGGTTTAACGCGCTTCCTTTGGTAGTTATGAGGTCAGGCGGTGGTAACCTCAGAGTCTGCGGCTGCTGAGGATTTCCTTTCTCCTGAAGACTGGTACTTTGTGCTGAGGAAGGAAGCGTACAGAGATCATTTTGCTTTTGATTAAATCAAGATTGCACACCGCAAACCCACAGTAACATGCTCACCAGTGGTAAAGCTTTGCTGGGGTCAGGATGTTGTGGGCAATAGAAGAGATATATCAATAATTTATCGTTTTAGTGCCATGAAACCCCAGACGTCTTGGATTCCTCTGAATCACTCACACTGATTTTCCATTTTTCACCCAGGTTTGAGCTGTCTTAGGCTAGGGTCAGACTGAGGCAGTGCGAACGCGCGTTCTGGCGCACTTAATCACGGCCGTGCTAGCAGCAGATGCCGGGCAATGACGGCCAATATACGAAGTACGGTCGCACAAAAGTCCGGCTGCGCAACGCAAGTGGAAAATGAACGCATTTTTTCGAGAACGTGAAACCGCAGGTACTGACGTACAGAGTGCGCTGCGTCCGGTAGCGGCGTGTGTGCGTGAATTGGAGACATCAGACACTGCTAATGTCCGGCCAACATAACGTCCAGACACAAAAAGAGTTTTATTGATGATCCGTACAAAATCACGGACGAAAATGCGCATAGTATGACCACTATCACGTATTCTGTGAAAAAATGCGTCCATTCGTTCGAACGCACTTTTTCACAGACAACATAAAAATGCGTTCATCTGACCCTAGCCTTAGGGCTCTATTACATTCTTCACGTAAAAACGCACGCAGAACGCGTGAGTTTTTGCCCGAAGCGTTAAATGTTAACGCGCGTAAAACAACGTTGGTATTACAATCCTCGCGCATTTTTTCATCCGTCAAAAAATAACGCACGTAAAACGCGCGCACAGCAACGTAGCGCGCAGAAATCAGTGTGCGGACTGTTTTTTCACGCAATTCAGCCAATCAGAATTAAGAACCACAATTGTCTCACGTTAGGTTTTTGCGCCTGTCAAAGTCAATCTGAGTATATATATGTTGCATCAATAAAAAAAAACACACACAACTTCTCAAATTTATTGGTTTGGGTATGTGTAGAATGTGTAACTATACTTTGCTGCGTATTGTTTTTTTGGGCTGGTGTATTTGGTTTCGGCCAGGTTGATAGAATTTGCCATTAACACCAGCTTTTAGGAGTTGCTAAAATTATGAACGCAAAGGCTGTGCGTTACAAACTGCGCATAGATTGTAATACCATCCGCGTATCGGCGCACAAACGCATTTGCGCTCACAATGTTAAGTATAGGACGCGCAAAGTACAGTAAGCTCGTGCAGCGTTCGCGCAGGTTCACCCGCAGGAGACGTATACGCGCATTTGTTGCTCTGAGATTGTAATACGACGTTCTGCGCAAAGGGTTTTGCCCCTCGGGTTAATGCGTTTTTGCGCGGGCACAAACGTATGCGCGAAGAATGTAATAGAGCCTTAAATGTTGTTTAACACCCCATTCCAAATTACATCTTAATTTAGGGAACGAAAAAAATAAGGACGTCAATTAAATAAATTAAAAGTAGGCTCCTAGATGTACGACTAACCTTTTGTGTACACTACGGGACATGTGGCTTACACATGAGCTGAATCTTTGCAAGTGACCGCTATTTGACGGTGAAGAACGAAAAACTCTACACTGCCTACCATAAGTGGTTTCTATAAAACCACTGGAAGGACCCATGGATTTATGGAAATCCACTTTCCATTACTTTCCATCCCTCGTACCCTGCACTTCCCTGCACTTCGGGGAATCAAATTTCCCCAAGCTGCGGTGAATTCAGCATTCACCGCAGGGTCCCTGAAGTGCAGGGAATCAGTCGTCGAATGCCTTCGCCAACCTGCTGCAAACCCGCCGTAAACCCGCCGCCACCTCAAACTCAACGCAGACCCGTTGCCCTCCATCGCCAACCTGCTGAACATCCCCCGCAAACACGCCGGACAGCCGTCAAACACAGCCGAAGAGCACAGCGCCGACCAACCGCAGGAGAAAGCAGACAAGCCACAAGACGGGTTAAAAAACAAAACAAAAATATTATTGAAAGTGTCAAGATTGAAACTGATTTGAAATGTCTGGAATTTACATACAAGTTCCTATGAATAATAATAAAAAGGTCTGTTACAGAAAAAAAGAAAAAAGCTATTAAAAAAAAAAAGAAAAAATATTTTGCTGAAAAAATGCCAAAAGATCCTAAAAAAAATCAATAAATGAAGAGATGTTTTACTGCAGTTTAAAATAATAAACAGTTTATTAGATCTTGTATAAAAAACTGAATATTTTTAACATTGAAGCCTATGGGATTTTCCTGAAAAACCTGCCGAATAAAAACACTGAACAGCAGGGCACTTAAGCAACTTTTCACTGCTGTTCGGTGTTCTCTGAATAGATTAACCATTGCTTCTCTATGTGGGATTTCACTGCCGTCGAACAGGCACCATACTTGCTAGCTCTCTGAATAGCCAAATGGCCCCGAAATGGCACCCTATGGGGAAATTCCCTTTTCGGTGACATTTTGGGGCCAGATCAGTTCTCTCTGAATAACTCCTTCTATTTTTAAGCCTCCTTATCACTAAAAAGCACCAAACCTAAAAAACTAACCCCCAGATTCCTGCAGAATGTGATGAACCTCCTAATCCCCCCCTAAATCTTTTCAACAAGTCTTAAAACCACTATAAAAAGCAAACACTTCAATCTGTATGTTACTATGATGAGGTGCCATTGGGCCCACAAACCATTTGAATGGTGTGTCCGATGGCCAGTCCTGGCTCGGGACCAAATAATCAAATCCCTTATGAGTGGTCATGGTGGAAAATCTAAAGATGAGACTGGACAGAAGAAATTGTGTAGGTATTACCATGGGGGGGGGGTGCTAGACAGAAGATATAAGGGTGTTCATTCCAATGTTGGGCTTGGACAGACTTATAGAACAGGTAAAGATCGTAATGACGTAGCACAGCTTGGTGAACACAGCACTAGGTGGAGCATCAGTTATAAGGGGGGTACTGTGCTCCTCCCTGGAAAAAGGACAAGATATAAAGAATGCTGGGTCTCAGAGACAACAGAATAACCGAGCACTCAATGTATGGTTGATGTGTTCAGTATTTATAGGGGAAAAATGAGATGAGCACCTTCTTGCCATCTGTATAATTCCTTGGTTGTTGGCACATAAATGATGGGAGCTGACTTGTTGTGTTGTATTGTCATGGTTCACACAAAGCCCTGCAGACAGCCAGACAGGGCCACCCTTTTAGGGTTCCTACCTAGAAATGAATCCTGGTCTGCAATATTGTGGCTGGCTTCTCTACAAAGCCAGCCAAGGGAGCTCAGCATGCTGCTGCCATTCTGTTGGGCCCTTGCTTTTCCATGGACTCCGCTATTCATTGGGCAATTAGCACGCTCACCAGATGGCGTTTGCCAGTCTTTATAATCCAGCTTCCCTCAGACCTCAGTGCTCTGTTGTCTTTGTACACTGATTGTGTAGTGATTTGCCAGTCTGCTTTTGCCATTGACTTTCTGAATTTGACCTCTGCCTGTCTACCATGTATGATCCTGATCTGATGGCCTTGACCTCTGCACCGTCTGACCACATCTCTGGATTACCCCTGCTCTGTACTGCGTACCCAGAGATGCCTCTGTGCCCACTCTCACTACACAGAGCCCAGCACCCTGGTCACTCTGTGTAGTGGGGTTATGCAAGGTTGTGCGCCACCCTCTGCATCATGGGCTCCAACTTCTGGTAAGTCTCTGACAAGTATACATGCATCATGTGCTCCAGTTGACAGTGGGCTGCATCCCTACACTGTGTCGCTTGCCTTAGAGTGTCTTTCACAGAGGTCAAGATGACCACCATTTGTCTGAAGGTCTGCCACAAGGCCACCATCGGCAATGCAGGGTGAACCTACCAGGTACACGTTATTCTACCAAAGAGGTTTGGTAGAAACCAGGAAAGATCAAAAACAGGGCATGACAGATTGAAAGACACCGGCGGGTAGACACCGAAATAGTCCACAATATCTGCAATTTGGATTGACCCAATTTCCGAATAGCTGGTGTACGAATCAAATAATTTTCCTAATTTTTTTAAATCGATCCGAATCTTTCCAATTATAATCGTCCAGGTCTATAATTGTAGAAATTCAGATTAAATCAGAATAGTAAAACAAAAAAGGGTAATCCTTGCATTAAACGTAGCCCAATCCTAGCCTAGCCCCAACCCAAGCCCCGATACTAATCATACGGTCAACCTAAGCCTAACCCAAGCACTAACCCTAACCCTAGCCGTAACCCATTTTGTAAGTGTTATACATAAAAGGATCTGAATGTCAGAAACGTCCGAACATATTGGATGTTTCCGATATTCCGTATTGATCTGATACTGAAATATAGGAATCTTCCAGTATTCCGTATCGTCTGATTCCGAATATTTTTTTTCTCCGACCCGAGACAAATTTTCCTGTGCTGCTCATGTGTACTGAAGAATAAAAAGTAACTCTGTACAAGCCCAATCTGACTTTGTTTATTTTAGTTTTTTAAGGATAAGGGATGTTTTAATATATTTCGTACCTTCCCAAAGCTGTTCTAAATGACCTAACGAAAACAGCTGTTATTTCTATCCTGTGCCTGTTTTGTGCAGACCGTTTGGCATTCACGCCGCATCCATTGTAATGCGTGCTCGGTGGCGGAGTTCCCGCTGCTTTTGTGTGTGCCATTTGCTAGTTTCCGTACATTTAGAAGAACACGCGTGTGTGGCAGTTTTGCTGCCAGCTGTAC
The DNA here is from genome assembly GCA_009667805.1 of Leptobrachium leishanense. Classification (NCBI taxonomy): domain Eukaryota; kingdom Metazoa; phylum Chordata; class Amphibia; order Anura; family Megophryidae; genus Leptobrachium; species Leptobrachium leishanense. The sequence goes on along the minus strand of CM019072.1, from coordinate 30,247,399 downwards.
GCAGCAATTCAAGAGCACTGATAAAGCCGTATGAAAAGGGCTGTTTGACCGCAACAATGCACCTAAAATATTTATTTGTGAGAGGCAGAAGCAAGGAAATGATTACCTACAAGGAAAAACTGCTTTGCTAACACTTCACACATGTCAACAAACTTCTTCTTAACACCAGCATTATGTGCCGTGAATGCTGATATTTATTCCCTGTACAGTACATTGTTTGGTTTTCGTCTCAGCATTGTATACTATAGACAGATAACAGGGTTCTTTAAAACTGATCGCCTACCTATCATCTGTGATATATATGTTTTCCTTATACCACATATAGGCCCCGATTACATTCTTCGTGCGAGAGTTCAGAGAAGGGCTACTAAAATGGTGTACGGCTTGAAGGAGAAAAGTTACCAGGAAAGGCTTAATGATCTTAACATGTACAGCTTGGAAAAAAGACGAGACAGAGGAGATATGATAGAAACATTTAAATACGTAAAGGGAATCCACAAGGTAGAGGAAGGGAGTATATTTAAAAGGAAACAAAATAGCAAAACAAGAGGACATAGTCTTAGATTAGAGGGGCAAAGGTTTAAAAGTAACATCAGGAAGCATTATTTTACTGAGAGGGTGGTGGATACATGGAACAGTCTTCCAGTAGAAGTGGTAGAGGCCAAAACAGTAATTGAATTTAAGCAGGCATGGGATAGGCATAAGGCTATCCTAAACAAAAGATAAATCCAGGTAAAGTATCCATGTAATTGGGCAGACTAGATGGGCCGAAAGGTTCTTATCTGTCAACATTTTTCTATGTTTCTATGTTCTAAATTCGTCCGTGCAGCGCAATTTTTTTTGCGCAGAGTTAAGCGTTATCGCGTGAAAATTAACGGTGGTATTACGATCCGAACGCATTTTCTCATCCGTCAGAAAATAACGTACATAAAAACAACCCGCAAAACGAAGAGTAATAAGCGCGCAGTAACGCTGTGCATGTAAATCAGTGTGCGGACTGTTTTTTTCGCGGGATTCAGCCAATCAGAATTAAGAACCTTATTTGACATTAATTTACCTTAATTGACTCATTTAAGTTTTTGCGCCTGTCAAAGTAAATCTGAATATATATGCTGTAGCAATAAAAAAAAACAGGCACGAATTCACAATCTTATTGTTTGGGTATGTGTAGAATGTGTAACTATACTGTGCTGTATTTTTTTTTGGTGCTGGTGTATTTGGTTTTGGCCAGAACGTTCAGATTTGCAGTTACCACCAGCTTTTCAAAGACGTTAAAATTATGCGCCAACGTCGTTCGTAAAAAGATGCGCATCGATTGTCATACCATCCGCGTACCAGCGCACGAACAAATTTGCGCTCACAATGTTAAGTATAGGACTCGCACAGTTCATCACGCTCGCGTAGGTCCATCCGCGTTAAACGATAACGCGCATCGTTTGTGCGAACGTTGTAATGCGACGTTCAGCGCAAAGGGTTTTGTAATGTAATAGGGCCATAGTGTGTGAATTATGGTAGACTATAATTCCAAATTTCTTCTCTGTGCACCAGAGAAATTTTAAAGCCACTATCATAGATATTCTTAAAAGGGACACTCTAGACACTGTGACCACTCCATGTAAAATAAGTGGAAACAGTGCCCTGAGCATCCTCACCTTTCTTCATCTGGTGTGCTCTAGGGCTGATTCAGCCATCCTAGAGCAGAGGCTTAGTTCCTCCTTGAAGCGGAGATCAGCAAAGTTTCACCTGAGCTTCAGGCTCTGGGACCAAGAAGCGGGAACCATTGGCTGTATGCTCCCTAGAGCAGGGCTTTCAAACTCTGACTCACAGATGTCGAGTCCTACAATCTGTGGCGACTCTAGGAGCAATTACAGGGGGGCACATAAGATACCACAGTCAAAAATGGGGGGCACTAATAATTTTCACCACTAAATTATACCACTGAAAAAAACTAACAGGGTTATTCAGAGAGATCCGAAATGTCACTGTATGTTCGGTGACCTTTCGTTCCCCGCACTTCAGGGTGATTCAGCGATTCCTAGTTCGCCAACCCTGCGGTGTATTCAGCAAGCACTGTAGGGTCCCTAAGTGCAGGGAATACTCGCCGCAAACCTGCAGAACACTCGCTGAACACTCTCTGAATACTCACCAAAAGCACGCAGAAACCGCCGCAAAAACACCAACGGAAAAACCCGACGAGCCGTCAATCAGAGCGCAGAGCAGCCGCCAGAAACACCTGACGAGCAGACGAGCGTGGTAAAACCCCCCCAAATAGTACGCTTGAAAGTTTCAGAATTGAAATGATGTTTGCAAAAAAAACACTGAACAAAAATGTCTGGAATTAACACACAAGATCCTATGTATAATAATAAAAAGGTCTGTTGAGGAAAATTTAAAAAACGATAAAAAATAAACGGAATAAACTCTTTGCGTAAAAAATCCTGAAAAATGCCTAAAAGATCCTACAAAATCTATAAATAAAGAGACTTTTTACAGCATAATAAACGGTTTATTAGATATTGAATTAAAACGGGAATATTTTTAACATTGAAGCCTATGGGATTCGCCTGAATAAACCTGTCAAATGAAACCACCGAACAGCAGGGCATTTCGGCAACTTTTCCCTGCTGTTCGGTGTCTCTGAATGGATGAACCATTGCTTCTCTATGAAGGATTTCACTGTCCTCAAACAGGCACCGTATGTGCAGGCAATTCGCCAGAATTTGGCAAACTGCCTGCTCTCTGAAAAGCCGAATGGCCACGAAATGTCACCGTTCGCTGAATTTCAGTGTCCAGTTACATTTCATCAACATTGATTTTATTATTTGTTAATTTTGTCTTCACACTGCATAAGGTCATGTTGGATATCATTGGAAAGGTCAGACTCTGCCCTTTCCAATGACACTTAGACCTAGCACTTATGGTCGCACGAGACCAGAGATACAGCTGTCCAAATATGTGGGGGAAGCTGGATGGTGATCCCTGGTGGAGGGGGGACACATGGGGGGGCAAGGAATAACCTGGGGGGCAGTTGCCCCAGTATTTGGCGAATTGACAGTTTAGTGAATAGGCAAATTGTCACGAAATTGCACCGTTAAGTGCAATTTACAGTTCGATGCCCTTCGGTAGCAAATCCGGCGCTTAATGAATAACCCCAGAAACTTGTTTAACCCTAATCTTTCAACGAATGATTGGCAGCCCTTACCAAATGTCAACTGTATCTTCTGAAACTAAATATACAGAGCATTTGTGTGGAAGGATCAAGTACAAAAAATTATTTATGACATGTTAAACCTGGTAATTTTCAAATGCAAGACGATAAACTACCAACTGATGACATAGTTGGATGGGTTGGACATGGGCTATCCAAGCAGACCCTCATAGATAGGTCCTTGGATCTGAAACCATCTTTCTGTCGCCGGCGAAGCCAGTTCCATCTGCAATGAACACAAACCTGATACTTGTTTGGAAAAAGAAAGTGAGAAGTAAGTTTTGTGCCAGTCAGGGTGTCATGGTGCTCCTTTGATATGTTGCGGACCGAGAGTTATGAAAGAAAAAATACTAAACAAATGAAATTGCCTGTGCCAGCTTACTTCATGGGCTAATTAAATGAAGCAGGAGCCGGCGAATAACAACATATCCCTTCTTCGCATAATAAAAGGAGCAAATAATGGAGGGGTACTAGGCAACGTGTACGAACGCCATTTAAATGATCGGCTACACTTCTCCTCCGGTTGATGTACGATTTAATCATCTACAACTCGTACAGCTCTGCTTATTTGTAGTTACTGTGACTTGCTGTTCCCGAGTGTCTCTATCTCACTTTAAAACTCATCATGCTGATTATAGCTCAGTGTGCCAGAGTCCCTGCTACCAGCAGACAATGCAAGGATTATTTGATGGAATCGGACTCAGTTTTCGGAATTAACCCACTTTCTAACTAGAGATGCCAGTGAGAATTCCCTAGATCAGAAGCAAGTTCTCTATTTTTATTTATTTTTGCAGGGTCTACTTTGATGGCACACAAAGCTCATTTAATAAAATCGCGGGCATAGGATTTGTGGGAGATGGGAAGAGCAGACCCCCCCCCCCAGTTATCGTCATAAACCTGTGCCCAGTGTATGTCTAGGATTGAGGAATTGTTGTATGGATGGAGGTCATGCTTAGGTTTGCTTATTTCCACCAACTAATATACAGTATATGAAGGTAGGGCTGCCATTGGAATTTTTTTGGGGGGTCTTAGTCCCCCACTGGTCGGGGTTCCACTTTCCTCAGCTGCCCATTTCTGTAAACTAATTAAAAATAGAACATTTTACCTCCTCTTCTTCTTTCCTGATTTCCAGGGAGCGGGACAAGTCCCCGGTGGTCCAGTAAGGGGATAAACAGGTTTCCTGATACATACCATAATAATCACTCATTCAGTGATGAGTCAGAGGGCTCTTACCTGCCTCCGATCTCACGGCCCACCGGGAAATTTGTTGGTAACTAGTTGGGCCAGTCCTGGGTGGCATAGTCGGGCCCTTACACTTAAACGAGCTGCACGGGGTTTGGCCAGGACTCCTGAACATGTCATCGACTTTCACCCCGATGGTTAACCTGCATGTATTGTAGTAAACTAATGAATTGAGCTTGCAAGACTGCAGTTGCTTCATTGCTACAGGGTGAAGGCTATCTCCCAAGATCTTTTGAATTCCTACACACAATGGAGAAGGCTGAGGGCCCATGGAGCATTTATTACTTACAAACCCCTTCTTGGAAATTTCAGCACAAAATACACTTTTAGACCCATCAATATTCACTGCAGTCAGTTTTCATGCACTTTATCATGAATCAGATATGAAACGCCCAACAATTTTAGTTATGGACTTAAATGCAGCACCAACACCCAGCCTGGTGTGTTCACTAAGCTACTCCCTTCCCTCGTGAACTACTACAGTCACCCCAAAAAATAATTTATGGTATGCTTGCTGTCACCCTAATGCAAAAAATAGTATGCCGGCTATCAGTAGGTAAATCAGTGTGGATTATACTCTGTATTGTACTTTAAAACAGTGGTTCTCAACCCTGGACCCCAGGACTAGGGATGAGCTGTTTGGGTTCGGACGGTTCGTAGTTTGACCCGAACTTTGGCAGTTCGAAAGTTCGCGAATTTCGAACTTTTTGGCCGTGTTCGGTTCGAGTTCGAAAAAAAAAAGAAATTTTGAAAAAAGTATAGAAATGCTTAAACAAATACTAAAAAATCTAGAAATAAAGAGACTCTTTACTGCAGAATATTATAAGCAATGGTTTATTAGATATTGAATTAAAAACTAATGTGTACGTGGAAAGATTATCAACTCTAAATGACCTCTGTTCACAAACGGGCATAACACCAGGTGTTTTTAGTCTGGTAATCAATTTGATACATTGTACAATATAGTGAGGGGGTGGGGTGGTGTCTGTTTCTTTTTGAGATTTGAGAATTAATTTCCCTAAAACATCCTAATATGCTGCATTTAACCCTTTCGCTGCTGAGGCTCTTCACACCTCTGTGCTGAGGTCATTTTTACTGCTTTCGCTCATGTTTAACCGCGTTTTGTAGCCATATTTTGATATATGACGCAGCCATATTATATATCGTTCTTTCCGGCAGACTTGGCAGATTCATAATATGTCATTATTATATGTATACGTTATGTCATGTCTGTATATTATAACAAAAAATGCAATAAAATTAGAATTTTCAATAATTTATTATGTGTAAAGTGTTTTTTTTCACATTTTAAAATGTGATCGTTTGCAGTTATATTTTGTATGGGGTGCGCTTGTTAAAAAAATTAGAAATGGGGTCTCGTTACATTTTTTTTTGGGAAAATTTCACTTTTTTTTAACAAACGCACCGCATACAAAAATCGTTAGTGCAGCATTATTGTTCACATTATAATTGAAATGGGAACAATATTGATGCATTAACAAAACAAAAACAAACAAAAAAACTTTATTTTTTTTTTAGAATTTTTTTAAAAAAATATTTTTATGTTTTTAATTTTATTAAAAAACATTTTTCATGCTCATGTTTAGTATCCTTGGAAAGGCCATGCTCTGGCCGATCCAACGATATCAATCATTAACCCCTAGCTTCCACAGATCGGGAGATAGGGGGTTCCAATGAACCCCCTATCTCCACCATTGGTGGCAGCTAGGGGTTAACTCCAGGACTGGCGTCATTGTGCTATGCATGATGACGCCAGTCCTCAGGGGGAGTTCCTGGAGGCTTGGCCGACATCCAAGATGTCGGCCAGCTCCAGGAGAGGATCACGATCCGGCGCTTTTCCGGCTCCCCAGGGGTTAATCACAGCCACTGTTTGGCTCAGCGCGTCCATAGCACAGGAGAACCACATAGCAGCCAAGTGGTTAACTGGTGTTTGAAAAAAATCTAAAGCAATGTTATTTGTCACCTCGGGATTAAACATTCACAGGGTTATTCAAAGAGCGGTGAAAAGCAGGAGAATAACTGGAGAAGTGAAAATTCGAGGTCAAAATAGCCAAACCAGAAAAATTCTCCCATTTAACTCACTTTCCAAATTGGCTATTTGGTCTAGATTGTTCTCTTCTCTTGCCAGTTCTCCTGGCTTTCACCTCTCTCTCGGGGTTGTTCAGAGAAAGGTGAAAACCAGGAGAATGGCAGGAAAAGAGAACAATCTGGACCAAATAGCCGATTTGGAAAGTGAGATAAGGCTAGGGTCAGACTAACGCATTTTTCGCAGTGACCGTCAAAAAGTGCGTCCGAACGCATTGCTGTATTTTTTCACGGATTGCGCGAAAACGGTCATACGATGCGCATTTTTGTGCGTGATTTTTTACGGATCCAAACCAGGAAACTTTGGGTGTCTGGACGTTATGTTGGCCGGACATGAGCAGGGTCTGACGTCTCCAAATCACGCACACACGCCGCTAGTGGACGCAGCGCACTCTGTACGTCCGTACTAGCGGTTCTGCGTTCTCGAAAAAATGCGTTCATTTTCCACTTGCGTTGCGCAGCCGGACTTTCGTGCGACCGTACTTCGTATATTGGCCGTCATTGCCCGTCATTTGCTGCTAGTGCGGCCGTGATTAAGTGCGCCTAACCGCACGTTAAAAATTTGCTAATCTGACCCTAACCTAAATGGGAGAATTTTTCTGGTTTGGCTATTTTGACCTAGAATTTTCCATTCTCCAGTCATTCTCCTGCTCTTCACCGCTCTCTGAATAACCCTGTCAGGGTTATTCAGAGAAAGGTGAAACTCAGGAGAATGACTGGAGAATGGAAAATTCTAGGTCAAAATAGCCAAACCAGAAAAATTCTCCCATTTATCTCACTTTCCAAATCGGCTATTTGGTCTAGAATTTTCCATTCTCCAGTCATTCTCCTGCTTTTCACCGCCAAAAATCAGTTAACTTTTTCTGCGTGTCCGAAAATGTCTCCTCTTTTCATACAGACTGCTGCTAGATTAAAGGAAAAGCATTTACCGTCATTTGAAATGTCATTTTTTGGTTTTTACATATTTCTATACATCCTAGAAATCCGCCACTTCACGGGCAGGTTATGGGGACCTCCTAGGCATGATATTTGAAGGAATTTTTCGTTTTTATTTTTAACCCTTATTTCATGGAAAACTCACTGTCCCTTTAAAAACGTTTTTTTTTAACTTTTTGTCCTTGTTTCCTGTCCCCCAGGGCACTACCCGCACCCCCATACACCTTTTATGGCAAATATGTAGCATATATGCCCTCTTGGAGGGCACTCTAAAAAACTGAATTTTCAGCCCCATTGAAATGGGAAGTTCGGGTTCGGGCTCGAACTGAACTCGGAGTGTTCAGCTCATCCCTACCCAGGACTAGGGATGAGCCGAACACTCCCCGAGTTCAGTTCGCAGCCGAACCCGAACTTTCCAAATGTTCGGATCCGAACCCGAACCCGAACTCGAACTCAATGCAAGTCAATGGGGCTGAAAATTCGGTTTTTAGAGTGCCCTCCAAGAGGGCATATATGCTAGATATTTGCCATAAAAGGTGTATGGGTGTCCGGGTAGTGCCCTGGGGGACAGAAAACAAGGACAAAAAGTTAAAAAAAAGTGTTTAAAGGGACAGGGAGTTTTCCATGAAATAAGGGTTAAAAATAAAAACAAAAAATTCCTTCAAATATCGTGCCTAGGAGGTCCCCATAACCTGCCCGTGAAGTGGCGGATTTCTAGGATGTATAGAAATATGTAAAAACCAAAAAATGACATTTCAAATGACGGTAAATGCTTTTCCTTTAATCTATCCATAAACAACTGCTTGGGGCGGCAGTCTGTATGAAAAGAGGAGACATTTTCGGACACGCAGAAAAAGTTTACTGATTTTTTGGCGGTGAAAAGCAGGAGAATGACTGGAGAATGGAAAATTCTAGACCAAATAGCCGATTTGGAAAGTGAGATAAATGGGAGAATTTTTATGGTTTGGCTATTTTGACCTAGAATTTTCTCTTCAGTCATTCTCATGAGTTTCACCTTTCTCTGAATAACCCTGTCAGGGTTATTCAGAGAGCGGTGAAGAGCAGGAGAATGACTGGAGAATGGAAAATTCTAGGTCAAAATAGCCAAACCAGAAAAATTCTCCCATTTAGGCTAGGGTCAGACTAGCGAATTTTTAACGTGCGTTTAGGCACACTTAATCACGGCCGCACTAGCAGCAAATGACGGCCAATATACGAAGTACGGTCGCACGAAAGTCCGGCTGCGCAACGCAAGTGGAAAATGAACGCATTTTTTCGAGAACGCAGAACCGCTAGTACGGACGTACAGAGTGCGCTGCGTCCACTAGCGGCGTGTGTGCGTGATTTGGAGACGTCAGACCCTGCTCATGTCCGGCCAACATAACGTCCAGACAGCCCAAGTTTCCTGGTTGGATCCGTAAAAAATCACACACAAAAATGCACATCGTATGACCGTTTTCGTGCATTCCCTGAAAAAATACGGCAATGCGTTCAGACGCACTTTCGGTCGCTGTGAAAAATGCGTTAGTCTGACCCTAGCCTTATCTCACTTTCCAAATCGGCTATTTGGTCCAGATTGTTCTCTTTTCCTGCCATTCTCCTGGTTTTCACCTTTCTCTGAACAACCCTGAGAGAGAGGTGAAAGCCAGGAGAACTGGCAAGAGAAGAGAACAATCTAGACCAAATAGCCAATTTGGAAAGTGAGATAAATGGGAGAATTTTTCTGGTTTGGCTATTAGATTTTATTCAAACACCAGTTAAATGCAGCATATTAGGATGTTTTAGGGAAATTAATTCTCAAATCTCAATCAGAAGCAGACACCACCCCACCCTCAGTATATTGTACAATGTATCAAATTGATTACCAGACTAAAAACACCTGGTGTTATGCCTGTTTGTGAACAGAGGTCATTTAGAGTTGATAATCTTTCCACGTACACATTAGTTTTTAATTTTTTACGGATCCAACCAGGAAACTTGGGCTGTCTGGACGTTATGTTGGCCGGACATGAGCAGGGTCTGACGTCTCCAAATCACGCACACACGCCGCTAGTGGACGCAGCGCACTCTGTACGTCCGTACTAGCGGTTCTGCGTTCTCGAAAAAATGCGTTCATTTTCCACTTGCGTTGCGCAGCCGGACTTTCGTGCGACCGTACTTCGTATATTGGCCGTCATTTGCTGCTAGTGCGGCCGTGATTAAGTGTGCCTAAACGCACGTTAAAAATTCGCTAGTCTGACCCTAGCCTAAATGGGAGAATTTTTCTGGTTTGGCTATTTTGACCTAGAATTTTCACTTCTCCAGTTATTCTCCTGCTTTTCACCGCTCTCTGAATAACCCTGTGACTGTTTAATCCCGAGGTGAAAAATAACATTGCTTTAGATGTTATTTTGAATTTTTTTCAAACACCAGTTAAATGCAGCATATTAGGATGTTTTAGGAGGGAAATTAATTCTCAAATCTTAATCAGAAGCAGACACCACCCCACCCCCTCAGTATAGTGTACAATGTATCAAATTGATTACCAGACTAAAAACACCTGGTGTTATGCCCGTTTGTGAACAGAGGTCATTTAGAGTTGATCATCTTTCCACGTACACATTAGTTTTTAATTCAATATCTAATAAACCGTTGCTTATAATATTCTGCAGTAAAGAGTCTCTTTATTTCTAGATTTTTTTAGTATTTTTTTAAGCATTTTCTATACCTTTTTCAAAATTTCTTTTTTTTTCGAACTCGAACCGAACGCACCGAAAAGTTCGAAGTTCGCGAACTTTCGAACTGCAAAATTTCGGGTCGAACTCCGAACCGTCCGAACCCGAAGACCTTATCCCTACCCAGGACCCGCTAACAGGCCAGGTTTGCAGGATACCTCAAGCACAGCACAGGTGATATGATTTGCTGCTCAGTGATGGCAGGATTCCCCAAGGAATCCCCAGGTGATGGCCTGTTGGGGGACTTGATCACACAGGTTGGAAACCCCTGGCCTTTGAGAATGTCAGAGAATTACACATACAGGGTTATTCAGAGAAAGGTAAAAACCAGGAGAACTGGCAGGAGAAGAGAACAATCTAGACCAAATAGCCGATTTGGAAAGTGAGATAAAGTAGAGAATTTTTCTGGTTTGGCTATTTTGACCTAGAATTTTCTCTTCAGTCATTCTCCTGGGTTTCACCTCTCTCTGACTAACCCTGATAGTCATATACTATTATTCATATACATTTTGCCTTTATTCCATAGAGTTTACTGTCAAATTCTTAAAGCTTCAGGCACTTATAAGCACAAGTCACTATATCTGCCATACCTTACATAAGAAATTGATTAAGCTTTTCAGCTTCCAAAGGACAAATCGATGAGTTCCAAACTTGACAGTATAGATATTTATATGGTGAGAATCAATTCTTATTGTAACAGATCTCAGTACCTCAACAGGGTCACATCTGCCAATGCCGCTTCCTTCCTGGAAACCCAGGTTCTCCTTGTGACCCCAATGCCTTTCTCCAGTACCTTAGCCACAGCTTAAAGATGGGTACACGTAGAAAGCCTTGCTAGCATCCCCCAGAAATAAGCCGAGGCTGTAGATCTGGAGCTTTCCTTGGAACAGCGTACAGAATGAGTCGTGACTACATGTAGGGTCAAAATAGAACTCTTATTTTTCAGGGACAGACACACATATATTTATATGGTCACACATGGGTCATTTACATATACAAAACCTCCCCTAGAAACTAGGAGGACCTAATTAGACTGAACCAGCTAGTGTCCCATTATCTGTTTGTCTAATTAGGTCCCCCAACAGTTACTAGTGGAGGTTTTTTATATGTAAATGACCCATGTGTGACCGTATAAATATATGTATATTGCTTCTTAGAATGTGAAACCTAATTAGGCTAGGTACAGTTAAATTAAACATTACATAGCATTTCAAAATGAGGCAGGACAATGGTAATCGGGTTGATAAAAGATTACAGACAGCAGATTTACAAACTATTCAAATATAAACCGATTTCAACACATTCCTGAAACATGGGTAGGCAAGACTGCTAATCTTCTCAGCAAGTTAACAAGGTACACATGGACCAGACAATAGCATTATTCTGGCATAACACAGTTTACACAAAGCTAATTACATTATAAAAACTCTATTTTGTTCTGAGTTGTCCTAGCACACAAATTCTGTTGCCAGCCATTTTAACACATGCATGTCTAAAGAAAGGTGAAACTCAGACGAAATGACTGGAGAAGTGAAAATTCTAGGTCAAAATAGCCAAACCAGAAAAATTCTCCCATTTATCTCACTTTCCAAATTGGCTATTTGGTCTAGATTGTTCTCTTCTCCTGCCAGTTCTCCTGGTTTTTACCTTTCTCTGAAGAAACCTGATATATTTTCCAGAGGGAAACCGTCACTTTCTGGGAGGACCCAGCCGGGTTAATCTGAAGAAGTAGCTGGAGCCTGGAAGTACTTCTATGTCATCGGCTTCAAAAGCTGCGTTTGTCCGGTTCAGAAGAATTGGCGACCACGTATACATTTAGCTCTGTTTACCGTGCGTCTAATGGTTGCGGGAGATGACAACCAGCCCAAATCTCCCGTTCTGTTGCTGGGCCACAAACTGTGGGCAGGAAACAAGCCCACTGCCTCCTCCAAATTGCACAATGACCATGCATTCTGTCACACTTATCTTCTAGGAAAGACAATTTTTTAACCCATGCCATAGCAAGTTCTACAGTTTACGGGGGTTTTTACCGTTCAGCAATGAATTGAATAGACACTAAGTTTCAGCACCATGGTGAGTTCCATAGCTCTCCATGGTGCTGCACTGCTGATCTGAAACTAACAGGGTTATTCAGAGAGCGGGGAAAAGCAGGAGAATGACTGGAGAATGGAAAATTCAAGATCAAAATAGCCGATTTGGAAAGTGAGATGAATGGGAGGGTTTTTCTGGTTTGGCTATTCTGACCTAGAATTTTCCATTCTCCAGTCATTCTCCTGCTTTTCACCGCTCTCTGAATAACCCTGATAGTATTAATTTAATAAGTTTCAGGACCATGGAGAGATCCGGGGCTCTCCATGGTGCTGAAACATATTCAATGAATACTATGTTACAGCTCAGCAGTGCAGCACCATTGAGATCTACTGAGCTCACCATGGTGCTGAAACATAGTATCTATTCAATTCGTTGCCGAATGGAAAAAAAAGGCTCGTTGGTTTAAAATAAATTAGGAACAATAAAATTTCACCAAAAAAATCCTGACAATGCCTTAAAAAAATCCAAAAAATAAATAGAGACTTTTTACTGCAAGTGAAAAAAATAAACAGTTGAATAAATTTTTAATAGAAAGGGGAATATTTTTTACATTGAAATCTATGGGATTCTCCTGTTTAAACCTGTTCAACTGAACCACCAAAAATCAGGGCATTTCACTGACAATAAAATTTGTGGTGTTCACTCGGCATTCTCTGAATAGATTAACTATCACTTCTCTATGGGGAATTGAACTGCACAGAACGGCACCATGGCGAACTGAACCACCAAAAATCAGGGCATTTCACTGACATAAAATTTCCCCAAAAATATCCTGAAAAATGCCTAAAAAAATGAAAGACTTTTTGCTGTAAGTGAACAAAAAAACGGTGTAATATATATTTACTTAAAACCTTTTTTTTTTTTAGCATTGAAACCTATAAAAGAGAACACTATAGTTTTCAATGTTAAAAAAATCCCCCGTTCTTATTAGTTTGAAATCATTTTGTTCCCTTTTTGTTTCTGCTTTGGGTCATTTTCGTTCCTTTTTTTTTGTTTAGGATTATTTTCGTTCTGTTTTGTATAATTTCGGATATCTTTCAGATCATTTTGCCTCCCGATATCTCGTTTAGTTTTTGTTGTGCTACTGCGATTTGTGTTTTCGGCTGATTCGTATTTTCAGATGGCCGATTTTTCTGGAACTGGAAAACAAACGAAAATGGGGATTTACGTTTGAATTCAGAACGGAAAGAAATGCACATGTCTAGAAAGTAAGACCCCACGCCAAACCGAGCTGATGGAGCATTGTGGCAGCAATAGTAGGTCACAGAAAATGATGAGATCTTCTCTTGACTTGCAACAACACCGTTAATATCCATATTGGTGCGTTAAACATGATTTACATGGATTGCCAGGGTCCCGATGCTTTCCTCTCTGCTTTTACAAGCGTCTATATTTAATTAGCGCCATCAACCTTATAACAGCCTTGTGGTTTCAAAGATCAATTGACATAAGTATTTGGGATAGCAAATTCAATTTAAAATGCTTTCATCATATCACAGTCTGGTAGCTTGTTAAAATTGATTAATTTGCCCCTTTTTTTGCCTTGTTTTAATGTTTATCAATCATTAAAGCCTTAACGTCTCATAGAGCATTAACCCCTATATGGCTGGAACTGGGGGAAATGTCCAGGAAAGGGAATGATTAGTCTCATAATATATAGGTAATTGCTATCTATATATGTATTTTTATATTTACTTCTCCAGGTATTCTTATACATCTCATTACCAAGTCTTCTCACCCCTTCCTAATGATGATCTAGGCCAGGGCAATCCTCCATCCTTTACCTGTGCAAATGGGAATGGTCAGTCACTGACTAAACCAGTCCATAAATATTTAAATACTGTTTAATTTCCTTGTAAAAAGCCCTGTTAATCATATATACAAAAAAAAATCCTGAGAAACTGTAACGTGTCCTACTTTCAAACATTATTCGTAGAAATATGCTCTGGAATAGCAGAGAATAGAAATACAACAGAAGAAAGAAAAGACTAAAGTAAAAAAATCCAAATGAAAAAGTGATAACACATGCAACTATTTAAATACTTGGCAAATCCAAAAGGAAATGTTGTAATCCTCCCCTCCACCACACCCCTTGTATATAATGTTCATATTCTTATGTGCAATAACTATCTTTCACAAGAGGGCAGTGTTTGCTAATGTTTCAGATTGTTCTTGGTGTCACTGTCTGAATAAAGTACCTGTATGAGGTGTTGCTCAGGGGTTGTGGAGGGACACTGGGATCTATTTGTTCCTAGTGTTCTTCTGCGTTTTGACAGAAAAAGAGGTGTATTGCACTGACCTCTGCACAATGGGATCAGGCGTAAATATATTTTTTCTTTAGTCTATTTAAATTGCAAAAGCAGAATCACTGAACACCAAGCTCTGAGAGCCAGTCATCTTTAGGAATATCATCTCGCTAGAGAACAGTGAGTAATTCTCTCTAATATAAGATATTCCTTTTCTTTACCTGCTTCACCCCCTTCTCCTCCCAGGAGGTCCCATTGTTTGAAGGTCCCATTCCCTGTGCAGTTATTTGATCTGTCATTTTATCTGTTTGGTTGTATTCATGAAGGGGGTTGTTCCTTGACTGTGTAGCTGTGTATCTGTGTGAATAAAGAGTCTGCTTTTGAATTTCAACAGTCTGCATCCTTCTTTCAGCTGCGGTTAAAGTTTGGGTGGGTTGTTAGGGAAGATTCTCTGGTGACAGTGGGGACTGTTTTAAAGGGGAGAGAGCCTGCTGATGGAGGTACTCATTTGGGGTACAGCCAATGCGTTATAGTCTGCATAGGACCCTTCATTTTTTTGTTACTGATGGTCTTGTCAAGAGCATTTTGATCAATATTTAACTTCTGCTTTTCCCAATGGAAATATGAATAAAAAAACTGCACAAAACAAATTAGCTTTAAGCAGGAGTCGAGTGGGGACAAAGTTCCTTTGCCATTTCTCCACATGAAACAAGTTCCATTTCTGCCCACATGATAGGACTGTTCGATTCAGCTCAGACCTGATCAGAAATTGTCCAAAAAATTGGCAATTCAGATTGAATTCCGAATTGCTGATGACCAAACTGAATTGTTCTCCAAATAGAAAAATTCTAATTAATCCCGATATACATATATATATAATCCCCCCCCATTATAAACGTTCAGGTCGAAATAAGTAAGATTCGGATTTAATCAAAATTGGGAAAAAAAATAGGCTAGGGTCACCATTTGTTTTTTTTCTAAGTCTAGCCCTAACTCTAGCACAAACCTAACTCTAGCACAAACCTAACTCTAGCCCTAATCTAGTCCTGACCCTAATCATATGACACAGAGGAACTGTGGCTCCAAGCCTAGCCCTAATCTAACCCTCCTAAATTTAAACCTAACCATAGGCCTAACCCTAACCCTAAACTAACCCTACCCCTGACCTTAGCCTCCTAACCATTTTTTTTAACATATTATACATAAAGGTTCAGAATATCAGAAACATCTGAATATATTGGGTTTTTCTGATATTACAAATTGGTTAAATACCGAAATATTGGAAGCTTCTAAACCTCTGAATCGGCTGATTCCGATTATTTCCAAATCTGATATTTTTGGATTCCTAACCAATCCAACACAAGACAAAATGTTAAGTGCTGCACATATCTACTGTCAGTGCTTTTATTTATGTTGAATCATGTGTGGTTTTGTTGTCACAAAATATGCAATATTTATCATTATTGTTAGCTTCATAATTCCCTACAACCCAGTATAGGGATACAGTTAATTTCACATTTGAGTGCTAGTGGTTGGTTAAATGTGAGCTGACAAAGTGTAATTGGGGCCAGAAATTTTGAGTTCCCGACTTATTTATTAGGACTTGCGCCTGTCTTTGAGGTAAAAACATGCTTTATAAATGTGTTAACCAATGAAAAACATAATAAATTTATACACAATATACGACAGAGGCTGAAATACCCAACGTGTATCTTTCAATTGTTTTATATTCACGCGGAGTCGCTCTGCTGGAATACTTTAAAGCATCGGAAAAAGGTTGCTGTGTTTGGGGATTTTTGTCACAATAATTAACTTCTAAACCAAGCTAGAAAGTAAAGGAAAAAAAAACACAACAAAAAAGGGAGAGGAGACCGCTACATGGAAATGAGTCACACCGACTTATCCGATGGAATGAGGAAATCTGAAGAAAAAATAAATATGAATATATTCATGTGAATTGTCTGTAGTGCTTATTTATTGCCAGGCTCAGGCAAACAGCCAAATGCAATTCAGACTTAAGTAATAGCTGTAAAGTGATCCACACTCATGACTGGTTCTGAATTCATGATATAAACATCTCCATGTTACTGCGAGAAGGGCTGGAGTTGCGGAATTTACAGGATCATGCATATTATATGCTCGTTTAATGTAAATGACAGCCGGCTTCGGCATAGGCTGGGGTCAGATGAACGCACGGGCAGCCGCACTTTATCACGGCTGTAGTAGCAGCAAATGACGGCCAATGTACGAAGTACGACCGCACAAAAGTGCGGCCGCGCAACACAAGCAGCAAACAAATGCATTTTTTTCGAGAATGTGATACCGCTAGTACTGAAGTACAGAGTGCGCTGCGTCCTCTAGCGGCACGTGTGCGTGATTAGGAGACGTCAGACGCTGCTCATGTCCGGCCAATATAACGTCCAGACGCAAAAAGTGTTTTATTGAGGATCCGTACAAAATCACGGACGTAAATGCGCATCGTATGACTGCTATCGCGTATTCCGTGAAAAAATACGTCCATTCGTTCGAACGCACTTTTTCACGGACGACGCAAGAAATGCGTTTGTCTGACCCTAGCCTTAGATGGCAGTGGTGGAAAAACCGGCAATTATATTTAATTTGACCCCACGCTGCTGTGGTAATAATGAATACCTGGGGATTTTTTTTAATGACAAATTTACAGGTTTTTGGGCAAAAATAACAGTTTCCAATTTTTTTTTTTTTTAAGCCTGTTTTATTTCCTAATAAAGCTTTTTTGCTGTGGTAAATATTGATCGATCACCGGTTCGAAGGACATGTTTATTATTCTTGCATTAGTTTATGGTCACAATAAGACATAATGATAACCCAAGAAATATTGAATATGTAGTGTAGACGTATTTTTATACGTCCTGTTTTTGGGTTTAATCCCTATCGGTTTGGGGATCTCTCCAAATTTCCACTACCTCCATTTGAGGTTGTGGGACTGTTTTAACCGTAGTGTAAAAGGGCTAAAGCAAACTCTAAACTGTACAATTTTGAATAGTGTATTTATCTGACATAATGTATAAAACTAAAAGTGGATTATACCCCAAAAAAGTGTTGCAAGTTATTTACACCTATGGCAGACCTCAAAATTTCCACTCGCCTGCTCACATTTGGTGAATGGAAGTTAAGTGAGGGCGAGTTCAGGCAGACTAACCCATCAGGTTGGTAGGGGCCCGTTCAGTGGGCCGTCGCCTTCTTAATCCTCAGCTCCAGTATCGGACTCTCAGAGTCCGAATCTGGAGCAGTCTGATCAGCGCTGCAGAGTGCCTCCCACACTCATAACACCAGCCGCTGCCCCTGCCTTGTGACCTGTGAGAATCGTGGGTCGCCTGCCCCACCCACATGATGCGTCGCAGAAGAGGAGACAAGGGCACCTTCAGCAGCGGAGCCAGCCTGGGCCCGGATCATGGAAGGAGGACAAACCAGCCGAGGGCCCGTGAGCGATTACTAAAGAATGAGGGGGGTGTAAAATGAATGAGGGGGCATGGGGGTGTAATAAAGAATAGAATGGGCCGGGGTGTAAAAAAAAAAAGGACGTGGGACTCTGTGATATGCTCATACACAGTGCACATTACTGGGAGTTATGTTACTGTGGAACTGGTGGCGAGTAACTCTTAAGGCCTGGCTAGTAGCTTGAGACTTGGAATTTTGAGCCCTGCCTATAGGATATTTCTAAATACTGGCTAGAGTACTGCGCACTATGCATGTCCTGACTGGGCTACAATGAAGCCAGGGAAGAACCTTGGACGTGGACTGATGGCCGTGGGGCCCGGGTAGAGCCAATGGGCATTGACTCTGTTGTGACAGCATGTCAGTAATCAGGCACCCAGGGTGAAAAGAAACTTGGGAATTCTAAAACTGGAAGTTCTGGGTTAATAATTTGATGGTTGTGCAGGATCTAGAGCTGGAACACCTGACTGCAAGTGAGGTACCGCTAGACAATGCAGGCACGTCCAGGAAGTTTAATCCGGACCGAAACACGAGGAAGACACTGACGCCAGAAAGAGGGTAATGGATTAAGGACTAATTGGGACTGTATTTAAACACTGAACAGACATGGGATATTATCCTTGACAAAGTCTACCAAGACGAAACGCGTCAGCTTGTTAGAGACCACTGTTTTAATATTTTATTTACTTTTTAATAAATATAATTCTTTTACTCATCCCGTCTAGAGTGTGGCTATCCGTATGGAGATTCCAAACCACTTTGTGAAGACGTGCAACATCTCGGAGAAACACTTGAGGGCTGTCTGGAAGTTCAGCGGCAGAGAAGAGAACTGGGAGCTGATTATATATGATGGGCTTGTGATATTCTAAAATCCTGTGAGCGAATTTTAAGCAGGGGTGCTCTATCAGTATATATTCTGGATGGAGTTCCTAACATGCTCCTGAATCCAAAATGATCCTGAGGTGATGCTATACTGCCTACCCCAGGGAACCTAGGGGTATTTAAAGGGATTTCTACACTAGAAGCAGCTTTGCTTTACTGTGTTTGCATCCTATCACCTTCAATTGGGTCATCAGCAACTACCGAGACATGTTGAACGACATATACTCATTTTCAGTCATTATTACCCTGTAACTATTTCAATTTTTTTCATTTGTCACATTTTAAGAAGCCATCCTTTAAATTGAATATAGGGACATTTTACCCGGGGGTCTTCTCACCTTTCCTCCCGACAGAAACCCAAGGCACAATAAGGATATTAATTGGCTTTGTGTGATGAAGTCATCCTTCTACAGCTAACAGATAATATCTGTGTAACTTGGATATGTGTTGAGTGACCTCAGCTATCAATCTGGTTTACACACACAGGAGAAGCCAAGATAACTAACACATTATCATGTCGTGACCACTTAGAAAGGCTTTCAAAAATAATAAGCACATTTGCACAATAGATTTGGAAAAATCCCACAATATTCCGAAAAGCAAGAACAAGTTCTGTTTAACAAAGACATTCAGTTCACTCTGTTTCTCTCTGCAAATTTGCCGACAAATATGACAACGACACAACTGAATGTGTTGATATTCATGTACAATCATATATAAAGCAGCTTTATGTTTCTTATCAACAGGGGTTTCAGCTATTGTAGGAGGCAATTCCCCTTCACAGTGAGTCTGACATATACTGTATATATATATAATATACACAGTATATACACATACACACACACTATCTCACAGAAGTGAGTACACCCCTCACATTTTTGCAAATATTTTATTATATCTTTTCATGTAGCAACACTGAAGAGATGACACTTTGCTAGAATGTAAAGTAGTGAGTGTACAGCTTGTATAACAGTGTAAATTTGCTGTCAATATAACTGTCTCAAAATAACTCAACACAAAGCCATTAATGTCTAAACCGCTGGCAACAAAAGTGAACATTCCTAAGTGAAAATGTCCTTCCCTGGTGTCAAGTGACTCGTTAGTGTTACAAGGTCTCAGGTATGAATGGGGAGCAGGTGTGTTAAATTTGGTGTTATCGCTCTCACTCTCTCATACTGGTTACTGGAAGTTCAACATGACACCTCATGGCAATGGACTCTCTGAGGATCTGAGAATCTGAGAAAAAGAATTGTTGCTCTACATAAAGATGGCCGAGGCTATAAGAAGATTGCCAAGACCTTGAAACTGAGCTGCAGCACGGTGGCCAAGAAAATGCAGCGATTTAACAGGACAGGTTCCACTCAGAACAGGCCTCGCTATGGTCGACCAAAGAAGTTGAGTTCACGTACTCAGCGTCATATCCAGAGATTGTCTTTGGGAAATAGACGTATGAGTGCTGCCAGCATTTCTGCAGAGGTTGAAGGGGTGGGGAGAGGGGTCAGCCTGTCAGCTCAGACCATACGCCGCACACTGCATCAAATTGGTCTGCATGGCTGTCGTCCCATACGGGAGCCTCTTCTAAAGATAATGCACAAATAAGCCCACAGACAGTTCGCTGAAGACAAGCAGACTAAGGACATGGATTACTGGAACCACATCCTGTGGTCTGATGAGACCAAGATAAACTTATTTGGTTCAGATGGTGTCAAGCGTTTGTGGCAGCAACCAGGTGAGGAGCACAACGACAAGTGTGGCTTGCCTACAGTCAAGCATGGTGGTGGGAGTGTCATGGTCTGGGGCTGCATGAGTGCTGCCGGCACTGGGGAGCTACAGTTCATTGAGGGAACCATGAATGCCAACATGTACTGTGACATACTGAAGCAAAGCATGATCCCCTCCATTCAGAGACTCAGCCGTAGGGCAGTATTCCAACACGATAGCGACCCCAAACACACCTCCAAGACGACCACTGCCTGGCTAAAGAAGCTGAGGGTAAAGGTGATGGACTAGAACTGTATTCAACTGTCAATTCGCCAGTATTTGGTAAATCAACAGCTGAGTGAATAGACAAACTGGCATGAAATTGCACCATACTGTGAAATTCGCAGTTCGGTGCAATTCGGTGGCAAGTTTAACCCTTACTGAATAACCCCTACAGTGGTCCTTTGGACCCCGTATCTGCAGTTTCATACACCTCCAACATCAAATGAAATATCATTGGAAAGGCTGGAGCCTGGCCAACGTGTCAAGATCTGTGCCTGTTCGGATCCATACCTGCATCAGTACCTGCATGTAGGCAGCTACATGAAAAGTGCTGCCCTCCTGCTCAGTACCAGAAACAGTTAAAAGCACCCACTACAGGTCACGTGACACACCCATGAATTAATGCACCACATCTCCCCCCGACATTGCTCCAGTATTGTAGCTCTTATGCTCTGTCAAGACGTGTATAAACCTGCTCCTGAAGCCCTACCTATTCCCTCAGCCTATTCCTCCCTCAGTACCCTCTCCTGGACCCGTGTGTCCTTCCAAGATTGTAGTACCTGTCTCCTAGACCCCTGCTCTGCTTCAGACCCTGTTACCACCTGATGATCTGACCATACTCCAAGCCTCCTGGTAAACCCTCCTGCATTCCTGTGTCTGATACCCTTCTGTGTACTTCAGCCCCACTGTGTCTCTCACCACTCCCAGTCAGCAAGATCAACCGCGTACTGGGCTCATACCACCAAGGCCGGTACACCACCGGTGCTGATCCGTGACAAGGTTGCTGACCACTGCCATATACCAGGAATTTTTTTCGTTGATTTACTTCCACAAACTATGATTGTTTTGAAGAATTATAGAAATAAAAGCATCACCGGTAAATTGTTTTATTTCAGTGTTGCAGATCACAAAAAATACTAATGTCACTAAAAAGAACCAAACAAACAAAAACACAACAACTGAGCTCTAATTAGTAAATATGCAAATAAAATGGTCCCTTTGCCGTGCAGTGAATGGAGCATCTTGTTCTTTCTATGTGAGTGGTTTCATTAATATAAATTCTTGTGATTGATGCTTAATTGTGATTGAATGAATGTTATTATTCATCTCCATGTGTTGCGTTCTTGCCCTTTCATTACAGGGGACTTTCCGCCAGATGCTTCAATCTTCTGTTCATTTTTCTACTGCTGCAGCTACAATAAAGATGACTGAAAATTACATATGCGTCGTGCCAATCGGATATCTCCTGTCTGATTATAAGACTGTCTGTTTCTACCTCCGGTTAGAACTGAACGCAGGCAACGTTGTGTCAATCAAAGAACAAGATGGACGGGCTTATTTAATTACTTTGAGTTACGCAGCCACGATGTAAGATGCCGAGATGTTGTGTTACACCTGCTTAGAAATGCAATTAAATCCACGAATTAAAAAAAGGAAAGGAAACCCTGCTTGAGCACAGATGAGTCAGTGTGCTGCTTTGTGTCTAAAACAGAAAATGACCTTTGGGAAAGCATGTCCCGTCTTGCAAGAACATCCATTGTTAGTTTGAATATTCAATCAAAGCAGTCATTTGGTGCTCTTCCCTGAATTGTTTGCCCCCTACAGATGAGAAGTGGAAACGGGGACCTTATAACCGAGAGCCATTGAATCTGGGGTTAATCCCCCTCTCTTTATAAACTAGCTGGAGTCAAGGGAAACGCCAGATCTTAACGTGCTGCTCAGAACATTCCATGAGCTTTATATGATGTAAACACAATCACACAATACCTTTTGGCAGGGCTCAAAATTTCCACTCGCCCACAGTAGAAAGTCAGACCACTAAATATACAGCCGCTTGAGTTTTTCACCTGTCACTTTATAGGGGCCCTCATACAGACTAAACTAACAGTATAAGGATAGGGCAGCGTTGTGGGCAGGTGGTGTGGGGAAGATAATGGATGGGATCACACATGTTGAGTAGCTTTGTCCTGACTAATAGCTTAGAACTTGAAATTACTTTTATTTTGGTTGAATGGGACCACATGGATCAACCTTGGCAAAGGCTCTTGCCTTACGATATTGGGTTCTAGTCAGAGAGGAGAGATCACATGTGATGGGCACGCATCTAATTTACCTATATAACATTGTATGGAAGGTCACTGGTAACTGGGTTGAGTAGAGGTAACATCACTGCTTTATAACCGTGGAGACACAGGTTCGATCCCAGCAAGAGCACCTCTCCAGTAAGTATCCTTGGGCAAGACACCTAACGGCACATACTCGCCACCCAGGACGTACTTGAAAACAAGAGAAATCTCAATGTATCCTTCCTGGTAAAACACTTTCTCAAAAAAAAAAAAACTTCCATGATTTGCCATGACAATTTAAAACAAAAACAAGTAAAATGAGTTTGATTTGGATGGAAGTAATCTTAGGGTTCTTGGCTGTAAACATTGGAGAAACAGAGTGATTTGACGAAGGTAGTCTTGCTCAGACAGGTTGCTCCCGGAGGGGATGAAGAACTAAACTGTAATGTAACAAGAACATCTCCATTATCTATTGCTTCATTAACTACTGATACTATAAGGCTCTCAGGTGGATAAAACATCTCGATCCATATTTAGTCAGAGAGTAATGTCTAAATCGTGATACAAAAACCTCAAGTGCACTATCGCGTA
This sequence comes from Leptobrachium leishanense, assembly GCA_009667805.1. NCBI lineage: Eukaryota > Metazoa > Chordata > Amphibia > Anura > Megophryidae > Leptobrachium > Leptobrachium leishanense. Next base: position 30,223,857 of record CM019072.1, on the reverse strand, counting down.
CCCTGAGGTAAAACTGGATGCTAAGGGGAAAAATTTGTGTTCTTTAATTTCTCCTTAGCGTTCTGGTTTCTGAGGCAGATCACGGTGCAGGCGCCGAGTCCGGCAGCCTGGCCCTTAGCGATCACTAAGGTCGCGGATGCTGGGGACAGCGCTACAGCGCCGTTCCCATCATCCCCACCATGGAGCCCCATAGGACACCTTGGAGGATCGTGCTGCCAGGTCACATGGCTCTTGCGAGATCCTGCTGGTTGACGGAGGGAGACAGGGGACTTTCTTCCCCCAGTCTCCCTCTGCTCTCGACGGCCAGAAGCAGTGGATTGTGCCGCCGTTTTTGCAGCTAGTTGACGCTAGTGTTAACTTTAAGGAGGTGATATAGCCCAAATGTCCAAGCAGGTACAGTAACAGTAAAAGAGGGTATGTGTGGAATATATGTATACTCATAGTGTGATATCCTATCCCCACTGTATGGAACGGAGGCAACAAATTTAGGCATAAGTTGAAAAAATCACAGGAGGGATGGGGTCGCGCCTATTCCCCGATGGGGCGCCTGCAACCACCAAATGTATCCAGCCCAGCAACATGTATAAAACATAGCAAGGAGAAAAAATGTCGTCATCTGCGCTTATTCCCATTATACCGTGTGAAACAAAACGCAATTAGAGGCTTTGGTTTCTGTTAATGGCCATTAAAAGAATAAGCTCCCCCGCCGAACGTCAAGGCACCTCTAGTGAGAGGGTGAGTCCTATCCAAAAAATTAAATCACAGGCTGCTGTGTAGCCAACCATGGCCCCTATTACACGCTTATAGCAAATGCGCTCGTGCAGCGCAATTTTTTTGCGCACGCCAAAAAACGTTAGCGAGCAAATTACCGCGGTAGTACGCTCCGAGCACAGTTTTTCAGCCTTCAACTTTTTACGTGTGCAAATCCGACGCGCAAATGACCGTTGCCTGCAGGAATCGGTGGGCACGCTGTTTTTTCACGGGATTCAGCCAATCAGAATTAAGAACCACCATTTGCTAGGATTCGGTTGTTGCGCCTGTCAAAGTCAATCTGCGTATATGTGCTGCAAAAAAAATAAAAAATTAAACAATTTATTAATTTTATTGTTTGGGTATGTGTAGAATGTGTAACTGTACTGTGCTGTATTTTTTTTTTGTGCAGGTTCATTTAGTTTCGGCCAGAATGTTCAGATTGTAAGATAACACCAGGTTTTCAAAGACGTTACGATACTTCATGCAAACGTCGTTCGTACGACGTTGCGCGAAGATCGTAATACCATCCGCTCCAACGTATTCGCGCTGACAATGGTAAGTATGGGATGCGCGAACGCACTTGCGCTGGCTTGGCGCAGGGTCAATCGCGGTAGACGATAATGCACATCGTTTGTGCGAACGTCGTACAAAGACGTTCCGCGCAAATGGTTTTGTCCTCGCGCAAAGCGTGTAATAGGGGCCCATAACTTGCCCATGCTGCTTGTCAGTCATGAGGTAGACTGGTGGGATTTAATTTAAGCTCCCCCAGAAACAAAATCCGCCTTGGGATCCAAAAACAAAGACACGGAGTGGAACAGCTGCAATGATGACTTGGCTGGAGGTACATTGAAACATACATAGTACAGGAGGGGTGGGGTCGCTCCTATTCCCTGATGGAGCGGCTGCAACCACCAAATGTATCCAGCCCAGCAACATGTATAAAACATAACAAGGAGAAAAAATGTCATCTGCGCTTATTCCCATTATACCGTGTGAAACAAAACGCAATTAGAGGCTTTGGTTTCTATTAATGTCCATTAAAAGATTAAGCTCTACCGCCAAACGTCAAGGCACCTCTAGTGAGGGTGAGTCCTATCCAAAAAAATGAAACCACAGGCTGCTGTGTAGCCAACCATAACTTGCCCATGCTGCTTGAAAGTTGAAAAAAGGCATACGATTATACCTTTCATTTCAATAGCAGAAATGAATATGGTTGACTTAAGTAAAAACACAAAAAATTGCGTGTAAAACCTAATTTTTGCATACCTTTTTAACCCCTTCCCTGCTGAGCCATTTCACGTCTTAAAAAAAACACATTTTTCTTTCATTATTGTTAATTTTTTTCTTTACTTTAAACATGGACAAGTTTGGTATCATTGGAAAGGCCATGCTCTGGCCTTTCTAATGATACCAAACATGACCCTGCTAGCTGAAAACAGTCGGGAGATATCGGGGTTCAAAGGAACCCCTATCTTCACCCTTATATTTCCTTAGGAGTCAATGAGGACGTTCCCCACACGTCCTCAGCGGTGAAAGGGTTAATGATTTGTGTGCCCACTGGAGGGAAAACGAAAGACTCTGTAAGATAACACTCCTGTCAACCTGTATTACTATAAAGAAGCTGCAAGGAACAGCCCCCAACCTCACTGTAACAAAACGTTACACAAACTTTACTGCTGCATTACAACAGCCAGAGTGAGGGCAGAATACGTGGAGAGCTCTGGGGTCACTCACTGCTGTACAGGGATAAGATACATGGACAGTCGGGATGAGCTGTTCGGGTTCGGACGCTCTTCACCGCTCTCTGAATAACCCTGACAGGGTTATTCAGAGAAAGGTGAAACTCAGGAGAATGACTGGAGAATGGAAAATTCTAGGTCAAAATAGCCGAACCAGAAAAATTCTCCCATTTATCTCACTTTCCAAATCGGCTTTTTGGTCTAGAAGTTTCCATTCTCCTGCTTTTCACCGTCAAAAAATCAGTAAACTTTTTCTGCGTGTCCGAAAATGTCTCCTTTTTTCATACAGACTGCCGCCCCAAGCAGTCGTTTATGGATAGATTAAAAGAAAAGCATTTACCGTCATTTGAAATGTCATTTTTTGGTTTTTACATATTTCTATACATCCTAGAAATCCGCCACTTCACGGGCAGGTTATGGTGACCTCCTAGGCACGATATTTGAAGGAATTATTCATTTTTATTTTTAACCCTTAGGCTGGGGTCAGACGAGCGTGATTTCTACGGACTGTACGTCCGTGCAGTACGGACATCGTCAGTACGGATGACGCAGTAGTGGTCACACAGTCCGTTTTTTCACTGAAGTTATTTTTTGACGGATGTAGGAGGGGAAAATAAATTACAATGAAAAAACATTCTGTCCGTCAAAAATGCTGGACGTATAAATGCAGTCCGTCTGACCACGCTCCATCACTCACACACAAAGCTATGCAGACGTTGTGGACGTGGCGCACTCCGCACGTCCGTCCTAGCAGTATTACGTTCTTGCCTAACCTGCGTCCGTTTGCCGCGGCCGTTGTGCGTCCGCAGTTCAGTGCGGACGTACTTCATGTGTCAGGCTCCAATAGACTTACTTTCATGCTATCACGGACGTACTTTTAGGCGCAATCACGGACGTGAACACTACGCTCGTCTGACCCCAGCCTTATTTCATGGAAAACTCACTGTCCCTTTAAAAACGTTTTTTTTAAAAACTTTTTGTCCTTGTTTTTGTCCCCCAGGGCACTACCCGGACCCCCATACATCTTTTATGGCAAATATGTAGCATATATGCCCTCTTGGAGGGCGCTCCAAACAACCGAATTTTCAGCCCCATTGACTTGCATGGGGGTTCGGGTTCGGGTTCGGTCCCGAACAAATGGGAAGTTCGGGTTCGGGCTCGAACCGAACTCGGGGAGTGTTCGGCTCATCCCTAATGGACAGCTAGTTCTCAAAATCATGGCTGCGGCTTTTTCCCTGCACTACGGTGGCCCTGTGGTCAGGTGCAAGACTGTAGCAAAATTACAGTTTCAGCGGGCGCAGTGCATTGTGGGATGTTTTGCGGTCGAAGAGACTATGAACATCTGAAAAGTTTGATGTTCGCCGAACACATGAATGGCCAACGTTCAAATCGAACTTATGTTCGAATCGAACCGGCATCCCATCCCTAGTGATCAGGAGGTCTGTACAAAAATCGTGCATCACACCATATGACATGGCAGGTCTCTATATATAATTTATTTATTAATTTATAAAGGGCCACATTACACTCTTAACGCAAACGTTACGCCGTTAACACCAGCCAAAAAAATTTAAAAGACAAATCACATACTCACCTCCTGTCCCGTGGCGAGGACCGCGGCTCCGTCCGCCTCCTCCATCCAGCCGGAGCAGGGAGAGACTGGGGGAAAAAGTTCCTCAGTCTCCCCCTGCGCATCACTATGCCGACCGGCCGGATCTCGCGTGGCGAGATCTGGCAGCTCATGTGACCGCCGGCGTCTGGCTCAATGGAGTCCTATGGAACCCATCGAGTGGATGCCTGTGGCGGCACTTAGCGCCTAGCGCATAGCGTGCGGTAACAATGCGGGCAGCTTTTAAGCGCCTGCATTGTAATCCTACGTTAAAACGGGTGCAGTTTTTTCTTCCTACAGTCCCCGTTTTAGCGTGGAGAAAGTAATGTGGCCCCAGGTTGGAAAGGTGAAGGGTGCGTCTAGATTCCAGCGACGACCAGTTTAGCTCTTTTAAAATGTCACAATGGTGGGTCATGTAGTTACATTGTAGCACAAAGCAATAATAATAATGCAACCACTTCTACGGACACATACTCCATAAATCCGGTTTTCCTACAGAAAATCGTGGTAAAGTGATGGTAACACCATCTACACCTCCATCAACCTACCGTATTAGAGGAATGCAGATAAAGTGATTCAGATTGCTTCTATAGCTTCACCCTTTTCAAAGTAATCATTTAAGAGCCCGATCAATGTCTGTCAACCTGGTGCGCGTAGATCCTCCACCCCCCCCTCCTGGTTTGCTTATGTACACTATCTCACTGTCTTCAGCTTCCCATTTATTAGAAGTATCTAATGAGATCCTAATGATGCTCTGTAAACTTCAGCAAACAGATATTGAGCTGTATAATCAGCAAACTGCTCGCCAAAGTTATTATGGCCTCTTCTCTAATGTATTGGAAAATTGTATTGGAAAGTAATGATCAATTTTTTTTTTTTTTAAGCCAGTGAATAATTGGAAGCTACAGCAGCCCAGGTCCGCGTTTTCAGAATGCAGATATGTCAAGCTATTTAGATATACGACGATGCTCGCAATGCAATCCGTAACCAAGAAGACGGATAGAGAAGCAAAAAAACCCACCAAATTCAGATTTGTTTCCCCAGGGTGCCCAAAAAAAATTATGTTCAAGAGTTAAAGGGACACATGTTTTTTGACAGATTGCGCAGTGTCAAATATTTCAATCCCAAAAGTAAAACTAATTAGCTTACAGAGAAGCACTGACAAGCTGAGAAGAGCATAACGATGATTATCTGTTTGAAGCAAAACAAGTGCGGGTGGGGGGGAGCCATTTTTTACTAATACGGGAAAAGAATTGTCATTTCCATGTAGAGTTGCAGACTCCGAGTGGAACATCAAGACACGCAAGAGGAAGATTACAAAACTGTTGACGTCTGGAGATCAGAAGAGCTTTTGTTTTGCTTTTTTCCTTTTTTGAGCAAAAATGTGCTAAACTGACGTTTTACTTTATTTCTGTGAATTTTCTGAATTGCTTTAGAAGGTTTGATGTGTTTTATGAAACAGTTAAATGAATGAGATGTTGCCGGAATATGGGTTGGAAGGCAGAGGTCGTTTTTCATGATGTAAGGGTAGAAAGTAGGTTAGAATACATAATTAAGGGGCAACATTAATTATTTATTAGATTACATAATTAATTCAGTTTGAATTAATTCATTTTATTTTTTTAGACTATAAACTTATGCATCCTTCTATAACTATTTATCGTTCTTTCTATCCCTTCTGGCTGATAGCTATTTCTCACAATATTACATTTCTCTGGTTTTCTCGGTCGGCTGTTGTTCTTTATAGTTCTTGATATCTTTGCGATCATGGTCTGCTCATGTTTTGAGATGACATCAATGATTAATAGTATTGGTAATAAATAAATGGCTGTGCTGACCGGTTTTCCTTTCAGATTACAAATTGATCTTTTTTGATGCAATATCACAAATGGGGTGGGAGGGATCGATGAGTTCCTCTCTCAGATAGACAGTAGTAGATCAGTTTCTTGGTGTGCTTGTCGCCCTTTGCTTTGGAAGTGAAATTGGATGTCTTCCTGTACATGTGTTTCAAATTAACTTCATACCAGATGATATTGAATGGATTAGCAGTATGACACCTGACCAAGTCCTCACCCTACTGGATGAAATTCTTCTTGGAATTGGAAGTGGACAGCTATTGGCTCTCTACGGCCAAGCTTCCCTAGTGGAATGAAGATCAAGCTGCAAGTACCAGCGAGGAAATTGCCGAATGTAAGTCGCTGGGGGGGTACCCAGGTATCACCAGCGTTTTTAGATGTTGCAAACACATTCGAACATTGCTGGTGTTTGCACTCCAAAAATCTCAGTCGTTTCAGAAAAGTTAAATCTAAAGTGAGGGACAGGAGAAGCTTCACTGCCATTTTTTGGATTGAACTTAACATAGGTTTTTATTGGGGCTGCTACTTCGACAAAAAATGGAGCTACCTAAAGAACCTCTTAAGAACTAAGGCAGCACAGCCGAACCACAATATTCACGCTATTACTAAGTAACTAAGTCATGGGCAAAAGTTGAAAGTACAATTATTCGAGTACGGCCGAAACAAAAAAGGATAAAAGATAAGGTGCACAAGAAAAGTGTCTTCTACACATTTGAAAACATGAACCAAATTTGAAAATTGCAGAAAAACAAGCAACACCGTAAACAAAAAGCCACATTGCCAACTCCAAAGTGCTAACCATCAACCACAAGGCCTGCCCTCTCAAAAAGCCACATTGTCGACTCCAAATTGCTAACCATCAATCACAAGGCCTGCCCTCTCAAAGACATCTACAGTGGAAAGATGAACTAGCTGCTAGATCTGGCTTGGAAAATATTCAAGTCACTGGGGGGTTATTCAGATACCGAAGGTGTTTGTCGAAGTTGGTACGGGTAGTCTGAAAATCTTGAGGTCACAAATGAAGATGAAATTAGTCGAGAACAGCTGAAAGAAAAGACAAGCAAGTCACTTAAAAAAAAAAGATGTGTCTCATATACATTGGAAAAGTGCAGAAAAACATGCAAGTTTACCAAAGAAGGACACATCTCCAACACCAAAGAGCTGGCCGTCAACCACAAGACCAGGTCCACTGCAAGACAAATGCACACTTTGAGACTATTGGAATCAGTCCGTATCCTGTGTTGAAAACAGATGTACTCACACGGAAATCTTAAGTCCTGCCCATCTACAGATCAATGAGGATAGTGAACCCATGTTCGCGGCTGACAACGAGACACCCAACGGTAGAGTTTATGAGGTGATAGGCAGTGCTAAAATGTGAGGTCCTTCATGTTTTGCAAAAAGTGACTTAAAAGGCTCAACTCTGGTATTCAACCATCCCTTTCAATGTGATGACTACCTGATAACATCCATTGTGAAGAAATTTCCAGTTCTGCCTCAAAAATTGATTAAAAATATCTTTCCAGACTCAATAAAGAATTTTGGGTATTTTGTTTACTCTTTTGGAATGCTAGAAAATATGGGCCCTATTCCATGGGGGACTCTAACACGGAGACGGTAAGCGAGATAATGCGCGCCTGCAGATTTTTCCTTACTGTCTCCATGTTAACATCATATTCCAGGAAATGTTCCCCTTGCCCCAGAACAGAGCGCTAAGCTCCCTGATACCTGCAGTAGCGCTTCCGTGCCACTGTGAGTATCATCTCCTGGAGTCCATAGGACTACATGGAGGCTTGCGCTTCTGGGCCACGAGCTCTGTGCGATTTTGCTCTCGTGAGATTCCACGCGCCACATCGTGATCGGGAGACTATGATCTATTTGCTCCTGGCGAGTAGGGATGGGCCGAACACCCCCGTGTTCGGTTCGCATTTGAACTCGAACAATTTAAAAAATTCGAATTCGAACGCGAACACGATTCAAACTCAATGCAAGTCAATGGGACTCGAACATTCGAATTTTAGAGTGCCCTCCAAGAGGGCATATATGCAAGATATTTGCCATAAAAGGTGTATGGGGGTCCGGGTAGTGCTCTGGGGGACAGGAAACAAGGAAAAAAAGTAAAAAAAAAAACATTTTTAAAGGAACAATGATTTTTCCATGACATAAAGGTTATGAATAAACACGAAAAATTCCTTCAAATATCGTGCCAAGGAGGTCCTCATAACCTGCCCGTGAAGTGGCGGATTTGTAGGATGTATAAAACCATTTAAAAAGAAAAAAAAGACATTTCAAATGACGGTAAATGGTTTTCCTTTAATGTATTCATAAACAACTGCTTGGGGCGGCAGCCTGTATGAAAAGAGGAGACAGCTTAGGACACGCATAACAGGTTTAGTGATTTTTGGGCTAAATTATGGTGCCTCTTATGCAGGCTTTGGATGAAAGTAACAATAGGTGCTTTAAAATTGGGCCTTTAGTGTCGGCAACAGTGCCTTCACTCCGTCCGTAACCCCTCTGAGGTATTGTGGAAGAGTGCAGTGGTGGAGGTTTTGGGAATGCAGAAGAGATCCCCGATCTATTCAGTTACATCAGCATCAGGGGAGCGATAGCTGCTTATCCAGGACTGATTCATTTTTATAAATGTCAGCCGGTCTACAGAGTCGGTGGACAGACGCACTCTTTTGTCTGTGACATAACCTCTAGTGCCACTGAACGTCCTTTCACAAAGCACGCTGGATGAAGGGCAACCTAGAAGCTGCATATCATATTGGCTAAGTTCTGGCCAGTGATCCAATCTCAACACCCAGTAAGCCAGTGGATCATCTGCTGGAAAGGTATCCAGGTCTGCCCTTGCCCCTCGGTAGTCCTACACCATATGGTGAAGACGCTGGCAATGGGTCCCTACATTTGACGTCCCTGTGCATCGTGGACTAAAAAAATTGCAAAAAGCATCAGTCAAGCGGTCCCCTTCACCGCTCTTCTTCTGATCAACCACAGCCTCAGAAGCACCTGTGTCATCACTTGGTAACCTACCAGTGCCTGGAAAGGTGTTACACAAGTGTCACTTTAGAGTGTCCTCAAGTTGTTTCATCCTGTCCTCCCTCTGTGAGGGCAGGATGAACTCTGCAACCTTACCCTTGTATTGTGGATCAAGAAGGGTTGCCAACCAGTAATGATCCCTCTCCTTGATAGCACGAATCCTTTAGCAGGCTTTGCAGGATGTGGGAGCCCATGCAGCGTAGGTTGGAGGTGGCATTAGCTTCCGAGCCTTCCTGGTCGCTGAGGATGACCCTATCGTGCACTACCACCTCCCAGCCACGTACTAGTCCTTGGGTTTCTGGGGACACAAAACCCTCCCTTGAGGAATCCCCACCTTCAATGCCTCCACTACTTAAATATTCCTCCTTCTTCCTCATCCTCCTCCTGTCTGATCTGAGGACCCGCAGGAATGCTGTCTGCGTAAAGACTGGGGCCTTGAGAGCTAGGGAAGTCCTCCTCTTCCTCCCGCTGCTCTGCCTCTAGTGCCACATCTATAATTCCCTGCAGAGTGCACTCCAGCAGGAACACTAAAGGAATTGTGTCACTGATGCATTCACTGTCCCTGTTCACCATCCTCGTTGCCTCCTCAAATGGTGACAGTACAGTGCATGCATCCTTGATCATCAGCCACTGTGGGGGGGAACAAGTTGACCTGAACCTGTCCTTGTGCCATACTCACACAGGTACTCATTGATGGCCCTCTGCTGCTTGTGCTGATGCTGCAGCATTGCCAATGTCGAGTTCCAGCTGGTGGGCATGTCGCAGATCAGACGGTTTGTGGGAAGGTGGAATTCTCTTTGAATTTCTGCCAGGCGAACACTTGCTGGGAATGACCATGTGAAGTGGCTGCAGACTTTTCTGGTCTGGCTGAGAAGCTCTGACAGCCCTGGGTACCTAGTTAGGAAACGCAGTACCACCAGATTTAGGACGTGTGCTAGGCATGGTACATGTGTCAACTTATCCAGGCATAGGGCGAAGAGAAGGTTGTTGCAATTATCACAGAAGACCATTCCCAACTGAAGCTGGCGTGGTGTTAACCATCTCTGCGCCTGCCCCTGCAGAGCTGACAGAATTTCTGGCTCGGTGTGGCTCCTGTCCCCTAAACAAACCAGCTCAAGCACAGTATGGCATCTTTTTGCTTGAGCCATTGCGTAGCCCCTGCCACGTGTCGGTTTAACTGCAACTTCGCTAGAGACAGAGAAGGAGGAGGAGGAGGAAGTGGAAGAGGAAGAGGTGGTGGAGCAGACAGACCTCATATAAGCAGCTTTCTGGAGGCGTGGTGGATGAGCATGCTCCAGCACAGAGCCCGTCCTGGATCCCTCCCAACTGCAAGCAGAGTTACCCAGTGTGCTGTGAAGGAAATGTAACGGCCCTGTCCATGCTTGCTGGACCATGTGTCTAAAGTAATGTGCACCTTGCTGCTGACTGCCTTTCCCAATGACTCCATAACATTGTCTTTCACGTGCTGGTATAGTGCTGGAATGGCCTTCCCTGAAAAGAACTGGCGTTTTGGAACCTGCCACTGTGGTACAGCGCATTCTGCAAATTCACGGAAGGAGGCAGAGTCCACCAGCTGGAAAGGCAGCAGCTGTAATGCGAGTAATTTTGCCAAGCTGGCATTTAGATGCTGTGCAAGGGGATAGTTGGGACTACATTTTTTTCTAACGCTGCAGCAGCTGGGGCAACGAAATCTGACTGTGTTAATCTGCAGCTGATGGGATGCTGTCACATTCTGAGGAAGGACCTAGTACACCCATTACTGTAGCATCATCCCTGTCAGTGGAGGTTGTAGAGAATGACATGGCAGGACATATAGTGGGGGTAGATACAGATGAGGAGAAGGACCTACGCAAAGTGTTGTGCCAATGGGATGCGTGGCAGGTGGTCATATGTCGCATCAAGCACGTGGTACCCAAGCGTCGGATGTTTTTCCCGCGCTTGATCCTCTTCAGACATAGCTTACAAATAGCAACTCTGCAGTCTGCTGCACATGTGAAGAAGAACTCCCAGACAGCAGAGTTCCTGGACGTTTGCTTTGAGACAACAGCGCTCTGCACCTGAGCAGCTCTGACTTCTGATGCCTTGGACTGGCTACGGTTGCTCATAGAGGATGTTGTGCCTCATTTTTGTTGTGCCTCCTCCTCCTCCTCCTCACTTGACTCCTCTGTTCGATCAGGCACCCAGGGGGAGTCAGTGACCTCATCATCGTTATCACCCCCTATCTCCTCGTCACTGGAGCCAACCTGGCAGTATGCTACAGCTTCTGGGGGAACATGAGTGCCAGTTCTTTGTGTGTCACAGGAACCCCTTCCCTCAAGGCTGATTTTACTCCCTTCCTCAACCTCAGAGTTTGAATCAGAGCAATGGAGTTGCTGCGCATCCTCAAGCTGCATGCCACTGTCACTGTAGTCAAACAATTCAGCTGACAACTCCGTGTATGATAGTGAGGCTACAGTAGGAGTAGCTGTGGACATGGAGGCTGAATTAGATGTTTTGGCAGCTGAGGTGGACTGTAAACCACTACAAGCCTGGCTGGCAGAGGACTCGGAGGATGAGGATGGCCTGGTTAGCCAATCAACCAAATCCTCTATATGTTGCTGCTGCATAAGATGGCCAGCACCAGTTAGAAAGGACAAGCGTGCCCCTGCAGAGGATGCACCACATCCATGATGACCAGGGGCACAGCCTTTCTGACACAAAGGCTGCTTGCCCTCTTATCTGTGTCTGGGAGCATCTGCCTGTCCTTTTTGGTCTTTCTGACATGGTGAGTGATATATAGATTAAAGATATACAGAACTCTGATTCAACTCTGTTATAAAGATTGGAGATATGCAGAACTCTGATTCAACTCCGGTATATAGATTGCAGATATGCAGAACTCTGATTCAACTCTGTTATAAAGATTGGAGATATGCAGAACTCTGATTCAACTCTGGCATATAGATTGCAGATATGCAGAACTCTGATTCAACTCTGGTATATAGATTGCAGATATGCAGAACTCTGATTCAACTATGGTATATAGATTGCAGATATGCAAAACTCTGATTCAACTCTGGTATATAGATTGGAGATATGCAGAACTCTGATTCAACTCTGTTATAAAGATTGGAAATATGCAGAACTCTGATTCAAATCTGGTATATAGATTGGAGATATGCAGAACTCGGATTCAACTCTGTTATAAAGATTTGAGATATACAGAACACTGATTCAACTCTGGTATATAGATTGCAGATATGCAGAACTCTGATTCAACTCTGGTATATAGATTGGAGATATGCAGAACTCTGATTCAACTCTGTTATAAAGATTGGAGATATGCAGAACTCTGATTCAACTCTGGTATATAGATTGGAGATATGCAGAACTCTGATTCAACTCTGGTATATAGATTGGAGATATGCGGAACTCAGATTCAACTCTGCTATAAAGATTGGAGATATGCAGAACTCTGATTCAACTCTGATATATAGATTGGAGATATACAGAACTCTAATTCAACTGTGTTATCTAGATTAAACATATTCAGAACTCTGCTATAAGTCAGCGATTTCACCGATATTTTCCCTGCAAGGCTGCTAATGTCCTCTACTCTCTCTCTGATTCACTTCCTCTCCTGCAGGCTACAGCACCCTGATAGCTGGCAACAGGACCGAGATTCGACTCTGAATAAAGTTACAGATTAAAGATACAGATGAACTCTGATTCAACTGTGGTATTCTATGGTATCTAGAATTAGATTAAAAATATACAGATTTTCCAGAACTCTGCTATAACTCAGTGATACACCCTGATAGCTGGCAACAAGACCCAGATTCAACTCTGAATAAAGATACAGATTAAAGATACAGATGAACTCTGATTAAACTGTGGTATTCTATGGTATCTAGAATTAGATTAAAGATATACAGATTTTCCAGAACTCTGCTATAACTCAGTGATACACCCTGATAGCTGGCAACAAGACCCAGATTCAACTCTGAATAGATAAAGATACAGATTAAAGATGCAGATGAACTCTGATTCAACTTTGGTATGATATTTCACAGCCAGGCTGCCAGTTCCCTGCTATTTGCCACTGCCAACTTGTCCCTGCAAATCCAACAATCTCCTCTCTGATTCACTCCTGCAACACACACACCCTAGGGCTGCAGGGAAGCCTTACATAGTGTGCTGCGGGACTTAGCTCTGTGAGCCCATGATTGGGCAAAATTTGCCCAATTAGGACTCTGAGCCCTGATTGGCATAGTCTTGCACCTGTCTTGCATCTGACCTGTGGTCAGGTGCAAGGTTGTAGCCAATTACAAGCTTCAGGCCTGGGCACAGTGCATTGTGGTGCATTGTGGGCAAACACGTGAAAATGTTCGCCGTTCGGCAAATGGTCGAACGGCTAATGTTCGATGCGAACTCATGTTCGCATCGAACCGGCAGCCCATCCCTACTGGCAAGAAGAAGCAGTGGATCGTGCCACCCTTTTCGCTGCAGGATGAGAGGTGAGTTTGGAATTTTTAGTGGAGAGGGTTTAGAGCGTGATAAAGGATTTTGCATTTGCAAAATCATTTAGCACCAGCTTTTAGGAGGTGTTAGCATTTTTCATCCTGTCGGTAAAGGGGCGCCAGCATTTTGTAATACCTCACTTGTCGACACGTGAAAAAATAGATTGCAATCCATATGTTAAGGATAGGAGATGCTCAGTACAGTAAGCGGGTGCAAGCTGCGACGCGCAAAACGTTTTCACCCTATTCTAGCGGCAAGTTCGGACTATCGATGCCAGATGTTAAAATTACCTATGCTAGCGTTATCGTTTACATATCGAGATGCTACATTAGCACCAACTATGTAATAGAGCCCTATGTTTGTGTTTTCTTTTAACTGGTCTTCTTATTGATTCCCTCCTCCTCTCTCCATGCCATCACAGTTGAACATACCTTGATGTGATACGCCATTGAAATTAATGGGAACCATTCACACATGTGTGCAGCGCCAAAAGAATTCCCATTTAATTTAAAGTGGAGGATGAAATACATTTCTAATTCCCATCTGTGACATACGTCCTCCTACCGGAGATATTCCAGCTATTTCCTGCATGATGGATCTATTACCAGTTCTTTTTCTTTAACAGTGATTCATAAAGGAGAAGCTAAGCGACCCTACCATGGTCCTCATTAGAAATGATCAGTCGAAGCTCTTTGTGGTATAGGAACATTGATATCACAGAACATGTAGTGCACTTACTCTAGAAGAAAGGAGAATTCTCGATTAGATGCTTTCAAGAGTTTTTTTCCGAGGGAATGATGACAAAACAGCATGTCTCCTGGAGCAATGGGAACAGTATACATAATGTACTTGACATATTCACTTATTTTTGCCCGGTGATACATTGTTTTGTCAGGTCTCCTTCCTGCCTCTCCGAGTGCTCCACTTTTCTTCAAATGGAATGAATATATACAATTTTTTTTCTTATTTCGCCATACAGAATACAGTAAGCCCTCACAATGGGAGAGAGAGCAATGCAATGTATGGGTGGTGTGTAAGTGGAATGCCAAGGCAGAGGAATGATTATCCTAGGTAGAGGTAACTTGTCAAATGTTGTATTGGGTAAACTATAGGATGTCTGAGTCTGAAAATACAAATTTAAAGAGAGGAACAAGGAGGAATTTGAATGAACACAAATGTTTAAATGACGTTCAATACTCAAAAAAACTACAGAACAAATAGACGCTAGTGTTCAAATGTTTGGGGTCATTTAGCAATATCCTTATTTTCCAATAATAATCATTCAAATATTAGCTGGCACCACCCTGTCAGGTTTTCATAAGTGCAATGGAGGGCTCAGGACAAATAACTAACCCAACCCTTTAGAACACAATTCCAAAAATCCAAAATCAGGACTTTTGTGACCTTGTTTACCAAGGAAACCTACATGAAATGAGTTTGGATAATAAATATAGTCATTGACAAAATTAGAAATAATGAATTTTAAGTGAAATAATAATTTGTCCTTCAGACATTCCTTTCTTCAAAGTATCTCTGTCATAATAGGTTGGTAGGTAGGAGACTGGTATGGGGTACCTTCTAAGGGATGAGGGGAGATCAGGGTGTTCGTAGTACCCATAGGGAGAATCCAACAAGCGACGTTCTAAAAGGTCAGGGCAGGCAGTGTTCTGGGATAGGTCAAAATAGGAAGCCAAGAGTCAAGATTCCAATGAAACAACAGGAGATGTGAATAGGGCACAAGGTTTGAAGACAACTGAGCATCATCCTAGTGGAGATGTGGCTTTTTTATCAGAAGCTGTGTCCCTGTTCCTCCCATACGGGAGGGTCCCAACTGCCCCAGTGCCTCCACAGGCTAATGAGGAGGCGTAGCATCCACCTCTCTTGGAAACCACATTGGGGAGATCCAAGATGGTAAGATGGTGGCCATGACTCTATTGTGCTGCCGGAGGACGCTGAGTCCCTTTTACCTTATTTAATCTTCCACTTTAGCACCAAGCACCCCAGGCCATCAGACTGCCTCCACCATGATTGATAGATGGCGTCAAGCGCTCCTTCAGCAACTTTTCATTTGGTCATGCATCTCCCGAATGTTCTTCTTAGTGATCCAAACAGCACAAACTTAGATTTGTGTCTCAATAACACTTTATTTCAATCTTCCAATCCTCTCTCCAGGAACACCGGGGACTTGTACTTCATAAAAAATTTATTAAAACATAGACAAATAAAATAAAGTAAACCTGGCACAGCCAGGTAATCAGGACGCGTTTCGCCAAGTTGTATGGCTTCCCCAGCTGAGGAAGCCATACAACTTGGTGAAACGCGTCCTGGTTACCTGGCTGTACCAGGTTTACTTTATTTTATTTGTCTATGTTTTAATAATTTTTTTATGAAGTACAAGTCCCCGGTGTTCTGGAATTCCAAAGGGTTTTTATGGACTTAACCTGGTAATAAGTCCACAGGCGCTCCCACCTAGAGCTTGGTCTAAAGCTCCACCAAATGTTAGTTGGCATTTTATATTCTATAATTGCACTTCTGAAACAGTGGATCTACACAAGGAAGTTCGCTTGTTTTTATGTCTTTACATATACTCTATATTGGAAGAAGATTCTTTCATCGAAGGGTGTGGGTCACCTCAAAAGTAGAGAAGCAAAGTCCCCAAACGTGTCTACCCACTCAGAGCCAGTGTTGGGGCTCTATATTTGTGAGTGGAACCATCATATAATAATCTTTTATCATCAATTGTATAGTACGCTCTGCACTATTATGCTATTTGCTTCTTTTTATGTGATCCATATGGATGATGCGAATTAAGAGAACCACCATATGACCCAAGAGCGACTACCATCGCGCTAACCAGAGTTTACATACTGTCTGCCTTTTAACGTAGCTATTGTGGGGAGGTGCTTTATTAGGAAGTACAAAAGCAGCTTGAAACTCGCGGTGACGCTATGTGGCATCGCAAGTATCGGCTCCTGAAGTCCGTAGGATGCCATGGAACCCAGCGTGTTCCAGCCACGAGCTCTGCGCAAGCTCGCACCCGCAGGATCGCGCAGGAGCCGAGGATGAATCGCGCAGGGAGAACTGGGAACTCTTTTTCCCAGTCTCAATCTGCTCCCAGTGAGATGAGGCAGCGGATTGCATCGCCCCCTCTCCACCGTGCGATGAGAGGTAAGTAAAGGACTTTTTTGGGAGGGGTAATTTGTTTGTGTTAAGTGATCTTCCTTTTGCAGAATCACTTAACACCAGCTTTTAGGAGCCTGTATTTCTGTGAGAAAATACCGCCTCCAAGATAGAACATTAACAGCATTTATAAAGCACCAACAGATTCTGCAGCACTATACAATGGGGAAGCATGACCATTAGACATAATAAATAATAAGACTTAAGGAATAGCCGGCCCTACACATAGGATAATTGATAGGAATGTGCACCGAGTTTTGGCTCGTTCGGTTTCTTAAAATTTTTGTTTCGGATCATTTTGACCGATTTTCGCTTCGGCTTGTTTTTTCGTATCGACTTTCATTTCGTGATATTGGAAATTTTCGATCTTCGGATCATCTGTTCTCGTCGTTTCAATGGGTCTATTTCGTTTTGACTTAGACGAATGGTATTTCGGATGCTCCGATATTTCGGTCAATACGGTAATTCTGACGATTCTATCGTTTTTATTAAAGATCCTTTTTTTCTTATGAATATGCATTGCACAACTTTATTTAATCATATTAAAATGGTATGAAAGGAAAAAAAAATAACAAAACGATTTACCTCTACAGAATAATGCAGCATATGAATCCGCACGCTGCCGGGCAGCACCTCTACAGTATAATTACTGCAGCATAGGATTCCGCACACTGCTGGGCAGCACCTTTACAGTATAATAATGCAGCATATGATTCCGCACACTGCCGGGCAGCACCTCGACAGTATAATAGAAACATAGAAAATGTCGGCAGATAAGAACCTTTCGGCCCATCTAGTCTGCCCAATTACATGGATACTTTTCCTGGATTTATCTTTTGTTTATGATAGCCTTATGCCTATCCCATGCCTGCTTAAATTCAATCACTGTTTTGGCCTCTACCACTTCAACTGGAAGACTGTTCCATGTATCCACCACCCTCTCAGTAAAATAATGCTTCCTGATGTTACTTTTAAACCTTTTAATAATGCAGTATATAAATCCGCACTATCCATTTGATAGTTCATTTCAAATTCGATATCTGTCACGGTTCACGCTGCCAGCGGCGCAAGAGGAGGGGCAGAACTGGCACTGCTCTGCCATAATCAGCAGCATTCCAATGGCTCAGGCCTCTGGTGTTGGCAGTGACCAGGTGCTCCTAATTTACTCCAGAACCTTTCTCCATAAAAGCAGGGCACACCCCTTCCTCCAGTGCTGGTTCATTGTATCATTTGCCTCTGACCTGCCTGAAGCCTACCAGATTTGTCGCCTGTGTAGCAGACCCTCAGCATACCATTGACCTGCTTGACCTCTCCTGCTCCATTGACCACAGCTTGCCACAGAGCTCGCTTCTGGATCCTCCCCTGGCTTCTCTTGCCTTTACCACGGTACCAGGATCTCCTGCGGTACCAGATCCCCTGCGGTGCCAGGACTCTTGTGGTGCCAGGACCCCTGCAGTGCCAAGATCCACAGCCGTGCCAAGACCTCAACCCTGCCTAGAGACCTACCTTCCTGTCCCATCTGACTCGTGTCTTGTGTAAGTGTTTCCTTCTTGTATCAGTGTCCAGTATTTCCCCTGTCCTCTGTACTAAGTATTCAGCAAGTCCTGTTTTCCTGCATTGCCTGCTCATTATTCCTGCCGTGCGTGTGTGTGTGTGTGTGTGTGTGTGTGTGTAAAATATATATAATTTCAGCAATAAACACGTCTGTTTATGCACCATATTCTGGCTTCCTCCAAGCGGAGGAACCGGAGCTGTGGCAATTGAGTTTTAATGTGGATAAGTGCAAGATAATGCACCTGGAACGTAAAAACCCAAGGGCTGAATATAGAATATTTGATACAGTCCTAACCTCAACATCTGAGGAAAGGGATTTAGGGTGTCACGCCGCCCCGTGGCACACCCCCAGCCGGGACTCTCACCTCGGTGGCAGGCTGGTGTCGGGCAGGTGGCGCTGCGGCGCTCCCCGCGGTCCAGGTGTGGGCTGGGAGCATCCCCGGGTCCTGCGCCGCCTCCTGCGAGCTCTGCCACGTCTGCCCGGGTGGGTCGGCGTGGCCATGCCGTTCCATCCACCTTGGGCATGGCGGCGAGTGGCATCTGATGTCACAGGGGTGGGCGCATGGATCTGGGTGGGTGGTGCAACCTCAGGAGGAGGGCCCTCAGTCCCGGCGGACTTGATGGGGAACTGCACCAGACGCTCCCAGCTTCATGATTGACTGCCCTCAGTGAGGAGGTTGATTGGTGGAGGGATTCACATTAGGGCGTGGCTTGACAACTCTGCACCTATATAGAGGATTTCTGTCAGTACATCGTTGCTTCAGCGTTGAATCACTCCTGCCAGTGTTACTCTTAGAAGCTTTTCCCTATGATAATTCTGTGTATCAGTACCTGGCTCTGTACCCAACCACTCTTGATTCGCTGTTTGTCCCTGACCTCGATTGTGAACCTGACTACGTCTCTTGGATATTCCTTTGGTACCGCGATATACAACCTGCTACTTAAACTCTGCACCTGGGTTCTCTCGTCCCACCGAGCGTCCCTGACAGACGCTGAAGCCAAACATATGGAACCTGCAGAGATCACCGAAGCCATCACAGCCTTGTCACACCACGTATCCGCCCACTCCTTTCAGGAACTCCAGACAGAACATCGACAATTGCAGGCGCAAGTTCAAATCGTAACATTGCCGCCTCCTTACACGCCTCCCTCCGCACCCATACAAGCAAACCCGGAGACCCCCTATCCTGAGCCTCAAGTTAAGATACCAGAGACTTTCGATGGAGACCGTACAAAATTTGAGGCATTCATGCTCGCTTGTTGCATCCTTTTTTCTCTAAAACCCCGCACGTACAACAGTGATTTCGTAAAGGTACGCATGGTCATATCACTACTGGGTGAGGAACCTAAAAAGTGGGCTCATACACTCCTCTGGGACCATGACCCAGTATTGGAGAACTGGCCCTCGTTTGCTGCAGCGCTAGAGGCCATGTATCAAGACCCCCACAAGAGAGAGTCCACCCAAAACGTCATCAGGGCTCTCTGACAAGGCCGCCGCCCCGTGGAGGACTATGTTACTCACTTCTGCCACTATGCCCATGATATGGCTTGGAATGAGGCCGTCCTCTTGGACCAGTTTCGTCGAGGCCTAGCTGATCATTTGAAGGACGAACTCGCACGTGTTGGAATACCCCGGTCTCTAGATACTGTAATCGTGTTTTTTTTTTTTTTGTATACAATTCGTTAGAAGATGGAGGGAGCGCAGAAACGAAAGGCCTCCCTCAGCCCCAATCATGGGGTCTCATGAAAACCAGGTATCCTTCAATGCTCTTGTTCCAGTTTCTAATCCTAGGAGAATCGAGGAGCCAATGCAGATCGGGCTAGCAGATCAACGCCTACCACAGGCCGAGATGGATCGACGTCGCCGTCTTAATCTGTGCCTATACTGTGGAGGGGCCAATCACCAGGCCCGTGTATGCCCCGCTAAAGCAACTCCTGGAAGAGGTAAGAGTGGTTTCATCACTACACTCTCTAAACCTTCTCCACTCTTACCCACGCCTCATCTTCTTCTACCCATCTCTCTGCAGTGGCAGCAGAAGACCTTCCCACTCCAGGCAATGGTGGACTCAGGGGCTAGCGGGTGCTTCATGGACACCACCCTAGCAACATGTATTTCCTTACCACTGTCTAATAAAGAGATACCTGTTGAAATCAGATTAGTTGATGGGTCTCCTTTGAGCTCGGGGCCTATCACACGGGAGAGTATACCGGTCCAAATGAGCCTAGGTTCCGGCCACTCAGAACTACAACGTTTTGATATCGTTACCTCTCCTATATTCCCTGTGCTTTTGGGGTTGCCTTGGCTTTGATTGCATAACCCTCACATACTATGGTCAACCGGTGAGGTTTCCTTCCCCTCCGAGCTTTGTAAAAGTACCTGCGTACCTCTCCATACCATAAATACTACCATCAGGCACGAGCCCCAATTACCCACACAATATCACAATTTTCAGGATGTATTCGACAAAAAGAAAGCTGAGACACTGCCGCCCAGAAGACCCTACGATTGTCCTATTGAGCTACTACCCGGGGCTCCTATTCCATATGGACGTATCTTTCCCCTATCTGTGCCTGAGTTAAGAACGTTAAAAGATTACATTCAGGAGAACACACGAAAAGCCTTCATTCGACCGTCTACCTCCCCTGCTGGAGCAGGGATATTTTTTGTTAATAAAAAAGACAGCGGATTGAGGCCCTGTGTAGATTACCGTGAATTAAATAAAATCACCATCAAGAATAGGTACCCTCTCCCACTTATCCCAGAGTTACTAGAACGTCTCCAGAACGCTTGTATCTATTCCAAACTTGACCTCCGAGGGGCCTATAATCTGGTACGTGTCCGTGAGGGGGACGAATGGAAGACCGCCTTCAGGACTCGATATGGACACTTTGAATATACTGTGATGCCGTATGGACTCTGCAATGCCCCCGCCACGTTTCAACACCTGATTAACGATATTTTCTGTGACTTATTGCACAAGATTGTTGTAATATATCTCGATGACATTTTAATTTTTTCCACCTCCCTTCAGGAACACCGGCAACATGTTTGCACCATCCTTCAGAGACTCCGGGAGAACAATTTGTACGCTAAACCTGAAAAATTTACCTTTGAGACCACCCCAGTGGAATTCCTGGGCTTTATCATTTCACCTGGTCACATAGAGATGGATCCCCGGAAGATCGAGGCCATCATCTCTTGGCCCACTCCTAAGGATCGTAAGGACATACAAAGGTTCATTGGGTTTGCAAACTTTTACAGACGCTTTATCCGTAACTTTTTCAAAGTAATTCAACCTCTGACTCGACTCACCAGCCCTACTGTCCCCTTTAAATGGTCCAAAGAGGCCCAGAAAGCATTTGACGACCTCCGAAATCACTTCACCACTGCTCCTGTCTTGAACCTACCTAACCCACAACTGCCTTTCTTCCTAGAGGTCGATGCATCAGAGACTGCCACTGGGGCTATTCTGTCACAAAGATCCCCCTTCGGACAACTCCATCCTGTGTCGTTTTACTCCAAGAAGCTCACCCCGGCTGAGCAAAATTATGATATCGGGGACCGTGAGCTCCTCGCCATCATATGAGCCTTTGAAGAGTGACGTCATCTGCTGGAAGGGGCCATGTATCTGATAACTGTACACACTGATTACAAAAATCTAGAATATTTGCGGTCTGCCAAACGACTGAGACCCCGTCAAGCCCGCTGGGCTCTCTTCTTTACGAGGTTCAATTTCCATGTGACTTTCTGCCCTGGCTCGAAGAACGGGAAGGCAGATGCCCTCTCAAGGATCCAGGAGGGTACATCCTCACCCACAAACCTCTCCCACACAGTGTTGCCTCCTCAATGTTTCCTGGGGGTCATTTCTAGCCTCCACGACAACATCAAACGACTAACGTCAGAGACCTCCCTACTAGGGATGAGACGAACACCCCCCGAGTTCAGTTCGGGCCCGAACCCGAACTTCCCATATGTTCGGGTCCGAACCCGAACTCGAACTCCATGCAAGTCAATGGGGCTGAAAATTCGGTTTTTAGAGTGCCCTCCAAAAGGGCATATATGCTAGATATTTGCCATAAAAGGTGTATGGGGTCCAGGTAGTGCCCTGGGGGACAGGAAACTAGGACAAAAAGTTTTTTAAAAAAAAAACATTTTTAAAGGGACAGTGAGTTTTCCATGAACTAAAGGTTAAAAATAAAAACAAAAAATTCCTTCAAATATCGTGCCTAGGAGGTCCCCATAACCTGCCCGTGAAGTGGCGGATTTCTAGGATGTATAGAAACACTTAAAAACCAAAAAATTAAGTTTCATATGACGGTAAATGCTTTTCCTTTTAATCTATCCATAAACAACTGCTTGGGGCGGCAGTCTGTATGAAAAGAGGAGACATTTTCGTACACGCAGAAAAGGTTTACTGATTTTTTTGGGCTAAATTATTGTGAAAATTATGCAGGCTTTGGATGAAAGTAACAATAGGTGCATCAAAATTGGTCCTTTAGCGTCCCCAACAGTGCCGTCACACCGTAACCCCTCTGAGGATATGAATCTGATACAGGTGTCAGTGGCAGTGCACCCAAATATTGTGCTTTTGGTGCCAGGCCTGCAAGTACTATCATACAGTAACCCCTCTGTGGTATTGTGGAAGAATGCAGGGGTGAACCATGTGGTCCTATATTGAAAAGATATAATTCTGGTCAAGGCGTCAGTGCACCCAGATATTGTGCCTTTGGTGCCAGGCCAGCAAGTATCATCATACAATAACCCCTCTGTGGTATTGTGGAAGAGTGCAGGGTTGGACCCTGCGGTTCAAAAAATTAAAATGATATAAATCTGGCACAGGCGTCAGTGCAGCCAAATATTGTGCCTTTCATGGCAGCAAGTGCCTTCACACCGTAACCCTTTTGTGGTATTGTGGAAGAGTTCAGTGCTGGAGGGTTTGTGAATGCAGAAGAGGACATCCTGATCTATTCCATTACTTCAGCATCAGGGGATTGATAGCAGCTGATCCAGGACTGATTCATTTTTATAAATGTCAGCCGGTCTACAGAGTCGGTGGACAGACGCACTCTTTTGTCTGTGACAAAACCTCCAGCGGCACTGAAGGTCCTTTCGGAAAGCACGCTAGATGAAGGGCAACCTAGTAGCTGCATAGCATATTGGCTAAGTTCTGGCCAGTGATCCAATCTCAACACCCAGTAAGCCAGTGGATCATCTGCTGGAAAGGTATCCAGGTCTGCCCTTGCCCCTAGGTAGTCCTGCACCATATGGTGAAGACGCTGGCAATGGGTGCCTACATTTGACGTCCCTGGGCATCGAGGAGTAAAAAAATTTAAAAAAGCATCAGTCAAGCGGCCCTGGTCTTCACCACTATTCCGCTGATCATCCGCAGCCTCAGAAGCACGTGTGTCAGCACTTGGTAATCTACCAGTGCCTGGAAAGGTGTTACACAAGTGTCGCTTTATAGCGTACTCAAGATTTTTCATCCTGTGCTCCCTCTGTGCGGGCAGGATGAGCTCTGCAACTTTACCCTTGTATCGTGGATCAAGAAGGGATGCCAACCAGTAATGATCCCTCTCCTTGATAGCAACTGAGGTCCTTTAGCAGGCTTTGCATCATTAGGGAGCCCATGCAGCGTAGGTTGGAGGTGGCATTAGCTTCCGAGTCTTCCTGGTCAATGAGGATGACCCTATCATGCACTTCCTCCTCCCAGCCACGCACTAGCCCTTGTGTTTCTGGGCACACAAAACCCTCCCTTGAGGAATCCCCACCTTCAATGCCCCCACACCTTAAATATTCTGCCTCCTCCTCATCCTCCTCCTGTCTGATCTGAGTAGGACCCGCTGGAATGCTGTCTGCGGAAAGACTGGGGCCTTGAGAGCGAGGGAAGGCCTCCTCTTCCTCCCGCTGCTCTGCCTCTAGAGCACATCTATAATTTCCCGCAGAGTGTGCTCCAGCAGGAACACTAAAGGAATTGTGTCACTGATGCATGCACTGTCCCTGCTCACCAACCTCGTTGCCTCCTCAAATGGTGACAGTACAGTGCATGCATCCTTGATCATCAGCCACTGTGGGAAGCCAAGTTGACCTGAACCTGTCCTTGTGCCATACTCACACAGGTACTCGTTGATGGCCCTCTGCTGCTTGTGCAGACGCTGCAGCATTGCTAATGTCGAGTTCCACCTGGTGGGCATGTCACAGATCAGACGGTTTGTGGGAAGGTGGAATTCTCTTTGAATTTATGCCAGGCGAACGCTTGCTGGGAATGACCGTCTGATGTGGCTGCAGACTTTTCTGGCCTGGATGAGAAGCTCTGGCAGCCCTGGGTACTTGGTTAGGAAACGCTGTACCACCAGATTTAGGACGTGTGCTAGGCATGGTACATGCATCAATTTACCCTTGTGTAGGGCGGAGAGAAGGTTGCTGCCATTATCGCAGACGATCATTCCCAGCTCAAGCTGGTGTGGTGTTAACCATCTCTGCACCTGCCCCTGCAGAGCTGACCGAATTTCTGGCCTGGTGTGGCTCCTGACCCCTAAACAAACCAGCTCAAGCACAGTATGGCATCTTTTTGCTTGAGCCATTGCGCAGACCCTGTCAGGCATCGGTTTAACTGCCACTTCGCCAGACACGGAGGAGGAGGAGGAAGAGGGAGAGGTGGTGGTGGTGGAGCAGACAGACCTCATACAAGCAGCTTTCTGGAGTCGTGGTGGATTAACAAGCTCCAGCACAGAGCCCCGTCTTGGATCCCTCCCAGCTGCAATCAGAGTTACCCAGTGTGCCGTGAAGGAAATGTAACGACCCTGTCCATGCTTGCTGGACCACGCGTCTAAAGTCACATGCACCTTGCTGCTGACTGCCTTTCCCAATCACTGGATAACATTGTCTTCCACGTGCTGGTATAGTGCTGGAATGGCCTTGCGTGAAAAGTAATGGCGTTTTGGAACATGCCACTGTGGTACAGCACATTCAGCAAACTCACGGAAGGGAGCAGAGTCCACCAGCTGGAAAGGCAGCAGCTGCAATGCGAGTAATTTTGCTAAGCTGGCATTTAGACACTGTGCTTGGGGATGGTTGGGACTATATTTTTTCTTTCGCTGCAGCAGCTGCGGCAACGTAATCTGACTGCGTAAATCTTCAGCTACTGGGATGATGTCACAATGTGAGGAAGGACCTGGTACATCCATTACTGTAGCATCATCCCTGTCGGTGGAGGTTGTAGGCAATGACATGGCAAGACATACAGTGGGGGTAGAGACAGATGAGCAGCTTGGGAAGCCTTCAAAGTGAGCACTTAGAGATCTTCTGGAGATACTCTGGAGGTAGTCTGAGGTTAGACAGGAGGTAGAAAACCTACAAAAAGGTAAGATTTGTTGGTTTAAATCCATTCTTTTATAATGGCAGGCTTGGCCCAGTGTAAGAGCTGTCATGCATTTGTTTTTAGATCCAATTTTTGGAGGTTTGGAGTGTGCCTGATATGTAGGCAGCTCTCTTTATTGCAGCAGGAAATTGCCTGTTTGAAGTCTGAGATTTGTAAATTATCTGTTACACAAACTCATTCTATGGCTATGACTGTTACAAAGCCACTGCCACAGAGGCCTCCTAGGAGTGGCACATGGACTACTGTAGGTTCTGGTAGACTTAGAGTTGTGGATAGAAGGCATGTCCCACAGTCTGTGGCTCTTCTTAATTCTTTTGAGGCACTTTCAGAGTGTAGTGGTGAGACGGAAGTAGGCTCAGACACCATAGTTGAGGAACCACCATCCACTATGCCTAAGGTATGCAGCACTGCAACCAAGGACAAAAATGAAAAGGTGGGACTTGATAGAAGGCAATTGTTGCTGTGTGATTCTATCATAAGAGGTGTTGAGCTGGAGAGTAGTGGTTTGGTGAGATGTCTTCCTGGGGCTACTGCTCGTAGAGACAAGAGACATATTCTCAATATTGTCAAACAAGCAAAGCAGCAAGGGGAAGTGGATGTTCTAGACCATCTAGGGACAAATGACTTGGCAGGCAATGAGGTTTCTGAGATTAAGGAAGATTTTTGTGTTCTTGGAGGTGAAATACAGCAGATTGCGTCCACTGTGTCATTCTCTGAAGTTTTGCCTGTGCATAACATTCAGGATAGGCAGATGCGCAATTGGGAATTTAATTTGTGGCTTCGGGAATGGTGTCGAGAGCAAGGATTTGGCTTTGTGTCCCATGATAGCTTGAATTGGAGCAGAAAGGAACTGTATAAAAAAGATGGTTTGCATCTTACTCATAGGGGAACATATGTTCTCAGTGAGAAGTTCAAAGGTTTCGCAAAGAAATATTTAAACTAGGAGGGGGGGACAAAAGGGTAAAAAACAATCTGCCTGATTGTCCCCCAAAACTAAATTGGAGGGTGCAAGCAACATGCGGGGGCAAAAAAATGACAAGCTCAGAGTCGTGTCTATAAATGCTCGCAGTTTAGTCAATAAAATCAATGAACTGGAGGCAATGATGGCAGCTGAAAAAGAAGATTTAGTTGCGGTTACTGAGACATGGTTCAGTGAGAAAAATAACTGGGACATAACAATACCGGGGTACTCTTTATATAGAAAAGACAGAGAAGGTAGGAAAGGAGGAGGAGTGGCCCTGTATGTGAAAAACAACATAAAAACGAACCAAATAAAAGTGAGCGAGGTGAACATAGAGTCAGTTTGGGTTACGCTAACATTTGGCAATCATACAGTAGCTCGTGTAGGTGTGATCTATAGACCCCCTGGACAAGTAGAAGAGCTAGATAATCTGCTGCTTGAGGAAATAGCCAAAATGGCAATGAAGGGGGAAGTTATTATCATGGGGGACCTTAATCTTCCTGATGTGAACTGGAAAACCAAAACAGCTGGGTGCACCAGGAGTACAAATATTCTAAACTCCCTACTGGGATTATCTCTAACACAAATAGTTGAGGAGCCGACCCGTAAAGAGGCCATATTGGATTTAATACTCACAAATGGAGGTTTGGTATCGGACGTTGTTGTAGGTGAAAATTTGGGATCTAGTGATCACCAGTCAGTATGGTTTAATATAAGAACAGGGATGGAGCCGCACCACACAAAAACAAAAGTTTTAGACTTTAAAAAAACAGATTTTTCTAAAATGAGACTTTGTGTGAAGGAGTCATTATCAGACTGGAGGAGTTTAAAGGGAGTCCAGGAGAAATGGGATTATTTAAAGGAAGCATTATTGAAGGCCACAGGCAATTGCATTAAACTTGTTAGCAAAAACAAAAAAGGGAAGAAACCACTGTGGTACTCTGCAGAAGTGGCCAAAATAGTGAAGAACAAAAAGACAGCATTCAATAATTATAAAACAACTCAGAGTGAAGAAGATAGGCAAACCTATAAGATTATAGAGTTTTAACGTGGATAAGTGCAAGATAATGCACCTGGGACGTAAAAACCCAAGGGCTGAATATAGAATATTTGATACAGTCCTAACCTCAACATCTGAGGAAAGGGATTTAGGGGTTATTATTTCAGAGGATCTAAAGGTAAGTAGTCAATGTAATAGAGCAGCAGGAAATGCTAGCAGAATGCTTGGTTGTGTAGGGAGAGGTATTAGCAGTAGGAAAAGGGAAGTGCTCATGCCACTGTACAGAGCACTGGTGAGACCTCACTTGGAGTACTGTGTGCAGTACTGGAGACCGTATCTCCAGAAGGATATAGACATCTTAGAGAGAGTTCAGAGAAGGGCTACTAAAATGGTGTACGGCTTGAAGGAGAAAAGTTACCAGGAAAGGCTTAATGATCTTAACATGCACAGCTTGGAAAAAAGACGAGACAGAGGAGATATGATAGAAACATTTAAATACGTAAAGGGAATCCACAAGGTAGAGGAAGGGAGTATATTTAAAAGGAAACAAAGTAGCAAAACAAGAGGACATAGTCTTAGATTAGAGGGGCAAAGGTTTAAAAGTAACATCAGAAAGCATTATTTTACTGAGAGGGTGGTGGATACATGGAACAGCCTTCCAGTAGAAGTGGTAGAGGCTAAAACAGTAATTGAATTTAAGCAGGCATGGGATAGGCATAAGGCTATCCTAAACAAAAGATAAATCCAGGTAAAGTATCCATGTAATTGGGCAGACTAGATGGGCCGAAAGGTCCGACATTTCTGCCGACATTTTTCTATGTTTCTATGTTTCTATGAGGAGGAGGAGGAGGACCTACGCAAAGTTTTGCGCCAACAGGATGTGTGGCATCCTGTTCATATGTCGCCTCAAGCACGTGGTACCCAAGTGTCCGGTATCTTTCCCACACTTAAGCCTCATCTGACATAGATTACAAATAGCAACGCTGCGCTCTACTGCACATTTCTTAAAGAACTCCCAGACAACAGAGTTCCTGCATGTGTTCTTTGAGACAACAGCGCTCTGCACCGGAGTAGCTCTGACATGTGATGCCTTGGACTGGCTAGTGCTATGGTTGGTCACAGAGGATGTTGTGCCTCGTGTTTGCTGTGCCTCCTCCTCCCCCTCTTCCTCACTTAATTCCTCTGTTCGATCAGGCACCCAGGAGGAGTCAGTGACCTCATCATCATTGTCATCATCACCCCCTATCTCCTCATCACTGGAGCCAACTTGGCAGTATGCTGCAGCTGCTGGGGCAACATGAGTGCCAGTTATTTGTGTGTCATCACTGGCACCCCCTTCCTCTAGGTTGATTATACTCCCTTGCTCAACCTCAGAGATTGAATCAGAGCACTGTACTTGCTGCGCATCCTCAAGCAGCATGTCACTCTCATTGTAGTCAAACAATTCAGCTGACTCCTCCGTGTGTGATAGCGAGGCTACAGCAGGAGTAGCTGTGGACATGGAGGCTGCATTAGATGCTTTGGCAGCTGAGGTGGACTGTAAAGCACTAGAAGCCTGGCTGGCAGAGGACTCGGAGGATGAGGATGGCCTGGTTAGCCAATACACCAAGTCCTCTGTATGTTGCTGCTGCTTAAGAAGACGGCCAGCACCAGTTAGAAAGGACAAGCGTGCCCCTGCAGAGGATGCACCACGACCAGAGGCACAGCCTCCCAACACAGGGGCTGCTTGCCCTCTTATCTGTGTCTGGGAGCGTCTGCCTGTCCTTTTTGTTCTTTCAGACATGGTGAGTGATATATAGATTAATATATACAGAACTCGGATTCAACTCTGGTATAAAGATTTAAAGAACTCTGGTATAACTCAGTGAGACACCCTGATAGCTGGCAGCCTGTGACAAGACACAGATTACAAGTCTCAGACACCTCCTATAAATCAGTGAGACCCCTTGATGGGTGGCAGTGAAACCTCCTATAAATCAGTGAGACCCCTTGATGGGTGGCAGCCAGTGAGAACACACGGATTATAATAATTCCCAAATATTTTAAAGAAATTAGTGAGCCCCAAAATACTGCGTGGTACTGGCTGTGTGACAAGACACAGATCACCTCAATTCACAAATGTTTTGTAGAAATTAGTGAGCCCAAAATACTGTGTGGTACTGGCTGTGTGACAAGACACAGATCACCTCAATTCGCAAATGTTTTAAAGAAATTTGTAAACCCCAAAAAAACTTGCTGGCACAGTGACAAGACACACATCACCTAAATTCCCTGATATTTGGTAGAAATGAGACCCCCCAGACCCCTCCCCAGTAGCATGGCAGACCGGCAGTAACAACACACAACTATCTCCTCTGAAATCTCCTCTCAAAATGCGTGCTGTAGCTATGCATGGAAATGTTATATAGTGTGCTGCGGGACTTAGCTCTGTGAGCCCATGATTGGGCAAAATTAGTCCAATCAGGACTCTGAGCCGTGATTGGCATACTGTTGAACCTGTCTTGCACCAGACCTTTGGTCAGGTGCAAGGCTGTAGCCAATTACGAGCTTCAGGCCAGTGGGAAAATGCATTGTGGTCGAACATGCGGCGAACACCCGGAAATGTTCGGTGTTCGCGATCTAATCGAACAGGCTAAGTTCGGGTCGAACTCCGAACCGAACAGCTCATCCCTACTCCCTACCTCTATCTAGTGAGGGTTTCCACGTACAGGACCATCGTATCTATGTAACTGAAAAGGCTAGAGTAGAGGCCCTACAGATGTGCCACGACACTTTGGTGGCCGGACATCCCGGGTACAAAAAGACACTGGACCTAGTGAGATGACATTTCTGGTGGCCCTCGTTGTGTTCATGTGTATCCAAGTATGTTGCTAGTTGCCCCATCTGTCTACGGTCCAAGAACCCCACCACTAAGATGGTAGGGTTGCTACAACCCCTGCCCATCCCGACACGTCCTTGGTCCCAATTATCCACAGACTTTATTGTCAATCTGCCCCCCTCCCGGGGTCACTCAGCCGTCATGGTAGTAGTCGACCGCCTAACCAAGATGGCACACTTCGTCCCATACAAGAAATTACCTACTGCTTCCGAGACTGCCTCTCTGTTTCTTGAAGCCATATTCAGGCTCCATGGAATCCCCGACTCAATAGTCTCCGATAGAGGTACCCAGTTTACCTCTCGTTTCTGGAAGGCCTTTTTGTTCCCGACTTGACATTCGCATCCACCTCTCCACGGCTTTCCACCCCCAGACAAATGGACAGACCGAGTGAGTTAATCAGACCTTAGAACAGTACCTGCGCTGTTTTTCTTCTTGTCTCCAAGATGACTGGACTGACCTTTTGCCTTTAGCTGAGTTTGCATATAACTCCCATGACCATGAATCGACTTCTTCCACCCCATTCTTTCTCAACTATGGGTACCACCCCACAATGATTCCGGGTCTGATACCTCTCTCCTCTGTCCCTGATGCAGATTCCCGATTGGCCACCATACAGGAGGTTTGGCAACTGGCCAGAGAGACCCTACGGGTTGCTCAGGACAAATACAAAACCTCGGCGGATCGCTCCAGATCCCTTCGCCCTCCTTTCCAGTTAAGAGACCGGGTTCTGCTGTCCACCAGAAACCTCTGTCTCCAATGTCCCTCGAAAAAATTGGGTCCCCGTTTCATAGGTCCTTTTAAGATCTTTTTAACCCGGTTGCCTTCCGACTCGCTCTCCCTCCCACGTGCCGAATTCACCCTGTGATGATCTTAACATGTACAGCTTGGAAAAAAGACGAGACAGAGGAGATATGATAGAAACATTTAAATACGTAAAGGGAATCCACAAGGTAGAGGAAGGGAGTATATTTAAACGGAAACAAAGTAGCAAAACAAGAGGACATAGTCTTAGATTAGAGGGGCAAAGGTTTAAAAGTAATATCAGGAAGCATTATTTTACTGAGAGGGTGGTGGATACATGGAACAGCCTTCCAGTAGAAGTGGTAGAGGCCAAAACAGTAATTGAATTTAAGCAAGCATGGGATAGGCATAAGGCTATCCTAAACAAAAGATAAATCCAGGTAAAGTATCCATGTAATTGGGCAGACTAGATGGGCCGAAAGGTTCTTATCTGCCAACATTTTTCTATGTTTCTGTGTTTCTAATTCAGCAGCTGATGAGGTATTGAACGGAGCTTAGTTAAGCAATATCCTTATAAATAGTAAAGGAGAGAAGAGGGAGTTTGATAGACTTTTTGGGACTGGTGAAGCCGGCATTGTGCCAGGCAAAACGCGTATCCCCACTACTTTTTACCTAAAGAGAAGAATCGCCAATTTATCTCTTTTGTGTTCCATTTCATTTTATTTTGTCCTGTGTTTTATGTGCCACGTTTGCAATTAAACAGTTTTATTTACTATAGAGAAGTCTGACACTCGTTCCTTGCTCCCATGGCATTGCCCTCTTGATGCATTAATCTCCAGACAAACAAGTGAGAAGCCAAGAGTTGAGCACCTGGAGGCCAGACACTACCCCTGAATAATGCTAAGAAATAAACAGCGGATCTGCATCTCTTACAGGCAGGACCATCTACCACGACGAAGGGATTACTGTAGATACTAGAGTATATAACTAGATTTTGGTGACAAAAATTTACCTTAAAATTGGAGGGGTTGCGTTATATTCGAGACACAAGAAAAAAAAAAACTTGACTTGCTCATGGATCCCAAGTCTCCCTGACTATCGGCGGATGATGCGGTGGTTGAACCTGCCTGCTGGAGTCGTAGGTCAGAAAACAACACCTCCCAGCGTGCTGACTATTGGTGAATGATTCACTGTCTTGGTCATCTCGCTCCGTCGGCTATCTTATCGCAAGTAAGAAGACAGGTGGCTAGAGGTTCATACTTAGTAACAACTACAATCATTCTAGAGCAGAGCACCCTGGCCTAAAGGGTATCTTGACTGTGTTAAGAAAACCTGGAAGGATTTTAATTGCTTTCCGGTACAGTATACTTTTATAATTTTGCTCCTCGTGTTATATTCGAGTCTTGAGTATTCTCGCATTTCCATAAAAAATCTCTATCCATCGCGTTATATTCGGGTCGCGCTATACTCGCGTATCTGCTCGAGTATCTTCCAAAACACTGAACTATTATATCCAACTTATGTATATATGCCTAATATAAGGTTACGTACTATATTAAGTTTTGTACATCTCATCGTGAATAATAAACATTTGTGTTTTAGACGCATTTTATATATTGCGCTCTCCGATACGTTGTGGATATATGGTTGCAATGTTTTAGGAGTTGGCTTCGACATAAGCACCTACATAGATGGGTAAAATGCCAACTATACCACCCGGGTTACAGGATCCAAAGTTTCCTTGTTCTGAGGTTGAAACTATGAATACTATTGAGTCGACACGAGCAATAAAAATTCTCTATCTCCCCAGCGCACCCTCCATGTAAAACACACACAAAAAAGAAATATTTGCATGTAGCTCGTTGCAGCCACAAAGTGAAATATCTCACCAGAGAAGCCGATAGACAGGAAGATGTTTATTACTGTTAATATTTCCTTTCCTAACAGACACGGCTGAGTGCGGTGCCAGACTGGGGAAAAAAACAAACACACCAAGCATAAAATAACGCTACATTTGCAAAAGAGGGCACTCTAACATTACAGTAAGGCGATACAGCGCAATAAATTAAATCGCTGTCACTTGCAGATGCATTCCTGAACCCCTCACCAAGCCCTCAGTGAGATCATTAGAGGCTTGAAAACCTTAAACGGGAAATAAAGGGTTAAGTGGAGGTATCTGCCTATGGCAGCGATTTGCAGGCTTTTGATCTGGCAGCACACTGATACGGAGCAAAATATTGTCAAAGCACAGCATCAGTTTTCCAAGGGTGGGGTTTATCGTTTTTTTATTTTTATTAAATGAGTATTAAGCTTCTA
This sequence comes from Leptobrachium leishanense, assembly GCA_009667805.1. Lineage (NCBI taxonomy): Eukaryota > Metazoa > Chordata > Amphibia > Anura > Megophryidae > Leptobrachium > Leptobrachium leishanense. Next base: position 30,190,352 of record CM019072.1, on the reverse strand, counting down.
TGTGTCTCCATTGCACCGAGACTTTGTCACTGTCCTCTTGCTCACACGCCTCATTCTGTCATGCCGTCATTGCCATACGCAGCACACCAGTGTGTCATAGCATCATTGGTGAAAATCCCTGCTCTAGAGAGCTGATCTATATGTATTTTTTGTTTTCTCAGCCTGTATTCCAGGGGCCCTTTTACATTCTTCACACAAAAACGCACGAGCAAAGCATGAATTTTTATGAGAACCATTAAACATTAACGTGCGTAGATTAACGCTGGTATTACAATCCTCGCACATTTTTTCCTCCGCCGAGCAATAACACGTGTAAAACGGACGCGCAAAAACTCGCGTGCAGCAACGTTGCGCGCAGAAATCAATGTGTGGACTGTTTTCTTCACGCGATTCGGCCAATCAGAATTAAGAACCACAATTGTCTCACGTTAAGTTTTTGCGCCTGTCAAAGTCAATCTGCGCATATATGCTGCATCAATAATAAATACACACACAACTTCTCAAATTTATTGGTTTGGGTATGTGTAGAATGTGTAACTATACTTTGCTGCGTATTTTTTTTGGGCTGGTGTATTTGGTTTCGGCCAGGTTGATAGAATTTGCCATTAACACCAGCTTTCAGGAGTTGCTAAAATTATGCGCGCAAAGGCTGTGCGTTACAAACTGCGCATAGATTGTAATACCATCCGCGTACCAGCGCACAAACGCATTTGCGCTCACAATGTTAAGTATAGGATGCGCGAAGTACAGTAAGGCTAGGGTCAGACGAACGCATTTTTCGCGTTGTCCGTGAAAAAGTGCGTTCGAACGAATGGACGTATTTTTTCACGGAATACGCGATAGCGGTCATACGATGCGCATTTTCATCCGTGATTTTGTACGGATCATCAATAAAACACTTTTTGCGTCTGGACGTTATGTTGGCCGGACGTGTGCAGCGTCTGACGTCTCCCAATCACGCAAACACGCCGCTATGCGGCCGCAGCGCACTCTGTACGTCAGTAGTAGCGGTTTGACGTTCTCAAAAAAATGCGTTCGTTTGCCACTTGCGTTGCACGGACGAACTTTCGTGCGGCCGTTCGTCGTATGTTCCCCGGCATTGGACGTCATTTGCTGCTAGCACGGCCGTGATTTCGTGCGGCTAAACGCACGTTAAAACTGCTTTCGTCTGACCTTAGCCTAAGCACACGCAGTTTCACCCGCGGTAGACGTATACGTGCATTTGTTGCGCTGACATTGTAATACGTCGTTCAGCGCAAAGGGTTTTGCCCCTCGCGTTAATGCGTTTTTGCGCGGCGCAAATGTGTGTGCGAAGAATGTAATAGGGCCCCAGGTCATTAAAATTAATTTCGTCCAATGAATGCTGAGCTATGACACAAGTCTTGGTGTTCTGGGGGCTGTGTCCGATGCCAGATACCAACACTTGGCTAATGTCGTCCTAGGGGCCTTATTGTGATCTTGCTTTTCCGAACTTGCTGTTAACATCTAGAGCCTTATGTAGCTGTTATGTCAATGGCTGGAGCTGCTATTCTGATTCTGACTCGGAATTAGCAGCTTCTTAACCCCTTCACTACTATTTTTGTTGAAAAAAAATGCTATCATAGCATTTATTTGAAACCTGGGATGTGAAGTTAACAATTTGTCATGAATCACACAGTCGCCACCGTGGCAAGAAGGCCAAAGGCGGTACTGCACCCTCCTGATTGAGCCTGGGCAGCATCCTTCCTGCAACGCCACCTTCAGGCAGTTCTGGGGTTACGCTTGTTTCTGTGGAGTCTTATGGACCCCAGGAGCCGGTACCAGCAGCGGCGCACACTGCCGATATCTGTTAGTGGCCCGGTAAAAGGGAGTTGGTAAGGGATATTAACTTGCGCAAGTTGTTTTTTTTCTGCATCTGGCAACAGGTAGGAATAGGATGGAAATGAAAACAAGATGTTGGGATTTGTGCAGCGGCTAAAAATTAATGCATTTGTACACATGATAAAAAACCTCCCTAATATACAGATTTTGGTCTCTATTACATTCTCCACGCAAATTCGTACGCGCAGTGCAATTTTTTTTGTGCGCAGCGTTAAACGTTAACGCCCGTAAATTAATGCTGGTATTACGATCCGAGCGCATTTTTTCATCCGTCCGAAAATATCGCGCATAAAAAATACGGGCGAAAACGAGCGCAAATTAACTCTGCGCGCAGAAATCGGTGGGTAATCAGAATTAAGAACCACAATTGTCTCCCGTTCAGTTTTTGCGCCTGTCAAAATCAATCTGAGTATATATGCTGCAGCAATAATAAAAACACGCACAACCTCTCAATTTTATTGTTTGGGTATGTGTAGAATGTGTAGCTATAATGTGCTGTATTTTTTTTTCGTGCTGGTGTATTTCGTTTCGGTCAGAACGTTCAGATTTGCCGTTACCACCAGCTTTTAAAGACGTTAAAATTATGCGCGCAAACGTCGTTCATAAAAAGTTGCGCATCGATTGTAATACCAGCCGCGCACGAACGCATTTGCGCTCACAATGTTAAGTATGGGATGCGCGCACGAACTTTTGCTCGCGCAGGGTAACTCGCGTTAGACGTTAACGCGCATTTTGTGTGCGAATGTCGTAATTTGATGTTCAGCGCGAAGGGTTTTTCCCCTCGCGTTAATGCGTTTTTGCGCAGGCACACATTTTTGCGCGAAGAGTGTAATAGAGCCCTTTGTTTGAATATACATATTATTATATAGGTATATGTAAGCGTGTATTTATATTTGTGATTCTGTCAGCCTAAAAATCATATGCAACATGAACCATCCTAAGGCTAGGGTCAGACTAACGCATTTTTCGCGTTGTCCGTGAAAAAGTGAGTTCGAACGAATGGACGTATTTTTTCACGGAATACTGCGCTCGTCTGACCCTAGCCTTAAGGGCTCATTCACACTGAGCGACATGAAAATCTCACGTTATCCGCGCTATTTTCATATATGGGACATTAAGCGATATTGCGCAACACCACCAATGCAAATAGCGGAAAAAAGGTCATGTACCAGCGACAAGCTACAGCGACGAGCTACAGGTGACATTGAGTGACGAGATGTGAACAGCTCCATTGAAATGCATTGGAGAAGCTACATAGAGCGTTATCGCGTGGAAATATGCGCGATATCGCGGCAAAAACCGCAAGATAAATCACTCATTGTGAATGGGGCCTAACGGGTTTTGCAAGAGCTATTGTTGCAAATAAGAATATTTACGTTTGCGAATGCTATAATTGTAACTGTTCTTTTCAAAAACCTGATAACTGCCTGGGGAGCTTGTATTTCCAAATGCATGTACTGCTTGTTTACCATTTTCTCCAATCAAGGATTTTCCTCTAACAGGAGCAAAGGGGGAGAGAGAGAGAGAGTAAAAGAAAGAGTAAAAGAGATAAAGAAAAGATGGAAGGAAGAACGAGAAAGAATAAGAGGAAAAGAAATAGGAAAAGAAAGAAAGCGAGGGAAAGGAAGAGACACAGAAGGAAAGGACAAAAAAAATGTAAGAAAGCGTAAAAGAGAGAAAGGAAATTTTAAGAAAGAAAGGACGAATGAGAGAAAGTAAGAAAGAGAAAGTCAGGCTGGGGTCAGACTAACGCATTTTTAACGTGCGTATAGGTGCACTTAATCACGACCGCAGTAGCAGCAAATGACGGGCAATATCCGAAGTCTGGCGGCACGAAAGTGCGGCCGCGCAACGCAAGCGGCAAAAGAACGCATTTTTTAGAGAATGCAGAACCGCTAGTACTGACGTACAGAGTGCGCTGCGTCCGCATCGCGGCGTGTGTGCGTGATTAGGAGACGTCATACGCTGCTCATGTCCGGCCAACATAACGTCCAGACACCCAAAGTTTCCTGGTTTGGATCCGTAAAAAATCACGCACGAAAATGCACATCGTATGACCGTTTAAGCGCATTCCGTGAAAAAATATGTCAATGCACTTTTTGACGGTCGCTGCAAATAATGCGGTCGTCTGACCCTAGCCTTAGAAAGAAAAAAGGAGGAATAAAGAAAAGAAAGCGAGAAAAAGGTAAAGGGGAAAAAGGAAAAGAAAGAGAGACAGAAGGAAAGGACAAAAAAGGAAGAGTAAAAGAGAGAAAGAAAATGAAAGGAAGGACAAATGAAAGTAAGAAAGAGAATGAGAAAAAGGAAAAAAGAGAGACAGAGAAAAAACAACAAAAGAAAAAAGAGCGAAAGAAAATGAAAGGAAAGAATAAGAAAGAGAGGAAAAGGAAAAGAAAGGAAAGAAGAAAGAAACTTCTGTAGAAATCTGTACCAGACATGCCAACTTACCAACCGTATATCTGAGTCTGCCATCACTAGGAGGCAGTAGCGTGACGTATTAAAACCACACTTTTTTTTTTACCAGAATTTGTTAGCATCAATATTTACAAATCTAGTGCAGAAAACAAATCTAAGAGTAGGCTTCAATATTCCAAAATTTTCATGCACATTATTTCCCACAACAACCTTTGCTTTGCAGATGATGGAAAAGGGACAGCACGGTGAGGCATAATCAGTGTCATGAAGTGGAAAGACTGAGGAAGGGACACACACAACATTTCTCTGATCGTGACATACCATTGTAGTTTTGTTAATATTTTGTAAACATCGTAAGCTCTGTAGCCTTATCTATGTGTATATATGTACACGCATATAATATATTAAAGTAATATATGCATAGCTATATTTCTGATGTGCCATAAATAAAAATTTATGATACAACACATAAATATGCAGACAAACGCTTTTTTCTAACACTTGGAAGAGCTGTATGAACGGAAGCGATTGCACACATTTTTTTTGAAGTTCCTCTCCTGTCATTTTTGATTAAGAATCTGCTTTGTCCTTATTTGATCTTTTTTAAGCACCTGGGCAGCGCACGTGCCAAGTTTAGCTTCTGCATTAATATTGTATGCTTCTCAGGTGCACATGCTAAATCTCGCTAATATCTCTTGGATATTTTGACGGTTTCGCGCACACCTGAGTCTGTTTTTTCTCGTTCGATGGACCACTTTACTGCCATCACATCATCACTTTGCAGGGACTGAGAAATAAAGCCCAAAAATTTCATTTTTTAAAAAAAATAGATGCTAACATGATAGAGATAGATATACATAGATAGAAAGATAGGTATGAACAGACAGCGATACATGGAGATAGACATGTATAGATAAATTGATAAGATATGTATGTATCTGTGTCTATCCATACCTATGGATGGATAGATTGAGGTAGAGATAGATATAGATATGGATAGACAGGTATAATGTGGATAGATCAAGGTAGAAATAGAAATAGATATGGATAGATATACATTGAGATGTAGTCAGGTCCAGAAATATTGGGACATCGACACAATTCTAACATCTTTGGCTCTATACACCACCACAATGGAGTCGGAATGAAACAAACACAATGTGCTTTAACTGCAGACTGTCAGCTTTAATTTGAGGGTATGTACATCCAACTCAGGTGAACGGTGTAGGACTTACAGCAGTTTGCAGATGTGCCTCCCACTTGTTAAGGGACCAAAAGTAATGGGACAGAATAATAATCATAAATCAAACTTTCCCTTCTTAATACCTGGTTGCAGTGGCGTAGCGTCGGTTGTCAGCGCCCGGGGCCAGCCAAGAATTGTGCGCCCCCCAACCTGTGGACACGTTATCGATATTGCCCCAGCCAGCTCTCACCTGGATATTGCCCCATCTCTCACCTGGATATTGCCCCAGCTCACACATGAATATTGCCCCAGCTCACACATGAATATTGCCCCAGCTCTCACATGAATATTGCCCCAGCTCTCACCTGGATATTGCCCCAGCGGCAGCCAGCTCATACAGGATATTGCCCCAGCTCCGGATCCAGCAGGGGTTGGGGCCCAGATGCCGGGCAGCGGGAGTGCCTGCCCTGTCCTGAACAGCGTGAGGGTCCGTGTTGAAGGGGAGGCGACTGCGTGCGTGCGCAGGTCACGCGGTCCGGCTGGTCAGGTGGTACAGAGACTCAGTACCACCTGATTAGCCGGACCACGTGACCTGCGCCTGCACACAGCCACCTCCCCTTCAACACGGACTCACACTGTTCAGGACCGGGCAGGCACTCCCACTGCCCGGCATCTGGGCCCCCTCAACCCGCGGGCCCTTGGGCGGCACCCGAGGGCCCGGCGGGTCAGTCCGGGCCTCAACTTTTAGGGGCGCAAATTTCTTTTGAAATTATGCGCCCCTAAGAAAACTGTGCCCGGGCCACGGCCCCCTCCACGCTATGCCACTGCTTGGTTGCAAATCCTTTGCAGTCATTCACAGCCTGAAGTCTGGAACGCATAGACATCACCAGACGCTGGGTTTCATCCCTGGTGATGCTCTGCCAGGCCTCTACTGCCACTGTCTTCAGTTCCTGCTTGTTCTTGGGGCATTTTCCCTTCAGTTTTGTCTTCAGCAAGTGAAATGCATGCTCAATGGGATTCAGGTCAGGTGATTGACTTGGCCATGGCATAACATTCCTCTTCTGTCCCTTCAAAAACTCTTTGGTTGCTTTTGCAGTATGCTTTGGGTCATTGTCCATCTGCACTGTGAAGTGCCGTCCAATGAGTTCTGCAGCATTTGGCTGAATGTGAGCAGATAATATTGCCCGAAACACTTCAGAATTCATCCTGCTGCTTTTGTCAGCAGTCACATCATCAATAAATACAAGAGAACCAGTTCCATTGGCAGCCATACATGCCCACGCCATGACACTACCACCCACATGCTTCACTGATGAGGTGGTATGCTTAGGATCATGAGCAGTTCCTTTCCTTCTCCATACTCTTCTCTTCCCATCACTCTGGTACAAGTTGATCTTGGCCTCATCTGTCCATAGGATTTTGTTCCAGAACTGTGAAGGCTTTGTTAGGTGTTGTTTGGCAAACTCTAATCTGGCCTTCTTGTTTTTGAGGCTCACCAATGGTTTACATCTTGTGGTGAACCCTCTGTATTCTCTCTGGTGAAGTCTTCTTCTTGTTTGTTGACTTTGACACACATACACCTACCTCCTGGAGAGTGTTCTTGATCTGGCCAACTGTTGTGAAGGGTGTTTTCCTCACCAGGGAAAGAATTCTTAGGTCATCCACCACAGTTGTTTTCCGTGGTCTCCTGGGTCTTTTGGTGTTGCTGAGCTCACCGGTGCGTTCCTTCTTTTTGAGAATGTTCCAAACAGTTGTTTTGGCCACGCCTAATGTTCTTGCTATCTCTCTGATGGGTTTGTTTTGTTTCTTCAGCCTAATGATGGCTTGCTTCACTGATAGTGACAGCTCTTTAGATCTCATCTGGAGAGTTGACAGCAACAGATTCCAAATGCAAATAGCACACTTGAAATGAACTCTGGACCTTTTATCTGCATATTGTAATTGGGGTAATGAGGGAATATCACACACCTGGCCATGAAACAGCTGAGAAGCCAATTGTCCCATTACCTTTGGTCCCTTAACAAGTGGGAGGCACATCTGCAAACTGCTGTACGTCATACACCGTTCACCTGAGTTGGATGTAAATACCCTCAAATTAAAGCTGACAGTCTGCAGTTAAAGCACATTGTGTTTGTTTCATTCCAACTCCATTGTGGTGGTGTATAGAGCCAAAGATGTTAGAATTGTGTCGCTGTCCCAATATTTCTGCCCCTTGACTGTATATGGATAGATAGATAGATATGGATACATAGAAACAGAAAGATATGGATAGATACGGATATAGATTCAGATAGATATAGATACAGATTGGGATAGATATTGATACAGATAGTTATGGATAGATAGATATGGATATATATGGATTGATACAGATAGTAGATATGGATAGATAGATGCAGATACAGATAGATATAGGTAGATATATATGGATAGATAGATATGGACAGATACAGATAGATACAGGTAGATATATATGGATAGATAGATATGGACAGATACAGATAGATAGATATAGATAGATACGGATAGTTATGGATAGATATATATTGATAGATACGGATAGATAGATACAGATAGTTATGGATGGATAGATACAGATAGATATAGATATGGATAGATAGTTATGGATGGATAGATAGATACAGATAGATATAGATATGGATAGATAGATACAGATAGATATAGATATGAATAGATAGATACAGATAGATATAGATATGGATAGATAGATACAGATAGATATAGATATGAATAGATAGATACAGATAGATATAGATATGGATAGATAGATACAGATGGATATGGATAGATACGGATAGTTATGGATAGATACAGATAGATATAGATACAGATAGATATAGATATGGATAGATAGTTATGGATGGATAGATAGATACAGATAGATATAGATATGGATAGATAGATACAGATAGATATAGATATGGATAGATAGATACAGATGGATATGGATAGATACGGATAGTTATGGATAGATACAGATAGTTATGGATAGATACAGATAGATATAGATACAGATAGATATAGATATGTATAGATGCAGATAGTTATGGATGGATAGATACAGATATAGATATGCTTTTTTTTCATTAAGCAAACTAAATAGAATGAAGAACAGTCTGATGTTTTTTAACTCCTCTTCATTCTGGATAATCTTCGACTGTAGAATTCTATTTAATTCTTAGTTTATTACCAGTAATTATAAAATGATTATATATATATTTATAGAGCTGATTCTTTGGAGGTTTATGATGTAACGCAGGCACAAGTGACATACGGAAAAAATAACAAAAAAATCACAGTGTGGCGTATGCAGAGATACACGCTGTCACAGAAGGTTTGAGGGTGCTGTTCTTGCCACCTTGCAATCTCGCGGGTTTCACATACAATACAGATTTGTGTGACAGCCAATAAAAAATGTAAATTGTTTCATATCTTGGCAGAGGGTACGGGATCTGAAAACTGCACTTTTTTTTCATGAGAAAAGCAAAACTGTTCCTTTCACTTATCGCAGTGCCTTACAAACAGCAGCCCTGTCAGTTCACGCAGTTTCTTTGCATGACACATAAGAGGTTATTCACTAGAAGCCGGTGTTTGCCGGTGCTCCAAATACCGGTGAAAGTTGCTGGTATTGTAACATTGACAAACACCGTCATTTCACAAAGTTAAAATGCAAAGAACCACAGGAGTAGCTTCTTCATGAAGCTTCTCCTGCTGATCTTTTTATGTTTCATTTTTTTTGAAACGCCGAAGTTTGTCGATACTGCAACATCAACAATGTTTGCTGGTATTCTCAAAACTGGTTTGTGATAGCCCCTATAGTTTTCCCTTAGTCCTTTCAATCACCAGACGGCCCTAGGCTGCCTGTCACCTGGTTTTAGGGAGGACTGAAGGAAAATTCACAGTGAATACCTGTGTAATATTTTAAATCAGGGCTGTGTACGCCCATGCAGCGCTAATGCAGTACTTGTGTATGCGCAGCCCTGATTGGCTGTCCAGCCAAACTACCTGTTATCCTGTTGTACATGCGCAACATTGCGCACCAGGTTGACATGCCACTTTTTTTGTATCCCGTCCATGTCTCCCACCCACCAAACCTCCACCCTAACCAATCACAGTCCTGCCATAGAGCTCATGTCTGAAACAAGGAGGGATAATTAACTTTTTGGAATTATGATCTCCAGGTAATAATGAATATTTATTGCAAAAGATAATACTTAGGCTGGCCGTCCACTGGACTGCGAACACTGGAGAAAACTGACGTTGTAGCAGGAGAAGCTCGCCTTTATGGTATTTTGATTTCATTTCCATTGTTTTTATTTCTTTTCTTTGAAAGGTCAGAGTTTGTCGCAGTCACAAGAACAGTGCTTTTCGTTTGTGTTTTCAACTTCAGCAAACACCGGAGTTCTTTGAATAAACCCCATATGTAATTCTATTAATTTACTTAAAATTACACGAGTAACATTTAACTAAATAAATGGATTTCTCCTGTCAGATCCTCCTGTAGGCGTCTTGTTTCACTGACAGCTCAGTCTCATCACAGTCAGACATTCTGCCTGCAGTGCGATCAAGTCCAGGTCCGTCGTGTCTCTTAGCTGAACTAGGCTGTTGCCTATGGTGCCAAAGAAAAGGGGGGGGGGTCTCTATTGCCATTGCCAGTACTACATTCACATATATCACTCACAAACACACTGTGCATCACACACATCCATCCTACACATCTATCACATCACACACAGACAGCCTGTACAGCACTCACATCAGACACAACCTGTACATAACTCCCCATTACTTCTACCTCTCAGGCTTGCTGCCTCGGGGTCCTCTTGGACTCCGGTCTATCCTTTACTCATCACATTCAGTCACTAACAAAATCTTGCTACTTCCACCTAAAAAACATTGCACGTATCCGTCCCCTTCTTAATCAGGACTCTGCTAAAATACTCATCCAAGCTCTTATTATCTCTCGCCTTGACTACTGTAACCTGCTTCTCTCTGGCCTTAAAAAAATCCCAGATTCTCCCTCTGCAATCGGGTATGAACGCCTGCGCCAGACTCATACACCTCACCTCCTGCACCTCCCACACCTCACCCCTTTGTCAATCTCTGCACTGGTTCCCTGTTTCCTATAGAATCCAATTCAAAATACTGATCGTCACATACACAGCTCTCCATAATCGCGCCTCTACCTCCATCTCCTCCCTTATTAGCAAGTACATCCCATCCCGACCACTTCACTCTGCCAATGATCTGATGCTATCAGCTCCTCGCCTATACATCACTCACATCTGACTCAGACATCCTGTACATCACACACACACAGCCTATACATCACACACATCACACACAGAGAGCCTGTGCATTAGGAATGTGCGTTTCAGGGTTTCGGAATTTCGGAAATTTCCCGATTCGTGTTTTCGGATGCGGACGATTTTTCTGAAAATTTTTAGATCCGAAAATGGCAGATCCGAAAAGTTTTCCGAGCCGAAACGAAATATTTTCGGAATTTTTGAATGTACTTGAAATGTGTCAAATCGAAATTTATTGCTTTGAAACGAGGAGAACAGACGTTCCGAAAAAAAGAAAATTTTCGAAAATACGAAAAGTCGATACAAAAAACGAGCTAAGTGACACGAAAATACAAAAAATGGTCGATATCCCGAAACCATTTACAATTCCGAAAAACGAACATTTCCAAAAATACGAAAAGTCGATACAAAAACGAGCTAAGTGACACGAAAATATGAAAAATGGTCGAAATTCCGGAAAAAAATGTACACGAAAAACGAGTCGAGCCGAACCGAATCGAAACAAATCGGTCGAAACGAGCTGAATCGAAAAGTTTAAAAATCCAAAAAATCGGTGCACAAGCCTACTGTGCATAACTCACATCACACAGAGACATCCTGTACATCTCTCACATCACTCACAGACATCCTGTACATCACTCACATTACACAGAGACATCCTGTACATCACTCACAGACATCCTGTACATCACTCACATTACACAGAGACATCCTGGACATCACTCACAGACATCCTGTACATCACTCACATTACACAAAGACATCCTGGACATCACTCACATCACTCGCAGACAGCCTGTATATCACTCACAACACTCAAAGACATTCTGTACATCACACACAAACAGCCTATACATCACTCACTACACACACACACACACACACACACACAGACTATACATAACTCACATCACACAGAGACATCCTGTACATCAGTGGTCCCCAACCCTGGTCCTCAGGGCCCACTAACAGGCCAGATTTTGCAGATCACTATGGGGAAAAGCAGACTGAATCCTGCAATCACTGAGCAGCAAATCATAACACCTGTGCTGTGCTTCAGATATCTGGCAAACCTGGCCTGTTAGTGGGCCCTGAGGACCAGGGTTGGGGACCACTGCTGTACATCACTCACATTACACACAGACAGCCTGTACATCACTCACATTACACAGAGACAGTCTGTACTTCACTCACATTACACAGAGACATCCTGGATATCACTCACAGACAGCCTGTACATCACTCACAGACATTCTGTACATCACACACAAACAGCCTATACATCACTCACTTCACACACACACACACACAGAGACTGTACATAACTCACATCAAACAGAGACATCCTGTACATCTCTCACCTCACATCACTCACAGACAGCCATACATCACTCACATCAGACACTTCCTGTATATCACTCACATCACACATAGGAAGCCTGTACATAACTCACATCACACACAGGGACATCCTATACATCACTCTCATTACACAAAGACAGATCACATGTCCCTCATAATCTCATATGTGTGTATGTGCTTGGAGCTACGAGTAAGGGGTGTCCAGGATGCCTGCATACCTTGCACTAGCCCTGATCATGTCTAATGGCAAACACTCCCTCTATTTTGGATTCAGCCATATCTATAGGAATTACAATTCTAACCACGTCAATCTCAAACATTTATAGGCTCTTCCCTATAAACACACAGGCATTGACCTGTAACTGCTGAGCTCCTGGAGGCGAATGATGACATCAGCACATGATGTCAGCATTGCATGTCTGAAAATGAATGAGAAGTATTTATCCATATAAATATATTGGATGTAATATGACCAGGTGATTTTTTTTTTTTTTTTCTTCTAGTCCCTTGTCATTTCTCTGTTACGCACAGGCATGAAACATCGCTGTCAGGGATAATTTGTTACTTGTGTCAAACAGAGATCACTAATCATTCTTGGCTCCGATGCCTGATGTTAAACATATTTCCTCGCACCCATCCATTAGCACTGTTTATGCCAAAATATCACTGTCCAAAAAACGTCAACCTGTTTTGCAGAACGTCCCAAATAAATGTCTCATCGCATTAAGAGATCTCTCGTCTTCCATGTGTCAGTTACGTGCTGTTAAAGTGTTTGCAGGTCGCTCTGATTTACAGGGCAAAATAATGTGCAGAGAGAGTGTCATTAAAAAGGATATGGGAGCAATGGATCATATGATCAGTGGGGTCTTCAACTGATTAGCTAATATAACAAGATAAAATGTGTCATCTGCGCTTATCCCTATAACACTGTGTGAAACAAAACACAATTAGAGGTTTTAGTTTACTTGAATGACCATTGAAGTTTTAAGCTCGCCTGCCATGTCAAGGCACCTCCAGTAAAGGAGAGTCCTGCCTGATGAAGTCAAAGGCTGCTTTCTAGCATAGCACATATGCTCATGCTGCTTCACACTCATGAGGAAGACTGGCAGACTTTCATTTATACCCTCCCAGAAACAAATCCACCATGGGATCAAAAACAAAACCATGGAACGGAATAGATGCAAAGATGATCTTGAAGCTTAAAAGTTCAATGGCCATTCAAGTAAACAAAAACCTTTAATTGTGTTTTGTTTCATACGGTGTTATAGGGAGGGATAAGCGCAGATGGCACATTTTTTCTTGTTATGTTTTATACATGTTACTGTGCTGGATACATCTGGTAGTTACAGCCGCCCCGGTGGGGATCAGGCGTGACGCCATTTTTTTTTATTATGCATGAAATTGTTGTATTTCCAGCAATATCGTCTTTGCAACTATTTTGTTTCGTGGTTTTGTTTTTGATCCACGGTGGATTTGTTTCTAGGAGGGTATAAATGAGAGCCCACCAGTCTTCCTGATGACTGAGAAGCAGCATGAGCATATGTGCTATGCTCGAAAGCAGCCTTTGGCTTCTTTAGGCAGGACTCGCCATTACTGGAGGTGCCTTGACATGGCAGGCAAGCTTAAAACTTCAATGGCCATTCAAGTAAACTAAAATCTCTTATTGTGTGTTGTTTCAAACGGTGTTAAAGGGATATGCGCAGATGACGCTTTTTTCTTGTTATGTTTTAAACATGTTACTGGGCTGGATACATTTTTTTTAGCTGCAGCTGCCCCGGTGGGGATCAGGCGCAACACCATTTTTTCTGTATTATGCATGATTAGTAAATATCATTGCATAGACAAGGCTGCCATCGGGGGTGACAGCCCATGATATGTTTAGGGGCTCTTTGGCTCCAGGGGACCCTGGGACTGCCAAACCCTGTGCAGCTGGTCCAAGTCCCACAGATGTCAAGGTACCTTCATGCCAGCCAGGACTTTCTCACCAAGATACCAACAAATTTCCCGGTGGGCCGCAGCATCTACGGCAGGTAAGAGCTCTCCGACTCATCACTGAGGGAGCGGTTAGTATGGTCTGAACCAGATAGCGCTGCAAAGTGATTCTCTCCCACCAGGGAACCTTTTTCTTCCTTTTGCTGGACCAGCAGGGATTTATCCCACTTTTTGTAAAATAAGGTGGGCAAAAAAGGAGACAACATTTTATATTATTGATTAATGTTTTGAAATGGGCAGCTGGGGGGAGGTGGGCCCTGCCCAGTGATTAGGTAATGGGCCCCGTGATTTCTGAGGGCAGCCCTCTGCATAGATGTAGTAGCAGATCTCAGGGTTTAAAGGGTTACTTTCAACATATACACAGTATGTATCAATTTATCTAAATTTTGGCCTCACTGCTTACTAATATGTATGGCTTGCCAGCATCAAGAAGAATCACCTATACTGTGCTTGGCGGACTATAAGACTGAAGAATAATGTGGTATAATCTTGGAAATGACAGGAATTAAAAAATTATAGTTCACTTTCACATGATAATTATGAAAGATTACCTATGCACATTTTTTTCCTTCAAGCTGTGCTGTGATGATTTTTATTGGAACAGACCCAAACCTATCAGTGGATTCTTAAAAGGGATTAAAGCGTGAACCAAAGTTTAAATTTCTGCATCTTTCATGTTTATCTTTAATTTCTTCTAATCCCAATAAAGGTTGGGTTTGGCTAATTGACCAAGAGCATAAATATAGAGCGATGCAGACAATAAAGCTCAATATAGCCAATATATACTGTGGTAGGTATTCAAAACCACTATACAGAAACTCCAGTTGGTGTCTCTTCCTAAGCACCTATGTAGAACGTCACTGGATCACAAAGATCACATAGCATACCTTTATACGACATAGATGTCATTAGTTGTCACCACATATCAAACTGCCCACCAAATTTTAAGAAGAAAAAATAAATCACATATTTGAATAGCGTCTCTGGATGTCGCGTCTACGACCCTCTATGACACATCAGAAGATGAAAGGATGGGAGCCAGAACGGGAGTCTTCACCCAAATAATAATGCTATGGAATTCATAAATTAAATAACCAATAAATGACGTTAAATAGTCAGTAGCCCCAACGCGTTTCGCCTGTAATAATTGTTTAAGAACGGACTTCTTCAGGGATTTGTCATGCATGATAAAATATCTAAGTGCAAGCTAAAAAGCCTATTAAAATATTTTATTGAAGATTGGAAACTACAGACACAATCTACAGTCATTGAATACAGAGTAGTTGTCATATCCCACGTCGATGATCTGACCCGGTGCCCGGCAGAAATGTCCTCGCTGGCCGGGTACCGAGTTATATGCCCATCAATGGCGGTCAAGTGGGTGGCCGAGGGGTGGACCGCTGGCGTGATGACGTGGCCACCAAGTTTAAAGCCAGTCTGCACAGGCAGGCTCATTGTCCTGAAGTGGTTTCACATCCCTCAGTGCGTTCTCCTGCTTTTGATTTGTGTTTTGACTTGGCTATTCATGACTAACCCCCTCTGTGTACCGACTTAGCTTTTCCTTGACGTACCCGCTCTGTGTACCGATTTAGTTATTCCTTGACAAACCTGCTCTGTGTACCAACCTGGCTATTCCTGGCAAACCCACTCTACGTACCAATTTTGGCAATTCCTGACAAACCCACTCTGTGTACTGATATTGGCATATGGCTGACTACCTCTCCTGGTACTAAGACCCCTGCTATTCTGATCAAGTATCTTGTTGTATTTTGGTATCTGTTAACCCTTACTGGGTACGTGTCATTCTGTTGCCTGAATATAGATAGTTTTGCCGATCATCTAAGGATCGGAAGTGTAGGTAGACTACTTTGTATAGGGACCAGCACCAAAGACCTAAGGGGGAATCGCGACAGTAGTTGACCATCCAGTAGGGATAAAAGTGAGAAAGTGCTTGCCCGGTTGATATCAGCCTTTCAGAGTCTACATTTGAAGAGACAAATTAATAGATGTAGAACCATTACAGTTACATTTGGCTTTCTCCTTCACTTTGCTTTGATTAAAAACATTGTCTAACAACTCTTCTTGGTCGGCAACAAAAGCGATTTATTTGTGCATAGTGAAACAATGTTGTGGACAAATTTTCAGTTTCCATGAAGTTCTTGTAACCTTAAGTGGATTTGTAATACGTAAAGGGGGTGTCAGGAGAGATAACTGTTCAATATATTAAAATCTCTATATTCATCATGCATGACCTTGTTGAGAATCGAGGACTGAAGGCTTCGTTGAACATTTTCCAGTTCTCAACTTGGGAAGTCAAACCCGTTAGATGTCTAGTTTAGGAGCATTTGACAAGATAGCAAGGGTCACACGAGAAGTAATACTCCACCAACAAAGGTTCCAGAAGTCCCAGGGTCACAAACCACAAGAAATGTTTCCAAAGGATCAGAAGGTTCGATCACCAAAGCCTTGGTATGACAGGGAGTTTTTCTATCCAGTCACAATGTTTCGGTCCTCCACAGAGGGCCTTTCTCAAGCACTTGAGAAAGGTCTTCTGTGCAGGACCGAAACGTTAAAGCAACTATTCATACCAAGCTTTGAGCAACCGGTTCTCCAGTTCCTTTGGTCAAGTTGAAGAACATCTATTTATACAAAAACCAACTTTAAGAAGCTAAGCATCATGAGACGTCATCATCCTCATCCGTCAAGTAAAACGATTGTAGCCTTTGTCTGATGACTTGAACACAGCACCATCTGCAAAATACAGTCTTGGGTGTGATCGCCTTTCATTAACAGCGGCACCCTAGATGAGAAGTACGAAAACTTATTCTCTTTATTGCTTTGTTAGTGACATTTAATTGCTTGGTAATAGGCTTCCTTAAGAACACAGACTTTTTTTGTAAATTGGAGCCGAAGTCATTGGAGACGTGTTAAAATCCAGCAAAAGCAGAAGTTGTAAACGACTCGATTTGGGGGGTCACTCGCGACAGATGGCTTTTGTTTACTACAAGAGAGGGGAAGCATATTGTCTCTGTTGAGGTATTTTTCTCTCTTGTACATCACTGTATCCATAGAATAATTACAGATTTTATGTTGACTTCACGTGTTGTGATTTACAAGTTTGTAAATTTGCAGAGAATGGATGAGTGGGGGGGATTATAAACGTTTTATATGCTTATAAAAGCCTGAGATTTCGTATAATGAGCTGATCCTATGGGAGAACTTTAACCGACTCAACAGAGAGAAATGGTTGCATAATCCAGCATATGGGCAATATTTCATAATGAAGACACCCAGCAGGAAGTGGCGGATTATATTTTAGTGCTTGAGTACAATGTAAGTGAAGGATTTTCACATGGATAATGCCCCCAGCTCTCATGGATATATGCCCCAGCCAGCTCTCATGGCGTGCCCCCATGTCTCATGGATATCGCCCCCCCCCCCGGTCTCATGGATATCGCCCCCCCGGTCTCATGGATATCGCCCCCCCAGGTCTCCTGGGTATTGCCCCAGCTCACCTCTCCTTGCCGGCGGACGCTTGCTTCCTGCTTGAACGGCCGCTGACAGGAAGTGCAGCCGCTCGCACTTCCTGTCAGCGGCCGTTCAAGCATGAAGCAAGCGCCCGCCGGCAATCATTTCGGGCTGGGCGCTTCACAGCTGTGAAGGGGCGCAGCCATGGCTCGTTCCCGCAGCGTTCCCGCAGCGTTCCCGCAGGACTCAAGCCATGGCTGCGCCCCTTCACAGCTGTGCCCGAGGCAGGTGCCTCGCCCTTCCTCTGGCCCTGCTCTCTGGATAGCCGAATGGCCAAGAAAGGTAACCGAACGCTGATTTTCAGCGCTCGGTTACCTTTCTCAAGCAATTCGGATCTCTTTGAATTACCCTGTTAGCTATTTTGGAAGCTTTGAAATATCTATAAGCCTGAATGGTTTCTGACCAGAAAATTTAATGAGGGGGGCTAACCCGTCTTTATTAATTACTTAGATCACCCATAATTACTGAGTTATTAACGTTAAAACCACTTGATCTTACCTGATCTAACGTAAAGCATCCAAAATAGTTAAGTGTTTGGTTCAATTTTTGATAAGGGGGGCTGATGACAGGTTAGCCCACCTTACAATAATTGTTAATATCTCTTTTTCTATGTGTGAAGTAACGCAAACAACTATTGATCTAACCTGATCTAACAAAGCTCTAACCAACTGCATGAGTTTTGTTCAAAAATTTTGATAAGGGGGGCTAACCCGGCTGAGGCTATATGGTTATATGGTCTGAGGTCTGTGGGTGGGTGTATATATATATATATCTGCGTGTTGATGTATACGTATATATACAGCGCTCTATGTCCCTATAATATATATGATCAGGGGTTACTTTTTTATATTTTTATACTATTCCTATTAAAATAACAGTAATTTTTGATGTATTTATTCAGTAAAAACCTTTTTTTGCCTATATAACATGTGCTTTGTGAAAATAAAACGGTTTTGTGTGTACATTTTAATTTAGTTAGTGGATTCCTGTCCCGTGCGGTGAGAAGCAAACGTAATGCAGTGTAGACATGCTGCGAGGCGGAGCGGAGTGAAGTCAAGCCTGCAAAATGTTTGCTTCTCTTCGCTACACTGTGCGTTGCTACACGCTCAGTGTGTCTCAGCCTTTATTCCCGCATTGCTAGCTTACCGAATCAGTTTGTATACTTGTTACTGTTACTGACCCTGCTTGTTCTGAGGACCCGATCTGTTGCCGACTTTGCCTGCCATTTGACTATTCTCTCTGTGTATTCCCTGCCTGTTGTGTTTGCTTCCTGTTGCTACTGGTGTGCACCGATTCTCACCATATACAGTAGCGCAGTTCAAGTGCCTAAACATTGCTGACCCGGTTTTGTTATAGCTGCTGATGTAACTGAATAGATCGGGGATCTCTTCTGCATTACCAAAACCTCCACCACTGCACTCTTCCACAATACCTCAGAGGGGTTACGGTGTGAAGGTCCTCTCTGCCACCAAAGGCAAAATATTTGGGAGCACTGATGCCTATACCAGATTCATATCATTTTAATATTGTACCACAGGGTCCAACCCTGCTCTCTTCCACAATACCACAGAGGGGTTACTTATGGTGTGAAGGCACTTGCTGCCACCAAAGGCACAATATTTGGGTGCACTGCCACTGACGCCTATACCAGATTTATATCATTTTAAAATTGGACCGCAGGGTCCAACCCTGCACTCTTCCACAATACCATAGAGGGGTTACGGTGTGACGCAGTTTCACCACAATTTAGCCAAAAAATCACTAAACTTGTTCTGCGTGTTCTAAAATGTCTCCTCTTTTCATACAGGTTGCCGCCCCAAGCAGTTGTTTATGAATAAATCAAAGGAAAACCATTTACCGTCATTTGAAATGTCATTTTTTTGTTTTTAAATGTTTCTATACATCCTACAAATCCGCCACTTCACGGGCAGGTTATGGGGACCTCCTAGGCACGATATTTGAAGGAATTTTTCATTTTTATTCTTAACCTTTATTTAACCACTTCGCTGCTGAGGATGCGCTCAGCGCGTCCTCAGCAGTCCCGCTGGTGTGCTGAGGATGCGCTGAGCGCGTCCTCACATTGGGGTCAGCGTTCGGCCGGGTTCCGGCCGATCGCTGGCCCCTCCGGTGCGGGCTGACATCCTGGATGTCAGCCCGGCATCCGGACCAGCAGCCGCCAGAATTAGGTGTCATCGCGGGGGCGCGATGACACCTAATTCAGGCGCCCCCCCCGCATGTGCGGAGGAGGCGCCTGAAAGGGAGGGGGGGGAGGTCCTTCGGACCTCTCTCCCTCCCGATCGGTGGCGCACAGGGGGTTAACCCAGGCATCATTTGGAAGGGCACAGCCTGCCCTTCCAAATGATGCCTGGCATTAACCCCTGGGGAGCTGGATCGCGAATCGGCGCTGAAAAGCGCCGGTTCGCGATCCTTTCCCGGAGCTGGCCGACATCTTGGATGTCGGCCAAGCCTCCGGGAACTCCCCCAGAGGACTGGCGTCATCGTGCGTAGCACGATGACGCCAGTCCTAGAGTTAACCCCTAACTGCCACCAACTGTGGAGATAGGGAGTTCCAATGAACTCCCTATCTCCCGATCCGTGGCAGCTAGGGGTTAAATTTTGGTATCGTTGGATCGGCCAGAGCATGGCCGTTCCAACGATACCAAACACTACAGTGAAAAATTTTGTAAAAAAAAAAAAAAAATGAAAAATAAAAAAAAAAAAAAATTAAAAAAAAAAATTAAAAAAAAAAATTAAACACTTTTTTTTATTTTTTGGGGTTTGTTAATGCAGCAATATTGTTCCCATTTCAATTATAATGTGAACAATGATGCTGCACTAACGATTTTTGTATGCGGTGCGTTTGTTAAAAATCGTGTCATTTTCCCCAAAAAAAATGTAACGAGACCCCATCTCTAATTTTTTTAACAAGCGCACCCCATACAAAATATAACCGCAATTGCTCGCATGTTAAAATGTGGAAAAAAAAACTTTACACATTGTAAATTATTGAAAATACATATTTTATTGCATTTTTTGTTATAATATACAGACATGACATAACGTATACATATAATAATGACATATTATGAATCTACCGAGTCTGACGGAAAGAATGATATATAATATGTCTGGGTCATATACTAAAATAAGCCTTCAAAACACGTTTAAACATGATGCGCAAAACAGGTAAAAATGACCTCAGCATAGGGGCGGGAAAAGCCTCAGCAGCGAAAGGGTTAATGGAAAACTCACTGTCCCTTTAAAAACTTTCTTTTTAAACTTTTTGTCCGTGTTTCCTGTCCCCCAGGGCACTACCCAGGCCCCCATACACCTTTTATGGCAAATATCTTGCATATAAGCCCTCTTGGGAGGGCACTCTAAAAATCAAACTTTCGAGTCCCATCGACTTGCATTGAGTTCGGTTCGTGTTCAATTTCGAACTCGATCTTTTGAAATTGTTCGAGTTCGAATGCGAACCGAACACGGGGGTGTTCGGCTCATCACTAAGAGTCAAAAAGTTGCCTGGTCCATTTGGGTGGAATAAAAGCTCTTCATCTTAAATCCTGGTTTTGCGTTAACACTATCTATTCCTTCTTATTCAGTCAAAACAATACTGGCCCTATCCAAAAACAGTCACTATTTGAGAAGCAGATTTGGCAAAAAAGTGGTTTTGCGTACTAATACCTACCAGGGCAGCTGCGTAAACCAGGATCATCCAGCCCACTTCATGTATAAAACATAACAACAAGAAAAGGTTGTCATTTATGCTTACCCCTGTGACTCAGTGTGAAACAAAACAGGGGTTTTAGTTTACTGTAATGGTGTCTGGGGCTCGTGGGGGGCCCCAGTACCCGGCAGTGCCATCGCGCCATCGAATAGCCGGGTGCCAGGAGTTGCGCCGGCTTCAGGAGGTCACGTGGGCAATCAGGAGGCGGGATGGGGGATGATGCCGCAAGGCCGCCAAGTTTAAGAGCAGATGGCATAATCTGGCTCATTGCCCTGTTGTGGAGTTGCTTCCCTCAGTGCTTAGTGATTTGTCTCGTGCGATTCACTGATCCATTTGGTGATATACCGATTCCTGACTTCTGTTGTGATTTGGCTTGTATGAGAGCTACCCTTGAGTACCAGTGTTGGCGATCCCTGACTATTCTAACTCTATTGTGATTTGGTGATTTTATATGTATCCCAGTTTGCGTTCTGCCTCTCCTTGTCTGTATACTGCTCAGGCCACTCCAATTAACCCTGTCCGATCTACTAGTGGTTTATGTATATTTGTGTTTGTGTCCCTAAAGAGAGACAGATTACCGATCACTCAAGGATCGGAGGGATAGATGTCTAAAGGGACCAGCATTGTATAATCCCGAGGATTTTGTGACAAATGGCAATTAAAGTGTTATTAAATATTATTAATATTAAATCCCCTTTATAAACTCCCAAAATCTAGCTGGCTGTGTGTGATAGGTAGGCTTGTGCATCGATTTTTTTTTCGGTTTGATTCGGTTCGATTTTTCGGATTTTTAAACTTTTCGATTCGGCTCGTTTTGACCGATTTCTGTTTCGATTCGGTTCGGCTCGATTCGTTTTTCGTGTACTTTTTTTCGGAATATCAACCATTTTTCGTATTTTCGTGTCACTTAGCTCGTTTTTTGTATCGACTTTTCATGATTTCGGAAATTTTCGTTTTTCGGAATTGTACAGGTTTTCTGAATTTCGACCATTTTTCGTATTTTCGTGTCACTTTGCTCGTTTTTTTTATCGACTTTTCATAAGTTCGGAAATTTTCGTTTTTTCGGAACGTCTGTTCTCCTCGTTTCAAAGCAATAAATTTCGATTTGACACATTTCAAGTCCATTCGAAAATTCCAAAAATATTTCGTTTCGGCTCGGAAAACTTTTCGGATCTGCCATTTTCGGATCTAAAAAGTTTCGGAAATTCGGTCGCATCCAAAAACACGAATCGGGAAATTTCGTAAAAATTCCGAAATTCCGAAACCTGAAACGCACATCCCTAGTGATAGGTGTGATACCACCTAGTTGCAGACAATGCTTATTCTTTCCATTGAGTGCTATATGTAGACACGGAGCTCTGCATGAAGTGGGATGGAAAGCTAAAATGTCCTTCATTTCATTTTCTCTGCTTAAAACAAAAATAGTAGTAGCGGTGCCACCAGCACAGACAGAAATCTAAGGCACGGCTGCCCACAGTACTGTGTTGTTAATCGTAAATGTTTGCTGTTAATCTCTTACCCCGAGCTGGGATCTCTTGATATCAGAGCAGTGTACATGGCTAACACTGGGGCTAATTCCCATTCTTCTTACCTTCCCAGAACGGACAGCTTTAAAGGCTACAGTCAGGATGTGAAAAGAGTACAGCTAGAATGCTCCCCTGCACAAAGGATGACTGGCCCTCACATCCACCGGCCCACCGGGCATATGCCCGTTATACCAGATGGCCAGTCTGGGCCTGATAGTCATCGCATGAACTCAGCTGTTATCCTAGGTCAGTGTTCAGCAATCCTGGCCCTCCAGATGTTTTGGAAGTACATCTCCTAAGCATGCTGTCCCCAGATCTAGGTCTTAAGTCATAGAACTGGGGACAAGGCACCTACCAGTAACGTTATGAGGTACTAATCGCCTAAATTAGAAAATACTTGGATGGTTAGCGAAAAGACCTGCAGCAGAGCAATGACTTAGGGGCTCTATTACATTCTTCACGCAAACATTAATGCGTGCGCAGAATCGCATTAGCACGAAGGGCAAAACCCTTTGCACTGAACGTCGTATTACAATGTCAGCGCAACAAACGCATGTATACGTGTACCGCGGGTGAACCTGCGCGAACGCTGCGTGAGCTTACTGTACGTCGCGCGTCCTATACTTAACATTGTGAGCGCAAATGCGTTTGTGTGCTGGTACTACAATCTATGGGCAGTTTGTAACGCACAGCCTTCGCGCGCATAATTTTAGCAACTCCTAAAAGCTGGTGTTAACGGCAAATTCTATCAACCTGGCCGAAACCAAATACACCAGCCCAAAAAGAAATACGCAGCAAAGTATAGTTACACATTCTACACATACCCAAACCAATAAATTTGAGAAGTTGTGCGTGCTTTTTATTTATACAGCATATATGCGCAGATTGACTTTGACAGGCACAAAAACTTAACGTGAGACAATTTTGGTTCTTAATTCTGATTGGCTGAATTGCGTGAAAAAAACAGTCCGCACACTGATTTCTGCACGCAACGTTACTGCGCGCATGTTTTTGACGGATGAAAAAATGCACGAGGATTGTAATACCAGCGTTGATTTACACGCGTTGACGTTTGACGCTTCGCGCAACAATTTCACGCGTTTACTGTGCGTTTTTGCACCAAGAATGTAATAGGACCCTGGATATTTGTATATATTGATATTTCAGATTTAGGTCAAAAGTCAAGAAAATGCCTAGATAAAAATCATTGAATGGCACAAAGATATGTTGAAAATAGGCTTGTGCACCGATTTTTTTTCGGTTCGATTCGGTTCGATTTGTTCAGATGTTTAAACTTTTCGATTCGGCTCGTTTCGACCGATTTCTGTTTCGATTCGGTTCAGTTCGGCTCGTTTTTCGTGTACATTTTTTTTTCGAATATCGACCATTTTTCGTGTTTTCGGGTCACTTTGCTTGTTTTTTGTATCGACTTTTTGGAAATTTCGGAAAAGTTCGTTTTTTCGGAACGTCTGTTCTCCTCGTTTCAAAGTGTCTACGATAATTCTGGCGATTCTTTTATTAAATAAAGATCCTTTTTTTCTTATGAATAATTGAATATACATTTCACAACTTTATTTAATCATATTAAAATGGTATGAAAGCCAAGGAACAAAAAAAATGAACAAAACGATTTAAAAAACGCTAAACTGACCCGAATGCCACAAGAAACAAGTGATACGCATTTACAAATACAAAATTTACAGAATCAGCGATATAACCGATAATAGTTAAATATACGATTTCCAGAATTACAGAAATGGAACCGAAATCACGAATGGAACCGAAATCATGAATAGAGCAAAAATAAATTTCGATTTGACACATTTCAAGTCCATTCGAAAAATCCGAAATTTTTTCGTTTCGGCTCGGAAAACTTTTCGGATCTATCGGTTTTCGGGTCCAACCCGATTCGGAAATTCGGCCGAATCCGAAAACACGAATCGGGAAATTTCGTGAAAATTCCGAAATTCCGAAACCCTAGTTGAAAATGAACATGTATTAGCAAATGGTCGTCCTTAAGACCCTTAACTGATTTTCTGCTAATTTGTGCCTCGGCTTTCTTAAAATCAGGCCCTTCACACTTTGTAAAATGCATCTAATTCGTGCGAAGTTGCTTAAATTAAAGTCTTTGTCATATTTCCAGAAGGAACGATTAACCACGGTCCGCACTTATCATCTGTCTTTTTTTTTTTATCTCTTTTTCTTAATAGATGTTATTTTATATTTTTTTTTAGAATAAACGAAAAGAATAAAACATTGAATCGGAACTCTCAACATTCCATGACATGCCTGTTGAGATAAAAAAAGAAGACTTCCATGAGGTTAGTGGAAGCGTATTCAAAGTAAGCGAGATAAGTCGCTTTGTGTTTTCAACCTGATAAAATCTGATTAAACGTCTTTAAGTGGATTCATGATTTTGCGTGTGGCAAAAAAAAACTTGCAGAAATGGAAAATAGATGATTGGCCCGATAGCATTTTTTCACAGCTGTAACATTGTAACGGAGTATAAAATTAAGGAGAATTAACACTATTTGAGTGAATATAATATTCATTTTATTAGTATTTTCTCAGGATTGTAATTCGAGTGATGTGTAAGGTGTAATTTCAATGTTTTAAAGTTTGCATCCAACTCAAGTGCATTTTTGATGCTCAGGGCAGGCTTGTGGTATCAGAATTTGTGCACATGGAATAAGTCTCTTACGGGGTTATTCACAGAGAGCCGATCTGGCCGCGAAATGCACCGAGCAGGGAATTTCCCCGTATGGTGTAATTTTGGGGCCGTTCGGCTATTCAGAGAACAGGCAGTTCGCCAAATTTTGGAGAATTGCCTGCAAATACGGTGCCTGTTCGAAGGCAGTGAAATCCCCCATAGAGAAGCAATGGTTAATCGATTCAGAGACACCGAACAGCAGTGAAAAGTTGCCGAAATGACATGATGTTCGGTGTTTGCATTCGGCAGGTTTAATCAGGCGAATCCCATAGGCCTCAATGTTAAAAACATTCCCGTTTTTATTCAATATCTAATAAACCATATATTCTTTTAATCTGCAGTAAAAAGTCTCTTTATTTATAGATTTTTTTAGGATTTTTTAGCCATCTTTTGTCAAAATGCTTTATACGTGTTTTTTTAAAAATTTTCTTTTCTTTTTTCTGTAACAGACCTTTTTATTATTATTCATGGGACCTTATATGTAAATTCCAGACATTTTCGTTCAGTAGTTTTTTTGCAAACAGCGTTTCAAGTTTGCCAATTTCAATTGTTTTTTTTTTACCCCGTTCGTTAGCTTGTCGGATTTTTCCGGCAGCTGTTCGGTGCTGTGTTCGGTGGATCATTGGCTTTTTCCATATGTGTTTGGTGTGTTTTTGCAGCGGTTTGGGTGATCCAATACTTCGGATCATATCGGATGCTGTTTTCCGGGGAATTTTTGGCGGTTGTGCTGTGGTTTTGAAGGCGGATTTTCAAGTCCCTTCCCTGCATTCCAGGTACCCTGCGGTGAATGCTGAACTCACCGCAGGTTCGGTAAATTTTATTCCCCAAAATGCAGGGAACGAGAGAGCAGTCAGCGACATTTCGGTGCTCTCTCCCCCCTATATGTCTTCATTTGGATATGGTTAATACTGGCCAAAGAGAATTTGATTATGTTTGCTTTTTGGGGTCTTGAAGGGCTGACTCAGCCCACCAAGAGCAGGGGCTCAGCCCTGCACAAAAGCTCAGATGAGCGTGCATGTGTTAACAGAATTGGAAAACAATTCAGGAACTAGCTTCCTCCGATGGCTCTCAATGTTCTTGAATTGAGGGCCTTTGGTGTGGCTGGACAATCGCTCTAGCGTTTTGCCTCCCCCTGGTCATGTGACATGCTGCAACTTGCCAGGAACCGGCAGCATGTCACATCTGGAGGAGCTCAATGGGAGCTCAGCGCTGGATACAAGGTAAGTTTAATAAAAGACTAAATAGTTACAATGGAAGGGGGTGTGGAAGGGGCAGGAGGGGCTAATGTTAAACCCTTTGATTACCCCTCCCATTTTAACCGTAGAGTAGACGATCCCTTTAAATGGACACTCTACTCATCCTGATCACCTTATCTGGCAGAATCCCTGGGTGAAGTGGATGAGTTTCCTCCACCCCACCCAGCGTCACTAGAAGCGGGATTTTTGAATTTCATGGGTCGTCAGTCACCTGGGACATCAGCACACAGAGAGCATGCTGACATCACTCTCTGAGACCATCCAATGTAGCGAGCCGTCTCAGAGAGGCAGCAATGGATTGGATGTGTGCATACACGCAGCTCTGATCCATCGTTTTGCACAGGCGCTACTGGATTCGCATATGTAAAGTGTGCAAGTCCCGTAGTGGTGCGCAACTTGCAGTTCCAACTCTACGTAAGTTGCGTAGGAGCGCAGGAAGCGCAGAGAAGCTTCAGGGACTTCCGGGCTTGGGAATCCCTGAGCCGAAGAACAGGAGCAGCGCCGTGGGAGAAAAGGTGAGTAAAATTGTCTAAAAAGAAAAAAAAAATTGGGCAAAGGCAGCATCTGCCAATAATTTAAGGGCAGAAAGAGGAAACTCTATTTTTTAATAAAGACTCTCTTTAAATAACGATGTAATATGATACAAGTCTCTTATTTTCAAAGAAATCGAGAGATATTGGCGTTTTCATTTAAAGTCTTTATATTACGGATGGTTTCTGTATTTCCTCTGAAAGAGCATTAGTTTACACAGTCACCGTCCTCCTCCAAACATGCCTCTACAGAACGATGACAAAGACACCTAATAATATCGCTCCCTCTCCCACTTTCTCTCTATATCTATTCGTTTTCCTTTCAGCTGCTGTGTGCACTAAGCTGATTATGATCGTTAACCTTGACTCGAAAGTTCCGATGTCGTACAGTTTGTTCACTGAATCAAAACGAAAATATACAATATATCTAACAGCAAAAAATATACAGTCAGGTCCAGAAATATTGGGACATCGACACATTTCTAACATCTTTGGCTCTATATACAAACACAATGGAGTCGGAATGAAACAAACACAATCAGAGTTATTCAAAGAGATCCAAATTGCTTGAGAAAGGTAACCGAACGCTGAAAATCAGCGATCGGTTACCTTTCCTGGCCATTCGGCTATCCAGAGAGCAGGCAATTCGCCAAATCCTAGCGAATTGCTTGAATATACGGTGCCTGTTCGGTGCCTGTTCGAGGGCAGTGAAATCCCCATGAAAAAGCACTGCTTCGGCTATTCAGAGAACACAAACCAGCAGTGAAAGGTTCCCGAAATGCCCTGCCATTCGGTGGTTTAATTCGGCAAATTTATTCATGAGAATCTCATAGGCCTCAATGTTAAAAATATTCCCGTTTTAATTCAATATCTAATAAACCGTTCATTATAAAATTCTGCAGTAAAGAGTCTCTTTATTTATAGATTTTTTTAGGATATTTTAAGCATTTTTCTGATTTTTTCTTTTTAAAAGTCCCATTTTTTTTTAAGTTTATTTCTTTTTTCTGTAACAGCCCTCTTTATTATCATTACCTGGACCTCATATGTAAATTTCAGACATTTTCACTCAGTAGTTTCTTTGCAAACAGCGTTTCACTTTCACACATTCATACAAACGGTTTTCCTAATTTATTCACTGCCTCTTCTGCTGTGTCGAAGGCTGTGATCGACTCCTGTTCGGGTTTTTCTGTGGTATTCGGCAGGTTAATCCAGATGTTTTTGAGGGTTTTTGGCGTGCATTCACTGGGTTTTGCGGTTAGTTTTCGTCAGGTTTGCGGCAGCTTTTCCCTGCAATTCGGGGGGCCCTGTGGTGCTTGCTGAATACACTGCAGGGTCGCCGAAATGGGATCAGCAAAACAAACCGAATTGAAGAGAACGAAAAGTCACCGAAAGTGCGGTGACTTTTCGAATCTCTTTGAATAACCCTGAATGTGCTTTAACTGCAGACTGTCAGCTTTAATTTGAGCGTATGTACATCCAACTCAGGTGAACGGTGTAGGACAGCAGTTTGCAGATGTTCCTCCCACTTGTTAAGGGACCAAAGGTAATGGGACAATTGGCTTCTCAGTTGTTCCATGGCCAGGTGTGTAATATTCCCTCATTATCCCAATTACAATGTGCAGATAAAAGGCCCAGAGTTAATTTCAAGTGTGCTATTTGCATTTGGAATCTGTTGCTGTCAACTCTCAAGATGAGATCCAAAGAGCTGTCACTATCAGTGAAGCAAGCCATCATTAGGCTGAAGAAACAAAACAAACCCATCAGAGAGATAGCAAGAACATTAGGCGTGGCCAAAACAACTGTTTGGAACATTCTCAAAAAGAAGGAACGCGCCGGTAAGCTCAGCAACACCAAAAGACTGGGCAGACCACGAAAAACAACTGTGGTGGATGACTGAAGAATTCTTTCCCTGGAGAAGAAAACACCCTTCACAACAGTTGGCCAGATCAAGAACACTCTCCAGGAGGTAGGGGGAAGTGTGTCAAAGTCAAAAATCAAGAGAAGACTTCACCAGAGTGAAAACAGAGGGTTCACCACAAGATGTAAACCATTGGTGAGCCTCAAAAACAGGAAGGCCAGGTTAGAGTTTGCCAAACAACACCTAACAAAGCCTTCACAGTTCTGGAACCAGATCCTATGAACAGATGAGACCAAGATCAACTTGTACCAGAGTGATGGGAAGAGAAAAGTATGGAGAAGGAAAGGAACTGCTCATGATCCTAAGCATACCACCTCATCAGTGAAGCATGGTGGTGGCAGTGTCCTGGCGTGGGCATGTATGGCTGCCAATAGAACTGGTTCTCTTGTATTTATTGATGATGTGACTGCTGACAAAAGCAGCAGGATGAATTCTGAAGTGTTTCGGGCAATATTATCTGCTCACATTCAGCCAAATGCTGCAGAACTCATTGGACGGCGCTTCACAGTGCAGATGGACAATGACCCAAAGCATATTGCAAAAGCAACCAAAGAGTTTTTGAAGGGACAGAAGTGGAATGTTATGCAATGGCCAAGTCAATCACTTGACCTGAATCCCATTGAGCATGCATTTCACTTGCTGAAGACAAAACTGAAGGGAAAATGCCCCAAGAACAAGCAGGAACTGAAGACAGTTGCAGCCGAGGCCTGGCAGAGCATCACCAGGGATGAAACCCAGATGTCCATGCGTTCCAGACTTCAGGCTGTGATTGACTGCAAAGGATTTGCAACCAAGTATTAAGAAGGGAAAGTTTTATTTATGAATATTTAAATTCTGTCCCATTACCTTTGGTAACAAGTGGGAGGCACATCTGCAAACTGCTGTAAGTCCTACACCGTTCACCTGAGTTGGATGTACATACCCTCAAATTAAAGCTGACAGTCTGCAGTTAAAGCACATTGTGTTTGTTTCATTCCAACTCCATTGTGGTGGTGTATAGAGCCAAAGATGTTAGAACTGTGTCGCTGTCTCAATATTTCTGGACCTGACTGTATGAAACATATGAGATTGTGTTTTGTTACGTATTCTTTATGTGTTTTTATTAAATGCGGAGTGATGATTAGCACAAGCGACCCTCTATTTTTGTAATCATTACTAATGAATGATTAAATGGGGAGTGAGCTCTATGTGATGGCTGATGTTTGTCCTCTATGGGTAATAGATAGTATGTTTTTGGATCATTAAGGTCACAGTTATCGTATTTTTTATGTGGGGTTTTTGTATGTTATCAGGGAGGCTGCAACTACCAGAAGTATCCAGCCCAGTAACATGTATAAAACATAACAAGAAAAAAGATGTAATCTGCGCTTATCCCTATAGTTCCATGTGACACAAACCACAATCAGAGGTTTTGGTTTACTTAAATGGCCATTGGAGTGTAAGCTCACCTGCCACGTCACGACACCTCTGGTCAGGTGAGTCCTACCTAATAAAACCAAAAGCTGCTTTATAAGCAGGCCACATATGCTCATGCTGCTTTTCAGTCATGAGAGAAACTGGTGGGTTTTCATTTATACCCTCCCCACTTTGGGATTAAAAACAAAAATGCGGAATGGGACAGCAGCAAGGATGACCTGGCTGAAGATATGACAAAATCTGCATACATACAGAAAAAACAGTGTCGTGCCTGATCCTTAAGAGGCTGGCTGCAACTACCAGAAGTATCCAGCCCAGTAACATTTTTTTTTTGTTTGAGAAAGTATTTTACAAGGAAGGATACACTGAGATTCCTCTCGTTTTCAAGTATGTCCTGGGTGGCGAGTATGGTATGGCACCGTTAGGTGTCTTGCCCAAGGATGCTTACTGGAGAGGTGCTCTGGCCAGGATCGAACCCGTGTCTCCACGGCTATAGTGCAGCGATGTTACCTCTACCCCAGACAACTGGTACATGTGTAGCGCTCACTCCCGGAGGAGCCGCTGAAAATGAACCACGGGTCAGTCTCCCCGCACTAGGGAAGAAATATACTCCAACACGCTGGACAGTTTTACAATTTAAAAGGTTTACTAAAAGGTTTGCAGCTCTTAAGACACGGTATATGCAGGAAGATTTACAGTACTTTCGTAACACGGTGAACGCGCAGCGGGAACAAAAAAAAGGAAAAATGTTCGGAATGTAGCTTTAACTTTGCCCCCTTGTCCCGGTTCGAAAAAGGAAAATGAGTCCTGCACAGGTTAAATCCCAGAACATGAGGTGATATGTATTTGTGTGTGTAGGGTACCCGGGTACTTCTCAACTGGCCAGTGAGTTTACTTTAGCGATGTCTTCGACTAGTCAGTTGGGGCCCTGTGGGTTTTAAAAGGAAACAGCAGCGTACGCTCTTATTTAAACACGGCCTTGGGGCCTCTCACCCATCCAGCGCAAGCTTGAGATTCAGCTGGCCCAGGACGCCTCTCCGCTCGATGTTGCCGGGGGATGCCGACCACCGGATCTGTTGTCTGGCCCTCTGTCTGTCAGCCGCGACTCATCCAGCTTACCGCCTGCTCCCCGCTTCGATCGACCGCGGTACTCCTCACTCCTGGGGTCTTCTCTCCTTCAGCTGCACTTGAATAGCATAGAGGGTGAGGTCTGTGTCCCGCAAGCTGAGTGAGCCAATCCTGAAGGCCCGATCCACTCTGTCTGCGCTCCGGCCTATCTTTGGTCTCTCTCTTTACTTTGTGCATCCACTCTCCTTGACTCCCTGGCGCGCTCTGCCTGTTCTCCACGAGGTGCAGGATGTACAGCTCTCCACAAACCCACCCACTTCCTGTTTCTTCGCAAAGCATGCATGGACATGTAGTTCAAGTGTCCAGGGTCTTTAATCGTGATAGTCTCCATCTTGTGGCCAAAAATGGGTACTGCCACAGTAAACTTTAACACATCGCTACACTCTCCCCCTCCTAGAACTCTTGGGTCTCTCCAAGGAGGTACAACAGTTACATTATCTTTTTACAATTTGCACACAGTTTATACAGCATACATGCAATGGGTTAGAAACACTTTCTCAAGCTGATTCATGTTCTGGGCTACCTCAGCTAACAAAGCAGACACTTCGGGCAATCTCTGCACAGTGGTGATGGCCTCTTCAGTGCTATGTCCGGGTGAGTCATAGGTAAGACGCTGGGGCGGCCGAATAGAGCGTTTTTGTTCAGGCTCCCTCCGTTCCTCTTCAGGTGGAAGTACTATGGGCGTTGGCTCAATTTCTCTTTCTATCACTGGAGCAGACGTTTCTTCAGAGTATGATCCCTCCAGTGAAGGCATAGAACCGTAATCACCTGAATAAGCTTCCGGAGCTACCGGGATCCCCACAGCCTCAGGGGCTTCCCACTGAAATTCAAGCGGCTCAGAGATATCAACAGTCTCAGGGACTTCCAACAAGAATTCAGGAGCCTCAGGCCTCAAATTACTCTCCCATCGTTCCGGAACTGAGGTAATCTCTTCAGGCTCCGGTGAACGTATCCAGTCCAGACAGAAACTTTCTTCCTCACTGTCCCTTTCGCTCTCTTCGACAGCCCGGGTCTGTTGAGACCGAGTAACAGGAGGGACACGTGGAGCACGCGGATTCGCCGGAGGAAGTTCGTTTTCCACTGGTACCCTCACAGCCTCTCTCAATGGTAACAAGTGATTTCGGTGCCAATTCTTGAGGGGACCAGCCTTTCCATCAGGGCGAATCTGATACACCGGCAGACCTGGCAGTTGTTTGCAAACAATGTAAACCTGAGAACTCCATCTATCCGCCAGCTTGTGTCTCGCAGCAGCACCCAAATTCTTCAACAGAACCCTATCACCGGGTTGTAAATCCTGTACTCGAACCTTCAGATCATAGTTCTTCTTGTTCCTTTGCTCCCTGTTACCTGAAGTCAAACGAGCCTGTTCAAACGCAGAAGCCAGATTCTTCCGAAGTCTATCCACATAGTTTCTATGAGAAGCTACCGACGTCTGGTCTAGAGATAACCCAAATGCCAAATCAACCGGCAGTCGAGCTTCTCTTCCGAACATAAGACGGTACGGTGAATATCCAGTGGCATCACTCTCCGTACTGTTATATGCATGCACCAGAGTAGCTATGTGACGACTCCAACTCTGCTTCTCCACATTAGACAAGGTCCCCAGCATTTAGCAGCGTGCGATTAAACCTTTCAGGCTGAGCATCACCTTGAGGGTGGTATGGCGTAGTTCGAGTCTTTTGAATTCCCAACAACTCCAGCAATTGCCCGACCAATCTACTTTCAAAGTCTCTTCCCTGATCAGAGTGTATTCTTCTTGGCAGGCCGTAATGAACAAAGAACTTTTCCATCAGCACCTTCGCCACTGTCGGAGCGCGTTGGTCTTTTGTAGAAAAAGCTTGGGCATAACGGGTAAAGTGATCAGTCACTATCAGAATGTTCCCTTGCCCACTAGCATCCGGCTCTAAGCACAGGAAGTCAATGCACACCAAATCCATGGGTCCCTGACTCTGTAGATGGCTCATTGGAGCAGCTCGGGTTGGTAGAGTTTTCCTCTGAATGCACCTCAGACAGGAATGGCAATAACTCTCAACTTCAGCCCTCATGCAAGGCCAATAAAACCTATCTCGCACCAACTTAAAAGTTCTCTCCGCACCCAAATGTCCATGCTCATCATGTAATGATCGCAACACACTCTCCCTGTGTTTAGTGGGGAGAAATAACTGTTGAATCTCTTCGGAATTGGTCGAGGGGCCCCTTCGGTAGACCACCCCATCCAACATCTTCAACCGCTCCCACTCTTTGTAAACCAATCTGGCTCCATCCGGGGAATTGGTTAACAGAATCTCTCGCTGGTTTGTAGTCAGGGCCTTTATGGTCAATGCAATCAAAGGTCTCTAGCTTGATCCGCTTTCAAATCCTGCTTGGAAAAGGTAGGTAGATTTTCATCCCTCAATTGCGTAGGGTTACAGTAGAACTCAGGAACAGCCGCGGCCATGACTCCTATGGCCTCCGCTTCAACTCCTCCCTTGACCCGGCGTTCTGTTCCTTGACACAAAGCTTGCACCCCGTCTGGAGTTACCTGAGTCCATTCTGTAGTGTAGGGTCTTCTCGACAAAGCATCAGCATCTCGATTGTTCACCCCAGGGCGATACTTCAGGCTGAACCGAAACCCTGACAGAGCGGCCAACCACCGATGTCCCGTTGCGTCCAGTTTCGCAGTAGTAAGAATATAGGTGAGAGGATTATTATCCGTCTTGATCACGAACTCAGCTCCATACAGATAGTCTTTCAACTTGTCCACCACTGCCCACTTCAAGGCTAGGAACTCCAGTTTGTGAGTAGGATAGTTCTTCTCAGAAGGCGCAAGGCTCCGGCTCACATACGCCACAGGCCTCAGCAATCCATCATACTCCTGATATAGGACTCCTCCCAGACCTTCTCGGCTGGCATCCACATGTAGTTCATACGGCTTGTGAGGGTCCGCATAGGCCAGAACAGGAGCTCGGGTTAGATTCTCTTTCAGCTTCACAAACGCACCTTCACATTGACTAGTCCATTCACCTTGTATGGACTCTTTAGCTTTCCTTGGTCCTGGAGCGGAGGGGTTTCGGTCAGAGACCTTACAGCCTTCTTCGGTGGTTTCTTTCTGTAGGAGTTTGTTCAGCGGCTGAGCTATCTTTGCAAATCCTCCCACAAATCTTCGATAGTATGAGCAGAATCCCAAGAAAGATCTAAGTTCAGTGACGTTTCGAGGTCTAGGCCAAGAAGCTACGGCCTCCAACTTTCGAGGATCTGTCGAAACACCTTCTGCCGAGACTACGTGTCCCAGATATGTGACTGAGGGTAAACAGAACTGGCATTTCTCCAGAGACAATTTCAACCCCTCTTCATGGAGCCTCTTCAAGACCTTCTCCAAACGTTGCTCATGCTCCTCCAGAGTCTTCCCGAACACAATTATGTCATCCAGGTACACTAACACTTCGATTAGATTCATATCCCCGACTGTCTTCTCCATCAACCGTTGAAACGTGGCTGGAGCTCCCGTCAGACCTTGAGGCATTCTATTGAACTCAAAGAACCCCAGTGGACAAATGAACGCAGTTTTCTCTTTGTCTTCAGGGTGCATCGGTATCTGATGATATCCGCTTCGAAGGTCTAGTACACTGAACCACTTTGCTCCAGACAAACACTGTAAGGCATCTTCAATCCGAGGAGTGGCGTATTGGTCGGGGATGGTTCTTCGGTTCAGGGTGCGATAGTCTATGCACAAGCGGACAGAACCATTCTTCTTCCGGACCAGCACTATTGGAGATGCATATGGGCTCCTGGACTCTTGAATCACATTGGTTCTCTGCAACTCATTTAGCTGTTCTCGCAGATCATCCAAGTCTCCCAGCGGAACTCGCCTTGACCTTTCACGAAACGGCTTGTCTTCTTGCAACCGAATGCGGTGTTCCGTACTCTTAGCCAGGCCCACATCGAACTCATCTTTCGAGAATAATTCTTTCCACTTTAGAACTTGAGACTGAAGACGTTTCTTCCACTCAGGTGAGATGGGGGCGTCTTTAGGGTAGAATCTTTCATCCGAAATCTCTTTATCCACTCCCCCTCCTAAATCAGTGGAGAGGGGTGTAGCAGACTCTACTTGCCCGATAGGCATTCGTGCTTTAAGGACTACTGGAGAATCTGTCACATTGCACACACTGACCGAGACTCTTCCTCGTGTTCTCTTCAAGGCTTTTGTGGAGATTATTTCAGGAATTACTTCGACTCCGATTTCACTCCCATGACTGACATCGGTTCCCAGCACCACATAGGGCCTGGTTGCGATCCGTTCAACTTGACTGAAACCTGGAAGCTCGCTACTTCTCCTGCTTGCAGAACCTTCTCTGTCCCACCCAGTCTCCACAGTCTTCCCACCTCAGCAGGTGCTTTCCGTTCTTCAACCATCCTCTGATAGACCGGTCGTAACATGGGGTGCACTCCTTGAGTTGACCCTTCTTCCACTACGATGGGGGTCAGGAGACGCCGCACTAGGTCCGTGTTCGTCCCCACTATCAGAGAGCTTCTGTTTGCACCCGAGGGTCGGGGGCACACAATGGCCAAGGCGTCACAGCCCCAGACTGTCCGATGACTTCAGATCCGATCTCCAACCTTACTTGCAGATACCCGTCATAAGGGAGTTTCTCAGTGCCGATACCCCATATTTCCAAATCCTTCAATTCTTGCAGAGGAATGTGCTTTAAGTGTTTCTCATAGAAGTCTTTATAAATCAAAGTCACTTGAGCCCCTGAATCTAACAGAGCTTTGGTGTAGACTCCCTCCACTTGGATTGGCACAATCGGAGAAGGACCTATCAGCTGGTCAGGAAACTTGGTGGAGGTATCCGGACGCTTAGACCCAGTTTGCTGGACCCTGGCCTTTTTCTTGGCCCGTGCAGGTTTTGGGTGTGCATTGCCTCCCCATGACGTAGACCCGGATGCTAAGGGAGTGACTCTTTCCATTCTGGCAGGCTCAGCAGTTGGCTTGACTTTGGGCCCTCTTGCCCTCTTAGTTTTAAATTGGTTCTTGGAGCGAGATTCAACTTCTGGGCACCTAGGTTGCTCCTTTACTGGTGCCCTCTGGCGTTTCCCGCTGGTGGAGTAGATAACAGTCCCTCTAGGGCTTTCAGCAGCCACTCAACTTTATCCTTCTCAGGCTTCCGGCCTTTACACTGCGCACGGAAATGGCCCATTTCTCCACAACCGAAACATCTCTTCCTCGAAAGTGGAGACACGGTTGCTTGTTGCGGTTCTGATAAGAGATTTGAACCAGACGCCACGGCAACTTCAGTCGTCTGCATACCTGTTAGGAACTTTTGCATTTCCCCCTGCATCTCGGTCACCTTCATCAACACCCTGCACAATTCAGCGTGCGCTTTCTGCAGTTCAGTTTGAGCTTCCTGTACCTTCTTTACAGTCTTGAACAACTCGCTTCGTTCAGAAGAGTTCGATTCTTTAGCAGCCTTTTCGACGAATTTAAAACCGACTAACTGCTCCTGTTCATCCAGGTCAGATCCATAGGTGTCTAACGAGTCGTTTTCAGGCTGCAGACCGTCGTTATATCTTGCAGGTTGTGCATAAGCCCTTTCTCCCCGCCTGAAGGATTTCTCTTCCAGCAGAGCCTCCTCCTCTCGTACAACTCGGATCAGTTCCAGGTACTTCAACTCTTGATTAACTGCTCTGCTTCTCAGCTGCATCATCACCGGATCTAACGGTTGAGAGCCCCTCAGGATCTGCTTTATTCGTATCTTATCTACGTCAGCCGGTTTGGCCCCTTTCTTGAGGAGTATTTGGTGCAGAATCTTATCCAAGCGCCCCATGTAATCAATCATTCTCTCACCTCTCTTCTGATAGGTGTGTTCGTACTGATATACTAGTTCCGCTGCCTTTTCTGTTCGCCCAAACACTTCTTCAAGAACGTTCAGATAATCCAAAGCAGTACAATCTTTTCTACTCAGTTTTAGGTTTCTCACCGCTTCTGACGCAGGTCCCTTTAAACTCTCGGTGATCCTTTGCTTTTTCTGGGCCTCAGGGACGTCCCACTCATCCAGTGCCTGCATCGCCTGTTCCACCCATTCCTCAAAGGTTTCTTCTCCCGCCGGAGTTGGTACATTTCCTGTAAAGTTCCTTAACCGTCGATAACCGAAATTAGTGTGAGGAGGGCTTGTTTTCTGACATTTAGCCAGCAAATCTCCAATAGCCACGATAAATTCAGGCCCGATCATGGCCAACGGACTGGGCGCGGGAACACTTTCGGCTTCGCCACGTGGCGCACTTGGCTGAATCAGTTGGACTTCCACCTCATCGGTCAGCTTCACGCTCGCGCCCCGAAAACATGCTGGAATACCTTTTCTCCATTCGAGAAGAACATGCGTGTGAGAGGTATCTGGGTTTTCTTAATGTCCAGAATTAACCCCCGATGATCTGGTGCTAGCGTGGCCACGGCCTGGCGAATCTGATCTTCGGCCCAAGTGTCTGCGGGAATATCCATGACTATGCAACATGCTAACTGACTACTGTGCTCCCCACACCATTCGGCAGCAGTGTCTGGATCCATATTTAACCCTTTAGATGCGGTTTTTCCAGAGACTGAATCCCGGACGAGCCCCCACGTGTAGCGCTCACTCCCGGAGGAGCCGCTGAAAATGAACCACGGGTCAGTCTCCCCGCACTAGGGAATAAATATACTCCAACACGCTGGACAGTTTTACAATTTAAAAGGTTTACTAAAAGGTTTGCAGCTCTTAAGACACGGTATATGCAGGAAGAATTACAGTTACTTCGTAACACGGTGAACGCGCAGCGGGAACAAAAAAGGAAAAATGTTCGGAATGTAACTTTAACTTTGCCCCCTTGTCCCGGTTCGAAAAAGGAAAATGAGTCCTGCACAGGTTAAGTCCCAGAACATGAGGTGATATGTATTTGTGTGTGTAGGGTACCCGGGTACTTCTCAACTGGCCAGTGAGTTTACTTTAGCGATGTCTTCGACTAGTCAGTTGGGGCCCTGTGGGTTTTAGAAGGAAACAGCAGCGTACGCTCTTATTTAAACACGGCCTTGGGGCCTCTCACCCATCCAGCGCAAGCTTGAGATTCGGCTGGCCCAGGACGCCTCTCCGCTCGATGTTGCCGGGGGATGCCGACCACCGGATCTGTTGTCTGGCCCTCTGTCTGTCAGCCGCGACTCATCCAGCTTACCGCCTGCTCCCCGCTTCGATCGACCGCGGTACTCCTCACTCCTGGGGTCTTCTCTCCTTCAGCTGCACTTGAATAGCATAGAGGGTGAGGTCTGTGTCCCGCAAGCTGAGTGAGCCAATCCTGAAGGCCCCGATCCACTCTGTCTGCGCTCCGGCCTATCTTTGGTCTCTCTCTTTACTTTGTGCATCCACTCTCCTTGACTCCCTGGCGCGCTCTGCCTGTTCTCCACGAGGTGCAGGATGTACAGCTCTCCACAAACCCACCCACTTCCTGTTTCTTCGCAAAGCATGCATGGACATGTAGTTCAAGTGTCCAGGGTCTTTAATCGTGATAGTCTCCATCTTGTGGCCAAAAATGGGTACTGCCACAGTAAACTTTAACACATCGCTACACATGTATAAAGTATAACCAAAAAAAAGGGTGTCATCTGTGCTTATCCCTATAGCTGCATATGAAACAAAACACAATCAGAGGTTTTGGTTTACTTAAATGTCCATTGAAGTGTAAGCTCCAAATGTACCAAAATGTCCCCATACAGAGACTCTCTCCAATCCAATATGGCGTCCTTGACATTCTGCTGTCATATGACCAGGGCTTTTTTTGAGGGGGTACTCAGGGGTACTCAGTACCGGCACCTCACCATACAGTACCGGCACCTCACCACCAGCCAGAACTAACAGGAGAGAGCATGATGCTCCTCCCTCCTCCTGCAGTGGCAGGCAGAGAATCAGAAGCACTTGGCAGCTCCTGTTGCTCCTGAACGCTTCTGTTTGTCAGGAGTGTATGTAGGGACTGATAACCCTCTCCCCCAGTAAGTGACAAGGGAGGGCTGCTCTCCCCTCTCTCTGCAGCCGCTGAAACTTTGAACAGCATTGGTGAGGGGGTGCAGCATGTTTACACACATCTGCCAGAGCTGCAGATTGTCAGGCAAGGGGTGTGATCAGAGGAGCTGGCACTGTAAGGTGGTAGTGAGTTTTATTGCTGTGGAGCTCATACACACTGCGCATAACTGTGAGCTTTATTGCTGTGGAGCTCATACACACTGCGCATAACTGAGTTTCATTGCTGTGGAGCTCATACGCACTGCGCATTAATGTGAGTTTCATTGCTGTGGAGCTCAAACACACTGTGCATTACTGTGAGTGTCATTGCTGTGGAGCTCATACACACTGCGCATTAATGTGAGTTTCATTGCTGTGGATCTCAAACACACTGCACATTACTGTGAGTTTCATTGCTGTGGAGCTCATACACACTGCACATTACTGTGAGTTTCATTGCTGTGGAGCTCCTACACACTGCGCGTTTCTGTGAGTTTTATTGCTGTGGAGTTCATACATACTCAGCAAAACTGTGAGTTTCATTGCTGTGGAGCTCACAAATGCTAGGGGATTATCCACTCAGTGCCATCGTTGCAAAAAAAAAGAAACAGCTAACTGCTCTGCAATACAGATTTTTCTTGCAACAGAGGCACTTAGTGGATAACCCACATAGTGTTACAACAATAGTTGTAGTTCATTTAAAAGGAACACAGTATTAAAAAACATTGTTTCTTTTATAGAGACCTATTACAGTCCCTGCACTAAACCGGGGGCGGTAGGGGGAAAAAACTACACCTGGGGTATTCCCCCTACTGCCCCCAGTTTAACGGGTGATTACAATGCAGGCGCCCGTTAAAATCAAGATGCTTGCTAAGCGCAGCCGCGAGCATCCACTCGATGGAGTCCATAGGACTCCATTGAGTTCCTCTCTACCGGTCACGTGACCGGCCGGATCTCGCATCGCGAGATCCGTCCAGTCGGCGTAGGGATACGCAGGTGTAGACAGTGGGTCTTTTTCCCCCTGTCTTTCCCTGCTCTCGCCGGCCGGAGGAGGCGACCGGAGCCGCGGTCCTCGCTGCGGGACTGTCACGGTGGGTCAGGGGATGGGGCGCCTGGCAGCAGCTTCCTCGCTGCTCGCTGGCCAGCGCGCCGAATGTAAACGCTTCCGGGTGCGCTCCGTGGGACGCCGAGGGGGGGCCTGGCGTTATGACGCGGACCCGCCGGGTTTAAAACCCAGTATCACCATTACACCGGTTGCCCTGACGTGGTATTCACCTCCCGCAGAGCTCTTGTGTATTTGGCTATCTCCTGTGTATAACCCTTGCATTGGCAAACGAATCCTCCTGTGTATGACCCTTGGCATTGGCAAACGAACCCTCCTGTGTATAACCCTTGGCATTGGCAAACGAATCCTCCTGTGTATGACCCTTGGCATTGGCAAACGAACCTCCTGTGTATGACCTTGGCATTGGCAAACGAACCCTCCTGTGTATGACCCTTGGCATGGCAAACGAACCCTCCTGTGTATGAACCCTTGGCATTGGCAACGAACCCTCCTGTGTATGACCCTTGGCATTGGCAAACATCAACCCTCCTGTGTATGACTCTTGGCATTGGCAACGAACCCTCCTGTGTATAACCCCTGGTATTGGCATTTACTCTGCTCTAGGTTCTGCCCTTAACGTTGGTACCGAGGTCAGTCTATGTGGCACCCTAAGCACGCATCAGATTACCTCTGCTATTACTAAAGTCCTAGGAGGACTTGTGATCTGTTCTGTACCCCTGTCTGGTGTTTCCCTTTCTTTATCTGTTACCTGCTTCATTGTCTATATAGCTTTGCCGACCATTCAAGGATCGGAAGAGTAGAAAGGGAGCTACATAAAGAGATCAATATCTTGGTAGTCAGAAGGATTCGTGACAATACTCTATTCCATACCTCTGTCTGGTGTTACCCCTTGTTTATCTATTGTCTGGTTAATTGTCTTCCTAGTTTTGCCGACCATTCAAGGATCGGAAGAAGGGTAGAGAGCGGTCTGCGTAAAGGGACCACACTTTTGGTAATCAGAGGGATCCGTGACATTACGTCAGGGCCAATGGATCCCGCCAGACCTCTCTAACCAGCTGGCACGTATCGCAGCCAGACAAGAGGAACAGGACCATAGGATGGACCAGATTTCTCTCGCTCTGCAAACCCTGTTAAATCGGTCCAATACAGGTACCACAAACCCTCCAGATCCAGTGTTACCTAGGGTCAGTTCCGTCCCCCCTGAAGGACATAGGCTTAGTATGAAGGCACCCCTACGCTATGATGGTACACCAAGCCTATGTCGGGGTTTTTGACCAACTCGAGATCTTGTTTGAGAACAATCCAGGTTCTTGTATGTCTGATAAAGCCAAAGTAGGATACCTGATTAATCATTTAACAGAAAAAGCTTTATTGTGGGCTACGCCGTTGTGGGAAAATAAGAAACCATCATTTATGACTATGAGGGTTTTACCTCTGAGTTAAGACGTACCTTTGATCCCTCTAGAAGGGCTACCAATGCGGGTAGGTCCTTGTTTCACATCAAACAAGTAATAAGAGGGTCGCCGATTATGCCATAGAGTTTTAAACTTTGACTTCTGAGGTACTTTGGCCGAACACGTTTTAACCTTAGCCTTTACCGAAGGCTTGAACGAGGCTTTTATGTTTGAGCTGGCTCCCTTAAAATTACCAGAAAGTCTGGACCACCTGATAGATTTCTGTATAGCCATGGACGATCAAATCAGGGAAAGGAGACACCCCAGAGATAGACCCAGAAGGGTCTTGCCTCCTTTACCCTCGTTACCCAGACACACCAGTACGTCAGGTGGTTCGGAGAATGTGAAAACAGATTTGCCAGTCGTTGAACCCATGCAAATAGGGAAGACAGGTATTTCAGAAGCAGAAAGAGCGCACAGAAGAGAAAAGGGGCTCTGCTTTTCTATTGTGCAGGGGCAGATCACTTCCGCCTTCAATGTCCTCAGAGACCCAGGGTTAGCAGGGCTGAACATAGCAAAGTAGGATTCAGAACAGGAAACACCCAGGTTATCGGTTCTCTGTACGCCTCCTTTGTGGATAATGAAAAAAAAAATCCAGGATTCTGTTACCGATCTCCCTAACCTGGGAGGGGGTTCACCTCAAGACTGAGGCGTTCTTAGACTCTGGGGCCTCAGGCAATTTTATGGATAAGAATTTTGCTGCCAAAAACCTCCTACCTCTGGTTCTCAAGGAAAGACCTCTAATGGTGGAGGCCATAGATGGTAAACCCCTGTCATGTCCACATATCACTCATGACACAATCGATGTATGTATGAAAACAGGAGTTTTGCACCAGGAAACTATAGATTTCAAATTATTGAATCACCCTCATGTCCTGTCGTTCTTGGGTTTCCATGGCTAACAGAGCACAACCCAGTTGTCGATTGGGTCCAGAGAGACATAAAATGTTGGGGTCAGAGTTGTCAGTCTAAGTGCCTAGGCAGAGTTAATGTGATTGGTAGCCTCAATATTGCCACAGCCCCTCCTTTGTCCACAGAGGTTCCTGAATGTTACTTGGCATTAAAGGAGGTGTTCTCTAAAGCCAGGACTGAGGTCCTACCACCACATCGTCCATATGACTGTGCCATTGATTTACTCCCTGGTACGATGCCTCCTAGGGGTCACGTATACCCTTTATCACAAAGAGAGAACGACATTATGGAGGAATACATAAGGGAGAATCTGGAACGAGGATTCATTAGACGGTCCTCCTCTCCAGCAGGAGCAGGTTTCTTTTTTGTTTCCAAGAAAGAGGGAGATCTGCGACCTTGCATCGACTATAGGGGTTTGAATAGGATCACTATAAGAAATGCATATCCCATACCTCTCATAACAGATTGTTCGACCGATTAAAAGGGGCTCGTGTCTATACGAAGCTTGATTTACGCGGAGCGTACAACCTGGTCAGGGTTAAAAAGGGAGACGAATGGAAAACGGCTTTTAATACACGTAGCGGGCATTATGAATACCTGGTGATGCCTTTTGGGTTGTGTAATGCGCCAGCCGTCTTCCAGGACCTTATAAACGACACTCTAAGGGAATTTCTGCAAGAATTCGTCATAGTATATCTGGATGATATCCTGATATACTCTCCTGATGTGGACACTCATCATGTCCACGTGAAACAAGTGTTGAAAAAACTATTGAAGGCTGGATTGTACTGTAAGCTAGAAAAATGTCTATTCGACATAGTAACTGTGCAATTCCTTGGTTATATAATAACTCCTGGGGTTTTCAAATGGATCCTAAGAAGCTCTCAGCTATTCTTGACTGGCCTCTACCCAAGGACTTAAAGCCATTCAGAGGTTTCTGGGGTTTACGAACTATTACCGAAGGTTCATTAAAGATTTTTCGGCCTTGGTGGCCCCCCTCACGGCTATGACAAAGAAAGGGGTGGGAAATCAGAAATGGACACCTCAAGCCACTCAAGCCTTTGAGGCACTAAAGCAAGCTTTTACTACTGCCCCTGTTCTCCGACATCCAGATCCGGCTCTGCTTTCCAAGTAGAAGTTGACGCCTCCGAACTAGGTCTTGGTGCAGTCTTGTCCCAAAGGGAGGCTCCTGACAAACCCTTGCATCCATGCGGCTTCTATTCTCGGAAGTTGTCCCCGGCAGAGAAGAACTATGACATTGG
Organism: Leptobrachium leishanense; assembly: GCA_009667805.1. Lineage (NCBI taxonomy): Eukaryota > Metazoa > Chordata > Amphibia > Anura > Megophryidae > Leptobrachium > Leptobrachium leishanense. The sequence continues at coordinate 30,145,781 of CM019072.1, read as the reverse complement.
AAATAGAGAATTGTTAGCAGTCATCGCGGCCTTGGCCGAATGGAGATACTTATTAGAGGGGTCTAAGGACCCCATCGTTATCATAACCGACCATAAGAATCTCACGTACATTGGAGATGCCAAACGTTTAAATTCCAGACAAGCGAGATGGTCATTGTTTCTTTCAAGTTTTAATTACGTGCTTACCTATAGACCTGGGTCCAGAAACATTAAAGCAGACGCATTGTCGAGACAGTATGAGTCTTATGAACATAATATCCAAGATCAGCATCCCATTGTACCCCAGGAAAGGATTATAGCCGCTACCACGATTAGTGTCTCGTCTCCTCTAATGAAAAGGTTGCAGACCGTCCAGGGCGCAGCTCCTGGGGGAAAACCTCCTGCGAGACTCTTTGTACCTGAGAACGAAAGAGAGGAAGTACTTAACATCTATCATGATAATAAAACTTCCGGGCATATGGGTATCACCAAGACTGTGTCTAGTATCAGTAAACTCCTCTGGTGGCCCACGTTGCGCCGAGATGTCAAAGATTACATTGCCGTGTGCGAAGTGTGCACAAGGCAGAAAAGTCCCAAAACAGCACCCATTGGCTTACTCCAGCCTTTGCCGATCCCCGAACGACCCTGGTCACATGTAGCCATGGATTTTATAGTAGAGTTACCTGAGTCAAGAGGGAATACAGTGATACTTACGATCATAGATCGATTTTCCAAGATGGGTCACTATGTTCCTCTTCGGAAACTACCTTCGGCAGCTGAACTGGTGCCCATATTCATTGCCAACGTGGTCCGCATACACGGTGTCCCTCTGGAGATTGTCTCTGATAGGGGACCCAATTCATCTCCGGATTCTGGAGAGGGTTTTGTTAAGAACGTAGGGATAGACCTCTCTTTCTCTTCGGCTTATCACCCCCAGACCAACGGAGCAGCAGAACGAGCAAACCAAAATATAGAGAAATATCTCAGGTGCTTTATCTCAGAACAACAAGATAACTGGTCAGACCTGCTACCATGGCAGAATATGCTTTGAACAGCGCAGTGAGTGAATCCACAGGACATTCCCCTTTCTTCGCTGTTTATGGTTTTGATCCTCCCGTGCTCCCCGCCACGTTTCCTGATACCACGATTCCTGCTTTAGATGAGCAACTGGCATCATTGAAAGAGACTTGGGGGAGAGTGAGACGGGCACTGGAGGAGAGTAGTGCCATCCAGAAAACTAAGGCCGACAGACACAGGAGGCAGGCACCCGTGTATCAAGTTGGGGACAGGGTTTGGCTGTCTTCACGTAACATCAAGCTCTTAGTGCCTTCCATGAAGTTGGCTCCTAGGTATATCGGTCCCTATAAGATTCTACGGCGACTCAACCCTGTCTCCTATGCTTTGGCGTTACCCCCCATTTTAAGATACACAATGTATTCCATGTAAACCTTTTGAAGCCGTTGTTATGTAACCGGTACACCAAAGTCCATGCTCCACGCCACTCCTGTGCTCTGCTTGTTTGGGGGCGAGGAGGAGTTCGAAGTTAAGGCCATTCTGGGTGCCAGGATGTCTAGGGGGTCTTTGCAGTACTTGGTCGATTGGGGGTTTACGGTCCGGAGGATCGTTCTTGGGTACCGGCTGCGGAAGTCCATGCTCCTAGGCTAGTGAGGGCCTTCTATTTGGCGCACCCCCGTGCCCCTGGGGGTCGTCCAGTGGCCGCCCCTGGAGGGGGGGGTTCTGTCACGGTGGGTCAGGGGATGGGGCGCCTGGCAGCAGCTTCCTCGCTGCTCGCTGGCCAGGCGCCGAATGTAAACGCTTCCGGGTGCGCTCACGTGGGACGCCGAGGGGCGGGGCCTGGCGTTATGACGCGGACCCGCCGGGTTTAAAACCCAGTATCACCATTACACCGGTGCCCTGACGTGGTATTCACCTCCCGCAGAGCTCTTGTGTATTTGGCTATCTCCTGTGTATAACCCTTGGCATTGGCAAACGAATCCTCCTGTGTATGACCCTTGGCATTGCAAACGAACCCTCCTGTGTATAACCCTGGCATTGGCAAACGAATCCTCCTGTGTATGACCCTTGGCATTGGCAAACGAACCCTCCTGTGTATGACCCTTGGCATTGCAAACGAACCCTCCTGTGTATGACCTTGTGGCATTGGCAAACGAACCCTCCTGTGTATGACCCTTGGCATTGGCAAACGAACCCTCCTGTGTATGACCCTTGGCATTGGCAAACGAACCCTCCTGTGTATGACTCTTGGCATTGGCAAACGAACACTCCTGTGTATAACCCCTGGTATTGGCATTTACTCTGCTCTAGGTTCTGCCCTTAACGTTGGTACCGAGGTCAGTCTATGTGGCACCCTAAGCACGCATCAGATTACCTCTGCTATTACTAAAGTCCTAGGGAGGACTTGTGATCTGTTCTGTACCCCTGTCTGGTGTTTCCCTTTCTTTATCTGTTACCTGCTTCATTGTCTATATAGCTTTGCCGACCATTCAAGGATCGGAAGAGTAGAAAGGGAGCTACATAAAGAGATCAATATCTTGGTAGTCAGAAGGATTCGTGACAATACTCTATTCCATACCTCTGTCTGGTGTTACCCCTTGTTTATCTATTGTCTGGTTAATTGTCTTCCTAGTTTTGCCGACCATTCAAGGATCGGAAGGGTAGAGAGCGGTCTGCGTAAAGGGACCACACTTTTGGTAATCAGAGGGATCCGTGACAGGGACAGAGGGTAAGCATCTGATTTTTTTTTTACTGTTTTAAGCTGGTGTTAACGGATTCTCCGCCAGCGGAATCAGTTAACACCAGGTCCTGGCTCTGGTTAACGTTTCGTTGACCAGAGCCAGGCGTTAATCAGCGTTGGGACATTGTAATACCAGCGCTGATTAACACTTTGCGCTCCCTATACTTAACATGGGGAGCGCAAAGTGCAGTGACCTCGTGCTGAGAAGCGCAAGATACCAAACGCAAACAGGTTTTTTAACCCGTTTGCGTTTGGATTGTAATATGCCCTAAACACCGCAGCTAACGGTTTGTGCTCACGCAGGCGAGCGCTACCGTTAGCGTGCAGAGTGTAATAGGGCCCATAGTTTCTTCCTTTAGGCTAGGGTCAGACGAAAGCAGTGTTAACGTGCGTTTAGACGCACGAAATCACGGCCGTGCTAGCAGCAAATGACGTCCAATGCCGGGTAACATATGAAGAACGGCCTCACGAACGTTCGTCCGCGCAACGCAAGTGGCAAACAAACGCATTTTTTCTAGAACGTCAAACCGCTAGTACTGACGTATAGAGTGCGCTGCGTCCGCTAGAGGCGTGTTTGCGTGATTAGGAGACGTTAGACGCTGCTAATGTCCGGCCAACATAACGTCCAGACACAAAAAGTGTTTTATTGATGATCCCTACAAAATCACGGACGAAAATGCGCATCGTATGACCGCTATCGCGTATTCCGTGAAAAAATGCGTCCATTCGTTCGAACGCACTTTTTCACGGACAACGTGAAAAATGCGTTCGTCTGACCCTAGCCTTAAGTGAACTACAACTATTGTTTATGAGGACATGAAAATAGTCATAATAATCAGTTTTTCCCCGGGCGTGAGAGAGTACCCCCACCTATTATTCCAGAAATAAAGCACTGCATATAACATTAGTTTTTTATATGTGAACAGTACACTTTTCGTTCCCATATAGTATTTCTTTGCTCAGAGGGTTTCCGGTGTCATTGTTAACCCCGATGAGAATTAAACATATTTCATTACCTCATCTGGATGTCCCTCAATGCATAATTCTTTTTTTTTTTTAAGAAGCCCGATAAGCCGAAAAGCTTATCTTTTTTTTCCAGTTTGCATGCTTTTTGCATCTGTCGCTGCCATGATTTTTTTTTTTTTTTTTTCGCGAGCCCTCTGGATATTTCACAAGTAACTATTCTTAGATAGTTGGTTGAAACTCTCTTTTAATAAGTCGACGCGCTCGGCTTTTTGATTGGTAATATATCTGTAGGAACCCACGCGTTCGAGTAATAAATAAAATCTGCATTTATATGGAGGCTGATGAGCGCTGCTTAATAGGTTAAATAGATTATTGTGCTTGTCTGAAGACCTGGAGGAATCAAATCAAAGAGGAGCGGAATGCAAGCAGATATTTTCCTGGAACCCCCCCCCATCCCTTCCTTATGGCAGATGGAATCAAATGAAAGGTTCTGAATTCCTTCTTCGCTTTTCTATAAAGCGCAACCGAGGAGGAGCTGACGATATAAAAATAGAAGAAATAAAGCGGAAAGACTGCTAATTTATTCCAAACATCCATCATTGATCCTTTATTTTCAGAGTTGTTTATTCGTTTGAGCTGTTAATGTGCATTCGTAATGTTTGTTCTTTTATATTTAAATAGCGAGAGAACCTTTTACATAGTTTACGGAACAAAGTAGGTCAAACAAACCCTCCATCTGGCACAACCTTTTATTTGAAAAATATGTTGGTGAATAATATGTTATATATATAGAGCAAGGCTGTGAAACTCCAGCCCCCCCCCCCCAGGTGTTACTGAACTACAACTCCCATGATCCCACGGCCATCTACTGAATCAAAAGAATTCCGAGAGTTGTAGGCATCAATATTCACCCATTTAGACTGGACGAAAGGAAATTCAGCCTAAATCATGGAAAGGTTTTTTTTTTTTTACAGTGAGAACAATAAAGCTGTGGAATTCTCTGCCTGTTGAGGTGGTTGGGTCAGAGTCTGCACAGACATTTAAACAACAACTGGATAATTAAGGGATATAATGTTAAGGGTCATAATATTTAATATGTAGGTAAAAGCTTCTTGATCCAAGGAGAAATCTGACGCCATCTGGGGTCAAGAAGGAATTTTTCCCCAGTATGTTGCATATTCCGCGACCGCTTCAGGATGGATTTTGTGCCTTCTTTTAGGTCAACCACATGTTGATGTGTGAAAGGCTGAACTCGATGGACGCACAGCTTTTTTTTGGCCTATGTAACTATGTATGTAACGACTGGGGGTTCGAAAGTTTGACAGCTATGATATAGAGTTTATGTGCATTCAAATTCAGTGTGACATATGGTTTATTATTAGCTGAGAAACACATGTCATGGATGCGGAGACATTACAATCCAAGGACCCGATTCCACCCGAGCTGCTGGTATTAACGACTGGGGGCTAAATTACGATCTTCACGCAAACGTTTGCACCGGCACAAAAAAAACATTAACGCCTGGGGTAAAACCATTTGCGCCTAATCCCGTACTACATAGTCAGCGCAACAGCCGCGCGCAATCGTCTACCGCTGGTGAACCCTGCATGAGCTTACCTTACTGCGCGCGTCCTATACTTAACATTGTGAGCGCAAATGTGAATGTGTGCTGGTACGAGTATGGTATTACAATCTATTCGCGGTAAATACCGCATAGCCTTTGCGCGCCAAATTTTAGCAACTCCTAAAAGCTGGTGGTAACGGCTAATCTGAACAACCTGGCTAACCCCAAATATCCAAGCCCATAAAAAGGAATGCAGCGACAATATAATGGGTGATGGCAGGTGTGTGTGTATTGTTACTGTAGCATATGTTCTCATTTTGCATCATCGACGCAGAACCCGTCTCCGATGCCTCTGGCAGACGCAATTCAGTTGTGTTTGATAGGTGTGTTTCTTTATTTTGATTGGCTGAATGGGTGCAAAAGACTGCACGCGCAAAGATTTTTGCGCGAGACGGCACTGCGCCTGCATTTGTGCGCCCACTGTTTGCGCGCGCAATTGATCGGCAGAAGAAAAAAGACGCGAGGATTGTAATTCCAGCGGTGATTTGCGTGCGCAAACGTTTAACGCTTGGCGCAAAGATTTTCACTTTGCGCGAGACTTTTTTTGTGAAGAATGTAATAAAGCCCCGAGCCATTAAATGTAGTTACCCTGCTCGTCAATGGTAACAGATCCCTTGCTGCTCCAAAGGAGTTGCAGTTCGGCTGTTACAGTTGGTTACTGCATATCATCGCTTTCTTTACTTTATATAGGAAGCTATAATGTGGATGCATATAGATAATAGAAGACGAAAATGGTTAGCTTATCAATAGTCGGCAACCTTGGCCCTCCAGAAATTTTCTGAACTACATTTCCCATGTGGGTTCAACCAACCTAATGAGTGTCGGAGCATCATGGTAGATGTTTTTCAGAACAGCAGGAGGGTCAAGGTTGCCGAACCCTGGTTTATAGCTTTTTATGACTCTTCTTCTTCTTTCCAATTTACTCTATCCCAGTAAGAATGTAATTGCACCTCCACCCCGATCTCATCTATATCATTCGAAGCTGTCAGGAGTGGAACGGTTGTGTCTTCTTGTGTTGTAGATGAGCCCATTTAACCTTCGTCATGATGTGAGCTGAGGACGACTCGGTACCAACCATAACTCATCGCCAGGTTATAGTGTGACCGCTCTTCTCTGTCCCTAATCTCTCTTACTCTTTCAGTCTACTCTTGTGAAGCCAAGTGCCAGTCAGGCATGAAATAATCATCCTTCTATGTGTGCAGAGCTTTAACAGTTGATGTAGGGCCACCAGGTGAATATTATATCTTCTAACTCACTCTTCTTCAGAGTTGTTCTAAAATGGGGCTGATAAATCAAAAAAATAAAAAATCCAAAAAGTCTAAGTCTTAAGATATCAGGGCTTGGTATGGGGACACCAATCAACCTCATTATCCCCTTGCCTGTTGAGTGATTTTCGATAAAACCTCAGGCAGGACCTGGTGGACCTGGTCCACAAGGTTATTCAGAGCGCACCGAAATGTCACCGGCATTTGGGTGCTCCTCTGTTCGCCGCATGAATTGAAAAACCACCGAATCGATCCGAAAAACCGCCAAAAAAAATAAGACCGCCGACCAGCCGCTGGATAAAGCAGGCAAGCAGACGAGCAGGAATAAAGAAAAGAACAAAAAAAATGTTGTTGTATTTTTGCATTACAACATTGTATTTGTATTTCTTCACTGTAGGTAAGCCCTATTTTACAGATAGAGGGCTCCCTCTACTGGTCAGAACATGCTACTACATGTACAGTCTGCTTGGGCTCTGTGTGTTTTTGAAGGAAAAACGTAACTTAAACTTCTCAAAAACTTTCAACACATCGCCTTTCGTGTCTGATGCACTGAAACTTCAGGCCCTCATTCTGAAGCCCATTTGCAAAGGCAGGGCCGGCCCAAGCCACTGTGCTGCCTGGAGCGATGGATGAAAAAAAAAACACATGGGATGTAAAAGCGTATTACAGAGCTACACAGCACTAAAACTCTCAGTACTGTGCGGTGTGTATGAGCATATCACAGAGCTCCACAACATTAAAACTCACAATAATGTGCGGTGTGTATGAGCATATCATAGAGCTCCACAACATTAAAACTCACAATAATGTGCAGTGTATGAGCGTATCACAGAGCTCCACAGCAATAAAACTCCCAGTAATGTGTGGTGTGTATGAGCATATCACAGAGTGCCACACATTCCAGCCCACTCTCACACATCCATGCACACAAATATACACACACATCCACATACAGTCTCACACACACAGACATCCACAGACACACACACATCCACATACAGACAAACACACATCCACATACAGACACACCCACACTCTCACACCCACATATAGTCACAGGGAGGGGGGAAGAGCAGAAAGAGAGGGGGAGAGATGGTAGTGCAGGAGGGAAGGAGGAGAGAGGGGGTGATGGGCATGAGAGGAATGGATGGGGGAGAGAGAGGGATAGGTGAATATACAGAGAGAGGCAGAGAAACATAACAGTAAAGTGACAGATTAAACAGACACAGATCCCCTTGTACTTACCAGCAGGCTTGTACTGTCTGCAAGATGACCCCTGCCTCCCTCTGGCCTCCATACTGCCCAGTGCCTGCTTCTATCCCTTCACATGTGCTGTTCCCCCATCTGAACGTCATCACCAAACTTCTGGGTTAACTTACTCTCTGGGAGCCGCCTGCTGGCATCACCGGAGCATTACATTCCAAAAGATGTAGTTCTAGACTGGTTTTCTGCAATCTGCAGAAGACTGTCTAGAACTACATCTCCCAGCTTGCAATGCTCCGGTGATGCCAGCAGGTGGTGCCAGACAGTGAGTTAATCCCAAAGTTTGGCGTGGAGTGGTCACTGCGCCGGCCTCCAAGAGATGCTGGCGCAGCGTTGCTGTGTTAAAAAATTAGTGCAGAGGCTCAACGGCGAAAATATGCCGCTCCCCCAGAATCTGCCACTTGAAATGGTTGCTCCAAACTGCTCCATGGTCAGGCCGGCACTGTGCAAAGGTCTTCCGTTTAAATGAAATTCCTTTCCATTGCCCAGTAAGAAGAACAGATTGAGTTTACTCGATCTAGAGCTCAGACATGAACTATCGGAAAATAGAATATACTCGATCATGGTAGTAAAGGAGTTAAGGACTTGTGTGCCTGTGTAATTTTAGTCAAAAAGGATAATGAAGCATAGGAAGTGATCCACATAGCAATATATTGATTGCTGATCTTATTCTTCACCAAATTCATCGTTTCACTAAGAGACGTTTACTACATTTTATGGCAAATAAGAAAATAACAGTAACGATTCTCTGTTTTGACAGCATGTTGGATGAGATTATTCTCTGTATCATCTTTCTTCACCAGTTTTAATTATCGCATCCATGTTGGTTGTCCTCTGTCGCCTGTACTGAACATTTCTTGAAAAAAAAAGAAGCTATCTAGAAAATCAACCAACACCGCTTTCATAGCGGGGAGTTTCAAATCTATAATGTAAAGAATGATGACTTTTGTTGAAGGTGAAACTTCTTTTCTTCTCAGCTGAAAGAATTACTTTGCACAAGGAAACTTTTCCTGAGAGGGACAAGTATTCACCTTGATTTTTTTAAAAACTTTCTTTGGTTTTCTCTTTTGGGTTCTGCTGGTCATAGCTATAGCAAATATATATTTATTTTCCGGATGCATCATAAAGCTCTACAATCCGTTAAAGAAACACTACTACGTACATAAACTGTAACTAGATTACTTGTGCATGAAAAACAAAATCACCATATAAAACACATTACAAAACACCTTATAAAACACATGCTGATGTTTTTTTCTTTGTTTGACGTAATTGCATGTAATAAAGAAAAATAAAGCTAGTTTTTTTTCATCTCCTGTTTCCATTTTGTGGATTTTTCCCATGATGCAACATTTGCCAAAATCAAATGGTGAGTTTTAAAGTATTTGCCAGTTAATGAGGTGGAGGAGTAAAGGTTTAGATAAGACTGCAGGAGGCTATTGTGATTTAGACTATTCAAGATAAGAGCTGGCAGCTGAATGAGATAAGACAGGGATCTTAAAATACTTCTAATCTATCCCCTGGTTGATGTCCTTTGAATACATCCCACACACTACAGTGATGTGAGCCAGTGACTGACCTATTTACTCCATTCTATGTCCAAAGCCACACAGTGAGGAGCAAGTGAGGGAAAGATACTGTGTGGGTGCATTTTACAACACAAAAGATCACACAATGGATGATGCACCCAGTGACACATATAGAGTAAAACATTTTCTTAAAATAAACATACAAGAGAAAAACAAAGCACATGTAAGAAATCAGCACCATAAAATAAACACATTAAGGACATTTCATTTTTTGGTGGTAGTGGCCCTTTAACACTCAAGCTACAATGATTAGTTGTATAGCACACGTCCCCTGTGTCTGCATTAAAGCGACCCAGATATTTCTAAAAATGTGAATATGGATGTCAGCACCAAGTAACTTCGTTTGACCCCTTTGCATGTATAAACACAGACATAATACACAGGTAATGTAGTCAGAATGTCTGCGCTCAATGTTAACATGCTTTTTTAAGGATGCTTCTGAGACACCATTGAACATAACTCATTGTTCTTTCGTGGTGTGCCCTCTAATATTTGAGTATGATCACATCTTGTAACCAAGTCTCTATCATTTATTCATCTGTCAGGTGTTTTTAGAATAAAGACTATTTTCTATGGAGTGTTGTGAATGTATTTTGTATGTTATACTCATTGGTCTGTCAGAAGCACCCTTAATACATGTGTGTTCGTTATTCTGGTTTTGTACATGTTGAGGGGTGACCATCCTTCTTTGGCTTTTGCACCCCTCCTTGTCACACCTGACACATTACAAGTTCTCTTTAAACCTCCATCTTCCCAGAGAACTGGGAGAATCCCATGTAACTGGGTATATCACAAAAGAGCAGTCTTTAGGTTGGAATAGAGTAGGACCTGCCGAAGTGGAGTACATTGATGTAGTGACAGGCTTATACAATGTATGATCATATCTTGTAAGCAAATCTCCATCACTTGTTTCCAAATCAGATGTTTTTAAACTATTAAAAAGTTTATTACAGTGTAACGCCCTGAATTCTGTATGGTATGCTCATTGGTCTCTCAGTTCTACCCTTATTACATGCCTGTTCAGGTTGGTTCACCCATTCTGGATTTTTACATTTCATGTTGAGGTCTGACCACCCTATGTGGATTTCCACCTTTCCCTGTCACACCTGCCTCATTACAGGTTCTATTTGAAGCCTCATATCACTGGGAAAAGTCCAAGTAAGGGGTATACTACAAAATACCTTACCCTGACCTACAAAGCTCTTACTAACTCAGCTCCCCACTACCTGTCCTCACTAATCACTAAATACACCCCAGCCCGCTCCCTAAGGTCAAACAGCGACCTGCGCCTAGCTTACCCCCGCATCACCTCTTCCCATGATAGACTGCAGGACTTCTCACGCGCTGCTCCCATCCTCTGGAATGCTCTCCCTCGTACAGTCAGACTTTCCCCTAGTTTCTCTTCCTTCAAACGCTCCCTTAAGACATTCCTATTTAGGGAAGCCTACCACCCGACTCACTGACGCAACCAGTCCAGCACTCTCACCTTACAGTCCACCACTCCCACCTTGCAGCCCATCACTCCCACCTTGCAGCCCATCACTCCCACCTTGCAGTCCATCACTCTCACCTAGCAGTCCATCACTCTCACCTTGAAGCCCTCTCCTCCTGTTTCCACTCCAACCCTTCTAGATTGTAAATTCCCACGGGAATAGGGCCTTTGTTTCCTCCTGTACTGGTTTGCCAAATGTTGTTCAATGTGTTGTAACCCTGTCTATATTGTGCCCATTGTACAGCGCTGTGTAATATGCTGTTGCTTTTTAAATAAATATTAATAATAATTATAATAAAACGAACAGCTATTAGGAAGGCATAGTGTAGGACCTGCCGAGGTGGAGTACATTGATGTAGTGGCAGGCTTATGCACTAGATGATTAGGGATGAGCTGTTCGGGGTTCGGACGGTTCGGAGTTCGACCCGAACTTTGGCAGTTCGAAAGTTCACGAATTTCGAACTTTTTGGGCGTGTTCAGTTCGGGTTCGAAAAAAAAAAGAAATTTTGAAAAAAGTATAGAAAATGCTTAAAAAAATACTAAAAAAATCTAGAAATAAAGAGACTCTTTACTGCAGAATATTATAAGCAACGGTTTATTAGATATTGAATTAAAAACTAATGTGTACGTGGAAAGATTATCAACTCTAAATGACCTCTGTTCACAAACGGGCATAACACCAGGTGTTTTTAGTCTGGTAATCAATTTGATACATTGTACAATATACTGAGGGTGGGGTGGTGTCTGCTTCTGATTGAGATTTGAGAATTAATTTCCCTAAAACATCCTAGTATGCTGCATTTTAGGCTAGGGTCAAACGAAAGCATTTTTACACGCGAACGTAAAAAAGTGCGTCCGAACGCATTGATGTATTTTTTCACAGAATATACGAAAACGGTCATACGATGCGCATTTTCGTGCGTATGTTTTACGAATCCAAACCAGGAAACTTTTTGCGTCTGGACGTTATGTTGGCCGGACACGAGCAGGGTCTGACGTCTCCAAATCACACACACACACCGCTAGCGGGCGCAGCGCACTCTGTACGTCCGTACTAGGGGTTCTGCGTTCTCAAAAAAATGCGTTCATTTTCCACTTGCGTTGCGCGGCCGGACTTTCGTGCGACCGTACTTCGTATATTGGCTGTCATTGCCCATCATTTGCTGGTAGTGCGGCCGTGATTAAGTGCGCCAGAACGCACGTTAAAAATGTGCTCGTCTGACCCCAGCCTAACTGGTGCTTGAAAAAATCTAAGACAATGTTATTTTTCACCTCGGGATTAAACATTCACAGGGTTATTCAGAGAGCGGTGAAAAGCAGGAGAATAACTGGAGAAGTGAAAATTCTAGGTCAAAATAGCCAAACCAGAAAAATTCTCCCATTTATCTCACTTTCCAAATCGGCTATTTGGTCTAGATTGTTCTCTTCTCTTGCCAGTTCTCCTGGCTTTCACCTCTCTCTCAGGGTTTGTTCAGAGAAAGGTGAAAACCAGGAGAATGGCAGGAAAAGAGACGTCAAAAACTGCGTCCAAACACATTGCCGTATTTTTTCACGGATTGCGCGAAAACGGTCATACGATGCGCATTTTTGTGCGTGATTTTTTATGGATCCAAACCAGGAAACTTTGGGTGTCTGGACGTTATGTTGGCCGGACATGAGCAGGTTCTGACGTCTCCAAATCACGCACACACGCCGCTCGTGGACGCAGCGCACTCTGTACGTCCGTACTAGCGGTTCTGCGTTCTCGAAAAAATGCATTCATTTTCCACTTGCGTTGCGCAGCCGGACTTTCGTGCGACCGTACTTCGTATATTGGCTGTCATTGCCCGTCATTTGCTGCTAGTGCGGCCGTGATTAAGTGCGACTAAACGCACGTTAAAAATTCGCTAGTCGGACCCTAGCCTAAATGGGAGACTTTTTCTGGTTTGGCTATTTTGACCTAGAATTTTCCATTCTCCAGTCATTCTCCTGCTCTTCACCGCTCTCTGAATAACCCTGACAGGGTTATTCAGAGAAAGGTGAAACTCAGGAGAATGACTGGAGAATGGAAAATTGTAGGTCAAAATAGCCAAACCAGAAAAATTCTCCCATATATCTCACTTTCCAAATCGGCTTTTTGGTCTAGAAGTTTCCATTCTCCTGCTTTTCACCGCCAAAAAATCAGTAAATTTTTTCTGCGTGTCTGAAAATGTCTCCTCTTTTCATACAGACTGCCGCCCCAAGCAGTTGTTTATGGATAGATTAAAGGAAAAGCATTTACCGTCATTTGAAATGTCATTTTTTGGTTTTTACATATTTCTATACATCCTAGAAATCCGCCACTTCACGGGCAGGTTATGGGGACCTCCTAGGCACGATATTTGAAGGATTTTTCGTTTTTATTTTTAACCCTTATTTCATGGAAAACTCACTGTCCCTTTAAAAACGTTTTTTTTAAAACTTTTTGTCCTTGATTCCTGTCCCCCAGGGCACTACCCGGACCCCCATACACCTTTTATGGCAAATATGTAGCATAGATGCCCTCTTGGAGGGCACTCTAAAAAACCGAATTTTCAGCCCCATTGACTTGCATGGGGGTTCGGGTTCGGGTTCGGTCCCGAACAAATGGGAAGTTCGGGTTCGGGCTCGAACCGAACTCGGGGAGTGTTCGGCTCATCCCTATAGATGATCATAACGTCTAACCAAATGTCCATAATTTATTGCAAGTCGGGTGTTTTTAAAATATTTAAGACTATCTTATAATGGAGCGCTGTGACTTCCGTATGCAGTTTTGTATGTAACACACAGGTAATAGCTGAAGGATACAAAGGAAAAGAAAGCCGACATCTTGAACTAATGGTAGACTACGAGATTGTCTCACGAAATGAGATGATATCGAACCTCATTTCCAATATGTTCAGAGGGAGCTAAATTAATTAGGAAATGTACAGGCAATCTGCTGTTATCATAAATCAATGTAATTACTGACACAGCTCTATGGAGCACAAGGTGAATTATATACTGTATTTAATATTTACAGTGTGCAACATCTTTCCACTTAATCTCTGCAGACATTATAACACTTTTCAAAGATCAGTGACATTATATAAACAAATTGGAAACTTTTCCCCCCCATTAAAGGACAATCATTATAGGTCACTTTGGATAGGACACCTAAATTAATTGTGAATCTGCTACCTGAGCCAGAGCTGGGGTTCGTGTAGCTCTTTAAAATAAAAGGAGGTCTTCAAAAAGAATAAACCTCACATGACATTATATTGATGCCGCATGAAAAGCACCTAGAAACGAAAAAATCCATTCTAAATGGTCTGGTATCTGGTCTGGTGTGAAGTGATTGTAATTGATAGAGACCCTTTCATACTTACCTGTTGGACTATGCCATTGTCTGTCTGGCTCTTCTTCAGGTAGACATTGGCAGGTCTGACTGGACCTCAGCTGGCTCTGCCATTGCTGTGTTAATGCTATCTCCAACATGGTGGCACCACGTAGGGTAGTACGACAAGCGCTCCTTAGCCATTTTGTATTTTACATCTGTAAGAAACCAAGAATTGAGTTGGAGGGCTGTTGGCACCTAATAAACATATCTGTGTATTAAACAAGATGTCATCATTGCTCTACAACTGTGGAGACACAGGTTCGAACCCTGGTCAGAATGCCTCCCCAGCAAGTGTCCTTGGAAAAGACACTCAATGATACATACTTGATGACAAAACAATATCAGCTGTTTAGAGTACCAGTAATCTCTCTCCACTACAACTGGGGAGAAGCAGGTTCAACTTCACTACCATGTCTCTTCACTTTAACCGTGGACAGCAGAGTTGGATCCTGGTCAGAACAGCTCACCAGCAAGTGTCCTTTGCCAAGACACCTAGCAATATGTATGTGCCTACCTCACAATATATTTATTCCTTATAGATTGGAAATTCCCTTATGGACAGGGTCCTCAAATCATGCTGTGTCTTCCTCGTTAAGCTATGCCTACCCCTCTGTGGAACCTGTTGGTTGTTATGACATAAAGTGAGGAAAGCTGTATTTCAATGGGATTCTTGATGCTCTACCGCCAGTAAAATCATAGTGAGACAAATTTACATATAGAGAAACATCAAGCATGGTTCTTTGTTCTGTGAAGAGTCATGAAGTTTGTTAGTTTAGTTGGAAGATCCATGTAGAGTAGGGAGGTCAAACTCCGACCCTGCGTAGTTTGCTGAAATACAACTCCCATATTGAGTTGGATACTCTAAATTCAGGATGCCTGTGACTTTCTGAGCATCTATTACATGCAAAGATTTCTGGAAATTGTAGCCACCAACATCTTGGCGTCCAGAGTCTATAACCTCTAGGACCTTAACAAAAAAAGTTCCTTATGTACATTGTGGTGCTACAAGACTCCTCGTCAATTTAGAGTATCCAAATTGGTACTAAATTAGTCAATCTGGTACTAATTTTGGACTTACATGAGACTGACTATATCATTTAATTTTTTAATGATATTTTCTCATTAATAATCCAATCTGAAAACCATGGGTTAGATTCCAAGTCGGGTGTAAATCTTGGCTCTGGTAAACTTTCCAGAACCGTGAAGTCTATGGAGGTGATACATTTATCCGAGCTCTGACTTGAAATCTATCTCTATGTGTTTTTCATAAAAGTCTCCGAGAAGGCATTTAAGCAATTTAAGAGAATTTTAATGGATAATAATTCATAGTAATGCCCAAAACGAACTTGAAGACCTGCCTGAAGACCTTGCTTTTGACATGGACACTACCTAGACGACTTTTGGACAATCTAGGAGGTAACGGAGCAAAGACACCTTGTGGTCCACAAAAGAAACTTTGAAGATTGTGACACAGGAATTGATTGTGGTGTATTGTTTCATTTAATGTTGCAGATACAGTCTACTCTGTCATTATCACAACAAAAAAAGCTTTAAGCAGCCGTCACATTAAAAGTCAGACAATACTTCTGCAAACTTGCAAGTTGCTCTCTGCTTGAATGAGAAACCAGATTTGCCACATACTGTAATTAGATGTAAGCAGGACAAGAACCCAGGATGGATTTTTCTGGCAGTCACACTAAAATAAACACACAAGACAAAAGTCTACATGACAGAACATAAAACTAAATGTTGCTCCTGCTCTCAGCCTGCCACTTCCCTTCTCCTCTACGCCTCAATTTAGGTTAGTTTTGTTGATTTAAAATAGCTGCTGTCAAGAGGCTCTAAACTTGTCACGGGATTTACAAGCTACAAGGCAAAGAATATCAATTAGTGAAAGTGGATGTGAAGATGGAATTGATCACATGTACTAAAATCATGTGTGAGAAGTGAGATACTGCTTGCTCTAATCATTTGCAAAGTTCCAAAAAGGAATTTATGCATTATGAACATAAATTATTACTGTGAGGGCGGTGGAATTATGTCTGGCAAGATTACAGACAGCAGATTTACAACCTATTCAGATATAAAGAGATACACATGGACCAGACAATAGACAGACAATAGTATTCTTGCATAATCCAGATTACAAAAACCTAATTAAATTATAAAAACTCAATTTTATTCTGCATTGCCCTAGCACCCAAATTCGGTCTCCAGCCATTTAAACACATATATTTTCCAGCGGGAAACAGTCTCTTTCAGGGAGGAAATTGTATATTTATCCCAGCCGGGGCTAATGTGGGCTAATATGGAAAAAATAGCCAATATAGTTCGAGACACGAGGTCGCCCAGTTCAGAGATTTCTGTAGAACATTCCAAAAGGCTTGGGAGCCAGATGTCATTTTCTAGGAGCCAGTGGCTACCTGAATAGGTCCAGAAAGCATTCTAGATTAATCCAATTTGGGTTGAATTGGCTTCTATATTGAAGGGATCGTATGATTGCATACCCCCAAACAATAAAATGAAAAGATATAAAGCTACATTAGTGTTCTGAAAGTCACCAGGGCTGCGTGAGGACATAAAATAGGTTTATAACTAACAAATAACAATGCAGGGTGTGACTTATTGTCCCTCTGCACCATTACCTAATATAATGGCAATTCGGACCCCACCATTCTGGTAACCTGCATCTCAGTTTTCAAGTTTTTATTCATCATGTGTCTTAACTGTGTATAGATATGTCTGCATGCAGGGCTGCCATCAGACATTTTTGGGGTCCCTTACTGAGCCACTCATTGGATTGCCTCTTCTTCTGCATAACTGGTTTACAGGGAGTGGGCTAAATCCTTGGTGGTCTGGCAAAGGGAAAAATGTATTTCCTGGTGGGAGAGCATTCACTCTGCACCTCTCTGTGCAAACGAATACTAATCTCTCTGTCAATGATGTGCCAGAGTGCTCTTACTGGCCTTAGATGCTACGGCCCACCGGAAAAAAAATTGGTATCTAGAGTGGCCGTTCTTAGGTGGCATGGAGGAACCCTTACATCTGTGGCACTTCGACAAGCAGCACAGGGTTTGATAAGGACCTTGGCCCCCAGGAGTCACTGGGCCTCTGAACATATAATGGGCTGATGGCAGCCCTGTCTGTAAGTATTCAAAGGGACACTCTACACAGTGTGACCACTCATTCTTATCTCCCTGCTTGGAGCTTCCTGCTCCTTCTCCTCCAACTAAAGGGTGACTTGGAGGCCTAATTCAGCCAACCAAATGCAGGTGTTTAATCCCACCCAGAACTTCATCTCTGTAAATCCTGAGCTCTCATTTCAGGGCTTAGAGACCTTTGGGAACTAGTCTCATACAATAGTAACATAGCCTTCCTGCATTAAGAGCCACTGGATTGGGTAGAGCACCCAGTACCCCTGCAGGCATGTGACATGTTGTGCTGGACACATGGCAAATCCCTCAAAGATCAGAGGTAGACCAGCACTGGATATAGTAAAGGGAACTAAAGGATTAAAGCAAGAGAGAGAGTTGCTAAAGGTGTTATGAGGATTAATGTTTAACTCCTCCATTTCCTACTTTATCATCTTGCTGTGGATAAACTAAACAGAATTAGTGATGATTTTTTTCGGTCAAGTATTATGGCTAAAGTCCATGATAAGATTGTGGAATAGGCCTCTTGAAAACAGGACTGGCTATATAATTAGACATACTAGGCAGTCCCTCAAGGCCTCTCTCTGACTGGGGCATCACATGATGGAATTTGTATGGAATATCAGAATGCAATGCATTTATATGTATACTGACATTCCACGTAAGCCCACTCCTACATTCACTCCCCCCCCAACTACTCAAAGAGCCATACGAGTCTCCTCAAATAAACGTCTTTGTAAATTTCTGTATTTTGTCGCATATGAAAAGGTGGCTCACATTTTAGTTGTGTCTAAGGCTTCAGTACATCTAGAGCGGCCTCTGTTTGGAAGGAATGAGATTTTTGATTTGCCATGATAGGCGAAATAGGCAGGCATGAGATTCTGATATAACAGGACGCCACAATGTATGCACGTATCAACAGATGATTTCATGATATAATGAGAACTTACTGCAGTATATGAACATATCTCTTTCTGTATGAACCATGTAAGGGCTGTGAGTAACGGCATGTCTTGGTTGACAGCGTTTTGACAGCAGATAAGGTAAATGGAGATGGAGGAACGACATCTTGCTTGCTTGGTCTCGCAATCTTTGATGCAGCAGCTGTAGTCATGTAAGGTACAGACCAGGCATTGTGAATATACTTGCTGTTATTTTCAACAACGAAAATAGGTATTTGTAGGTCTTGAACCTATTTCATCGCAAGAAAGGGCTATAGAGCAGGCAATACTACTGGTTAAAAAGAACAGCGGTCATATTTATGAACATCAGAATGTGTTATTTTACCTGATTCTTGAAAATGACAACATTAACCTTTCGCAGCTCTTTCCTAAAGTGTGTCAAATAAACCTTAGTGATATATAAATAGGCTTTTTTTACCGTAATGGTTTTGAAAGCACAGTATGATTATGATGACTATCAGGGTTATCCAAAGAGATCCGAATTGCTGGAGAAAGGTAACCGAACGCTGAAAATCAGCATTCGGTTACCTTTCCTGGCCATTCGGCTATCCAGAGAGCAGGCAATTCACCAAATCCTGGCGAATTACCTGCACATACGGTGCCTGTTCGGTGCCTGTTCGAGGGCAGTGAAATCCCCATAGAGAAGCACTGCTTCGGCTATTCAGAGAACACAAACCAGCAGTGAAAGGTTCCCCTAATGCCCTGTCATTCGGTGGTTTAATTCGGCAAATTAATTCAGGAGAATCCCATAGACTTCAATGTTAAAAATATTCCCGTTTTAATTCAATATCTAATAAACCGTTCATTATAAAATTCTGCAGCAAAAAGTCTCTTTATTTATAGATTTTTTAGGATATTTTAAGCATTTTTCAGATTTCTTTTTTTTTTTTTAAAAGTCCGTTTTTTTTTTGATTTTGTCTTTCAGTTTACTTATTTTTTTTGTAACAGCCTCTCTTTATTATGATTCCCTGGACCTCCTGTGAAAATTTCAGACATTTTCGCTCAGTAGTTTTCTTGCAAAACAGCGTTTCATTTTCCCAGATTCATACAAATGGTTTTTCTAATTATTCACTGCCTCCTCTACGTCACAGCTGCTTCGGCTCTGTGTGATTCGGCTCCTGTTCGGCTCCTGTTCGGCTCCTGTTCGGCTTCTTCGAAGGTTAATCCAGATGTTTTTGCTTGTTTTCAGCGTGCATTCGGTTAGTGTTCGTCAGGTTTTCGGTAGCCTTTCCCTGCAATTCGGGGACCCTGTGCTCTTTGCTGAATACACCGCAGGGTCACCGAAATGCAATCGGCAAAAGGAACCGAATTGAAGAGAACGAAAAGTCACCGAACGTGCGGTGACTTTTCGAATCTCTTTGGATAACCCTGTAAGGGCGTTATGTAATATTTATCCTGACAGAGAGCATAACCCGAAGCTACGGAAGCTAGGTAACGGTAAAACCGGCAAGCTGTTACTCGAAGGCATTGCCGTGTCTTTTCAAACACTCACGTCTATCCACACCAAGCTCATCATCCGCACCAAACTTAGGCTGACTAATTAAACATGCACTTCCAGTACTGTGTTAAAAAAATGGCATCATCACGTTCCATCAATCACTTCCTGCCACATTGTCCTTGGGTCAACTTATTGACGAATGTGTTATGGTGGCTTGGCAATAGACTATATGGCAAAAACTGGAGATAGTCCCTGCAAGCCAATATTTTGCATGTTGGTCTTCAACCATACAAAACTAATTATAAATCCAGACATGGACCCCTTGCTCAAGGTATGAGCTATACCCTCCTGACGAGGCTTAAAAAGGGCAAAATGGTTGTTGGGAGTTTCTTTGCCTCTCATGCAAAGGCGTTGTCAGGTGGCGTGTGCGGTTCGAGTATGAGCCCAGCAGGCGGCGACACAGAGGGGAGCCAGACAGGAATCAAGCAACGAAGATAACTTTAATAGAACATAAATGGGCCTTGACAGCAGGCAATGGAAAGAACAGGGAAATGCAGTTCTGGAATGCACAGGCAAAGACGTGGTTATAAGATAGGGGTGGTTCCAGTGGCACAAAGGATTCTAAATGGTGATAGTAGCTACTATACGTCAATGATGTATATAGAAAGTGCTTACACAGGCTAGATGACAAATAGTACAGAAAATGGTTCTGTGCAAGATAAGGGGGTTATGAGTCCTAAAAGAACGGTACCCCATTGTAAATAGGGGGAAGGGGTGGGTGGATACGCGTTTCGGCAATTAATGTGCCTTCATCAGTCCATAGTCAGGAAAAAAGGGGTTGCCCCCTTTTTTCCTGACTATGGACTGATGAAGGCACATTAATTGCCGAAACGCGTATCCACCCACCCCTTCGATCCTTCCCCCTATTTTAAGTATCCTGTATCCATTTCCTCCCCTTTTTTATTCATTCAGTCTATAGTTATTTCTATGCACTGTATATTAGACTTCTAGCCAGTTTCCTTGTGCGACACAAACATTACTCCATCTATCCACTTGAGACCCTTGCAAGCTGACAAAGAGGTGATGGTGCCCACCGACTAAGGAGTACCGCATGCCACTAAATTGAGCCTGGATTAATAAGGCTCCATCATCGGTGAGTGAGACCACTTTTACCTTATATCTACTTGGCTGTTGTTTCAAGTTACGCTATGATTGCTCTGTTTCCAAATTTCCTGTATTTGAGGTGAACGAGAGAATCAAAGAAGGGAAGAGGCCACTCTTTACGTGGCCCAGTGTACTTCGAACCAGAGCCTGGATAATATAGGCTCTGGAAAGTGTAAGTGCCCCCCTTACTTTGGTACATATCGTAGCCAGTGAGTTCAGACAGTACTGCACTATTATTCCCTATTTTTCTATTTCCGAGGATCAGAAACATACTAGGATTCCAAGGAGAAGATATCCATTCGGACCTCCACACATGCCAGGATGCTAAGAGTGTGAGGCATATATAGACTTTAATCAGCTCTATTCTCAACTCACAAATAGCCTACCTTTCCGACGTGCACTTTTTTTGCAGCTGCGGCTTTTTTTACACATTCCGCAAGACTATTTCTTCCATTTTTTTATTCTCTGTTTTTTATAGACACTGTTGCACTTTATTGACTCACTGTTACCATTGTCAATAACAATATCCTGTATGCACTTTAATTTGCATTTTGCACAAGATGTGTGTTTATATGAATTGCTTTTTATGATGTGCGCTATTTGAACTGATTTTTTTATTGGTCCAATTTAATAGGCACTTCCCTTGGCACATTATTTGGTGTCAACACTAACATTTTAGCTGCTATTGCAATCTATGCACTTTGTTTGTACTTTTGCACATTACTAGCTTTTAATCCACGGCAGCACTTTATCACTGGTCTTTTTTCAACTGTGCTCATATCCCACATTGGGGTACCGTTCTTTTAGGACTCATAACCCCCTTATCTTGCACAGAACCATTTTCTGTACTATTTGTCATCTAGCCTGTGTAAGCACTTTCTATATACATCATTGACGTATAGTAGCTACTATCACCATTTAGAATCCTTTGCGCCACTGGAACCACCCCATATCTTCGTACCTTTTTAAACACATTTCTGTCGAGGTTTTGTGTTCCTCTCCCAGTAGGCTGCATCTATACCTTAAATTACCATCTTACCTCGAATTTAGCGCCTCCACTGTACCCTCTATTTCTAAAGACGTGGTTATAGTCCATAACAAGGGGTTGTGGCTGATGGCTGGCTGAGAGGTGAGGTATGCCTAAGCAAGGGTTCGTCACACAATATATCACATAATTACAGTCCAGGAAGTAGTCTTGGATGGAGAGTCAGGATAGTGGGCTATGCAGTCCCAGACTGCAGACAGGGTCCACTAGGAATAACACTGGACAGCTGGCAGAGGTACCTTGATCACTGGTTTAGAGACGGTGGTGAAAAGCTGTAAATCCACAGGTAGGTCTCCAGACACAGAGGATAGTGGGCTACACGGTTGGGAGTACCCACTTGAACAGTGACCTGGAGGTCTTGTTGACCACAGACCGTAGATAAAGCGCTGGTGGAAATCGCTGAAAGTCCCAGGAACTGAAGGAGATTTCTCCAGGAATAACAGGGTAGCGAGATGGGTACTGGATACACTGGAATACGCTGGATATACTGTACAGCAACAAGATAAGCTGGTTCAGGTAGAGCAGGTCTGCATACATGCAAGTGACCTCAGTCAGGAAGCACAATGCAGAACCACTGCTAGCTGGGCAACACTGCCATTTAAGGAGGCTTGATCGCAGATGGGTCTCAGCTGGAACTCCAGGGCCGGAAACGAAACCTAGGCTGGATCTCCAGGAGCCTGGTCAAGGTGCTGAGCCTGGGTAAAACCCGGAATGGAACCCAAGAAAAAGGTGATCCAGGGCAAAGTTCATAGAGCCAGGCTGTATATTACAGGCACATCAGCAGGTACCCCAGGTGGACCGTGACAGGAGTCTTCCTTGGCAAGTCAATTCTGGCAGTCCTTTTTGGGTGATTGCAACCTGATTTTCATATGGTAATGTCAAGGAGCATACTGTCCCTTTTTTCTGTACGGGTGAAAAGGCCAGAGTGTCGTCTGTAATATGTGAGCAACCATAATCAAAATGCCTGTCAGCTATGATGGGATGTCACCAAGCATTGGCAGTTGTCACTCTACAAGCACACCATTTTAGTTACTGTTTAACGTGTGGCCCACTGTGCATGCTTCAATTGCCGGCCGCCTCCTCTCCAGAGATGCCGCTTGGGTTGGTCGCCCTACTGGCCTCCCTCTCAGTGTTCTACTGGTAATGTCTTCTTTGTAATGGACCCATCAATCTAAAACCTTATGAGATCTGAGCGAAGACACCCGAGGGCCAGACCACTAGTGCTGATGTCCATTCTCAGTGGTCTCATACAATAGTTTTTGTATATTGAGTAAAACCTCTTCCTGTACACACGATTTATGGTTTTCTTTACATTTTACTCACAAATTTCATTTATAAAGCGTTTGCTTGATGGAGAATAACTGAGGTGGGTTTCATACATGACTTCTCTGGAGTATTTTGACTAAAGTTGATGTTTCCAAATCATCCCATAAAATATCCTTATTTCTGGCGCTTCCCCATACAGAAAACACACTAAATAATGTATGTCCTCCTCTGTACTCTTCATTAAAGGCTACTTGAAGTATAGGTTTGACTTGCGTCATACGCATGGCATTAGCATCACTTGGTTGTCATGTAACACACAGTGACATATTTGCGGGTGGATGGAGCTCTGGGTCATCCCTACAGCCACACTGGAAGATGCGACACGCGGAGCTTCTAGCGCACATTAAAAAAAAAAAAAAAAACTGATATGACAACGTCATGGCCCGTGCCACAGTGTTTCACTCAGTCGAGCAAACAGGAGACAGGAGCTGACATAAGGACATTTCAATGTCCTTTCCACTTAAAAAGGAACTAAAAAAATAGATTGTCGATAGCGATCATGGATATCTCTGATAAAACTAAAGTTTTGTCTTTCTTTTTAGTCAATGAGTAGTCATTTTGATTCTATGACAGGGACGCTAAGGATCACGTTTTTCAGAGACAGATTTGATAAAATATAGAGAGCCTTATTTAAAGGGCTACAACCCCTTAAAATGAAATGTCCTTATTCTGTTTATTTTTCTGATATCTTTGTTTTTCTCTTGTATATTTAGTTAAAGTATTTGACTCTATATGTGGCACTGGGTGCATCAATTGTGTGATCTTTTGTGTTTGTCATGTAACCGGATTCCTTATTTGTTTTCCCCCTATGTTTTTACTTGAAATTGATTAGTCAACTCCCCCTGGCTAACTCACACAGTTAGTTTGGCCCAGCCCCAATTTCCCCCTTAGAAAGCTTTACTTCCTGTTAGTCTTCCACAGAGGCATGTAAGTGAAGATCCTGTTCTGTAAGGTGATTGCATCCTGTTTTTACCGTCCTCCCTTAAAAAGGTAAACCTGAGAAACCCTTTCTCCCTACAATACATATTTTATTTGCTGTTACTTTCCAATAAAGTTAAGATGCTGTGTGCTTTCAAAAGAGAATGAGTTAAAGCTATCGGACTTCAATCATATACTGCATGTGTCATTCACTTCTTGCATATGACCCTGGGGTTCTAGAATAGTGTTGTAAACTGCCCCCTAGTATCTTTCCATGACTTGCTCATCACTGTGTGGCTTTGGCCATAGAATGGAGTGAATGGGTCAATCACTGACTCAAATCATTGTATTGTTTGGGATGTATTCAAAAGACATCACCAGGGGGTAGATTAGAAGTCTTTATGGCCTTCAGCATTCACCGCAGGGTCCCCGAAGTGGGGAGAATCGGTCGCCGAACACTGCTGCCAAACCGCTGGACAGCCTCCTTCAAACCCATCAGCCGTCGATGCCAACCCGTCGGACAGCGGCTGCAAACCCACTGGACAGCCACCAAATGTACCTGCAAGAAGCCAACGCCCTGCCGAACAGACCGCCAACCAGATGCAGAAAAAGCCAACAAGTCGCCGGACGGGTAAAAAAAAAACAAAAACACCAAAACGATTGACACTTTAAAAATGAGTTACAGTTTTATAGGAGGAACTGCATTCCCACGCATTTCCCCATCGACTTTAACCCTGTTCTGGTACAAGTACAATCCTTATTAAACTCAAATCAAATGTCACAGTAAATCCTGATTTGTGGCTAATATGACCCTTGAATCAAACTGTTACGCCTCTTCATTTACCCTTCTTTTTTCTGCACATTGGACATAGAGATGACATCTTCAAAAAATGATTTCTCTTCTACAAGACAGTGACTTATATATATATATTTTGTTTGATTGGTGGGAATTGGGTATTGGGAATCAACTCTTAACTTTAGCATTGGTTTACTTGAATTTAATCCATCAGCCTGGACTGATCCCGAATCAATACAAAGGTAAAACCTTGTTTTTCTAACAAACTACATAATTTTCTATCTGATTATATAGGAACAGATGTGTTTTTGCACAATTCAATTATTGCTGCTCCTCAGTGCCTGGGAGGATCTCAGAGGTAATGTTGAATTTGTATCATACAGTAATCGTTGTTCTTGGAGTGTTTAATGTGCCCTTTTTGGAGAAAACTCTTTTTGGAAAACTTTGTTCCCATCATAAAATTATTCAGCTGGCAACATAGATGAGGAATTAGCAATTACCCAAAATGTAAATCATGAAAAGATTATACATGGCACATCTGCTTCAAAGAGGTATCCTATCTATGTGAAAGTCGCCACCTTGTGGACAAGACAAAAAACATCTCACCAAAAAAGGCACTGAATTAAAAATGTCACTCACATTTAGATGATTCGAAATAAGTTGCATTAGATGTGAACAAATGACGCACTTGAGCTTTTTTCGGTGCAATTTAACAATCAACTTGAACAACTTTTCTGTCTTGAACATGGTGCAAAAAAGGTAGCTGCCTCAAATTTTAGGGTTAGGGTTTGTATTTGTATTTGTGTTAGGGATAGTATTTATGTTTGCTTTAGGTTAGGGTTAGAATTTGTATTTGTTTTAGAGTTAGTATGTGTTTGTTTTAGGGTTAGTATATGTATTTGTTTTAGGGTTAGTATGTGTTTGTTTTAGGGTTAGTATATGTATTTGTTTTAGGGTTAGGATTTGTGTTTGTTTTAGGGTTAGTGTTAGTATTTGTATTTGTATTTGTTTTAGGGTTAGAATTTGTATTTGTTTTAGGGTTAGTATATGTGTTTACAGAAAAAATGGTGTCGCGCCCATACTCACTGGAGCGGCAGCAACTGCCAGGAGTAACAGCCCAGTTAATGGATAAAACATAACAAGGAAAAAAGGTGTCATCTGCGCTCGTTTCTATGTGTTCCATGTACAACAAAAATTAGGTTTTTGTTTGTTTCAATGGCCATTGCAACGTAAGCTCACTCGCCACTTCACGGCACCTCTTTACAGAGTGAGTACCTACCTAATATGTACCAAAAGGCCGCTCTACTGAGCAGCTCCAAGCCCCTCCTGCTGCTTTTCAGCCAAGGAGAGGCAAAGATGGTGGGTTTTATTTATACACGCACCAAACACTTCCCATTTGGAGCACTTCCCAACATGTTTTTGTTTTTAATCCCAAATGGGAAGTGTTTGGTGTGTGTATAAATAAAACCCACCATCTTTGCCTCTCCTTGGCTGAAAAGCAGTAGGAGGGGCTTGGAGCTGCTCAGTAGAGCGGCCTTTTGGTACATGTTAGGTAGGTTAAAGAGGTGCCGTGAAGTGGCGAGTGAGCTTACGTTGCAATGGCCATTGAAACAAACAAAAACCTCATTTTTGTTGTACATGGAACACATAGCAACGAGCGCAGATGACACCTTTTTTCCTTGTTATAGTATATGTGTTTGTTTTAGGGTTAGTATATGTATTTGTTTTAGGGTTAGTATGTGTATTTGTTTTAGGGTTAGATTAGGATTTGTATTTGTTTTAGGGTTAGTATATGTGTCTTCCTCCAATCAGGAGCCTTAGATAACAGACGTCATAGACATCTGATGCTGAACAAACCAATTGCAATTCTGAAAGCATCCTGTTGGAGGCTGTAGCGTGTAGGCATTGTGCATATGTGACACCGGTATTTTGAGCACTCTCCAATGAAAATGGCAGAAAATAAAAAGCCTGGAAATAAAAGTGATGAAGAAAAAAACAGTGATGCAATAGTAGTTGAAGAAAGCGTTATGCCCAAAGCTGAGTGTGATGCATAATATACCTATGTAATATCTACCTTATGTACCAGTATCTTAAAAATATTACCTAATTACTAAATATGCCTTTAGTATTTGAATACTTTGAAAAAACATTTCTGTTTAATGTTTAAAATATTGCTTTCTTAATGTTGGGTTAGAAAAGTAGGGTAGTCTTATACAGTCAAGGGGCAGAAATATTGGGACAGCGACACAATTCTAACATCTTTGGCTCTATACACCACAATGGAGTTGGAATGAAACAAACACAATGTGCTTTAACTGCAGACTGTCAGCTTTAATTTGAGGGTATGTACATCCAACTCAGGTGAACGGTGTATGACGTACAGCAGTTTGCAGATGTGCCTCCCACTTGTTAAGGGACCAAAGGTAATGGGACAATTGGCTTCTCAGCTGTTTCATGGCCAGGTGTGTGATATTCCCTCATTACCCCAATTACAATATGCAGATAAAAGGTCCAGAGTTCATTTCAAGTGTGCTATTTGCATTTGGAATCTGTTGCTGTCAACTCTCCAGATGAGATCTAAAGAGCTGTCACTATCAGTGAAGCAAGCCATCATTAGGCTGAAGAAACAAAACAAACCCATCAGAGAGATAGCAAGAACATTAGGCGTGTGCAAAACAACTGTTTGGAACATTCTCAAAAAGAAAGAACGCACCGGTGAGCTCAGCAACACCAAAAGACCCGGGAGACCACGGAAAACAACTGTGGTGGATGACTGAAGAATTCTTTCCCTGGTGAAGAAAACACCCTTCACAACAGTTGGCCAGATCAAGAACACTCTCCAGGAGGTAGGTGTATGTGTGTCAAAGTCAGCAATCAAGAGAAGACTTCACCAGAGGGAAAACAGAGGGTTCACCACAAGATGTAAACCATTGGTGAGCCTCAAAAACAGGAAGGCCAGGTTAGAGTTTGCCAAACAACACTAACAAAGCCTTCACAGTTCTGGAACCAGATTCTATGGACAGAAGAGACCAAGATCAACTTGTACCAGAGTGATGGAAAGAGAAGAGTATGGAGAAGGAAAGGAACTGCTCATGATCCTAAGCATACCACCTCATCAGTGAAGCATGGTGGTGGTAGTGTCATGGCGTGGGCATGTATGGATGCCAATGGAACTGGTTCTCTTGTATTTATTGATGATGTGACTGCTGACAAAAGCAGCAGGATGAATTCTGAAGTGTTTCGGGCAATATTATCTGCTCACATTCAGCCAAATGCTACAGAACTCATTGGACGGCGCTTCACAGTGCAGATGGACAATGACCCAAAGCATACTGCGAAAGCAACCAAAGAGTTTTTGAAGGGACAGAAGTGGAATGTTATACAATGGCCAAGTCAATCACTTGACCTGAATCCCATTGAGCATGCATTTCACTTGTTGAAGACAAAACTGAAGGGAAAATGCCCCAAGAACAAGCAGGAACTGAAGACCGTTGCAGTAGAGGCCTGGCAGAGCATCACCAGGGATGAAACCCAGCGTCTGGTGAGGTCTATGCGTTCCAGACTTCAGGCTGTGATTGACTGCAAAGGATTTGCAACCAAGTATTAAGAAGGGAAAGTTTGATTTATGATTATTATTCTGTCCCATTACTTTTGGTCCCTTAACAAGTGGGAGGCACATCTGCAAACTGCTGTAAGTCCTACACCGTTCACCTGAGTTGGATGTACATACCCTCAAATTAAAGCTGACAGTCTGCAGTTAAAGCACATTGTGTTTGTTTAATTCCAACTCCATTGTGGTGTATAGAGCCAAAGATGTTAGAATTGTGTCCATGTCCCAATATTTCTGGACCTGACTGTATATGGGGGGTGTCTTATACACGGAAAAATACAGGTAATTGAAATAGTTGCACAGTCACTAATATTTATACCCAGTAGTGATGAACAATGGGTGGGACAAAACAAACATAAAGTTTTCAAATAAGTGTGACACACAGAGAATGGCGGGACAGGAGGATCCTCCTCAAGAGTTTGCAATATAAGAGGAGAGAGGTAATTAGCAGAGCATGAGAAGTAATGGGATGCATGCGGGATGTGTGGGAGATGGATTGGGAAAGGTACAATGGGGGATTATTGAGTGAGCTCTTAAGCAATGCATTTTTAGAGATGTCTTGAAAGACTGGAGGCACAGGGAGAGGGAGGGAGTCGACTCACTATCATATATATACTCACACCACTAAATAAGAGCGGATCAGAAATTGTTGCACACAAAAAGGAAATGATTTTGAAAGCAATTTACTCATTTTATCTGCAGTTTTCACTTGTAAAGGTGTTCATTTGCACAGCTAGGAAATTAAATGAAATACATTTGGCTGTTGCGTATTTGCAGAAAATAGTAAGCCTGTAAATGCAGTAAACTGTAAAACTGTTATAAAAACATATGAAACTAGAAATGAAAGTGGGTGTACATGCTGGCTTAAATACCAGTATCGGAGCAATCAGGCTGTCCTGTAATATATCCAGGCTGCATGTGGGATTGCAGCTGGTATGGATGGATTTAACGCACAGATTGCCGTAGGTAAATCGCGTTATTTATCTGGTGGAAACCCCACGGAGGAAGCTTTTACTGTTCTACTATGCAACACTGAAGGCCACATTCTCCCCCTCCAAACTCTTTCTGACATGACCTACTATAGGTCTTCAGGGTATGTGACACAATGGCTGGTGACCAGCAAGGTCGGGAGCAAGAGAAGGATTACCAATCGCGGTAAGATATTATACGAGTACTCGTACAGGTAGATGACCATATCCAGTCTAACAATGGTCATTCAGTGTTTCATTTTCTAGCCCTTCATCCTCCCACAGCCTGTATCTGTTAAGCAATGGCCCATATCATAAGGGTGTGCACCAATTAAAAATTTATTAATTTCATATCTATGATTGTCTAGTTTTGTACAGAACAGTTATTTCTAGGTAGGAATTGTAATGTTTATAAAGTTTATAAAGTGATGCAGTCAATGTTCATGTAATTTATCATGAACCAGAAAAGAAACATCAACAAAAATGTATGTAGGGGGTCAAAGATGAACCCTTTACCCAACATTAGGGTGTGCCTGGGCACACCAGGCACACCCTGTGCACACACCTATGCTGTTATGGATCTCAAACTATGGCTGCCCCAGACAATTCCCAGAATTCTTTGAGTACCGGCTGGGTGGAGTAGAGGTAATGTCACCGCTCTGCATGGAGAGAGCCTGTGGAGTCATGGGCTCGATCCCAGCGAGCAACCTCTCCAGTAAGTGTCCTTGGCAAGACACCTAACGGTACATACTCGCCACCCAGGACATACTTGAAAACGAGAGAAATCTCAATGTATCCTTCCTGGTAAAATCCTTTCACAAAAAAAAATAAAAAAAATACATGGGCAGAAAATCATGGGAGCTGTATTTTAGGAACACCTGGGGGAGCCAGAGTTTGAGATCCTTGGTTCAGACCTTTGTCCTCTTCTCTCTTTAATCCTTACAATCGCTTATCATGACAGGACAATGGACTCTATAAGAAGGGTATGTTCAAGTAGGAAACTCTAGTTGAGGTACAGAAGGAAAATCCAAAATCATAGGATAGGAAATTTGTAATAAATAGTGGCCATGCTTATTTGCATAACTCTATGTCATCACACAGTGATATGACATAATGCAGGCTGCGCCCATTATACATCTGAACCGATTATACGGTGTCACTTACGCGATCAATTGTGCAAATAAGCATGACCATTTTTTTTCTCAAGAAAGGTGGATACCCTAACAATGGGACATGGCTGGCTAGTGGCAAATATAGAGAAGTTATTAACAGGCAATAGGGTAGTGCATAAAATATGCAGGAATAATACCACAAGGACTGCTTAAAACAGGGTAGTATTGACTGGGACAACGTGTTTTAAATCAGAGTTTCTCAACTCCAGTCCTTAGGACCCACTAATAGGGATGAGCCGAACACCCCGTGTTCGGTTCGCATTCGAACTCGAACGATTTCAAAAGTTCGAGTTAGGACGCGAACACGATCCGAACTCAATGCAAGTCAATGGGACTCGAACATTCAATTTTTAGAGTGCCCTGCAAGAGGGCATATATGCAAGATATTTGCCATAAACGGTGTATGGGGGCCCGGGTAGTGCCCTGGGGGACAGGAAACAAGGAAAAAAAGTTTTAAAAAAGACGTTTTTAAAGGATCAGTGATTTTTCCATGAAATAAAGGTTAAGAATAAAAATGAAAAATACCTTCAAATATCGTGCCTAGGAGGTCCCCATAACCTGCCATGAAGTGGCGGATTTGGAATTGTTGGATGTATAGAAACATTTAAAAAGAAAAAAATGACATTTCAAATGACGGTAAATGGTTTTCCTTTAATCTATTCATAAACAACTGCTTGGGACGGCAGACTGTATGAAAAGAGGAGATGATTTAGGATACGCAGAACAACTTTAGTGATTTTTTGGCTAAATTATGGTGAAACTTATGCAGGCTTTGGATGAAAGTAACAACCGGTGCATTAAAATTGGACCTTTGGTGGCAGCTAGCCTTCACACCGTAACCCCTCTGAGGTATTGTGGAAGAGTGCAGGGGTGGACTCTGCATTCAAATATTAAAATGATATGAATCTGGTACACGCGTCAGTGCACCCAAATATTGGGCCTTTGGTGCCAGCTAGTGCCTTCACACCGTAACCCCTCTGAGGTATTGTGGAAGAGTGCAGGGGTGGACTCTGCATTTAAATATTAAAATGATATGAATCTGGTACACGCGTCAGTGCACCCAAATATTGGGCCTTTGGTGCCAGCTAGTGCCTTCACACCGTAACCCCTCTGAGGTATTGTGGAAGAGTGCAGGGGTGGACTCTGCATTCAAATATTAAAATGATTGGAATCTGGTACACGCGTCAGTGTCAGTGCACCCAAATATTGGACCTTTGGTGGCAGCAAGTGCCTTCACACCGTAACCCCTTTGTGGTATTGTGGAAGAGTGCAGTGGTGGAGGTTTAGGGAATGCAGAAGAGATCCTCGATCTATTCAGTTACATCAGCATCAGGGGAGTGATAGCTGCTGATCCAGGACTGATTCATTTTTATAAATGTCAGCCGGTCTACGGAGTCGGTGGACAGATGCACTCTTTTGTCTGTGACAAAACCTCCAGCGGCACTGAACGTCCTTTCAGAAAGCACGCTGGATGAAGGGCAACCTAGTAGCTCCATAGCATATTGGCTAAATTCTGGCCAGTGATCCAATCTCAACACCCAGTAAGCCTAGTGGATCATCTGCTGTAAAGGTATCCAGGTCTGCCCTTGCCCCTAGATAGTCCTGCACCATATGGTGAAGACGCTGGCAATGGGTGCCTACATTTGACGTCCCTGGGCGTCGTGGACTAAAAAAATTGGAAAAGGCATCAGTCAAGCGGCCCCCTTCACCGCTCTTCCTCTGATAAACAGTAGCCTCAGAAGCACCTGTGTCATCAGTTGGTAACCTAATAGTGTCTGGAAAGGTGTTACACAAGTGTCGCTTTAGAGCATCCTCAAGTTGTTTCATCCTGTGCTCCCTCTGTGAGGGCAGGATGAGCTCTGCAACCTTACCCTTGTATCGTGGATCAAGAAGGATTGCAAACCAGTAATGATCCCTCTCCTTGATAGCACGAATCCTGGGGTCCTTTAGCAGGCTTTGCAGGATAAGGAAGCCCATGCAGCGTAGGTTGGAGGTGGCATTAGCTTCAGAGTGTTCCTGGTCGCTGAGGATGACCGTATCGTGCACTACCTCCTCCCAGCCACGTACTAGTCCTTGGGTTTCTGGGGACACAAAACCCTCCCTTGAGAAATCCCCACCTTCAATGCCCCACAACTTAAATATTCCTCCTCCTCCTCCTCATCCTCCTCCTGTCTGATCTGAGGAACGGCAGGAATGCTGTCTGCGTAAAGACTGGGGCCTTCAGAGCTAGGGAAGGCCTCCTCTTCCTCCCGCTGCTCTGCCTCTCGAGCCACATCTATAATTCCCCGCAGAGTGTGCTCCAGCAGGAACACTAAAGGAATTGTGTTACTGATGCATGCACTGTCCCTGCTCACCATCCTCATTGCCTCCTCAAATGGTGACAGTACAATGCATGCATCCTTGATCATCAGCCGCTGCGGGGGGAAAAAAAAACAAGTTGACCTGAACCTGTCCTTGTGCCATACTCACACAGGTACTCATTGATGGCCCTCTGCTGCTTGTGCAGACGCTGCAGCATTGCCAATGTCGAGTTCCTCCTGGTGGACATGTTATAGATCAGATGGTTTGTGGGAAGGTGGAATTCTCTTTGAATTTCTGACACTTGCTGGGAATGACCGTCTGAAGTGGCTGCAGACTTTTTTGGTCTGGCTGAGAAGCTCTGCCAGCCCTGGGTACCTGGTTAGGAAACGCTGTACCACCAGATTTAGGATGTGTGCTAGGCATGGTAAATGCGTCAACTTACCCAGGCATAGGGCGGACACAAGGTTGCTGCCATTATCACAGACAACCATTCTCAAGCTGGTGTGGTGTTAACCATCTCTGCGCCTGCCCCTGCAGAGATGACAGAATTTCTGTGCGATTCTGGAGGTCCCCCATTTGGATTTGAGTCTCCTTGACCGCCGCTCCAAAAGCTTGAAAATCCGCTTGCCAGGATTTCCTGGCATCATCCAGAAGGGTGCGGATATCACCCTTAGTGGTGGGAAGAGCGTCGTCCCCCGGGGTCGATTTTTGCAGCGTGGGAAGCACGTGGGGCATCTGCTGTCTCCAGACTCGGCATGTCTTCCACGTCAGACAGAGCAGGACGCTGAAGCCGTTGCACCGTCCCTCCTGCCATCGAGAGATGGATATCGGGGGTGCGGGCGCCCTCCGCCACTCCGTCCATCTTGGTCTTTTTCCTCATCCGGGGACTGGACAGTACCTCATAGTGCGGGAAAAGTCAGTCACCTCAGGCCTCCAAAATTGCCGCTGTGAGACAGGGGATGCGACCTCACAGCTGCCCCCGACTCGAGCGCAGGTCCGGAGGGAGGGAGTAAACAGTCTCCGGAGGTCCACACACCGATGGCGGACAGCAGCATCACCTCGGTGGAGATTCTTCCGAGCCAAAAGTCCAGTTTTTTGCCGCTGGACATAGACTCTGGGTCGGAGCTCCACTGCTGCACGTCTGCCTCGGTTTCCTGCCGGCCACGCCCCCGTATGACATCTATTTGCTTGAGCCATTGCGTAGCCCCTGCCACGCGTCGGTTTAACTGTCACTTTGCCAGAGACATTGAAGGAGGAGGAGGAAGAGGAAGAGGTGGTGGAGCAGAGAGACCTCATATAAACAGCTTTCTGGAGGCGTGGTGGATGAGCAAGCTCCAGCACAGAGCCCTGTCCTGGATCCCTCCCAGCTGCAAGCAGAGTTACCCAGTGTGCCATGAAGGAAATGTAACGGCCCTGTCCATGCTTGCTGGACCACGTGTCTAAAGTAATGTGCACCTTGCTGCTGACTGCCTTTCCCAATGACTCCATAACATTGTCTTCCACGTGCTGGCATAGTGCTGGAATGGCCTTCCATGAAAAGAAATGACGTTTTGGAACCTGCCACTGTGGTACAGCACATTCGGCAAATTCACGGAAGGAAGCAGAGTCCACCAGCTGGAAAGGCAGCAGCTGTAATGCGAGTCATTTTGCCAAGCTGGCATTTAGACGTTGTGCATGTGGATGGTTGGGACAATATTTCTTCTTCTGCTGCAGCAGCTGGGGCAACTAAATCTGACTTCATAAATCTGCAGCTGATGGGATGCTGGCAGATTCATATGAAGGAGCTGGTACACCCATTACTGTAGCATCATGCCTGTCAGTGGAGGTTGTAGGCAATGACATGGCAGGACATATAGTGGGAGTAGAGGCAGATGAGGAGGACCTATGCAAAGTGTTGTGCCAACGGGATGCGTGGCAGGTGGTCATATGTCGCCTCAAGCATGTGGTACCCAAGTGTCTGATGTCTTTCCCATGCTTGATCCTCTTCCGACATAGCTTACAAATAGCAATGCTGCAGTCTGCTGCACATGTCGTGAAGAACTCCCAGACAGCAGAGATCCTGGACGTGTGCTGTGAGACAACAGTGCTCTGCACCTGAGCAGCTCTGACATCTGATGCCTTGGACTGGCTACGGTTGCTCATAGAGGACGTTCTGCCTTGTTTTTGTTGTGCCTCCTCCTCCCTTGACTTCTCTGTTTAATCAGGCACCCAGGTGGAGTCAGTGACCTCATCATCATTGTCATCACCCCTTATCTCCTCGTCACTGGAGCCAACCTCGCAATGGGCTACAGCTGCTGGGGGAACATGAGTGACAGTTCTTTGTGTTTCACTGGCACCCCCTCCCTCTAGGCTTATTATACTCCCTTCCTCAGCCTCAGAGTTTGAATCAGAGCACTGGAGATGCTGCGCATCCTCAAGCAGCATGTCACTGTCACTGTAGTCAAACAATTCAGCTGACTCCTCCGTGTATGATGGTGAGGCTATGTCGGGAGTAGCTGTGGACATGGAGGCTGAATTAGATGTTTTGGCAGCTGAGGTGGACTGTAAACCACTACAAGCCTGGCTGGCAGAGGACTCAGAGGATGAGGATGGCCTGGTTAGCCAATGCTGCAAATCATCTGTATGTTGCTGCTGCTTAAGAAGGCCAGCACCAGTTAGAAACAAGGACAAGCGTGCCCCTGCAGAGGATGCACCACGTCCACGATGACCAGAGGCACAGCCTTTCGACACAGAGGCTGGTTGCCCTCTTATCTGTGTCTGGGAGCGTCTGCCTGTCCTTTTTGGTCTTTCTGACATGGTGAGTGATATATAGATTAAAGATATACAGATTTTGCAGAACAATGCTATACGTTAGTGATACACCCTGGCTGATAGCTGGCAACACCCAGATTCTACTCTGAATAGATAAACAGATGAACTCTGATTAAACTGTGTTATTGTATGGTATCTAGAATTAGATTAAAGATATACAGATTTTGCAGAACAACGCTATACGTCAGTGATACAGCCTGATAGCCTGGCAGCAGCTGGCAGTGCCAACACACAGATTACAATTCCAAGATATCTGCTAGAAGTATGTGGGACCCCCTGATAGCTGGCAGTGAGAAGACACAGATTACAATTCCCAGATAATTATCTGATAGAAGAAAGTGAGACCCCAATAGCTGGCAGTGAGAAGACACAGATTACAATCACAGAAATCTGCTAGACGTCTGTGAGACACACTGAAAGAACAATCTCCTCTCACTCCTGCAAAAAAAACACGTGCTGGGGCTGCAGGGAAGCATTATATAGTGTGCTGCGGGACTTAGCTCTGTGAGCCCATGATTGGGCAAGATTTGCCCAATCAGGACTCTGAGCCCTGATTGGCATAGTCTCGCACCTGTCTTACACCTAACCTGTGGTCAGGTACAAGGCTGTAGCCAATTACGAGCTTCAGGCCAGTGGAAAAGTGCATTGTGGTCCATTGTGTTGCATTGTGGGCAAATATGCGGTAAACACGTGGAAATGTTCGATGTTCGCCGAACGGGCAATATTCGATTCGAACTCATGTTCGATCGAACCGCCAGCCCATCCCTACCCACTAACAGGCCAGATTTTAAGGATCACATTGGGGAAATGCAAACCGAATCCTGCAATCAATGAGCAGCAAATCATATCACCTGTGCTGTGCTTCAGATAGCTGGCAAACCTGGCCTTTTTTGGGTCCTGAGGACTGGAATTGAGAACCACCATTTTAAATAGTGGTAGAACTATAGAGTCCCTCCCCTTGGTTTGACAATATTGTTGGAAAGTGGGTGGTGGCCTTTATGCTCTCTGGTCTTACTGATGGAGGAGAAGGAGGCTAAATGCATATGTGGAGGAGCAGGATGGGCGTTCTCCTAAGTACCCCTAACAGGCCAGATTTTAAGGGTTTCCTTGGGAAATGCAGACTGAATCCTGCAATCACTGAGCAGCAAATTAGGCTTGTGCACCGATTTTTTTTTCGGTGCGATTCGGTTCGATTTGTTCGGATGTTTAAACTTTTCGATTCGGCTCGTTTCGACCGATTTCTGTTTCGATTCGGTTCGGTTCGACTCGTTTTTCGTGTACATTTTTTTTTCGGAATATAGACCATTTTTTGTATTTTCATGTCACTTTGCTCGTTTTTTGTATCGACTTTTCGTGATTTCGGGACTTTTCGTTTTTTCGGAACGTCTGTTCTCCTCGACCATTTTTTGTATTTTCGTGTCACTTTGCTCGTTTTTTGTATCGACTTTTCGTGATTTCGGAAATTTTTGTTTTTTCGGAACGTCTGTTCTCCTCGTTTCAAAGCTGTCTAACTCTATTTGTTTTGACGTAAACTACTATGGTTTACTTTTTTATACTTTATATATTTTTTTATAATAAATTTTTGGTTTGTTTTTCGGATCCGATAATTCATTCTGTCGATACGATAATTCTGGCGATTCTATCGTGTTTTTTTTTAATTAAATAAAGATCCTTTTTGTCTTATGAATATACATTTCACAACCCTATTTAATCACATTAAAAAATGGTATGAAAGCCAAGGAACAAAAAAAAAGAACAAAACGATTTAAAAAATGCTAAACTGACCCGAATGGTCTAACTTTAAAAATAAAAACCAGAACAAAAAGGTTTTAAAACGGAAAAATAGTTGATCAAAATGATCTGAAACGAAAAAAATAAAAAAAATAAAATGATTTAAAACAGACGAAAAAAAAAAAATTAACCCTTTCGCTGCTGAGGCATTTCACGGCTTCCCTTCACGCCTGTGTGCGGTGCTGCGGTCTGCTGCTGAGCTAATTTTTAACAGTTTCGCTCCTCTTGTTTAAACGCGTTTTTTTGAAGCCTTATTTTATAATATGACCCAGACATGTTATATATCGTTCTTTCCGGCAGACTCGGCAGATGATTCATAATATATCATTATCATATGTATGCGTCATGTCCTGTCTGTATATTATAACAAAAAATGCAATAAAATTTGAATTTTCAATGTTTGTTTTACAAGGTGTAAAGTGTTTTTTTCACATTTTAACATGCGAGTGTTTGCGGTTATATTTTATGAGTTGCGCTTGTTAAAAAAAATTGAAAAGGGGACTTGTTATATTTTTTTGTGTGAAAATTACACTATTTTTAACAAACGCACCCCATACAAAAATCCTTAGTGCAGCATCATTGTTCACATTATAATTGAAATGGGAACAATATTGCTGCATTAACAAAACAAAACAAAAAACCTGTTTATTTTTTTTTATATTTTAATTTTTTATAATTTTTAACATTGTCATGTTTGGTATTGTTGGAAAGGCCATGCTCTGGTCGATCCAAAGATACCAAACATTAACCAACCGATAGCTGCCACGGATCGGGAGATAGGGGGTTCCAATGAACCCCCTATCTCCACCATTGGTCGCAGTTAGGGGTTAACTCCAGAACTGACGTCATTGTGACGAGGTCTTGGGACTGTCGGCAGCTGCCGTTCCCCCACGCTGTTGTCTTCCTGCAAAGACGTGACCATGTTGGCGGCAGCGTCTTAGCGGGCAGCGGTGGGAGAGAGAGAGCTCATAGCTGGGAGGAGGTGTTGCGGTGAAGCTGCAAACAGGGACAAATAAACTAGACCTGAGCCGCACTGAGGATCTTTGGGTTGTGTCGGAGAAGACTTCACGCAGTGCTGCCATCAATATTTTTTGATAAATTCTTGGTTATACAATGAATGTGACTGTGGACAAAAATCCGTGTTGTTGTGACATCGCATAAGCTTAACAAAACCAGGCCACGGTAATCAAATCTCAAGGCAGTACAACAAGGTTGTGTTAGTGTGTGACATATTTTGGCCAGGCAGGAAGTGTAGAATGTGCACAGTCACATTCATGGCCACAAATATGTTGACAAATTTATGAGAAAGGGTCCATAGAAATGTCAATACATTTATGTACATATAATTTTAACAGTGTGGAAACCAAGCAATACATATTAACTTATTAAGTAAGGAAAAGCAACGCACACAAACAGGAAAATATAGAAAAAATAGAAAATTTATTTACAACATGGGGAAGGGAAGGGAACATGCCAAGAATGGCAAACTGCCCAACAGGGGCACAAACAACACAAACAAACATAGTGTAGTGGAAATAGACTGGAAGATGGCCGCCATTGTAAGCCAGGCGACCACCATCTTGTTCAGAATATTGGTTCACTTGAGATAATTAGGCAGTTTTTAGCTGAAATTAGAAGCAGGCATACATAGAAACTTAGGAATGTGCTGAGATTGGAAGAAAAACAATCAAAGCGCTGAGAAAGGTCTCTGCTGTTTTCGACACAGAGAAAGGATACATCAAGGTCGTTGGGGCCCGCAGAAATACAAAGGAGTATAGAGATCAGACCAGGTGCCTTTTGTAAAAAATGAGTGAAGACGCTAGGGAACGGGGCGCAGCCCGGAACAGTGGGAGCAACTAATTATGATTCACTGAAACTAACATGAAGTTTGCCAATTTACAGCCAAATTAATGAAATGTCTTTTGTATTAGCCAAAGGGAGGTACTAACCCACGTGGGGTGGGATAGCGTAACCGGGAGGTGGGCTAATTGGGATGTACCTAATCATGTATTTTGAGGTATAAAATCTCATGTCACTGTGAAAATCGCTGCTCATTCTTTGCGATTGAATCCTGTTTGAGCATCTGTTGTGATATCACAATAAAGTTTGCGTTTCCTGAAGAGACTCGTGTTCAGACAATCCTTGCTCGTGTCCGGTCCGGCCTTGTCTTGAGTGAACCTGCAGATTCCGGTTACATTTCGGGAGGAGGCTGCCACTGGTCTCACTGCCGCACCAGGATGTCAGCGGCATTGCTTATATGCTCCCGCAATTCCTGGAGCAGTTCCTGGATGGCATCGATGGTCGTAACAGCCAGGCGTAGCTCGCCGATCGCCTCCCGATTTATTATCCTGACACTGGAGGACGTGTCCGGTCTGGCTTCTCCTTCTATATATCCAATAAATGAAAGAAGGAAAATACAGTAAGTAAAGCAGGTTTCTATTTTTGACTGAAAGTCTTGAAAAAATATAACAGTAGTATATACCAGTGCTGGCGGCCTCCTGAGGCTCTGACTCCTCCTCCGACTCCTCCTCCTCCTCCTCCACCACCACCGTCAGCATATCCGGTGCTATATCTAAGAAATTAAAGAAATAAAAAATACAGTAAACAACAAAACTGATTTATTTTTGAACAAAGGTCGATGCAAAATACAACAGTAAAAAAAAAAACCTGGACTCGCGGCCTCCTGCTGCGGCTCCCTCTCTCCATCGCCCTCCTCCTGCTCCTCCTCCTGCTCCTCCTCTTCCTCCTCCTGCTCCTCTTGTGCTATACATAAAAAAAAAAAAATTAAAATACAGTAAACAATTTTTTTTTATGTTTTTGACCAAAAGTCGTTGCAAAATAAAACAGTATATACCAGCGCTGGTGGTCGCCCGTGGCTCCTCCTCCTCCTCCTCCACTGGGGCACTGGTGCCCGCCAGGGCAGATGCTGCCTTTTTCCTGTCTTCTGCCAAATCCAAAAAATAACACGTAAATAATGCAGACTGGAAAAAATGGTATATCTATACAATATATTGCCGAAAGTAATGCGACACCCCTCCACTACCCACTAGCACTACCAGCTTGACACACCACTACTCCCATCTCATAGTTCTAAAGTCACAAAATATTTATTTATTTCCCCTGCACATAGACATATATTACTGTTCAATTATATATTTTTTTCAGAAGTAAACATTACGTTTATTCAATAAAAACTATTATTTGTGTTATTATGTGCATACAAAACGCATTGTGCTGACTGCTTTTATTTATTTTATAGATGGCCTCAGCCTCAGTTTCACTTTCAGTTTCTGCTAATAAAACTGGATATTGCAGAAACAACAGAAATCCGCCATTTTGTTTTGAAATTTGCATCTAAAGCGTAAAATAATGACACTGCTGCAGCAAACTGAATTGCTGCGCTGCAACAATTCAGCAGCTGCTGAGGATGTATTGAACGCGGCTCTGTTTGAATGCACTTTCAGAAGAACTACATGTCCCATCCTACCACTTAGCAGAGACGCAGAGATTTTTATTGATGCGCAGGTGGGAGCCAATATTGGGCAAGCTGCGGGCCATCTCGTATGCATCACTCAATCACAACAACCTCCCCCCCCAGCACACTACAGACTATACACACAGTGCCAAAAGAAATCCAGCATTGTAACTTCATCTACATACATCAAATGTCACAATTTTCACGAATACGTAAAATCACAAAAAGGAAGAGCTATGGCAAAAATGCATGTATGACGAGTCGTGAAACCGCAAAGCTATACACAATCACATTGCATGAAAAAAGGACTAGATAAATCAACGTATTTCTGTGCACATTAGCACATGCAAGCACATTATTATTATTATACAGGATTTATAAATATAGCGCCAACAGTTTGCGAAGCGCTTTACAATATAACATGACACTTACGTTTGGCTATGACGCGACGGATGTGCCTCAGCTGCTCCTGCTCGCGCGTCTTGAGGTCGGACCAGCATTTTCGGAGCTGGTCCTTCGTCCGGTCCTTCCCGAACAGCTCCAGGATGGTGGTGTGAACCTTATTGAGGATACGGTCCTTTCTAGAATTATTCTTCCTGCCGTAAGGGCCCTTACGGCAGTCGTAGTCCTTAAGATCAAAGATGCGGACCAGCTCCAGCATCTCGTCAAATGCCATGTTGCTGGCCCGCTTCTTTCTGGGTGGTGTTTCATGGGTGCAAGAAGATGAGGAGGTGTCTGAATGGCACTCGTCTCTTGCAGCCATGATGAATAATAAAAACAATATTTTGTCCAAAAAGTTGTCAAAAAACTGGCTCAATAAAGTTACGACATCCGCGCGTGCGCATGCGCGACCCGCGGACGTATCGGATCCGACCCGATTACGAAGGAATTATCGTATCGACAGAATTATCGGAACATTGGAAACAAAAAAACAAGTGATACACATTTACAAATACAAAATTTACAGAATCAGCGATATAACCGATAATAGTTAAATATACGATTTCCAGAATTACCGAAATGGAACCGAAATCACGAATAGAACAAAAATAAATTTCGATTTGACACATTTCAAGTCCATTCGAAAAATCCGAAAATTTTTCGTTTCGGCTCGGAAAACTTTTCGGATCTATCGGTTTTCGGGTCCGACCCGATTCGTAAATTCGGCCGAATCCGAAGACACGAATCGGGAAATTTCGTGAAAATTCCGAAATTCCAAAACCCGAAACACACATCCCTACAGCAAATCATATCACCTGTGCTGTGCTTCAGATATCTGGCAAACCCGACCTGTTAGGGGGACCTAAGAACAGAGGACCACTTCCCTACGTGGTTCACTGAAGCAGCACATCGTTCATAGTTTTATGATATTTAGAAAAAGCCCTAGCAAGAAACTGAGAATACTTAAACAGGATCTGATCTGATGTATATGGCCTAAAATAAGAGTTGATTGATAGCAGCTTGTAACGGTACATTGGATCTACATTGGGTTGTCTTCGTCACGTCTGGAATCTTTGGTGTTAATGAAATGCATGGATTTATCTACAAACCCTACCATCTGGTGAATGACAGCTTCTATATTGAAGTCAGGTTGGCCGGTTACGTCTTGCAATGTACCCACGTCATAGGAATTAGGTTAAGTGTAGAAATCGTGTTGACAGCTTAGAGACTTTGGGTTGGCATATGTGGGATCCCATGTGTTGTTAAAAGCACAGCACTAGCAGAACAGCTAGTGACTTATGTTACTTGTGCTTAACCTGTTAAGGTCC
The DNA here is from genome assembly GCA_009667805.1 of Leptobrachium leishanense. Lineage (NCBI taxonomy): Eukaryota > Metazoa > Chordata > Amphibia > Anura > Megophryidae > Leptobrachium > Leptobrachium leishanense. The sequence continues at coordinate 30,102,774 of CM019072.1, read as the reverse complement.
ATTTAGATGTTTTTTCCATTCAGCGGAGTGTGAGGTATCTACATGGGATGGCTTGTGTTTGTAGGTTTGTTCGCTGCAGTCTCATTGCAGTCTGACTGTCATGAAATAATTGTGACGTCCAATTTTCATTTGTGAACTTTGAAGACTGAATTGTTGTGATGCGTGACTGCACCTTATGGTTTATACAGCTACATACGGTTCTTTAGGTGTCAGTTTTCACTTTGATTCTCATCCTAGTCTGAATTCGCAGTAAATTCTCACTTGGTTGATGCACACCAGGATATTATCCCTAGTTTTTGGCAACTTTGCTTGTGCTCCTGATTCTTTCTCCTTAACAACTCTCTCCGGCTTCTGTATAGTGACTCCTGCTTACCATGGCCAATTGCCATGGTATTATTGGTTATTATCGGTAATAACGTCTCTGATATCATGAGGACGATCAGTTAATTGTTGTTTTCAAAGATAACTAAGATGTAATTGGCAAAAATCAGCATGGTTTCATGAAACACAGATCATGTCAGACTAACCTAATTACGTTCTATGAGGAAGTAAGTAGAAGTATAGATCAGGGGGTCGCAGTGGATGTGATTTACTTAGATTTTGCCAAAGCTTTCGACACAGTTCCACACAAAAGGTTACTATTTAAATTGAGAAAAATTGGTCTAGATGAAAATACTTGTTCTTGGATAGAAAACTGGCTAAAAGATAGGGTACAGAGAGTGGTCATAAATGGTACATTTTCAAGATGGACACCAGTGGTAAGCGGTGTCCCTCAGGGGTCTGTTATAGGACCAATACTATTCAATTTATTTATAAATGACCTTGAGATAGGCATTGAAAGTCATGTATTAGTGTTTGCAGATGACACAAAACTAGGAAAAGTAATACAATGTGAGCAGGATGTTACTTCGCTGCAGAGGGATTTAGATAAATTGGGGGACTGGGCACTTAAATGGCAGATGAAATTTAATCTAGATAAATGCAAAGTTATGCACTTTGGAGTGAAGAACACACAAGTAATTTATACCCTAAATGGTACGGAGTTAGGGAAATCCAAGCAGGAGAAGGATTTGGGAATAATCATAGACTTCAAACTAAGTAACAATGTGCAATGTCAAACAGCAGCCGCCAAGGCCAGCAAAGTATTGGCATGCATTAAAAGGGGAGTTCACTCACGGGATGAAAACATAATTTTGCCTCTGTATAAATCAATGGTCAGGCCGCACCTTGAATATGCCGTTCAATTTTGGGCACCTGTCTTAAAAAAAGATATTATAGCGTTAGAAAAAGTGCAGAGATGGGCAACTAAATTAATAAGGGGAATGGAAGGGTTAAGTTATGAGGAAAGACTAACAAACTTAAACCTGTTTAGTTTAGAGAAACGGCGCCTTAGAGGGGATTTGATAACCTTAAATAAATATATACGGGGCCATTATCAACCATTGTCTGATAACCTATTCATTAACAGGTCTATACATAGGACAAGGGGTCATCCATTTAGACTGGAAGAAAGAAAATTTAGCTTAAAGCATAGGAAGGGTTATTTTACAGTGTGGAATTCTATTTTAAGCTGTGGAATTCTCTGCCTGTTGAGGTGGTTGGGTCAGAGTCTGTACAGACTTTTAAAAAATGACTAGATGACTTCCTGCAGACACAGAATATTAAGGGTTATAATATTTAATATGTGGGTAAAAGCTTCTTGATCCAAGGAGAAATCTGACTGCCATTCTGGGGTCAAGAAGGAATTTTTTCCCGGTACGTTGCATATTTCAGACTGGGTTTTTTGCCTTCTTTTGGATCAACAGCAGTAGGTTATGTGGGAGAGGCTGAACCCGATGGACGCATGTCTTTTTTCAGCCTATATAACTATGTAACTATGTATTTGTAAAAAACTTGCACATTAATAAGTTAGTCATGCAGCAATAAAACTCACAGTAATGTGCGGTGTGTATGAGTGTATCGCAGAGCTCCATAGCAATAAAACTCACTGTAATGTGCGCTGTATGTGAGCAGATCACAGAACTCCACAGCAATACAACTCACAGTAATATGTAATGTGTATGAGCGTAACACAGAGCTCCATAGCATTTAAACTCACAGTAATGTGCAGTGTGTATAAGCGACGCGTATTAGAGATCTCCACAGCAAAAAAACTCCCATCAGTGTGCACTGTGTATGAGCATATCACAGAGCTCCACAGCAATAAAACTCACAGTATTGTGTGATGTGTATAAGCGTATTAGAGAGCTCAACAGCAAAAAAACTCAGTAATGTGCAGTGTGTAAAAGAGAATTAGAGAGCTCCACAGCAATTAAACTCCCAGTAATGTGCGCTGTGTATGAGCGTATCACAGAGCTCCAGAGCAATACAACTCACAGTAATGTGCAGTGTGTATGAGCGTATCATAGAGCTCTACAGAAATAAAACTCACAGTAATGTGCAGTGTGTATAAACGTATTACAGAGCTCCACAGCTATAAAACTCACAGTAATTTGCGGTGTATATAAGCATATTAGAGAGTTCCACAGCAACAAAACTCACAGTAATCGTAGAGCTCCACAGCAATAAAATTACACTATTATGTGGGGTGTATGACTGTATCATAGAGCTCCACAGGAACAAAGCTCACAGTAACGTGTAGCTTTGATCTCCACAGAAAAAAAAACTCCCAGCAATGTGCGCTGTGTATGAGCATATCACAGAGCTCCACAGCAGTAAAACTCACAGCAATGTGTGATGTGTATAAGCGTTTTAGAGTTCAACAGCAATAAAACTCAGTAATGTGCAGTGTGTATGAGCGTATCACAGAGCTTCACAGAAATAAAACTTACAGAGCTCCACAGCTATAAAACTCACAGTAATTTGCAGTGTATATAAGAATATTAGAGAGTTCCACAGCAACAAAATGCACAGTAATGTGCAGTATGTGTGAGAGTATCAAAGTATCCTAGAGCTCCACTGCAATAAAATTACACTATTATGTGGTGTGTATGACTGTATCATAGAGCTCCACAGGAACAAAGCTTACAGTATTGTGTAGTGTGTATGTCCCAATCACAAAATTCTACAGTACTAAAACGCACAATAATTTGCATTGTGTAAGAGTGAATCACAGAGCTATGGAACTTCTACATAGGTCCCACCCGATCACACCTATATTCTTATTCACTTATATATATATGTATACAGGAGTCAAGTTGAGCAGGAACGCTTGAGAATGCAGTTCCTCCACTTTTTCCTCAGGAGGCACGGAGTTCCCTTTTGGCCACACACTGAAAATATTTTATTAAATTTCAATAATATGTTTCCTCAGCAAAAAAGTCAGCAAAAATATATTATAATTATTGTATTTAATTATAACAATGACTTCCGAAAACTAATTTTGTTATTGTAATTAAACATTGATATTAAATTTGAGGGTTGGGCTGTGGGTTAAGTGAGACATGTCAATGGTTAATTAAGAAGAAATCTTGTAGAGTTCCCACACTTATTTTTTTAGGACTAGACCCTGAATGTATACATATTCATATATATATATATATATGTATATATATATATACAGTGGCAAGAAAAAGTATGTGGACCCTTTGGGATTACGTGGAGTTTTCCATGAATTGGTCATAAAATGTGCTCTGATCTTCATCTAAGTCACAACAATTTGAAAAACACAGTCTGCTTAAAATAATACAACACAAACATTATATGTTTTCATGTTTTTATTGAACAGAACATGTAAACATTCACAGTGCAGGGTGGAAAAAGTATGTGAACCTTTGGATTTAATAACTGGTTGACCCTCCTTTGGCAGCAATATCCTCAACCAAACGTTTCCTGTAGTTGTAGATCAGACCTGCACAACGATCTGGAGTCATTTTAGACCACTCCTCTTCACAAAACTGTTTCAGTGTAGCAATATTCTTGGGATGTCTGGTGGGAATCGCTCTCTTAAGGTCATGCCACAGCATTTCATTCGGGTTGAGGTCAGGACTCTGACTGGGCCACTCCAGAAGGCGGATTTTGTTTTGTTGAAGCCATTCTTTTGTTGAATTACTTGTATGCTTTGGGTCATTCTCCTGTTGCATCACCCATCCTCTGCGGAGCTTCAGTTGGCGGACAGATGGTCTTACGTTTTCCTGCAAAATGTCTTGATAAACTCTGGAATTCATTTTTCCATCAATGACAACAATCCGTCCAGGCCCTGAGGCAGCAAAGCAGCCCCAAACCATGATGCTCCCTCCGCCATGTTTTACAGTGGGGATGAGGTTTTGATGTTGGTGTGCTGTGCCTTTTTTTCTCCACACAGTGTTGTGTTTTTTTCCAAACAACTCAATTTTGGTTTCATCTGTCCACAGAATATTTTGCCAGTAGTGCTGTGGAACATCCAGGTGCTCTTTTGAAAACTTCAAACGTGCTGCAATATTCTTTTTGGACAGCAATGGCTTCCTCCGTGTTGTCCTCCCATGTACTCCATTCTTGTTTAATGTTTTCCTTATTGTAGATGTGTCAACAAAATTGTTAGCATGTGCCAGAGATTTCTGTAAGTCTTTAGCTGACACTCTAGGATTCTTCTTTACCTCATTAGCATTCTGCGCTGTGCTCTTGCAGTCATCTTTACTGGATGACCACGCCTAGGGAGAGTAGCAACAGTGCTGAACTTTCTCCATTTGTAGACAGTCTGTCTTACCATGGACACATGAACATCAAGGCTTTTCGAGATACTTTTGTAACCCTTTCCAGCTTCATGCAAGTCAACAATTCTTGATCGTAGGTCTTCTGAGAGCTCTCTTCTGCGAGGCATGGTTCACATCAGGCAGTGCTTCTTGAAACCAGTAAACCCAAAACTGGTGTGTGTTTTTAAAGGGCAGGACAGCTTTCAGCAACACATCCAATAAAATCACACTGATTAGACTCAAGGTTGGCTCACTCCTGGCTCCAATTAGCTCTTGGAGAAGTCATAAGGTTACGGGTTCACATACTTTTTCCACCCTGCACTGTGAATGTTTACATGTTCTGTTCAATAAAAACATGAAAACATATAATGTTTGTGTTGTATTATTTTAAGCAGACTGTGTTTTTCAAATTGTTGTGACTTAGATGAAGATCAGAGCACATTTTATGACCAATTCATGCAAAACTCCACGTAATCCCAAAGGGTTCACATATTTTTTCTTGCCACTGTATATATATATTTTTACACTTGATGTTTGATATGTTGGAAGGTGCTCACAATCTTGCAAAGGCCTCAACCCGATCTCTGTTGTTGCTCCTGAAAAATCCAACCTTGCTCCTTCTAGTTTGAATTAATAATAAAATCTTATAAAAAGTGATTGTTGGAATGGGAGACGGCTTTTGACTTTTTTTTTTCACTCCTGGGTTAAAAATGATTATTGTCTCGCTTACCGAAGCCTGTCAATAAAAAGTCAGGCCTAAATAAACCACTTTGCATCCGTTTTGCTCTTCGGCTCATAATAAAATGCGTTTTAGAGCAGCCTTTTCATTTAATGGAGCACTTTCCAAACATATTATTTACAGACTTCGGGAAAAAAGACAAAAAAAAAAAAAAACACCGTAAATGAATAGAGCCGCTTAATATAGAGTTACTGCACTTCAGGCTTGTTGTACGTAGAACCTCCATTATATTATGATTTCATCAAAGCTCGCAATCGTACGACAGGTTTAATAAAGAGCTTCCTAACACGAATGTGCTAAATATTCAGAATTATTTATTTGTAACAATAGTGGCAGTGGAACTTTAAAAATAATAAAACATTTTAAAAAAAGGAAAAATTTACTAAAGTTCTTAGTTAAATTTTTTTTAAAAAAATGTGTGTGAATAACATTATTTTCTTTTTTGAATCTGTCTTTTATTTTTGAAATGTTTGTGACATGTTCTTTATTTAATTTACATCTTGGTACTGATTATATGTCATGGGTGGTAGATTGTTGATTAATACGAGCTGTTTAATAAAGAGAATAAATCTTTCTGGACTGCATAAAGTGGATGATGAAAATTGTCGTATGATCTGATCCGAAAAGGTCTGTGGTCTCACTAATTAAATTTAATATTACTATTAATATTTTAATAATAAATTCTGATTATTAATAATAATAATAATAATCATGATTATTAAAAAAATATACATTATTATTAACATAATATTTAGGTATTTCCTCTTTATCAACCTCTTCCTGTCCTGTTCTTCTTATATTTTGATCTGAAGGGGTATCTGAAAGAGGTGCAGGGATTAAAACCCTAGGTGGTCTATTGGTGTAGAGGGCCAACTCTAGCATATACAGGACCCTGGGTGAGAAAAACATTTTTGGGGCCCGTTGCCACTCTTACAATGCCACACCTCCTTATACTCCACCTTTTTTCACAAACAATGAACCCCGATCTTTCCCTACCCCCAGACAGACACCCTGACCCTCTTGCCCTCAGACACTTCCTCAACACCTCTCCATAGGTAGACATCCCCTCTCCCCGCGATAAAGAGGTGGCTGTCACCGACACGTTTTATCGTACGGAGGGTGATGCTGGGCCCTCATTAGTACAGGGCCCAATGTGTACGTCCTGCTGGCCCCACCCAAAGGGCAGGCCTGGTAGAGGGTCTCTGCTCCTAGGTCACTCTTTTATCTTGCCTGTAGTCCCTTTTTAGTCACAATGAGGTCACAGGCAGCATATGAGGTCAGACATGAAGCAGTAAATCAATATCAGGTCAGTGGCCCACTAAGGATGGTGTCAAACGAGCGCAATACGTGTGTGCGTACTGAAGCGCCTCCCGACGTGCGTCGCAGTGTTGTGATGTTTCAACGGGTTGGGCCACATGGTGTAGCGGGCGCACAAGTTGTGTGCGCTACATTGGACGTGCTGAAACCCTCCCTGTCGAAACGCTACCATGCATCCATAGGAGGATCGAGCTATGCAGCGCTGATCACACTAACTGCACTCAGCGGGGTGGCCACTGGCCACACAGGCGTCAGAGTGGAAGTAATGTCCACTCTAATGGACATTCCTTCCACTCTGAAGTGCGTGCGTCTGACACCGGCCTTGACTGACACACATCAGGTATGCAGCCTTCTCGAGTGCTGATTGATGTGTTGTTCATCACTTTGTGGGGTTTAAAATGCATGATTCTTTGTGTGAATTTTTAAGTTAAAATTTATATGGTCTATCAAATAGAGATTTTTGAAGTAGAATTTCCCATTAACCCTGTCACACCCAAAATCAAGTTGAATCGATTTTGCATTGTAATACTTTGTAAAGTAATCATTAGCATATAAAAAAAACCATTTACATATCTTTTTTTTTTTTTTATTCTTTATTTATAGAATTATAGAAAGAGTCTCATGGATTCAAACGAGATACAGCCACGCAGGGCTGGTAATACAAGTATCGAAAAACGTATCATTACAGTTTGTTATGACTGGTGAAACGGGGGACACAGGGCCACATTAGCGAAGCGACAGATCCCCAGGCGGTAGAGAAAACGAGAAAAAGGGAAGGGGGGTTACACTCATCAAGAGTCCCAGATTCTGGGAGAGAACAGGTAGAAAGGAGAGCCCCGGACAACCAAGTGCACAGAGATGTGTCCACTAGGACACAATACATCAATACATCAGGTCGCAAAACAAAGCAGGGGGAAAAAGCAAGAAGCAAGAAGGTTAGTCAGGTAGTAGAAAGAACAAACTTATGAACTGAGGAAGTCAATAAAGACCTGAACCAACCCACAAATAAGGAGTGGAAGGGTGGTAGCTGGTCTCAGCCAGGTTGAATCTCCGGCGGGTCAAGAGAAATGCCTGCAACGGCCAGATCGGTCCAGGCCGTCTCAGGGTCAGTAACCGTGTATGGAATGTTATCATAGGTCACCACCAAGGAGCCAATCAGGCCCAACGGTATCGAATCCCCTTACTGCAGGGCACAGACTTCACTTCCCGAAACCGTCGACGAGCCAACAAATTCAGAAACAGAAGATTGTGATACAAAGCCAGTGTGGCGCCTTCCAACTGCACAGGGTCCCGAGCACCGGGGGGCAGACATAACCTTCACTTCCATAGCAACTTCGTGAACGACCACCACGACATCCTTAGGCTTCCCTCTGGGTGCTGCCGCAGCTCTCCGGACACGAAACACTGTACCAACTAACTCCGGCGTATCAGCGGGTAATCCAGATACCTGGAGAGCAAGCCAGGTCCCATAAGGTAGTAGATCCTCCGCTGACACCGAGTCCGGAATGCCCCTGACCCGCACATTACGGCGACAATGTCGAGACTCCAGCGTTTCCACAGAGTGCGTTAAAATCTCAACCTGAGAGTGGAGGCTGTCCAACTGGCCAGAAAGATGGGTCTGTGCCAACGCTACCCCGTCTGCCTTCACCTGGACCTCTGTCACCTGGACACGGGTCACCTCCACCTCAGCTCGAGCAGCCGCCACCTCCGGTCGCCACATGTCCCTAATTTCCGCTAGTATCCTGTGAAAGTCACCCTTCGTGGAAGGGAGATCGTCGTCCTCCTCCGTAATCTGAGTAGCAGTGCCAGGTCCGGGGGCCCCCACTGGAGTTCCCGGTCCCTGGGACTATGGGAGAGAGCCGTCCTACACCGAGGCCTTGCTGCAGGCAATGGAGGGTAAGCATTCCTCTGCTAGGTCCCCCTTCGGAAGGTCATGTGCGGTCGCCAGGGTCGCCACCAATGCGGCCCTCCATTTCTTTTGTGCCAGCTTTTTCGTTGCAGCGGTTTGTAGCCCCAGCGACTGGGATGATGGGGAAAGCCAAGACATTCCAGGGCCATCTCCCAAGGGCCAGGCCTCCTTATTGGTAGACCCATACCCCAGAGGGAAAGTGGAGGAGGCCGACACTCCCCAGGGAGTAGTCCCACAGGCCATGGAGTCCCTTATGTCCCGCTGGCAGGGGCCACCCTTCTGGGCAGCTTGTGGGGGCTGATTCTTACCCGTGTGGGCGACAAAAGGTCCAATTCTGCGGGGGGAAACAAGCCAAACTCCTCGGAGGCTTCCGACTCGATCAGGCTAGGTAGGCCCGAGTTAGGCCCGAGCCCTCCAGGACCAAGAATCCACCTCCGGACACACAAGGTGGCACAAAGCAAATCCTTCGGGTCCTGCTGGGTAGTCCAAGGTTAAGAAAGAGCAATCGTGTGTAAGGTATGTCAAAATAAGGTACCCCATTAAAATAAAGCAGGTACCCTTAAACCTACAATAATAAATCTTAGATGATAAAGTAAACTAATGGCATTTCTATTAAACCACCAGTAGATGGCAGCAGAGTGAAAAGCCTGAATGATGAGCACGTGTTCATGCAAAATGTTTCCCATAGCAGGTGGGAACCAAAAATAGCAGGGCTTCCATTTCTGGTAGGAAGTATTCAAAGTACACTCCTATCAGAACTGAAGTCATGCTTTATGTGTGTTGCAGGTAAGAGGGAGCATATCCAGGGTTATAAACAGAGAAAAAGTGATTCAATTTACATCCCTGTAGTTAGAAAAGGCTGTTGCTACTACTGGGAATTAGATAAGACACTATACAGATGTCAGTGTGTTGTGCTGATGTGTCATAGCTCACCAGCATACAGAGAATGTGATAACTATAGGATCTCAGGTTATATTGTATTGATTGTATTGAACCATTAGCCTACTATAATGTAGATTGAGTAATCATATATCTGTACATGTTTAATTGTTTATTATTTTCTATAAGGACGCTATTCCTGCATAGGTGAATGTTACTGTTATATATCTAAATGTGTACTAGTGTATAAGGACCAAAATTCAAAGTACACTCCTACCAGAACTGAAGTCATGCTTTGTGTGTTGCAGAAAATGTTTAAATAAAAGCACTTCTGGTTTCACCCAGCCCGCTCCCTTCGCACATTGGAATGGTTGACCATACTTTCAGCATATGTGCAAAACGTGTGTCTAAGGCTAGGGTCAGACGAACGCATTTTCACGTTGTCTGTGAAAAAGTGCGTTCGAACGAATGGACGCATTTTTTCACGGAGTACGCGATAGCGGTCATACGATGCGCATTTGCATCCGTGATTTTGTACGGATCATCAATAAAACACTTTGTGCATCTGGACGTTATGTTGGCCGGACATTAGCAGTGTCTGACATCTCCAATTCACGCACACACGCCTCTAGCGGACGCAGCGCACTCTGTACGTCAGTACTAGCGGTTTTACGTTCTCGACAAAATGCGTTCGTTTTCCACTTGCGTTGCGCAGCCGGACTTTTGTGCGACCGTACTTCGTATATTGGCCGTCATTGCCTGGCACTTGCTGCTACTACGGCCGTGATTAAGTGCGCCTGCACGCGCGTTCGCACTGCCTCAGTCTGACCCTAGCCAAAAAGAATGGTATAAAACCAACAAAATGTCAAAAAACAAGCGGGAGCTCTGCAAAACGTGTCCGCTTGCTACCACAGCTAGCTCTGCCCCCTGATTTACATATCTTTTTAAAAGCACGATTAGTGTGCCCCCTGTGGAGAACCAAAATCCACTGTTTAATCCCTCTCCTTTTCACTCTATCTTACTGTAAATGAACTATAAGGAGCAGCTCTCACACCCATTGTAACAAAAGGTTCAAAACCTTAGCTACTTCATTACAACAGCCAGGGAATTGTCAGAATACAGGGAGAGTTCTGGGATCCCTCACTGCTGTACAGAGATAAGATTCAGGGTGTTATAATAACTGGAATTTCCTGTACAGTACAGATACAAGGTGATACTGTAGCTGCCATACACAGGCATTATGCAGCACATACAGATATTGCATTGCTAATAATCTCATTATGATCACTACAAATCCCCATAAGCAGGAGATCTGAACATTTTGTTATCTGTCTGCATCACATTTACTGGATTTGACACAAAAGCCATTTCTGCCTGTATGATGATAATGCAGACCCAGTTTGAAATTGTGCAAGATAAGTGGCACTATCTAGAATTCAGAACCTTTCATTCCAACAATATGTCTATAAAGAATAAACAAAGACATGAGAAATTAAGAATGAGAACATTTACATTGTTATATCTGAGAACAACAATTTCTGTGCAGAATTTCTATTTCACCCTGGATTTAATTGTTAACTTCACATCCCATGGCTCAAAAAAATATCCTGATAATTATTATTTCTTTAACCAAAAAATGGTTGGTAGTGAAGGGGTTAAGAACAAGCTTCTTCATGGACAAAAACACACAGAAATAATCTGATGATCATCTACCGACTGCCAAACTATATAACATCGTATAACCTGAACCACAGAATGTAGATTTGTGTTTTTTTTAAAGCACTTAAAAGGTGGACAGCTTTACTGATGTTTATAGATTTTAATATTTATATGTCCCCAGCCCTCTATGAGGAAATCTACAGAGTGAGATGATCTCCTCCGGTGCAAAAAATGGGAATTCACATTACTGAGCAGCAAGACCTGCTTTCCATAATGTGCAATCAGGCACATTAAAAGTACTTTTCTTACAAAGCATTGTGTTGAAAAAAAGTGTTTTGTCGCATAAACTGTTCAGGAGCCAGAGGTCTTTCTTTTCTTAGGAAGGATTTTTGATATATCCAGAGGGGACCTTGCAGCCATGCTTATTCTAATTTCTGCATGCACATATAGAGCAAATCATACATAGAAAGCTATACATTTTTACATAGGAATTATTTTTTGTTTTTCTGTATGGAAAATCTCATTCTTTCAAGTCTCATTGGGAGTTATATTGTCCTGTGTGCAGTCTTGTAGAAGAATAAGTTGCCAACGCCAACAATGTCTCCAGTAGCTCAGTGATGGCAAACCTTGGCACCCGTGATGTTTTGATACTACATATCCTATGATGCTTAATCACACATAAGCCTGGCTGAGCATCATGGGACATGTAGTGCAGAAAGATCTGGATTGCCAAGGTTCACCATCAATGTAGCCCATCAGACCTGGCAATTATTTCTTCAGTCCTCCTGATCACTCGAGAGCCCTAGACTGTCCTGTCATCTGGTTTGCAGGTGGATGAGGGTAATGCATCACAAACACCTGTTTAACTTCACTTATGGTGCTTAAAGGGACATGCATCCTTTGCTAGTGTGCTTTTAAAATGTGCAATGCCTTTTGAATGAGTCAGTAGTGTCATTCAGCAGGCATAAAAAGCAAGTAAATATGTTATTTTTTTCATATTTACCTGCCTTTCTTTCTTGGCGTTTTCCACGCCCACCTCAGGAGGCAGTTTAAGCTAACCAATCACTGTGTATACCTAGGTATACATAAAAAATGCAATGAGCATGTGCGACTGAGTTGCACCGCCTCCTTCCTGCACTGTGAGCTGAGGGGAGGGCGGGGCTGAGTGCCATTCCAATCTGTAACTCTTTTACCCCCCCCCCCCGCTATTGCAGAGACAGGGAAGGAAAAAAATCAATACACACAGAGAAAAAGAGACAGAAGAGCAAAGTAAGCACAGAAAGAGACAGAAAGCAAAGGTAATGAAAGACAGCAAGATAAAGCAGAGAAAGCGCTAAAAAAGGGGATGCAACGGGGCTTCGACGGGGCTGCAAGGCGCCAATCTCCATATGAGTATCGAACCTTGCAGCGCTGAGCGCACTAACTGCGCTTGACGAGTTGGCCTGACGGGTGTCAGACGGGCCTCGGAGTGGAAGGAACGTCAACTCTCACGGACGTTCCTTCCTTTCTTTAAAACGCTCGCCTGACACCAGCCGTATTTGGAGCAGAGGGTTGAGAGTAAGTTGTCAATGGTTAATTCAGGAGCAGAAATGTTGGAGAGACCCCGCACTTATTTTTTAGGATAGACCCCTTGTTTTCTTACGTCGCAGCTATTTTAGCCTGTTTTTCTTTAAAATATAGTCTCATAGGAAATAATCAAAAGGCACTGCATCGAAATTCAACGTAAGATAAAACCTGAAGCCTCCTTATGAAGAGACTTGAGGAGGTGGAGAGTGGTGCTCTGGCCGAGGAGCCTGTCCTTTTAAGACTTTGTCTGGATATTTAGGTCAACACGTTGGAGCCTTTCCTTGGGATCCGCTGTCATACAGATTGCTATTAAGAGTAGCTGAAGCATAAGATAAATCTGAGTGACATGTTTGCACTGGCGCCTGTACGTACGTTGTTTCATAGTGAAAGTGACAGGACCCACAGGGTTTGCTACATTTGCCTAATGGAGAGATTGGCCAATATAGCAAATAATTGGCTATTACTTGACACTCTTGCTTTTTAATGCCATATGGACGGCATGTGGGTCGCACAAGAAGCGTACCATATTGCGAGAAATTATAAATCTTCAATTGTCAGCTGATATTCACGCTTCATTTCTGACAACTCTCTGTTCGACTCTCCGGGAAACCCGACTGCCTTTAAAATCATTAAAAAAATCTCAGTACAATACAGAGGGTTTATTCTTATATTTTAAGCTTTTTATTTTAAATTTACCTGCCATAAATGGTAATCTAACATTTGTTTCCACCACTTAATAATATGTGACAAATATATAAACATTTCCCCCTTAAATCATTTAATCTATCTATTCATATATATCCATATCTATCTATCTATCTATCTATATCTATCTATCTATCTATCTATCTATCTATCTATCTATCTATCTATATCCATATCTATCTATCTATCTATCTATCTATCTATCTATCTATCTATCTATCTATCTATCTATCTATCTATCTATCTATATCCATATCTATCTATATATCTATCTTTATCCATATCTATCTATTTATATCCTTATCTATCTCTATCCATATCTATCTATCCATCTATCTATCTAGCTATATCACTCTATATCCATATCTATCTATCTATCCATATCTATCTATCTATCTATCTATCTATCCAGTGGCGTAGCGTGGGTTGTCAGCGCCCGGGGCCAGACAAGAATTGTGCGCCCCCCCCAACCTGTGGTCACGTTGGCATGCCCCGATTCCCTTCCACCATTAGGGCATTGAACCCCTTAACTGTGATACAATGTAATGTGCAGAGTGTATGAGCGTATCACAGAGCTCCACAGCAATAAAACCCACAGTAATGTGCAGCTCACACATGGATATATATATATATTGCCCCCAGCAGCTTAAACATGAATATATTTGCCCCAATGCCCCCAGTACCTCAAACATGAATATATTTGCCCCAGTACCTCAAACATGAATATATTTGCCCCAGTACCTCAAACATGAATATATTTGTTTCCAGTAGCTCACACATGAATATATTTGCCCCCAGTAGCTCACACATGAATATATTTGCCCCCAGTAGCTCACACATGAATATATTTGCCCCAGTAGCTCACACATGAATATATTTGCCCCCAGTAGCTCACACATGGATATATTTGCCCCCAGTAGCAGACACATGGATATATTTGCCCCCTCTCCCCCCCCTCACCGGCTCTGAGGGCCCGCGGGTCGGTAGAGGGGGCAGTTTGGGGCATCATAGCGGGCCCCCGCTGGTTTCCCTGTGATGGTCACCGTCAACGTGCTCTTGGGCAGCCAGCGGCACACTCTGTAAATGCCCCGGTGGTGCCTCAGCCCAGTCTTAGCACGATGCACTGACGCCGCCCCTCACATGACACGTCATGTGAGGGGGCAGTGCAGGCGCCACCACGGCGTTTCCAGAGTGCGCCGCTGGCTGCCTGTGTTAACTGACTGTCACAGCCGCGCAGGGAAGCCGGCAGCGGGGGCCCACTATGGCGCCCCTGGCACCCCCAAAAAAACTGCGCCCGGGGCCACCGCCCCCCCAGCCCCCCCACGCTACGCCACTGTATCTATCTATCTATCTCAATCTATATCCATATCTATCTATCTATACCTATCCATATATATATATATCTATCTCTCTCTATCTCTCTATATCTCTCTATCTATCTATCTATCTATATCTATCTCTATCTATCCATATCCTATCTATCTATCTATCTATCTATCTATCCATCTCTATCTATCTGTATCTCTATCCATATCACCCAGGACATACTTGAAAATGAGAGAAATCTCAATGGTAAAATACTTCAGAAATAAATAAATAAATGTATATTTATCTCTATCAGGGTTATCCAAAGAGATCCAAATTGCTTGAGAAAGGTAGCCGAACGCTGAAACTCATCGTTCGGTTACCTTTCTTGGCCATTCGGCTATCCAGAGAGCAGGAAATTCGCCAAATCCTGGCGAATTGCCTGCACATACGGTGCCTGTTCGAGGGCAGTGAAATCCCCATAGAGAAGCACTGCTTCGGCTATTCAGAGAACGAAAACCAGCAGTGAAAATTCCCCTAATGCCCTGCCATTCGGTGGTTTAATTCGGCAGGTTTATTCAGGAGAATCCCATAGGCTTCAATGTTAAAAATATTCCCGTTTTAATTCAATATCTAATAAACCGTTCATTATAATATTCTGCAGTAAAGAGTCTCTTTATTTGTAGATTTTTTAAGATACTTTAAGCATTTTTCTGTTTTGTTTAAAAGTCCGATTTTTTTTTTTAAAGTTTACTTATTTTTTCTGTAACAGCCCTCTTTATTATCATTCCCTGGACCTCGTATGTAAATTTCAGACATTTTCGCTCAGTAGTTTCTTTGCAAACAGCGTTTCATTTTCACAGATTCACACAAACTGTTTTGCTAATTTATTCACCTCCCTCTTCTGCCTCTCAGCTGCTTCGGCTGTGTGCGATCGGCTCCTGTTCGGGCTTTTTCCGTGGTTTTCGGCAGGTTAATCCAGATGTTTTTGGGGGTTTTCGGCGTGCATTCGGTGGGTTTTGCGGTTAGTTTTCGCCAGGTTTGCGGCAGCTTTTCCCTGCAATTCGGGGACCCTGTGGTGTTTGCTGAATACACCGCAGGGTCACCGAAATGGGATCGGCAAAAGGAACCGAATTGAAGAGAACGAAAAGTCACCGAACGTGCGGTGACTTTTTGAATAACCCTGTATATCTATCTATCTATCTCTATCTATATCTATCTATCCATATCTATCTAACTATATCTATTTATCTATCCATATCTATCTAACTCTATCCATATCTATCTATCTATCTATCTATCTATCTTTATCCATATCTATCTATCTATATCCTTATCTATCTAGCTCTATCCATATCTATCTATTTATCTATCCATATCTATCTAAATCTATCCATATCTATCTATCTCTATCCATATCTATCTAACTATATCTATCTATCTATCTATCTATCTATCCATATCTATCTAAATCTATCCATATCTATCTATCTATCTCTATCCATATCTATCTAACTATATCTATCTATCTATCCATATCTATCTAACTCTATCCATATATATCTATCTTTATCCATATCTATCTATCTATATCTATCTATCTATCTATCTATCTATCTATCTATCCATATCTATCTAAATCTATCCATATCTATCTATCTATCTCTATCCATATCTATCTAACTATATCTATCTATCTATCCATATCTATCTAACTCTATCCATATATATCTATCTTTATCCATATCTATCTATCTATATCCTTATCTATCTAGCTCTATCCATATCTATCTATTTATCTATCCATATCTATCTCTATCCATATCTATCTATCTATCTCTATCCATATCTATCTATCTATCTATCTATCTATCTATCTATCTATCTATCTATCTAAATCTATCCATATCTATCTATCTATCTATCTATCTATCTATCTATCTATCTATCTATCTATCTATCTATCTATCTATCTATCTATCTATCTATCTATCTATCTCTATCCATATCTATCTAACTATATCTATCTATCTATCCATATCTATCTAACTCTATCCATATCTATCTATCTTTATCCATATCTATCTATCTATATCCTTATCTATCTAGCTCTATCCATATCTATCTATTTATCTATCCATATCTATCTAAATCTATCCATATCTATCTCTATCCATATCTATCTATCTATCTATCTATCTATCTATCTATCTATCTCTATCCATATATATCTAACTATCTATCCATATCTATCTCTATCCATATCTATTTATCTATCGATATCTATCTATCTCTATCCATATCTATTTATCTATCGATATCTATTTATCTATCCATATCTATCTATCTCTATCCATATCTATCTATCTCTATCCATATCTATCTATCTCTATCCATATCTATCTATCCCTATCTTCCACATTATTATTAATATCATGAATAAGTCACCTGTATACTCAAGTTATCTGCAACAAAACCATGTAGAGCATTAAAGCGTGACAAAATGCGTAGAGTCGTTTTTTTTGTCGAGTCCATACACTAAATCACTCTGTCAGTCTCTCCCTATGTGTTCACAGTAATGTCAACTTTAGATAGATTGGCTCGAAAAAAATCTTGATTGTGCCAGTCCCCTATGATACTTATAAAAAAATACCTGAATCACTAATTTAATTTCACTCCTAGCTGTGGCTTGTGGTCACTGATCCCCACCTTTTAATTAATTAAACTTTATATCTCTTCTTTAATTAATGATTCCAACTACGGCCATCATTTTCGTTTTCTCTTTTTTTTGGGGGGGGATCTCACAATAAAATTAAAGAATGCTTCTTGAATTTTTGGGGACGTCTGCTGGGAAGCAATGTTAATTTTGACAGCAAATTTTAATTCAGTTTTAGTCATAGCCTTCTTACTAAAATGCCATTTAGTTTTGGTCATATTTTTGTCGCCTGAATTGTTTTCGTTTCAGTCTAGTTTCAGTCTACTAAAGGGGTTATTCAGAGAGCACCAAAAGGTCACCGACATCCGATAATTTCGGCAGGCCTGGCTGATTATCGAATCCAAATCGATAAGAGGCCGGGAACCCACCAAAATTCTCAGATCTGATGATTTTGGTGGTTTTGCAGTGTTTTTTAAAAACTAAATTTAATAAAAAAATCGTAGAAATTATCCGATCCGATCCAATTCGATGAATTATCGGATCGGCTCCAATCCGATAAACCGCCGCAAACCCACTAATCCGCGTCCGGGAAAAGCCGATGATCCGCCGAAATCAGGCGATGTCCAGCTGCCGGAAAAATCCGTCGAGCCGACGAACGGGGTAATAAAAATGATTGAAAGTGTCAAATTTGAAACGCTGTTTGCAAAAAAACTACTGGATGAAAATGTCTGAAATTAACATATAAGATCCTATGAATAATAATAAAAAGGTCTGTTACAGAAAAAAGAAAAGCCGCTATTTAAAAAATAAATAAATTGGGGAAACATTCTATTTTTCTAAAAAATCCCAAAAAATGCATAAATAGTCTTTAACGAAATAAAGAGACTTTTTGCTGCAGATTGAAATAATAAACGGTTGAATAAAAACGGGAATGTTTTTAACATTGAAACCTATGGGATTCGCCTGATTAAACCTGTCGAATGAAACCACCGAACAGCAGGGCATTTCACTGACATTTATCTGCTGTTCGGTGTCTCTGAATAGATTAACCATTGCTTCTTTATGGCGGATTTCACTGTCGTCAAACAGCACTGTATTTGCTGGCAATTCCCCAAAATATAGCGAACTGCCTGCTTTCTGAACAGCCATGAAATTGCACCGTATGGGGAAATTTCTTGTTCGGTGGCATTTCGGGGCCAGATCGGCTTTCTCTGAATAATGCTGACGTCAATCCAAGGTTGGGTAATGGTGGCTCAGTGGGAAGAGGAGCAAAAGAAAGGTAGACACAGGCTATGCATAATCTCTAATCATACAACACAAGCGAAGTGAATACTACAAGGAATGGTTGCACCTCTGGCATTATATAGGCATGTAATGTAGCCAAAATACAAGAATAGATACCTCTGCAGCTACCCAACTGAAGTGTTCCACACACGTCTGCTCATGCACAGAAGATTCTCCACCCGTCATAAAGGCTTCCGGGACCTGTCACCAATCTAGACATCGAACTGTGCTTGTGGACAACATGCAACCTTATAATGGATCCAGGAATTGCCTAACCTAGACACAGCAGGTGATGATCACCAAATGGCTGCCAAGGCCAGAAGAAGCATTTGGTAGGTGCTCAGGATCACGACACCTCTACGAGGTGAGTCATGGCACTATCGATTTTCCTTTCTGTCATCTATACTTGTTAATGACAATCTTTTAGGGTTTGTCTCTACCACCTCCTATAATGGATCCAGGAATTGCCTAACCTAGACACAGCAGGTGATGATCACCAAGTGGCTGCCAAGGCCAGAAGAAGCATTTGGTAGGTGCTCAGGATCACGACACCTCTACGAGGTGAGTCATGGCACTATCGATTTTCCTTTCTGTCATCTATACTTGTTAATGACAATCTTTTAGGGTTTGTCTCTACCACCTCCTACTTCACCTTAAATTTTTAAGTAATGTGAAATTAGTATTTTGTATAGAAATGGTGAATAATCGAAGGGACAACCAAGGCTACACTGACGCCAAATCCCATAAAGAAACAGTATCATAATGTACAAGGTATTGCTCTAACTAGGGATGTGCATGGCTGAAAAATTTGTTTAGTTTAGTTTAGTTTCGTTATGTTTTTAAATAATTTCGGTTTTGGAATTTTGTAACTAATTTCGTTTCGTCTTTCGTTTTGTATTTCATTTAATTTCGGATTGATTTGTATCATATCGGATTTGTATCGATTCGAATTCGATAGTTGATATCCATTTGATAGTTCATTTCAATTTCGATAGTTGATATCCAATAGTTGATATCCATTTGATAGTTCATTTCGATAGTTGATATCCAATAGTTGATATCCATTTGATAGTTCATTTCGATAGTTGATATCCAATAGTTGATATCCATTTGATAGTTCATTTCGATAGTTGATATCCAATAGTTGATATCCATTTGATAGTTCATTTCGATAGTTGATATCCAATATTGATATCCATTTGATAGTTCATTTCAAATTCGATAGTTGATATCAATTATTCAAATTTTTCTTTTATGATGATGACACAGTGTAAAACGGAATAAATTTGTTATATACCATTTTGTTTAATTTCGTATCATATCGTTTCATTTCGTATTCGTATCGTATCGATTCGTTATTCATAAGTACTTCCGAATACGAATTATCAAATTTCGTTCCGAATTCCGAATTTTTCCGAAACGAATGCCCATCTCTATGACTAACAGCTCATTTAATAAGGGCCTTCTTATCAGAATTTAACATGACGACAACTACATAACGAACAGGGAAGAACAACAAAAATACAACCTGTAAGACAGGACATATTAAGTATTTGGGTATTGTAGAAAGAAACAGAATTAAAAGCACTCTGTGTATTATCTTACATGTCAGAAAAGACAGAAAATGCACATTAGAGGACTTGGGAGGAATATCATTTCCCCAGGTGAAGTAGACAATGACTTCTTTGTGGCTATAAGCACAAACACAAGAAAACCGATTCTATACAAGCCTGATACATACTGACCATGAGGGAGATTAATGAGCTAACACTGTTGTCAGATACAGAGTGTCGAGCAGCGCAATTATCAGTCGAGACCTAAAAAATAAACAACAGTTCCACTGCTTAAAAAAAAATGGGATTGCATGTCATTTCGAGTAGATGTGATGGAAAAAATGTTAAGAAATATTGTGACCGAGTGGACTTTATTGATTATTTTGTCTTGTCATGCGGTAGCAACGTGTCAGCTTTATCCTGGCTAGTGAAAGAAAGCGAAGAATATCATTCTAAACGTTCACCAGAGAAATCCATGGTTCATGAGGAGAACCCTTAGCTCAATCAATAGATCTGCGGGGGTTGCGGTATTTTTGGAAATCAGTCAGAAAATCTAAACTAAACCTTCGTAAAGGCAGACAAAGATACGTTTATATCAACATGTGCCTTTATATCCTCCTTATTTATTCATAGGGGGATGATGCTAAATTGAGTTTAAAAGCACCCTTTAGAAAATGAGCTCTAACCAACTGTTCTCCCACAAACATTGCATTTTGACTCAATAAACTGAATGTTTCTGTTGATTCATCGTTTTATCGTTTTATAGACTAGCAGAATATTTTCACAAACTGGAGATGAACTGAAGATAAATTATGTAAGAGCAGGAAGATTCCCTACTTGGAAAACATAGATTACCTCAGAGAAAATATCAAACTGGCCACTGAACAAATCAGTTGTCAACCAGGTGGCCAGCGGCTATTATAGTGCTACTTCTGCTACTCTGTGGGCATTTGAGAAGGTCAAATGATCTTCTGCCTAGTCTAAACTGTCCTCCGGTGATACATCTCTTTATGTTTCCTGAGCCTGAGGACAATTCAGTATTATAACACAGGCCGGGCACCACATATCCAGAATTGCAAAATCCGAACGATTCTGAAAACTGGAATTGTCCGAGCCTTCCAGATTTTAGTGATTCTGGACCAGAAGCACTCCATACGGTTGCTGCCACCAAGAAACTTGGCTTCAGATCAGTGCAGCAGACTGTGTCACACACTGGGAGACTCTGGGCAACCCCAGTGTGCGACATGCTGTCTGGAGCGTCACTGAGTCTGGGCAACATGTCCGCAAAAAAATGCTGATGAGCACTCAAAGCCAGTGGAGGCTGTTGACATTTCAAGTTGGTGGGTCGCCAGAATTGACACACAAATATTTTTAATCATGAATAGGAATATGGCTATTTGGCACTCCTACCTCTAAAATATGTGGACGATCCCATATATGGGAAATAAGCCTTACAGACATATTCATATTAATGAATAAAATAAAATAAAAATAATAAAATAAATAATAAAATAAAATAAAATGGTCATAAATTCAATGATTACATGTGTAATCAAAAAAATAGCAACAAGATGTATACATAAAACCTTATTCAGTATAAAAAATCTAAAACTGAAAAAAGTGATTTTATTATTTGCTAAAAATAAACACTTAAGCACGATCCCACCCATTTTATTTAAAAAAACTCTGAGTATACAAAACTTCAGTGTATGAAAGAATAAAATCCTGTTTACTATTGCACATTTTTTAAAAAAAATATATATATTTTACTGATTTTATTATTTATTTTTTTATTTTGTGTTTAGCACATTAATGAAAATGTTGGGTGCATTTTCTGTTATTAAGGGGTTGAGGCAGACACCTGATGTGTAGCAGATTTAAAACTACATTCAAGCCTCAGATGGAGCTTGCTTTGGTCGGTTTGTTTGATACCCATGAGAGTTCAATTAGCCAGCAGCAGGGTGCTTGATAACTGCCCTGGTCCATGATTGCCAAGAGATCCGATAGAGCTCTTATCAGATGTCTGGACTCAGGTCGAAGACACATAATCATCACATCATCTTGCTTTATTATTTACTCTGCGTAGCAACAGTTAAGGATACAATGACACTGCTTAAAGGGACATAACACATTTTTAGCAATCAGGCACATGCTAAATGAGACAAAAAAAACAGAAAAAACTATCTAGCTTTAATTTTTTATTGCAAAACAAATGCTAGGGCTCTGCCCCACTTGCCCAATGGACAAGCCACCACTGCTCCAAACATGTGTACACGCTAGGAGCTGCAGCAGGAAGGCGATCACAGCTCTCCTGCCACAATCTCCTTCCTCTGAAACATCAGTTTCTCCCGGATTCTGAAATACGTAAGAATCCTTAATCTGGAATACTCGGGTCCCACGCATTCTGGATAAGGGGTGCTCAATCTGTATATGCATCTTTAAAATAATTCTGACATATATAATGTCCAACATACACAATCATAGTAATTGATGTAGTTTTTCTATGATGAAATAGTCAAGAACTAGGCAATCCAAAAACAGACATTTATAGAAAAATTATCAGGCTTTGGCTAGTATTGCAGCCTTTTTCAAGTTCAAGCTCAAGCGTGAAGAAGGCTGTCGTAGTTGTCAAAACGTTCCTATTCCTTCAATAAATGCCTGTTGTTGGAGAGCCTGGTCCTTACAGCAGAGAGTACAACACTGTGGGGATTGGCTGCCTCCTTCACCATGAAGTTTTCTATCTCTGGTTCTTTAAACAGCATGCAAAGCTTTTGTCTGTTATTGCTGAGGTGCTTGACCCAACGTCCATATGGGAAGCGTACTCTAAAGTGCATTGAGAGGCAATGGCTGATCTGCTCTGCACAAAGCTGATTGGAACCATGGAAGGCTTTGATGGACAGCCTTCAGGATGGTGGGAAGTCCTTTCTTTGGAAAGGCTGTCAAAGCCTCCATGTTACCAAAAAGAGGGGACTTTCAGCTTACTGTGCTGAATTAACTACCTTACTAAGGCCATGGTGGCTTATATGTACCTTGAACATTCTGCTTCAAATACCAGGAAGAACATTAAATGACTAAAACCCAATACTACATTTTCTTCACAACCAAACCCAACGGACGCTTGAAAACCTTTCACGGTCAGAAAATGCATACTACATAAACAGCAGATCAGGAAACTCATTTTATTATAAAAAAAGGAATTAAATTATAGAAAGGAACCCTGTTAAAGAATCCGATTAGATATTAGAAGGAAGCTTTTGTCTGTTATTGCTGTGGTTCTTGACCCATCGTTCATATGGGAAGCGTACTCTAAAGTGCATTGAGAAGCACTGGCCGATCTGCTCTACACAAAAGCCGATTGGAACCATGGAAGGCATTGATGAATGGTGGGAAGCCCTTTGCTGTGGAAAGGCTGTCAAAGGCTCCGGTGTTGCCAAAAAGAGGGGACGTTCAGCTAAGGCCCCGTTCACACTGTGCGATTTGAAAGTCGCGCGATTTTCATATTCGCGACGTAGTGCGATAATGTCGCGCGACGTCGCGGTTTTGTGCGATTTTTGCAAAGCACCACCAATGCAAATCGCAGATAGCAAATCGCAAAAAAAGGGTCATGTACCAGCTACATGCTACCGCGACGCGTGACATGCGACGTCGCGCGACATCGCGCGGCAAGATGTGAACAGCTCCATTGAAATGCATTGGAGAAGCTACACAGCGCGACGTCGCACGGATTTTGCTGCGACGTCGCGGCAAAATCCACGCGATAAATCGCACAGTGTGAACGGGGCCTTACTGTGATGAATTAACTACCTTACTGAGGCCATGGTGGCTTATATGTACCTTGAACATTCTGCTTCAAATACCAGGAAGAACATTAAATGACTAAAACCCAATACTACATTTTCTTCACAACCAAACCCAACGGACGCTTGAAAACCTTTCACGGTCAGAAAATGCATACTACATAAACAGCAGATCAGGAAACTCATTTTATTATAAAAAAAGGAATTAAATTATAGAAAGGAACCCTGTTAAAGAATCCGATTAGATATTAGAAGGAAGATTAAAAAATATTTTGCAGAGATAACTTAAATTCTTACATCCCGCGAGCACAACGATGCGTGCAGCAATTCTTAAACGCGCCTTAAAAAGAATAGAAGCGAACGGGGGAATCGACTCCCCGGTGAGGGAAGATTCACGGTCTAATTATATTGGCGGATTAGTCATTTTGCATAGAGATATTAAACCCTGCTCACTTTCGGAAATAGAGCGGAGGATTTTTTTTTTCGGAAAGACGACACAACCGGTGATCCTCAAAATCAGACTATCTCTGCCCCGCGTTCAATTTTTTAAGACATTAAACCTCATCCTCTCGGACCTAGAATATAGCTGGAGGCCTTGCATCTTTAGCGAAATCGAATGTGAAATGTTGAAAATTTGGAGGCATGCTGTGCTGACCACAGAAGGATTACAATTTTAATTGAGGTGTCAAAAAAAAAAAAAGTTAGGGAATCATATCAGATTTAGCTTCCTTACAGCTCGATGGCAGCCTGCGGATTGAAGTGGAGGACTCCGCGTTTCTCTCCTGGCTCGGAGAACCCAAAATATCAACACTCTTATAAGCCGCCTTCTGTTATGATTGGTCTTGACATTTTAATTTGCTGCTTGTTAAGTGCCCATTTTCTCAGAATGGAACAGGACTAAATTGGAATGAATTTGAACACGTTATTGCAGTGGGTTTGTAAAGTGGCTTATCTTGTTTTTCAAACTTGTGATGTCCAATTTTCTCCCTTTTTTAGAAAAAAAATATAAAAAAATAGAATGTCAGACAGTTTTCTCATTTGCGTGCGCTGAAATGTACCCAGACGTGTCGTATATAATATTCCCGTGCAGAAAACCTCTCTGCTTTGCTTAAAGGTCTATAAATATGATGTAGGAATGGTCGAGATTCATGTGGAATACAAGACAATCAGCAACATTGCCGGCATCAGTTCGACGCTGAGGTCTGGATAATCAGCAGCTTAGAAAAAGCCAGTCCACGCAATAAGTGTTTTTTGGAGAGATAAGAATACGAGAGGTTGATTTATGGAGAACCCAACCTAAAGTATTCCTTATAAATCGTAAACAAATAAAAGGAAACTAATAAGAATTTCAAGAAATGTACCTCCTCTTATATTGAGCACATCATGTGCTGGAAGTGGCCTCTAGGTGGCAGCACAGCCATGACAACAGCACCACAAGATCAAAATGACTTGCTCTTTAGGACTGACACCATGTTACTTCCATCAACATGGGGCACCATGCCACTCATCATGCGAGTCATTAACGCCAATCCAGAGGTTTATTTGAGCACCGTATCAAGAATCAATCGCCACCTCTTACCAGTCTGAATTTATTCTCAATGATGCTCCAGGCATAATACTTTAGCTATTTCCCTCTACAGGTATGGAACAGGATGATTTTTAGCCCTGTAGCCGGAGAGAAGTCCTCCATGCATATAGTATGAGAGGGTTGAGAGATGGACAAACCATGGATGGGCCATTGGCCTGCAGTAGTAAGGGTTTCTGTCTCTGGCTGCAGATACACGAATCAAAGCTCTGATACATACATCTGGTCATTTTTAACCATTGCAGGTTGGACTATGGAGAGTGTTCATTCTCCCCATCCACTGCAGAATTTAATTTAAAATCCTTACCCTGACCTTCAAAGCTCTCACTAACTCAGCTCCCCATTACCTGTCCTCACTAATCACCAAATACAACCCAGCCCGCTCCCTAAGGTCAAACAGTGACCTGTGCCTAGCTTCACCCCGCATCACCTCTTCCCATGATAGACTGCAGGATCTCTCACGCGTAGTCCCATCCTCTGTAACGCTCTCCCTCATTCTGTCCGGCTTTCCCCTAGTTTCCCTTCCTTCAAATGCTACCTTAAGACATTCCTATTCAAGCAAGCCTACCACCTGACTCACTGATACACCTCACTGCTCTAAGCAGTCCACAACTCTCACCTTGCAGTCCATCACTCTCACCTTGCAGTCCTCTCTTCCTGTTTCCACCCCCAACCCTTCTAGATTGTAAGTTCCCACGGGAATAGGGCCTCAGTTTCCTCCTGTACTGGTTTGTCAAAATGTTGTTCAATGTATTGTAACCCTGTCTATATTGTGCCCATTGTACAGCACTGCAGAATATGCAGGTGCTTTATAAATAAAGAATAATAATAATAATTCTCCCCACTTCCTGAGAACAAGGCTGGATGCCGAGTCCTGAAATGATGTTCTTCTCCGAGGATGATTGGCGCATGCACAGCCAGCTCTCATGCAGCCAATCAAATCCTTCTCATACAAACGAATTACAAGTGACAAGCTGAACTCATGTGCACCATGCCGAGTCTTCAAATTGCAATACACTTGCAGTTATGCAGTTATTGTTCCAGAACATAACAGAATCCCAGAGGGCTCTCCAGCAGCTGCTGGATAATAGTCTCCATTCACTATAACCTCTTTGACGGTTATTGTTTAAATCAACATCCTAGTGAAAACAAGTGACCCCAATATCTATATTCTTGAAATATGCACCTGCTGTTATGTTATAGACCTCTATTTAAGGATGTTCTACCTATACATGCAGAAGCTAAGCAGAGAAACCTACACTAATACCGGTCCTTGTAATGGACGGGTGAGGAACAGGAATAACCAGAACCATAGCCAGGAACAGGGATAATGAATAAGTCAACACGGAAGACAGACCGAGGTCTAGAATACCAGAAAAATGACAACAGGAGAAAGCAGGCCAAGAGTTAGAACAGGAGAAATAAAGAATAGTCACACAACAAGCCAGTTCGGTGCACAAATAAAGAGGAACACAGAGGTCTAGTCCTATAAAAAAGATGTGCAGGAACTCTCCAAGATGTCTACTCTTCAATTAGCCACTGACATGTCACACTTTACCCACCACTCCACGTGCAAATTTGATACCAGCTTTCAAACATAAAGATAGGCTGAGTTTGAGGAAATATTTATGAAAATTATAACAAATTTCATATATTTCTGGTGACTTAATAAGACACCAATTAAAGCTTCTTGGTGTGTAGGGTAAAAAGGAAATCCTTTCCTTCTGCAAAAATAGTGGCGGAATGGTGTGTCCATGCTTTACTCCTCAACCTGACCCCTGGGGAACAGTAATATAAACACACACTCATGTAGAAAGACCACAACAGGGCAAGGAACAGGACATTCATATAGCCCTATATGTTGATGTCATCACTATGGGCCACAGGGGGAAGGCTGGCAGGGGAGGCATGGCACCATTTGCCTTTGGGCCACTCACACAAGTCCTGCAGACCATACGCTCATAGCCAAATGATTATTCTGCTATGCATATCTGTGAAAAAAGACACAATAATTCTATAATATAATCAATATTTTGAATGTCTGATTGATTATTATTATTATTATTATTCTTTATTTATAAAGCGCCAGCATATTCCGCAGCGCTGTACAATAAGCACAGTATAGACAGGGTTACAATACATTGAACAACATTTGACAAACAGTACAGGAGGAGATGAGGGCCCTATTCCCGTAGGAACTCACAATCTGGGAGGGTTGGGGTTGGAAACAGGAGGAGAGAACTGCAAGGTGAGAGTGATTGATGGTTGCGTCAGTGAGTCGGGTGGTAGGCTTCCCTAAATAGGAATGTTTTAAGGGAGCGTTTGAAGGAAGATAAGTTAGGGGAAAGTCTGACAGTACGAGGGAGAGCGTTCCAGAGAGTGATATATGTATTTAAAATATATACAGTCCCAGGGGGGAAAAAACAGGGGACTGTATGGGAATGGAGTTCAACCCTTTTATGCCGTGGGGCGTACTATGCTGTCCTAGCTGTGGGTGGGCCTTGAAGTCATGGGGTGGCATAGTACACCCCGCTGACTTCAATGCGCATCCAACACCCCTCCCACCAATCAGCGCGCCACACTCAGTTGGCTGCTTTACTCAGGCCGTCCCTCTGCAGCCAATGGCGCATGCTGCTCACCAGCTGCATAGAGGGGGGTTGGAGAAGGGGCCTGCCGGTGCAGCCGTCAAGCGGGGCATTAAGGGGTTAATATACTTCTTTAGGTCACAAATGGGCTGTTTGTTTGTACTTGCCCCAGGCCAAAACTTGCCAGCCACTACTGATAGGCCCACACGGAATGAGGCTTGCATCTGGCAGCTCTGATGACGCAGGTGGGAATTCACATAAATTCCAGGCTGATAGCGGCGTGCTGCGTCGGTATTGCCATTATCTGCTGTTGCATGATGCAGGAAGGCAGCATCCCAGCTGGAGGATACAGGTACCATGACAGATGCATGGCACATCATAATGATATTAAAAGAACCCATAACACGAACCCACGATTTGAGTGCAACAGACTTTTATATAAAGTGGTCCTTTTTTTCATTTTTTTGTGGGGTGCATGTCTGAATATAAAATCAGTAAATTCTTTGAACCTTCAGCCTGTATCTTCGCATGAGACACAATAGAAATCTTATTATAGCTGTAGCGAGCTTGACTTCTCTTGCTAAGCACAATGCCACGGATAAGGGCAATCAGACGAGCCGCTAACACATTCTGACATTTTGCTTCCCCGTTGGCTTGTATCGATGCTAAGGGGACGGTAGTTCTATGCAACGTGTTAATGTATCCCAGACTTACAGTCCTAAATCAGTCATCCAAGAAGCTCTCATTCTTGTAGCACTGTCTGTTTTAATAGAATCAGAAGAATCAATGTTATAAATAGTGTTTATTCATTTCTATACTTTTGTTATACTCTGATTACATACATACGGCTGATTAAAGGCCAGTGCTTTATTTATGTTACATGAATTAAAATTCGAAGTTTACTGAACAAGATGTTTCATTTGTATGTGATGCTAACGTTACAGTTACAAGTATTTAGAAAGCGCTGACAAGTTCCATAGCGCTGTACAAAGGGTGAGACAGAAAAACAAATACACCTACAAGTTAACAAACAGAACAGTAGGAGAGAGGAACCTGCTCAAGAGCTTACAATCTAAGAGGAGAGGGGTGGCACATTAGGCAGGGCCGGATTTGCATCTCGGGAGTCTATAGGCACAGAAATGTGGAGCGGCCCTACCCCCCCCCCCCCAACAAAAAAAATAGCATCCCCCAAAATTACTTTTTACATTTTTGTTCTGGGGTAAACTAAAGATTATTTAAAAAAAAAAAGACAGTTTAAAAAACTGAAACAGTTTCTCTCTGTGCTCAAATCAAAAGAAGGGGCAGAATCTGTTGCCTTAGTTGAGTTAGTGCAGTGACATTGTTTGTTTTATATGTAAAAGCATATATTGCTTCTGCCATAGAACAGAGAATTTCATAAATTTTGCATTCACTTTTTTCCGTTTTTTTTTTTATACATTATATGGTCATGTTTGGTATCATTGTAAAGACCAGACTCTGACCTTTCCAATGACACCTCACTTAACCTTGTACAGTGTACAATTCAGAGAGATGCAGGTATCAAAGTCCATGTAGTGCCACGGTCTAGGTCATGGGTTAGCAATCTTGGCTCCCTGATGTTTTGGGAACTACATCTCCCAAGATGCTTGGTCACCCATTAGGCTGACTGAGCCACATGGGAAATGTAGTTCCCAAAACATCAGGGAGCCAAGGTTGCTGACCCCTGGTCTAGGTTGTCTCTGAAACAATGCGATGCATCATCAGCTCCACACTTGCAGGCAGTGCGGAAATGAGAAGGTGAGTGCAGCATCACTTCACTTTATATTTGTAAACTGAATAATAGTGCTATGTTAGAAAAGAGAAAAATATTATTTTATTTGTTATTTTTACATAAATCCAACCTGGTTATATTTGATATCACTGGTAAAGCCATGATCTGGCCTTTCCAATGATACCTCATATGTCCCTCTAGCCTTTAGGGCTCCAGAAATACAGTGGTCTAAATGATTGTAAATTGTAAAAAAATATATATATAATAATTTCCAGAGCAAGGTGCCCCCTTGCGGCAGGTGCCTGTAGGCACATGCCTATTCTGCCTAGTTATAAATCCGGCCCTGACATTAGGTGAGGGTAAGTAGCAGAGTATACGAAGTAGGGGGGGGGGGAGTTTGTAGGCTGTGTGGTAAAATAGCGCAAGAAATGTACAGTGGGGATTATGGAGTGAGCTGATAAGTTTCTCTAAAGTAATGTGTTTTCAGAGACTTCTTGAAGGACTGGAGAGACGGGAGAGTCTAATGTTGCGGGGATGGAGTTCCATAGAAAGGGGGCAGTTCGGGAGAAGTCCTGAAGGTGAGAGTTAAGGGTGTGTGTACAAGGAGATGATAACATCATATTTATTTTTTAGAATATTTTAGGTATTTTTCTGGATTTTTTTGACGAAATGTTTGATTCCGACTTTTTTTAAATGGTGTTTTTTTTTATTCTGTAATAGACCTTTTTATTATTCTTTACAGAACTTTTTTTATTATTTCTATGCATCTTCATTGCATCTTCATCCTTTTAAAAAATTGGCTTTTTTCTTTTTTACCTCCAGTTCGGCGGCGTTCGACTGGTGGCAATGTTCGGCATGCTGATCAGCGACATTCAGCGGATCCCATTTGGCGCGCTTCAGGAACCCTGTGGTGAATGCTGAATTCACCGCAGTGCCGGCGAATTGAAATCGCCGAACGAGAAGGCATCGAAATTTCAGTGCTCTCTGAATATAACCCCCCTAGACCACGTATGTGTCCACCCCCATGTGGTACCAGATACAGAAATGGACATCTTTACTATCATAGGTATACAGAAAGAAACAAAGATAAAAAGACCGACACACACATTTACAAAACACACACATGCCTAGAAATACACTATATTGCCAAAAGTATTGGCTCACCTGCCTTGACTCGCATATGAACTTAAGTGCCATCCCATTCCTAATCCATAGGGTTCAATATGACGTCGGTCCACCCTTTGCAGTTATAACAGCTTCAACTCTTCTGGGAAGGCTGTCCACAAGGTTTAGGAGTGTGTTTATGGGAATTTTTGACTATTCCTCCACAAGCGCATTTGTGAGGTCACACATTGATGTTGGATGAGAATGCCTGGCTCTCAGTCTCTGCTCTAATTCATCCCAAAGGTGTTCTACCGGGTTGAGGTCAGGACTCTGTGCAGGCCAGTCAAGTTCAACCACACCAGACTCTGTCATCCATGTCTTTATGGACCTTGGTTTGTGCACTGGTACACATTCAAGTTGGAAGAGGAAGGGCCAGCTCCAAACTGTTCCCACAAAGTTGGGAGCATGGAATTGCTCAAAATGTCTTGGTATGCTGAAGCATTCAGAGTTCCTTTTACTGGAACTAAGGGGCCAAGCCCAGCTCCTGAAAAACAACCCCACACCATAATCCCCCCTCCACCAAACTTTACACTTGGCACAATGCAGTCAGACAAGTACCGTTCTCCTGGCAACCGGCAAACCTAGACTCGTCCATCAGATTGCCAGATGGAGAAGTGTGATTCGTCACTCCAGAGAGCGCGTCTCCACTGCTCTATAGTCCATTGGCGGCGTGCTTTACACCACTGCATCCAACGCTTTGCATTGCACTTGGTGATGTATGGCTTGGATGCAGCTACTCGGCCATGGAAACCCATTCCATTGAAGCTCTCTGCGCACTGTTCTTGAGCTAATCTGAAGGCCACAGGAAGTTTGGAGGTCTGTAGCGATTGACTCTGCAGAAAGTTGGCGACCTCTTCGCACTATGCACCTCAGCATCCGCTGACCCTGCCCCGTCAGTTTACGTGGCCTACCACTTCGTGGCTGAGTTGCTGTCGTTCCCAAACACTTCCACGTTCTTATAATACAGCTGACAGTTGACTGTGGAATATTTAGGAGCGAGGAAATTTCACGACTGGATTTGTTGCACAGGTGACATCTTATCACAGTTCCACGCTGGAATTCACTGAGCTCCTGAGAGCGACCCATTCTTTCACAAATGTTTGTAAAAACAGTCAGCATGTCTAGGTGCTTGATTTTATACACCTGTGGCCATGGAAGTTATTGGAACACCAGATTCTGATTATATGGATGAGTGAGCGAATACTTTTGGCAATATAGTGTATATGCATACATAGACACACACGTATGTGTACATACACAATTTACAAAGGCGATGGATCTTTTTCAACCTTGAATAAATTCCCTACTTTTCTGCGGAGAAAATGTACTCGGAGATGATCTAAAAAACATCTCTTCTATTAGTCCTTTCATCTGCCGCGAACAGGGACGGGAGCAGGAAAGCTCGGAGACACATGACATTCCATTTGTGCCCTCCGCTGATTTCATGTGGCAGCGGAGAGACTAATGGTACCCATTGAGAAAATGACCGTAGCACGTGGTGTAAATAAGAAAGACTTTCCTCATGATAGAAATTATACGCTCCCTTATCAATGACCACCACCACGTTAAACAATGGAAGGAAACAGGCCGTCTAACAGGTAATTTAGCAGCATCTGTTCCCATCGATCAGGAGGAAAGAGCTTTCGACGGCTTTTTTTTGGACGCATTCTAAATTCTTTTGCTCAATACATGTGCTGCTACAGCATATTAAAAAATCTTATGATCCACAAGTGAGTCATTACCGGCAAACCAATTACATTTCTTACTCTTTATTCAAGGCACATACAGTGTAGCGCCATCCAGACAAAAGAGATGACATTTCAAAGCATTGTGTGCTCCTACGCATTATACTTTTTTTTTATTTTAGGCATTTTTTTTTATTTACATTTTTTTTTTTTTAGACTTTTATTTTTACCTTTAAATAATAATTTTTTTTTTTTTGAAGGGCTGGATCTGTAAATCAGTGTAATTACTGGTTTGTAGAGGAAAAAAAGCACAGGCAGGTGTAGGTGGCACTGTCATGGTCATACGAGTTCAATATTACATGAAGGCATAGCTTAGAGATGCGGTTTGGATCTTTAGAACAGCAGAGGTGTTAAAATGCAATGTTTTTGACTCCTGGGTTTAAAGCAGCTCGCTGTGATAATGTGTGATAATGCAGTGCATGATCGTGATTTATAGGATGTAAATTCTCCTCAATTTAAGACTTACGTCAAGTGTAGTCTTTACCGATTGTACCTTTTTGCACAGCGCCCAATGCGTTGGTGCTTAACCCCTTAAGGATGAGCGGGTGTTGCCCGTCAGGGGTTGGTTAATGTCAGCAAGGAGTACAGGTACACCTCGCCATCAGCTGCCATGCGAACTGCTGTTTTCAGCCCGCCCCAAAACTGATGCATGATGCACGTCATTGGCTGCAGGGAGTCGGCCTGAGTTCAGGCTGCCTCTATGTAGCCAACCGCGTGCCGGCTGCAGGGAGGGGCCGAGATGTCCCGTTGAAGACTGAGGGGCATATATTTTCACCCTGCGCCTTCAAAGCCCTCCTGCCGCGAGGCCGGCTTAGCACATCCCTCCGGTGGGAAAAGGTTTATTTCATTAATAAATACTATGAGAAGGGACTCAAACAGGCTGAAACAGACACAGAAACATTGTTACTTTGTCATCTTCTGATATGAGTCACAAATATGTGTGATGAGAGTTTTGTGAGTGTTTTTCGTGGCTGTGTATGATGGGAGTTGGGCTTTGTATGTCTCGGACAGAAACACAATCAAGGAAAAAAAGGGTTTAGACAGCATTCAATCACTTAGGGGTAGATCCGCTCCACGGTGCACTTGATTCTCAGATTTTGCCACATTCAGAAGGTCCAAGAAACCAAAAAGTCCCAGCAAAGCGTGGGAACTGTTGCTGTGTCCTTTTATTAGATGCTTTTCATGCTAGGATACCAACTGCTTTTTGGCCTACTTGCTTTTATCAAGCTTGACACTTCATCAGCGCCCACGAGTACTGGTACTTTTTGGTTTCACAGACAGCAATCCAAACACACATATAGATTGGAATAAACACTGACTGACAAAAAGACACTGACACAGATACCCGCAGACACTGACACAGAAAAGTTACCAGTATTTATAAAACGCCAACAGTTTCCACAGTGTTTTACAATGGGGAAGCATGAACATAAGACATGATAAATGATAAATCATAAGGAACAGATGGTCCTGCCCGTAGGATCATTGTCCTGATAATACAGCACTTATACAAGTGCTCAGCCAGAAATATTGTGAGTTTATAATCTAAGAGACTAATGTATGTGAACCAAAAGGGAGCAGGGGGAGTGTGGAGTTGATGACCAGAAATGTATCAGGATAGACTAAGAGCTTGGGCATGATGAAGTTAAAACGAGAGAGAAGTGAAGCAGCTGGAAGAAGGACCTTATATAATTAGAATAGAGACTTGGTGGGAGGGTGCGGGAGAGCAGAGGGGAAGATGGAGGTGAGTGTGTGTCTGTGGGGAAGAAACACAGAGTTTAGAGAGCTGGCCAATGCCTGTAAAGAATTTACAACAGGGACGTACAGAACAGACTGAGATACCCACAGACACGTACAAAGATACACAGACACTAACACACATACACAGATACTGGCTCAGATACACAGAAACTGACACAAATACACAGACACTAACACAGGTACACAGACACTAACACAGATACACAAACACGGATACACAGACACTAACACAGATACACAAACACGGATACACAGACCATGGGCGTCCGCAGGATGGGGCAAGGGGGGCACGTGCCCCCCCTGGAACTGCCCATGACTCACAGCACAGCTCGCAGCAGTTTTCAACGCTGGTAACAGGATGATTTGCTGCAGGCTCCTCCCCGTCTCCTCTCCCACCACGTGACTGGCTGCAGGGTGTCACGTGACTGCAGCATGGGAACAAGGAGATACAGAGACAGAGAAGCTCTCCTGGATCAGTGTATGGTGAGAATGAATAAAGATTTTTTTAAACAAAAAACTATTGTATTTTTTTTTGGGGGGGGAGGTGATGGGTGGGTGTATTTGACTATGGATTCGTTTTAACATTAGGGGTTAGTCTTGGAGTTACATCTAGTGCTAGGATTACCCTTAGGGATAATTTTAGAGTTTGGGTTAATTCTAGAATTAGGGACAGTAGAAGAATTTTCTTTTTTTAAGGGTGCCTACATATATTCAGGGTGTGTGGATGTCTTTTAGGGGTTCCTCCATATATTCAGGGTGTGTGGGTGTCTTTTTAGTAGCGCCTCCGTATATTCAGGGTGTGTGGGTGTCATTTTAGGGGCTCCTCCATATATTCAGGGTGTGTGGGTGTCTTTTAGGGGTTCCTCCATATATTCAGGGTGTGTGGGTGTGTTTTTAGGGGTTCCTCCATATATTCAGGGTGTGTGGGTGTCTTTTTAGGGGCTCCTCCATATATTCAGGGTGTGTTTTTAGGGGCTCCTTCATATATTCAGGTTGTGCGGATGACTTTTTAGAGGCTCCTTCATATATTCAGGGTGTGTGGGTGTCATTTTAGGGGTTCCTCCATATATTCAGGGTGTGCTTGTGTCTTTTTAGGGGCTCCTCCATATATTCAGGTTGTGCGGGTGTCTTTTTAGGGGTTCCTTCATATATTCATGGTGTGCGGGTGTCTTTTTAAGGGCTCCTCCATATATTCAGGGTGTGTGGGTGTCTTTTAGGGGTTCCTCCATATATTCAGGGTGTGTGGGTATCTTTTTAGGAGCGCCTCTGTATATTCAGGGTGTGTGGGTGTCATTTTAGGGGCTCCTCCATATATTCAGGGTGTGTGGGTGTCTTTTAGGGGTTCCTCCATATATTCAGGGTGTGTGGGTGTCATTTTAGGGGTTCCTCCATATATTCAGGGTGTGCTTGTGTCTTTTTAGGGGCTCCTCCATATATTCAGGGTGTGTGGGTATCTTTTTAGGAGCGCCTCTGTATATTCAGGGTGTGTGGGTGTCATTTTAGGGGCTCCTCCATATATTCAGGGTGTGTGGGTATCTTTTAGGGGTTCCTCCATATATTCAGGGTGTGTGGGTGTCATTTTAGGGGTTCCTCCATATATTCAGGGTGTGCTTGTGTCTTTTTAGGGGCTCCTCCATATATTCATGGTGTGTGGGTGTCTTTTTAGGGGTTCCTTCATATATTCATGGTGTGCGGGTGTCTTTTTAAGGGCTCCTCCATATATTCAGGGTGTGTGGGTGTCTTTTTAGGGGTTCCTTCATATATTCAGGGTGTGTGGGTGTCTTTTTAGGGGTTCCTCCATATATTCAGGGTGTGCGGGTGTCTTTTAGGGGTTCCTCCATATATTCAGGGTGTGCGGGTGTCTTTTAGGGGTTCCTTCATATATTCAGGGTGTGTGTGGGTGTCATTTTAGGGGTCCTCCATATATTCAGGGTGTGCGGGTGTCTTTTTAAGGGGTTCCTTCATATATTCAGGGTGTGCGGGTGTCTTTTTAGGGGTTCCTCCATATATTCAGGGTGTGCGGGTGTCTTTTTAAGGGGAGGAAAAAAAAGGTCCTGATAGGTTTGTAACGTCATCTAAAACGCTTAGTAAAAGGCTTATCTCTAGTCTTATGGCCACGCATTTCAGTTTCGCCTCATCCTGACCAGGTCTAGAGCTGTCTTCGCTGAGGACAGACAGGAGAGAGAGTGAGCCGCAGCGCAGAATTCAACATT
The DNA here is from genome assembly GCA_009667805.1 of Leptobrachium leishanense. NCBI lineage: Eukaryota > Metazoa > Chordata > Amphibia > Anura > Megophryidae > Leptobrachium > Leptobrachium leishanense. The sequence continues at coordinate 30,065,932 of CM019072.1, read as the reverse complement.
TTAGTGCAATGCGCAATGTATGAACAAGCGAGCTGTGAGTATTGCTCCAGCTCTTATCTGTGGGCGTCTGCAGTGAACGGGTCGAGGGAAAGGGAGTGCAGGATGGACCCGGGTGACACCCTGCAGATGACACCACCAGGCAGGATCTTACTGCACTCCAGTAACTCACCTGCAGTAGTGTCACCTCACCTGAGTTTGCAGCTGCAGCGTGGCAGATGCATCCCAAGTTGAGACAGTGCCGTATTACTGCAGAGCATTGTGGTAGCATTGTGGTAACACCAGTTACAGACCTTCCCTTTAGTGCCTCGATCCTGGGTGTGTGACTAGTGTGGTGCATTGAATGGTGTTAACAGACTAGAAAATGCAATGCTCAGATCAGACGCTTACACCTTTATTCGTCTATTAGACTTGCATCGTGTTTCGCAGCCTCTGTATTACTACGCTTTATTTTATAACTGTCCCCTTCATGACATTGTCAAAGGGGCAGGCCCCCAGGCCCCCCCCTGGAAAAATTTCTGCGGACGCCCATGACACAGACACTAACACAGATATACAGATACACAAACACGGACAAAGATACACAGACAAAGATACACAGACACTGACACAGATACACAGACAGAAACACAGATACACAGACACTGACACAAATACACAGATACGCAGACACTGACACAAAAATACGCAGATACTAACACAGATACACAGACACTGACACAAATACACAGACACTGACACAGATACACAAACACAGATACAGATATTGACACAGATACACAGACATTGACACAGATACACAGACAATAACACAGATACACAGACAATGACACAGATACAGACATTGCCACAAATACACAGATACTAACAGAGATACACAATCACTGACACAGATATTCAGACACTGACACAGGTACACAGACACTGACACAGATACAGACACAGATACACATACAGTAACACAGATACACAGACACTGGCAGATACAGACATTGACACAGATACACAGACATTGACACAAATATGCAGACAGTAACACAGATACACAGACGCTGACACAGATACACAGACACTAACACAGATACAGACACTGACACAGATCCACAGACACTGACACAGACACTAACACAGGTACACTGACACAGATACAAAGACACTGACACAGATACACAGACAGTGACACAGATACACAGACATTGACATAGATAAACAGACATTGACACAGATACACAGACAGTGACACAGATACACAGATACTGACACAGATGCACAGACATTGACACAGATAAACATACATTGACACAGATAAACATACATTGACACAGATACACAGACATTGACACAGATAAACAGACATTGACACAGATAAACAGACATTGACACAGATAAACATACATTGACACAGATACACATACATTGACACAGATACACAGACATTGACACAGATAAACAGACATTGACACAGATAAACAGACATTGAAACAGATAAATATACATTAACACAGATACACAGACAGTGACACAGATACACAGACAGTGACACAGATACACAGACAGTGACACATATACACAGACACTGACACAGATGCACAGACAGTGACATAGATACACAGATACTGACACAGATACACAGACAGTGACACAGATACACAGACAGTGACACAGATACACAGACAGTAACATAGATACTGACACAGATACACAGACATTGACACAGATAAACAGACTTTGACACATACGCACTCACAGACACTTCCACTAACACAGATATACAGATACTAACAGATGGGATTAGGCAGGATTGTCACTCTTCACTATTTGATTGGATATGGCCAATTTTATTTCATGTTCAAAAAGTTAAGTTGACTGTGATTGGCTGCCTGCCAATGTATGTACGCAGAAATACCATAATGTACGCAGGTAATGTGCTCTTTGTGTATAACTACACGCATCCCTGCTCTGTCAGAAAGTGAGTGAAGTGAAAAGAAGAAACCGCCAACGCTGATTGTTTTGGCTTCATACAGCAAGGGGTCCTATCTTCATAAACTGTGGAGTTCTTTATGCATAAAGAAAATAACATTTGAAAAAGAGTTCTTACTTTTTAACAGGTGCACGTTGTTTGTTGCTCATTATTCAGAAAACTACATTTAACGTTCAACAATCTCTGACAAGAATATATGTAACATATAAAACATAAATAGCGTCAACCAATCAGGTTCAGAAAGCTCACAATTTCATCTACAAAGGCCTATTGTAAGGTGGTTTGAAATCAATCACAAGTAACGGATAATTAGCATTTCCAGCAATCAATAAAGCAATGAAAAGAGTTTATTATAAGTTAAAATAAAGGAAAGCTTATCCTTTGTTCTACCTCTAATTTATGCCTCCGCTCCCACCGCTGTATACGATCTGTAACCCATGAGAATATAAAATATATGCTTAACGGAGTTGTATTTCTGGAGCAGCAACATCTGGGTGGGTGGCAGAGTTTGACACCCCTGCTTTAGATGGTCGATCACAAGGTCTACGTAGTCAACCGAGGAAGAAAAACGACTGTTTATAGTATCAATGTACCAGGATAAATACAGAAAAAAAGTTTGTTTAGAAAAAAAAGGTGTACGTAAAGTGGGAGAATGGATGGGCACCAGGCATTCCTCAAAAAACAACTACATAACTCCACACAGATCCAGGTTAAGCGGCTGAGGCTTGATCGACATGAGAGAGCAGGAGAACCTCCATGCTATTGGAGGTTCTCCTGCAGTTTTCTACCCAATGTCCAAATGCTGATGTCCTAGTGTTTAATCCTGGTCATCGGCAGCACTATGGAGACCTCCTCTGGGGATGTATCTTCAGGTAGGACCACTTGAATATGAAGGAGGGCGAAAGTTGGAAATTACCTCTCTTCGGATCATCAACCGCAGAATAGGAGAGATGGCGAGCCAGTCAACAAGAAAGACTAATTTCAAGCTCTCAAGAGCAGATCCCTTGTTCCTTCTTTAGCAATATGTTGCCTCTGTACGTTATTAAACTTTGTTAAATGGAATTTTGCCTGAAACTCAGTTTTCTTGTTTTGGGGGAGGGTATTATTCTATTATTTTGGGGTTGAATCCCCTTAGTAGGGTGGTAGAACAGCTGTCACCTTTGCTGTACTTTGAATCCAGGTTTATACATCACGAAAGAAAATAATTGTAGAACGTAGGAGCATCATTTCTAATTTTGGTTTCTGAGGACCATAAGATCCACCTTACTAAGACAAGATTCCATCGGGCTATGCATTTTGAGGTTTGTAGTCCAGGCACAAACCTACCGTAATTGAACCCGTGTCTGTATAAGAATTCACGCAGAGCCAGGATTGTAGAACATGGTCTAGTTCTACTTGAGAGCCTTGACACCTGCTCTGTATCCATCTGGGAGACTCAGCGGGCGACATTATAGTAATGCATGTGAGACATCACCGGATACATGAATATTCTGCTAATATCCTCTCCCAGACTCCTGGCTGTCACTCCATGTATACTCGTGCCTGTTGGTCCTCACCTAGATCACTCGTGGCAGTGCATTACGGTTTGAAAGAAACAATATATTTTACAATTAGCATACCATGTGAGCACAGCGGTGCACCTCTCGCCGACGGTAATTACAAATCAATTATGCAAAAAGGAAGATAACAGCAGTTAGAAAAAAAGGTAGAAATGGAATGTTTAGTAAAAAAAACCAAAACACAACACATGCCGCAGCAACCCCACTATTAATAGATTAAAGAAAAAGTGCCAGCTCACCTGCAATCGCCTGATGTCTCATTATGATAAATATATGCCCTTAAATGTTAAATAGGGGGTGAAATAATATTATATAGATATTTATATAGACAGACGTACAAAACCATATCTACTCCCAATCCTAGATTTGGTGGCAAGGTCTAGACTGAGTTCCGGCCTCTGTCCCACCACAGCGAGCTTTTTCCTGACAGTCCAAAAGCTAATATAATATTAAAACAAATCTTTAAGATGTATTAAAATTAAAACTGTTTCAGTGCCATCTTGACGAGTGATCTCTCTCTTATGTCCATGGAGTCCTATGGGCTCCAGGAGACGCCACCAACTCTGGTGCCACTGCTGGTAAGTGTCGGCAGCTCTTGATTTTTACCAATCGAGCTAGTAACATATCAGGTCAGTCGGGATAGGTCCTTAAGTGTCTTCGTCTCATGATAGCAGTCATTAGGTTTAGACAGAAGAGGAGCTGCCGAAACGTGGTACGTTGATGTTGTGACATACACACGACAATTGTTTGTCGCTAAATCCCCATTGTCTTGTCTAGGTCGAGTGTATAGCTTGGAAAAAAGACGAGACAGAGGAGATATGATAGAAACATTTAAATACGTAAAGGGAATCCACAAGGTAGAGGAAGGGAGTATATTTAAAAGGAAACAAAGTAGCAAAACAAGAGGACATAGTCTTAGATTAGAGGGGCAAAGGTTTAAAAGTAACATCAGGAAGCATTATTTTACTGAGAGGGTGGTGGATACATGGAACAGCCTTCCAGTTGAAGTGGTAGAGGCCAAAACAGTGATTGAATTTAAGCAGGCATGGGATAGGCATAAGGCTATCCTAAACAAAAGATAAATCCAGGTAAAGTATCCATGTAATTGGGCAGACTAGATGGGCCGAAAGGTTCTTATCTGCCGACACTTTTCTATGTTTCTATGTTTCTAGTCAAGTGGTTTTGCGTATATACACACTCCATACACGCACAAATACCACATACACTATGGGTGAGATTCCAAGTCATGTGTAAACTTGCAAGTTCCCAAGAGAGAGAATAACTCTGTTAACCACTCGGCATGTGGCCTGAACATTGCATTACATTGAGGTAGCATTTCCTGATAAATTGATAAATAGATACTATCACGCACCTTGGCATCATAGCAGCCATCTTCTTCGCTTCACGTACTAACAAGACTCATTACCGCTTTAAGAATATTCTCTGTTCTCAGCAAGAATCTAATATTCCAGCATCTCTGTAACAATTAATTAACTGAAAGACTTAGCTGTCATAGTTTCTAGGCAAGAGGTGATGATTTAGCGCCCAAGGTTAACACGCCAGCTGCAAGGTACAAAGAAGGCCCCATTCATTGGGAGGCAGCCTTATCAGTTCCCCCTGTCCTTTCCAAAGTCAGCGACTGTTTATCTGGCATCTCCTCCTGGATGGCCTCCCACCACCTAAAGATCAACATGTCCAAGACTGAGCTCCTACTTATTCCTCCCTCTAATGCCTCCCCACCTCCTGACTTCTCTATCACGGTGGAGGGTATCACCATCTCCACATCAAACCAAGTTCGCTGTCTTGGAGTTACACTTGACTCTGCTCTTTCCTTCATCCCCCACATCCAATCTCTTTCCTCCTCCTGCCGATACCAACTGCGTAATATTTCCAGAATTCGGCCATTTCTTACCGCTGTTGCCACAAAACAACTCATACACGCCCTGGTAATCTCCCGACTCGACTATTGCAATAATCTCTTATCTGGCCTCCCTCTGTCCCGCCTCTCCCCCCTACAATCCATACTGAACGCCTCCGCCAGGCTAATTCACCTCACCCGCCGCTCTGTCTCTGCTGCTCCCCTCTGTGAGTCCCTTCACTGGCTCCCCATCCACTACAGAATTAAGTTCAAAATCCTTATCCTTACCTACAAAACCCTCACTAACTCAGCGCCCCACTACCTGTCCTCACTAATCACCAAATACACCCCAGCCCGCTCCCTAAGGTCAAACAGTGACCTGCGCCTAGCTTCTCCCCGCATCACCTCTTCCCATGATAGACTGCAGGATTTCTCACGCGCAGCCCCCACTCTCTGGAACGCTCTCCCTCGTACGGTCAGACTTTCCCCTAATTTCTCTTCCTTCAAACGCTCCCTTAAAACGTTCCTATTTAGGGAAGCCTACCACCCAACTCACTGACACAACCATCAATCACTCTCACCTTACAGTCCTCTCCTCCTGTTTCCAACCCCAACCCTCCTAGATTGTGAGTTCCTACGGGAATAGGGCCCTCATCTCCTCCTGTACTGTTTGTCAAATGTTGTTCAATGTATTGTGCTGTGCCTATTGTACAGCGCTGTGGAATATGCTGGCGCTTTATAAATAAAGAATAATAATCAGTTGTGGGAAATACTCCTTTTCGGAGACGGTACAGCGTATCCCGTCACTCCCTATGTGTAATTATTTTCTGGGCCACAAAGTTTATTGAAATACGTGATTGAAATGAGTCTTTCGTTCATGATTTTGAGGGAGGGGTATTTGGGGAAGGGGATGGAGTTTTTGAAACTGCAATGAATAAAGAATAATGAAATGCTGAACGAGCTCACTTGAGATTCTGGACTTGATCCTCCTCCTCAGGTGCTTGCTACCAAATAAATATCCTTCCTTTTTGGACCCGTGTCTGCGTATCTCTGATCGAACCGCTCCGAGCCTCCCTGGCAATCATACCGAATTCTATTCCAACATCATAGCATGCATCGTAGCTCTTCAGCAACTTCTACGGCTTGGCTCCCTTCCCTGCGGCCGATTGATGTCATTGGCTGCAGGGAGTTGCCTGAGTTCAGTCAATGATGGAGATCAGCCGTAGGGAATGGAGGCGGATTGTAGGAGTTGTCAGAGAGTTGTGGGCCGTCCTATGCCGCCCTGATTCATTTAAGACCGCCTGCCTCCCTGCAGTCCTCTGGTGGCCGGAGGTTAAGGTTGTAGTAGCTAAGGCTAAGTTTCCGCCTGACTTGGAATCTATCCCTCTGTATTCGTGTGCCGGTAATTAACATCCCGGCTTTCGACGGCAAAGCTTGGGAAGAATATCAGAAAACCGGCAGATTTACACTACAGCATTGCTCAAAACTGGCCTGTGTGCGACGTGCCAGGAAATCCTTATCTTGTCCGCACTTCTGTGTCTCTATTGTGCGCAACACAAATAGAAAGCTCGCTATTAATATTACTAATACTGTCACTTTACATATAGAGTCTCACCGTTTGTGAGAATTGCTCAATACACGCCTGGCTTCTTTCTGAGCAGGAAATAACTACAATGAGAAACCCCACAAAGGACACTGACATTTAAAATGTCCCATAGTGAATTTGCGAGCACTCCGTTTCATTATCTCTTTGTGGCATTCCCCATCAAATGTGACAGCCGCCTGCCATCGAGTAATAGGCACGGGGACGGATATGCTGACTATTTGTTAGCCTGGCTCTCCGAGAGGCCGACGCACATAAATTTCGTTCCTGTAAATACACTTGTCTCGCTTTTGTGAATGTCACCAGGCAGCCCAATATCTGGGAGCTGTTCAGCTGGTTTCTGAGAGGGACAGTCCCGATTTCACAGGCATTGTCTAAAACGCTAAAAGAAGGGTTTATGGGGAAAGCGTCAGTAATTATATCTCATTTATTTAGATTACGCCATCCTATTTTTTATATTCAATGCATTGCAAACCAGGAAACTCTATTAACCCTTAATATGCCTGAAGATAGATTTGTGTGGCATATATATCTTTCTATCCCTCTATCTGTCATCAATCCATAGCTATTTATCCATCCACTCCATCTATCTATCTATCTCTCCATCCATATCTATCTATCTATCTATCTATCTATCTATCTATCTATCTATCCTTATCTATCTATCTATCTATCTATCTATCTATCTATCTATCTATCTATCTATCTATCTATCTATCTATCCATATCTATCTATCTATCTATCTATCTATCCATCTATCTATCTATCCATCTATCTCTCCATCCATATCTATCTATCTATCTCTCCATCCATATCTATCTATCCATATATCACTCTCCATCCATATTCCATATCTCTATCTATCTATCTATCTATCTATCTCTATCTATCTATCTATCTATCTATCTATCCATATCTATCTATCCATATCTATCTATCTATCCATCTCTCTATCTCTATCCATATCTATCTATCTATCCATATCTATCTATCTATCTATCTATCTATCTATCTATCTATCTATCTATCTATCATCTATCTATCTATCTATCTATCTATCTATCTATCTATCTATCTATCTATCTATCTATCTCTCTCTCATCCATATATATCTATCCATATATCACTCTCCATCCATATCCATATCTCTATCTATCTATCTATCTATCTATCTATCTATCTATCTATCTATCTATCTATCTATCTATCTATCTATCTATCCATATCTATCTATCTATCCATATCTATCTATCTATCCATCTCTATCTATCTCTATCCATATCTATCTATCTATCCATATCTATCTATCTATCATCTATCTATCTATCTATCTATCTATCTATCTATCTATCTATCTATCTATCTATCTATCTATCTATCTATCTCTCTCATCCATATGTATCTATCCATATATCACTCTCCATCCATATCCATATCTCTATCTATCTATCTATCTATCTATCTATCTATCTATCTATCTATCTATCTATCTATCTCTATCTATCCATATCTATCTATCTATCTATCTATCTCTATCTATCCATATCTATCTATCTATATCTATCTATCCATATCTATCTATCTATCTATCTATCATCTATCTATCTATCTATCTATCATCTATCTATCTATCTATCTATCTATCTATCTATCTCTCTCTCATCCATATATATCTATCCATATATCACTCTCCATCCATATTCCATATCTCTATCTATCTATCTATCTATCTATCTATCTATCTATCTATCTATCTATCTATCTATCTATCTATCCATATCTATCTATCTATCTATCCATATCTATCTATCTATCCATATCTATCTATCTATCTATCCATATCTATCTATCTATCCATCTCTATCTATCTCTATCCATATCTATCTATCTATCCATATCTATCTATCCATATCTATCTATCTATCATCTATCTATCTATCATCTATCTATCTATCTATCTATCTATCTATCTTATCTATCTATCTATATCTATCTATCTATCCATATCTATCTATCTATCATCTATCTATCTATCTATCTATCTATTATCTATCTATCTCTCTCATCCATATGTATCTATCCATATATCACTCTCCATCCATATTCCATATCTATCTATCTATCTATCTATCTATCTATCTATCTATCTATCTATCTATCTATCTATCTATCTATCTATCTCTATCTATCCATATCTATCTATCTATCTATCTCTATCTATCCATATCTATCTATCTATATCTATCTATCCATATCTATCTATCCTATCTATCCATATCTATCTATCTATCTATCTCTATCTATCCATATCTATCTATCTATATCTATCTATCCATATCTATCTATCTATCTATCTATCTATCTATCTATCATCTATCTATCTATCTATCTATCATCTATCTATCTATCTATCTATCTATCTATCTATCTATCTATCTATATATCTATCTCTCTCTCATCCATATATATCTATCCATATATCACTCTCCATCCATATTCCATATCTCTATCTATCTATCTATCTATCTATCTATCTATCTATATCTATCTATCTATCTATCCATATCTATCTATCTATCCATCTCTATCTATCTCTATCCATATCTATCTATCTATCCATATCTATCTATCCATATCTATCTATCTATCATCTATCTATCTATCATCTATCTATCTATCTATCTATCTATCTATCTATCTATCTATCTATCTATCTCTCTCTCATCCATATGTATCTATCCATATATCACTCTCCATCCATATTCCATATCTATCTATCTATCCATATCTATCTATCTATCTATCTCTCCATCTACTTCATCCATATCTATCTCTATCTATCCATATCTATCTCTCCATCCATATTCCATATCTATATCTATCCATGTCTATCCATTTATATCTATCTGTTAGACTGGTGCAATTCGGTAGGGATGTGCGTTTCGGGTTTCGGAATTTCGGAATTTTCACGAAATTTCCCGATTCGTGTCTTCGGATTCGGCCGAATTTCCGAATTGGATCGGACCCGAAAACCGATAGATCCGAAAAGTTTTCCGAGCCGGAAATATAAATTTTCGGAATTTTCGAATGGACTTGAAATGTGTCAAATCGAAATTTATTTTTGCTCTATTCATGATTTCGGTTCCATTTGTGATTTCGGTTCCATTTCGGTAATTCTGGACATCGTATATTTAACTATTATCGGTTATATCGCTGATTCTGTAAATTTTGTATTTGTAAATGCGTATCACTTGTTTCTTGTGGCATTCGGGTCAGTTTAGCGTTTTTTAAATCGTTTTGTTCATTTTTTTTGTTCCTTGGCTTTCATACCATTTTAATATGATTAAATAAAGTTGTGAAATGTATATTCAATTATTCATAAGAAAAAAAGGATCTTTATTTAATAAAAAAAAACACGATAGAATCGCCAGAATTATCGTAGACACTTTGAAACGAGGAGAACAGACGGTCCGAAAAAACAAAAATTTCTGAAATTTCCAAAAAGTCGATACAAAAAACGAGCAAAGTGACACGAAAATACGAAAAATGGTCGATATTCCGAAAATAAATGTACACGAAAAACGATCCGAACCGAACCGAATCGAAACAGAAATCGGTCGAAACGAGCCGAATCGAAAAGTTTAAACATCCGAACAAATCGAACCGAATCGAACCGAAAAAAAAATCGGTGCACAAGCCTACAATTCGGTTCAGACCAAATACAAATTCAATTAAATAATGACTATTCAGATTCATCCAAATCAATCTGAAATATATATATAGATAGATAGATATATGTAAGCTCACGGGATGTCTGGCTGAGCACTTGGTTAAAGTGCTGTTTTACCTGGACAAGCTATCCATGGGCAGGGTTGTCTTTTCTGTATTTATCACGTACGTCTCATGTTCGAGCTCCCCCATTGTAAAAAATTGTAAAGCACTACTGAATATGCTGGCGATGTATAAATGCCTGCAACTAACTTTCTTAATCACAGTTACTGGATCTGACACAAAGACCATTTCTGCCCGTATGCTGATAATGCAGACCCCATGTGACATTGTGTAAAATAAGGAACACCTTCTAGAGTTTAGAACCTTTAATCCCAGAAATACTTATGACATGGATAAACGAATACATGAAAAATGTAATAACAAGCAAATTACTTTAATATTTTAACAATCTCTAAGGAAAATCGCTATATTACCTGTTATTTGCCACTTGTGCATCCCACCTTTCAAATAAATGTTAGCATAGCAAAAGTGCTCATTAGTGAATGGGTTGTAATAATTTTTACTGCACTATATTTATAGTAAATAGCGCAGCTTGAGCATGAGATTTCATTGTGTAAATTAAAGCCACCGAGTGGTAATGCAATAGGAACAGCAAAGAAATGTAGAATCTAACCTGGAGACATTGACACGTCGTGTCCTTTGAACTGGATAAAAAAAGATTGTTCTCGCATTGTTGTCTTTTCTGGGAACCGGTAGGAAAATATGAACAAACAGAATGTGGGTTGCTTTGATGTCTGATGTGATTTGACATTTTTTAGGTTTTTCAGTGACAGCTGCATTAAAGTTTGATGCATAACAATGTATGGACCACAGAACTCCTGCGTTTGAATGTCTTGGCAAAACTGTCAACAGGCACATCTGGGTAGATGAAGACGATAGGATAAGCGCGAGACTGTCCCTGCTTAGCCTTGAGGTATTTCGAAGCATTGAAGTTAAGTAACATTAAAGTCCGCTAAGAACTTGTAGAATGCTAGATTCAATAAGAATCGGGTCAAAACTCTCTCCCTATGACATGGAGTGAAAACGTATGCTGTATCTGTGAGCGGTACATTAAAACGTGACTAATATATGTGTGTATTTCATTTTAATATGTCCCGAGTGTCTCTTAATGAGCAAGCGATTGGATACGATCAGGGCTGCCGTCAGAAATTGTGTGGCCCCTTACTAAGCCACTGGTCAGGGCCCCCTTCTGTCAGATGACCATTTCAATAAGCTAATTAAAAATATAGCATTTTCCGCTTTCTGCAAACCCAATATTACTGGGAATTGGCTAAATACCTGGTGGTCCGGCAAGGTGATAAAAAAGTGTTCCCTGGTGCAGATCATACTAATCGATCCCTCTGTTATGAGCCAGAGTGCTCTGACCGGCCCTTAGATTCTGCGGCCCACTGGGAAAATTGCTGGTGTCTTGGTTGACCAGTCCGGGGTGACATGGAGGAGCCCCTACCTGTTTGGCACTTAAGATGCACATAGGGTTTGGCAAGGGCCCCCTAGATCAACTTGACCCCTGAACATGCCATTGGCTGTCACCCCTGAATACAATCAGCTGGGACGAATACCAATGGATGAATCGGCCTGACAGTCAAGCAGTGGAAAAAATGCAAGCGTTTAACAATTTTTGGGCATTTTGTTTTATAAGCAAAACAGAAGTACTTCACATTTTATGAAATTATCTCAGTAATGGCTTGAAAAAAGTAGACATGTTTTTGCCTGGAATGTCCCTTTAAATAATGAATGTAAAAAAGACAATTTGCAGCCAATATATTATTTAACATACAAAAACAGCATTTAAATTGTGGGACCTCCAGTGGAATGAAGTGAAGAGGAATTTTATTCGGGGACAGCAGACCCCGTGAAGCAAAAACAGTAACGTTTCGACCCGAAGGTCTTAATCATATACCTTCGGGTCGAAACGTTACTGTTTTTGCTTCATGGGGTCTGCTGTCCCCAAATAAAATTCCTCTTCACTTCATTCCACTGGAGGTCCCACGTTTTTGTTCTTGCTCTCTGACATTTGGGACTGGCGGTGTCCTTGCTTCGGTGGTGACCTCGTGGATGTTTGGTTGGGGCTCCCTCCCGGCAGAGATCGCAGCGCTTTCGTTTTGCGTCTGTTATGGGTAAAGTCCAAAATCCAGGCAAATCTAGAATTATCTGGGTAAAGCTGACCTTACCCAGGCAGCTTTGGCTAAAGCCTGAAATTAAATCAAACATCTGGCTGTACCTGGGTAGCCTCAGATCTACTCAAACTCCAGTGAGAAATGTGTCTTCTGAGACTTTGGAGTGGCTTATACTTGACCCGGAACCTAAGATTATCCATATCCATGGCCAACCTTAACCCCAACGGCCTAACCAACCTGAACCCCAACCCTAACCTTAAACATGACCATAAACCCAAACCCTAAAAATCTCTTATCCAAGGAGAAGTTGGTTGCTCTCGAGATTACCTGGACTTTTACCAAAGGTGGGGTGGTTAGTCGACAGATTATCCGGATACAGCCCGGAGTTTGATTTATTTTCGGGATTTACCCAAAGCCACCTGGGTAATGTCAGTTTTATCCTAGTAATTCTAGGTTTCCAAAACTTGGACTTTTAACCGTAATAACTCTAGTCATTGCATCCACAAGCATCTCGTACACAGGGACGATACAGCATCACATCCACTGCTGGTCGGCAAAACACTCTTGCCTTTGGGTTATTTTTAGTTTTGGGTCACATATCCTCATTCCGTCTGAGTTCTTTTCGGAATACTATTGATCTCAAGTGTTATTACAGCAATTCTTCTATCCTAGCAAGGCTCTGCGTGAGGTCCGAAAGCCCGGTGATTACACTAGGAAATAGACAGACCGTTGTGTGGGGGGAAAAAAAGCAAAGAACAGGCTACTGTATAATTTACCTTGAGAAAGGTCGTTTGATATAGACAGATAAGTGGTATGTCACATAGAAGGAAAGTGTAGCATCTCTCCAGAAGTCTTTAGACCACCGCGGCTTTAGTCATGCAAGAAAACCGAATCCATGTTATTCAATTTAGCAAACAGACGTGACAGGTTATATGATCAGAATGCACAGAATCATTTTTTGTGGAGTTTGTACAATGCATGACATTGTTACGTTTTCCCCGCAGAAGCTATACGTTGTCGAGAGAATAACGGGTTAGAAAGAAACAATGTATAGACTGCTCAGGACCAACAACATACCTGGATTGTCATGGTAAAGATGACAAAGGATCTGCAATGTCTGGCCCTGTAGAGTTTATAGGGAGATTATTTCTCCAGATTAAGTAAAGGATAATAAAGTCAATAAAATATATTCTTTTACAGACCAGGGTTTAGTTATTTATGACGCATAAATTCTTTGATGTATTTGCAGGATTATAGTCAGAAAAAGTGACCAAGGGTTGTATTGGAGGACAAAAAGTGAGATTAAAAGCCTCCACGCAATAATAGTCTCCACGCAATAATAAACACACACATATATATATATATATATATTTGTGACAGTATGATTAGGGGCAGGGTGGTAGTCCACGGGTTTATTAGCAGGCGAATGCAGAACCACCTTTTCCTCTTATAAGGTCAAATCACAACCAATGCCTGATTAAGAGACTGCGCTGCCCTTATAGGAGATGTGGTTCCCTCTGAGAGGTCAGTTTTGCTGCTGGGTGCAGCAGGGATGAAAGTGCAATCCTGAGCCCAAAAGGAAAATACATTTTATTTTGTTTTCGCTTATTGGTAAACGGCTTAGCCGCCCAATATTTCAGTTAGGAATATAGAATTATTTTAGTCAGCCTCCGCATAAAGGAGTAGGCATTTGATTTATATACTTTTTATTTTCATGTTTATCGTGTACCCTGTAAGTCCTATGGCTGCATATTAAAGGAAAGCGTGAAGCAGTGATCCCAGTGTCAAGTGGCTATATCACAATATACATCATATACAGGATGTCGCAGCTAAAAGTCACACAGGTCTATGGGTGCGCAGCTCGGTGATACGCTCATACACACTGCACATTACTGTGAGTTTTATTGCCGGGGAGCTCTGTGATGCGCTCATATATGCACATTGCAGTGAGTTTTATTGCTGTGGAACTCTGTGATGCGCTCATACACTCCGCACATCACTGTCAGTATTATTGCTGTATAGCTCTCTGATACACTCATATACACAAATTACTGTGAGTTTTATTGTTGTGGAGCTCTGAGATATTTTAAATTATTAATCTTTATTTATAAAAAGCCAGCATATTCCGCAGCGCTGTACAATGGGCACAGTATAGACAGGGTTACAATACATTGAACAACATTTCAACATTTGACAAACAGTACAGGAAGAGATGAGGGCCCTATTACCGTAGGAACTCACAATCTAGAAGATTGTGATAGGCTCATATAGACCCATTGCTGTGAGTTTTATTGCCGAGGAGCTCTGTGATGCACTCATATACACACATTACTGTGAGCTTTAATACCTCACTTGTCGAGATGCTATATAGTGATTACGATCCCCATGTTAGGTATAGGAGACCCAAAGTTGCGAGGCACAAAACTTTTTCACCCCAGTTTAGCGTCAAGATCGGAATATTGATGCAAGACATTAAACTTACTAATGCTAGTGCTAACGATTACATATCGAGATGCTACATTAGCACAAACTATAGTATAGAATCGTGCCCTATTTGTCTGTGATGGGATCATATAAACTGATAACAGTGCCTAATGACAGTACAAATGCTTAGTCTACTCTGGCGGTAATCTACTGCTTGCTTGGACGCATTTCGCATTACACATGACAATGTACCAGTCAGAAAACACACAATTTAATAAAAAAAAATGTAAAGACGGATATTAAAGATTGGATCACAGATCTTCCAATGACACATGAGCAGGCTATGACATTACAGACCCGAAGCTGCTCCACACATGCAGCCTGATATGTTGTATTTACATTTTCGAAAGGGCTCCCGTGGGAAACAATAGAGCGAAGAATAGCCCGGAATAGAGGAGATCTTGAAAATCATAGCTCCTCCGTAGAGGTGACTAATTCACATTGCTATTAAGGAGCCTGCCAAAATAGAGGTTGCACGCATGCAACACAGATACGCAGTCTGATTTATTCTTTTGTAAAATCCAATTATGCCTCAGTGGAACATAATACAATCCATCAGTGGAAACTCTGGGGCTTAAGCAAAGCACAGTCAATAGTGTTAACACCTATTAGAATTCCAGGACTCTGCATGACACTTCTCCGCGCTGTCGCGGGAATCCTGGGACAGTGAATATACATAGGAAATCATCATGATAAAGCGTTATTATCCCCACGCTGCTAACCGCCACTATTACTGAAATATTTCCTCCCAGCAATACAGCATTGTGCTCATATCTGGTTTTCTTCCTTCCCGATAAGGTGGTGAATTTATTACATAGCTGACATGTGCGGCTTTCCGAGTTCTTGCAGGTGTTTGTTTACCACCCACCAATACCCGTATTCTTCAATTAGCAAAATAATGCTAAAATATATAAAAAAATACTAAAATAAAAATTGATCCAGCTTGAAAGATCCCATTGTTTATATATATTATTTGAAAGGTGGCAAAAGAGCCTATAATAAACTGGTTTGTTCCCCCTTTTTTAACTATATAACTGTCACGGTTCCCCCTAATATCTATAAATCTGATCCCTGTATGCAGCACGACTATCCTACCCATCTGATCCTTTGAATGGTTGGTGTGTCTAACTACTGCCAAAACCAATATAAAGTGACACAAATACAGCGGGGTGAAAGCCTGACACACAGGGTTAACAGTAACCTGACACACAAGATAAACAGGAGTCTGACATACAGGGTTAACAGAGGAATCTCAAGGGTCGGTATCGCCAGAGAGAGTGTCAGCCGTATGCCTGGGGTTAGTATTGCCAGAGAGAGAGTGTCAGCTGTATGCCAGGGGTCAGTATCACTAGAGAGTGTCAGCCTTATGCCAGGAGTCAGTATCGCCAGAGAGAGAGAGTGTCCGCCATATGCCAGGGGTCAGTATCGCCAGAGAGAGTGTCAGCCGTATGCCTGGTGTTAGTATTGCCAGAGAGAGAGTGTCAGCTTTATGCCAGGGGTCAGTATCACTAGAGAGTGTCAGCCTTATGCCAGGAGTCAGCATCGCCAGAGAGAGAGAGTGTCCACCATATGCCAGCGGTCAGTATCGCCAGAGAGAGTGTCAGCCGTATGCCTGGGGTTAGTATTGCCAGAGAGAGAGTGTCAGCTGTATGCCAGGGGTCAGGATCACCAGAGAGTGTCAGCCGTATGCCAGGAGTCTGTATCGCCAGAGAGAGAGCGTGTCAGCCATATGCCAGGGGTCAGTATCGCCAGAGAGAGTGTCAGCTGTATGTCAGGGGTCAGTATCGCCAGAGAGAGTGTCAGCCGTATGCCAGGGGTCAGTATCGTTAGAGAGAGAGAGAGAGTGTCAGCCATATGCCAGGGGTCAGTATCGCCAGAGAGAATGTCAGCCGTATGTCAGGGGTCAGTATCGCCAGAGAGAGAGTGTCAGTCGTATGCCAGGGGTCAGTATTGCCAGAGAGAGCAGCCAAAACAGGAGCCAGGGGGTAAAGAGCCAGGAGAGTATTCAGACAATCATGGGTCAAATAATTTCTAACACTAGCACTGAGAGGAGGTAAAACCACGTTAGGGCAACGAGTAGCTCTCAGCCAACTGGTTTTAAACCTGGCAGCGCGTCATCATGCCGCCCCCGGGCCACCCGCGTGACCGCCACAAGCATGCATATCACTCTGGGCCCAACCAGCGAGCAGCGAGGATGGCGCTGCGGTGTGCCGGGTCGGAAGCGCGGTGTGGGACGTGACAATAACATTGGTGGACTCAATTTCTTGGATCATTGGGCTCCTCGTCTAAAGGTAGGATGGGCAGAACCGTGACCAGGACTGGGAACAGGAATCTTAAGAATAAAGGTTGTGGGTTGTTACTTGGCGCCGTCACTATATTTCATCGTCTGTCTTCAAAAACAGGGGTGGTGTCGCTAAATGGATTGATTATGCGATGTTTCCTCAAAAAAAAGGAGAAAGTATAACTGTGCAGACTATTTTATATATAGTCAAGAAAATCGGTAAGAAAAAAACTTGCTCACCTTTTCTGGTGCCTATTCTAAAAGAGGCACCAAACTGCAAGCATTCGGTGGATTTATGGAGACACCGATACCCCTTCTTCAGAGTTCCAAACTCCACAGGTTAGAAGTGGTGATTTCCCCAGGAAACTAACAACATGAACTCAAGTCGTTAGAAATCCACAACGGGTTTATTTAAGGCAGATAAAACAATACAAATACACCGCAGACGCGTTTCGCTGTTAACAGCTTCATCAGTGGGTGTTAGAAATCTTAAGACCTTTTACCAAACCTCTGGTCGGGGTTTCCCTTCCCTCAGCTGCCCAATTCAGTAAACTAATTAAAAATTCAACATTTTGCCTCCTCTTCTGCTTTCCTGATTTACAAGGAGTGGGACAAATCCTGGTGAACCAGCAAGAGATCCAATTCCCAACTCGTTTTAGGCAGGGCTCTACAGAAAAAGCAGTCGCTTAAATAAACAATACAAAATATACAAAAAAATAATATATTTCTGCTACACACTGGCAATATATATATTTTTCAGTGAATATATGATGACTTAATTGTAACATTTTTGTATGACTCCAAATTCTATTTATTTTTTTACAATAAGAGGTGGATTCTGAGACTTCAAAATATACCAGAGCATCAGGCCTGAATATTGTGAAATATTATTTGAAGATAGGAGACTATGAAAAGTCAGATGATAAGCCTTATCGTATCGCTGTAATATCAGAGAGTGAAAACATTCATTTCCGTGTGTAATAGGATGTTGTCCTTTAACACGACACTTTCTGAACCCCGTATACTCTGCCGCGGCTTCTGCAGACAAAGGGAACTGACGGATGAAGACCTTTCTTGGCAGATTTATTGAGTTTTATGTGATGGCGGATGCATCGGGATGGAGAAATATGCAGGGATTGAGAACGAGATCATTCTCATCAATGCGATTGATGGTTATGGAGCATTATCTTTGATTTATCGCATGGTGGGCTTTAAGGAATTTCATCAAATTACAAGTGTTAATGACCCATGTGGTACCACCTGTCTTTTAGAAGTAGAGAAGATAGCTTTTGTCACCTGACTCCCTTACTTCAGGCATGCACGTGACTCGGCTAAGTGGGTAAAGGGTTTAAAAATCACTTTTTGTCTGTTCTAAACCCAAAAAATAATGAAATAACCCCACTATCACCACCCACTGCATATAAAAGAACCAATTAGCTCCCACCACAAGTCTTTCACCAAATATTAAACGTAGGTGACTTGAAATGCCCTGTTCGATTAAACCCACAAAAACACAGTTTAGTTTACTGACCCTACCAAACCCAATTTAGTAGATCATCTAGACACTCACAAGGCCCCAAGGCTGTTAGGAAAAATGTCTCTCTAGGTAAGGCGTTTCTTATATCAGACAAAGGCAGAGCTTAGTAAAGGAATATTTTATTATGACATGAGAAATAGTCACAGTTCAGTCACAGGATAAAAAGATGGTACAAGAATATTTACACATACAAAGAGGAATAAAACAGGATAACAAATAATGGAAACCCTTTGTTACATACACACAGTTAGAACTGGTGAGTCTGTCCCAGGAGGGCTGCTGGTAGAAACACAGCATTCACTGCAATTAGATTGACCCCAAGTAAAAAGCACATGGCACATCGTGCCTCTCAACTTTATACAAGTATCCTTGCTCTCAGATTTCATGGAAGAACAGTAGGAGTGTCAGGACCGACCCCTTGACCTCTCATGCCACCATTAACCATTGTAGACAATTAAATGAATAAAATGTGCATATATCTCCAGATAAATAAATGTAATTGTCATGTTTTATACTTTTTTTAAATCGTTATATTTTCCTCATTCTTTAGACACCTCACATGAGAGGGCTACGATTAAGAATGGGCTTAGTTCCATTCCTCAACCACGGTTACTTCCAGAATAGACATGTTGGATATCATTCTGCAGGACAAATTATTGGCTTTGCAGAACTATGTTGTATGAATCATCCATATGTATGTTTGGGAATATATTTCATATTTCATGATAGAACTCTGAGAGCAAAGAGCTGCTTTTTGGTTATAATTTGTGTGAGAAAGGCTCGAGCAGACCTTCACACCTCCTCAGTTCCAAGGAACTCCCTTTAAAAATTTAGGACCATGTCCTTTGATGCTTACTGATAACAACTGTTTTTCAGACTCCCATCACCCCTGCCTGGAATATGCATCCCCCTTAACAATCACTCCATGCCGACACACTTATTAATATTTCAGAAAGTGAGCCCAGGACATAGTCCCTGCCCATGACAGCTTCGAATAAGGATATGTTGCCATGATACATGACAAATCTTGGATCTTCCACCAAAGTCTCACACAAACCAAATGCCTTTGAAACAGTTTTTTTACCTCAGAAATCCGTTAAATATCAGAATGATCAATTCAATCTTCAAAAGGTCCAATGGTCGCTATTTAATCTCTTGTTTCTCATGTCAGGGTTGGTCAATGAAGGCAGACACTCAGCTGTAGAAGAACTGTATAACCTCCCGATGGTTTGCCAACCTTAACTCTGACAGATCACAGCAGGGACTTTAGTGATACAAACAATTATTTGGCCAGCTGTCACATCCTACCACTGGGACGCTCTGCAGCTTGGACTCTGCTTCAACTTTTGGGGAGCACAAACCAGTCAGGCTCTCCTCCCTCCTGTGACGGCCTGACTCACAGATCCAATTGGGAGATGTCAATCCTCCCCCTGGCATCGAGCAGTGAGTGACGGCTCGTACGGCTCATCTAGCGGTCTGGTACGCCGGAGTACGTGGCTTGCTGCAATGCTCGCCTGTACTGGGGGAGCCAAAGTGGTGTCAGCCCACACCTCAGCCACTGAGAGCTTGGGAGGTGTAGAGGTGAGATGTGGTCTTGACGGGTGCTTTCCCGATGGCTTGGCTGGGCCAATCAATGGCGAACCAGGAGTGTGTGTACACCCCTACCCCACCATATATATACGTGTATACACAATCAGCAGGAGCAGACTCATCAGCCCAAGATCAGGTTAACAGAGTATGGACTATGTTGTATCACTGCAGCTGAAATTTGATTGCTGCAAACACATTTGTTTTAGCACCCTGGGTTTTTTGACCGAGCTGCTAACACTTCTTAAAATCAGCGGGGAATATGTCTTACTAACAGCACTGAAAACGATCCTGCACGGACACCAGAACTGCAGTAACGCCATTTGGGCACCAGATGGCGACATCTCCCCACCAAATAGGTTATCACATGTAGCGCTGTGTTTAATTCCTTATTGTGGCAGTACCTATTTTTGGCCACCGGAGGGAGACAAGCGCAATGTGAGACACTGAATATGAACATTGGGACTACATTTCCCGGCATGCTTTGGGAACGGACCAGGAAGTGGTGGGACACAGGACTTACATCCTGAGCCTCGTGGGAGAGCTGGCAGAGCGCGCCAGGGAGTGAGAGAACAGACACAGTGCTGCAGAACGTAACAGTGTCCAGGCCGGAGCGCAGGTGCGGCCTGACGGAGTTACAGATCGGGTTGCTCAGCCTTACCAAAGGGAGACCCAGTGATCCACAAGATTACCCAAGCTGCTATTGCGGAAGCCAGAGGACCCCGAGTTAGGAGTACCGCAGGTCGATCGGACTGGGAGAGCAGGCGGTAAGCTGGACAAGTCGCGGCAGGAGCAGAAAGCCAGACAGCGGATCCAGAAGCCAGGAGAACCCCAGTCAATATCGAGCGGAGAGACGTCCTGGTCAAGCGGAGCCTCAAGTATCTGGTGGATGGGTGAGAGGCCTTCTAGGCCGTTGTAAAACCAAGAAGCACGCTGCTGTTTGTTTCCAAAACCCACAGGGCCCCAACTTGACTAGTCGAAGATACCTCTTAAGAAATTCACTGGCCAGTTGAATAGTGTACCCGGGTACCATAACACACACACACACTTACAATTCCGGGACACAACCTGTGCGGGACTCACTCCCCAATCAAAAAGGGGTTAAAGATAATTTTCCATTTATTTTCCGCTGCGCGTTTCTCGAATTACGAAACCTTGTATTTCTTTTCCGCTGCGCGTTTCCTCGAAATACGAAGCATCGTATTTCTTTTCTGCTGCGCGTTTCCCGCATTACGAAGTACTGTAAATATATCTACGAACACCGTGTTATTCATTATATGCCATTTATTCTAGTAAACTATATAATTTATAAAATCCACAACGGTACTGGAGTATATTTATTCCCTAGTGCGGGGAGACTGACCCGAGGTTCAATTTCAGCGGCTCCTCCGGGAGTGAGCGCTACACACATAAATTAATACACTGGGAATATTTTCAAATATTTCTTACTGTATAATTAATTAAAAATTATTTTTCCAAAAAACACTGGTTCCTGGCAGTACTTTCATTTTAGGAAAATGACTTGGTAATTAAGGGGTTAAGCTGCAATAACAGTTTTTAGAGAATTAACCCTTTTTCTTCTTGTCAGAATTCAAATGCCACAATACGGATATTTGTAGCAATTTTATTTAATAAACGGCATTTTTTTAAATGGACGCTGGCCATTTTATATAAGCCACGCCACATACAGACGGAGAATAATGCAAGCGACAAGCTGCAAAGTCCCAGCAAAAATACAAAAAGAGCAAGAACAGGAATAGTCATCAAAAAAGCAAATCTGTATTATCTGAATGGTAACAAAACAGGGATGGAAGCAAAATTCTATTAAATTCCTCTCGGATTTGCTGACATCCGCTGAGCCTTTGCCAGTAAAAATCTCCAAGCACTGAATTATAAATAGAACTCTTCAGTTTTTAAAAGTCGACATAATGCACTTTTTTCTACTTTTCACAGAGAAATATGGACAAGAATGTGAAATCAAAGTATCCAACAATGTGACTTTATTTGGGATAATCAGCCTTTTCTATAACCCGGAATGGAATGCTACAGGGGTAACGTCTTGAAAGGAATTAGGAAAAAGGATATACTGTATAATATTATTGGGCACAAAAAGTAGTATTTGGATGATTTTCCTGTTATGTTCCAAACAGCCCAGACAAATGAGTGAACAACATACCCTGGATTTAACCAGCCACGCAATGAGTAAACAGGGTAAATCGAATTTCCTCCATTCTTAACAATTGTCATCTTCGTAAAGGATATGTCTTATTTATTTATTTATTTATTTATAAAGGATTTTACCAGGAAGGATACATTGAGATTTCTCTCGTTTTCAAGTATGTCCTGGGTTCGAGAACATTGAAGTGTTACAGTTACAGAAATACAAATAATACAATGCAAGATATTAAAAAAAAAAAAACAACACAAATATACAGATTAACAGAAAAATATGTAGGAAAAATAGTCACTAGGTTACATGTTTACAGGTGCATTCTGTATTGAGGTATGTTAGTAAGGAGCTTTTGAGTGACTTAAGACTGGGGGAAGATTTGACGGTGTCTGGGAGGTTATTCCATAATTGTGGTGCTCTGTAGGAAAATGAGGACCGAGCCACTGTCTTTTTGTATTGTGGTATAGCAAGTAAGGTGCTGGTCCTGGATCGGAGGTTATAGGATGAGGGTGCTGCTGGGGGAAGCAGTCTATTCAGGTAGGGTGGCAGCTTCCCAGAGATGCTCTTAAACACCAGGCTGGAAAGGTGAAGGGTGCGTCTAGATTCCAGCGACGGCCAGTTTAGCTCTTTTAAAATGTCACAATGGTGGGTCATGTAGTTACATTGTAGCGCAAAGCGGCAGAATGAGTTATACAATGTAGTAAGTTTATGAAGGTGTGTTTGCGGGGCGGCTGCATACACTACATCTCCATAATCAATAGCCGGCATAAGCATTTGCTGTACAATCTGCTTTCTTACCGCGGGACTCAGGCAGGATTTGTTTCTGTACAGGGCACCTAGTTTGGGGTAAAGTTTAGATGAGAGTTTTTCGATGTGGGGGCCAAAGGATAGATTAGGGTCCAACCACATACCTAGATATTTTATGTCCTATGTAATTTTTTTTTAGCAGCCAGTGTTACCCAGTAAAACATCTATTCTAGAATCGAGTACAAAATCCTCTGCTATAGACTCAAGAAATAGTTTTATATATATATATATATACAGTTGTGTTCAAAATTATTCAACCCCCAATGCTGTAAAGGGTTTTAGGGAATTTAGTGACATTTGTAATTGTATTCAGAATGAAATCCTACAAGGACTTTTTAAAGAACCATATGCAACTAAAATGACATCAATTGGTTTTGTAATACAGTAGTAAATGTTTCTTTTGTGAATTCTTCATTGACACAATTATTCAACCCCTTAAAGACTACCACTCTGAAGAACAGAGGTTCATTCAAGTGTTTTCAATCAGGTATTGAAAACACCTGTGGATGTCACGGAGCAGCAATAAAGCATAATAAGCACCAATTAGGCAGCTTTAAAATGACTGTGATACTCAGCTCCTTCTAGACATTTACTGGTGTGGTTACAAACATGGTGAAGTCAAGAGAATGGTCCAGGAAGACAAGAGAAGAGGCGATTACTCTTCACAGGAAGGGCAATGGCTATAAGAAGATTGCAAAGATGTTAAACATACCAAGAGAGACCATAGGAAGCATCATTCGCAAATTCAAGGCAAAGGGCAATACTGTAAACGCTACCTGGTCGTGGCAGAAAGAAGATGCTGACTTCAACTGCTGTGCGCTATCTGAAGCGTAGAGTGGAGAAAAGTCCCCGTGTGACTGCTGAGGAACTGAGAAAAGATTTGTCAGATGTGGGTACTGAAGTTTCAGCTCAGACAATACGGCGCACACTGCGTAATGAAGGCCTCCATGCCAGAACTCCCAGGCGCACCCCCTTGCTGTCTCCAAAGAATAAGAAGAGTCGACTGCAGTATGCCAAAAGTCATGTGGACAAACCACAGAAGTTTTTGGATAGTGTTCTGTGGACTGATGAAACATAATTAGAACTGTTTGGGCCATGGATCAACGCTATGTTTGGAGGAGGAAGAACAAAAGGCCTATGAAGAAAAGAACACCTTGCCTACTGTGAAGCATGGCGGGGGATCAATCATGCTTTGGGGCTGTTTTGCTTCTGCAGGTACAGGGAAGCTTCAGCGTGTGCAAGGTACCATGAATTCTCTTCAGTACCAGGAGATATTGGATGACAATGTGATGCAGTCCGTCACAAACCTGAGGCTTGGGAGACGTTGGACCTGTCAACAGGACAATGATCCCAAGCATACCTCCAAGTCCACTAGAGCATGGTTGCAGATTAAAGGTTGGAACATTTTGGAGTGGCCATCGCAGTCATCTGACTTAAAGAAAGCAGTTGCAGTGCGCAAGCCTAAGAATGTGACTGAACTGGAGGCTTTTGCCCATGACGAATGGGCGAAGATACCCGTAGATGGCTGCAAGACACTTGTGTCAAGCTATGCTTCACGTTTAAAAGCTGTTATAACTGTAAAAGGATGTTGTACTAAGTACTAAGATTGAATGTCACTTGGGGGTTGAATAAAACTGATAATGATGTGAGCACAGAAAAGACATTTGTGCTTATTTCATTATAAATGTTATGTTATATTTGTCTGACCTACACGTGCCTCTTTGATTTAATTGTAAGCAAGATGACTGAATGATCAAAATCAATGTCAAACTGGCCAAAACACTCAATTTCAGTGGGGGTTGAATAATTTTGAACACAACTGTATATATATAAAACTAAGGCGGTTATTCAGAGAATGTCTCCGACATTTCGGTGCTCTCTCATTTCTCGCACTTCCCTGCATTTCGGGGAATCAAAGTTCCCCACCCTACTGTTTCCACTTTGTTGATTTTCCCATGAGGCGGAGTCTACCAAAGGTTTTTCTTTACTTCTGTGGTTTATCTAATCTACTGTATTTAACAATTAATGAGATGGAGAAGGCAATGTTTAGGTAAGGCTGTAGGGGGCTATTGTTCTTCAGGCAACTTGAGATAAGATCTGGCAGCTGAATGAGATAAAGCAGGGAACGTAAAATACTTTTAATCTACCCCCTGGTGATGTTCTTTGAATACATCCCAGACAATACAATGATTTTAGTTAGGGATCAACTAATAGGCTCCATTCTATAGCCAAAGCCACACAGTGAGGAGCAATTGTCGGGAAGACACTGTGAGGAGGCAGTTTACAACACAAAATATCACACAATGGATGCATCCACTGACACATACAGAGTAAAACATTTTCTTAAATAAACAAACACGAAAAAAACAAAGCACATGTAAGATATCAGCAACATAAAATAAACACAGAAAGGACATTTCATTTTTTGGTGGTAGTGAGTCGTGACCCCTTTAACCACTTCGATGCGGAGGACGCGCTCAGTGCGTCCTCCGCATGGCTGCTGGTGTGCGGAGGACGCGCTGAGCGCGTCCTCCCTTTGGGGTCAGCGTTCGGCCGGGTTCCGGCCGATCGCTGGCCCCCCCAGTGCGGGCTGACATCCTCGATGTCAGCCCAGCATCCGGAACCGCCGCCGGTAAAATTAGGTGTCATCGCGACAGCGCGATGACACCTAATTCAGGCGCCCCCCCCCCACATGTGCGGAGGAGGCGCCTGAAAGGGAGGGGGGGGAGGTCCTTCGGACCTCTCTCCCTCCTGATCGGTGGCGTTGCGGGGGTTAACCCAGGCACCATTTGGAAGGGCACAGCCTGCCCTTCCAAATGGTGCCTGGCATTAACCCCTGGGGAGCTGGATCGCGAATCGGCGCTGAAAAGCGCCGGTTCGTGATCCTTTCCCGGAGCTGGCCGACATCTTGGATGTCGGCCAAGCCTTCGGGACCTCCCCCTGAGGACTGGCGTCATCGTGCATAGCACGATGACGCCAGTCCTAGAGTTAACCCCTAACTGCCACCAACGGTGGAGATAGGGAGTTCCAATGAACTCCCTATCTCCCGATCCGTGGCAGCTAGGGGTTAAAGTTTGGTATGGTTGGATCGGCCAGAGCATGGCCGTTCCAACGATACCAAACACTACAGTGAAAAAAGTTTTTTAAAAAAAATAAAAATTAAAAATAAAAATAAAAATATATTTAAAATAAATTATAAAAAAAAAAAAAACATTTTGTTTTTCTTTTTTTTGTTCGTTAATGCAGCAATATTGTTCCCATTTCAATTATAATGTGAAAATGATGCTGCACTAACGATTTTTGTATGCGGTGCGTTTGTTAAAAATCGTGTAATTTTCCCCCAAAAAAAATGTAACGAGACCCCATCTCTAATTTTTTTAACAAGCGCACCCCATACAAAATATAACCGCAATTGCTCGCATGTTAAAATGTGAAAAAAAACACTTTACACGTTGTAAATTATTGAAAATACATATTTTATTGCATTTTTTGTTATAATATACAGATATGACATAACGTATACATATAATAATGACATATTATGAATCTACCGAGTCTGACGGAAAGAACGATATATAATATGTCTGGGTCATATCCTAAAATAAGCCTTCAAAACACGTTTAAACATGATGAGCAAAACCGGTAAAAATGACCTCAGCACAGGGGCGGGAAAAGCCTCAGCAGCGAAAGGGTTAACCAGGTTACAGGCACTGGGCAATTAAGACAACAGGAGCTGGAGTGCAGGGTCGCTTGTGATTGTGTGTTCAATTCCCATTGAATTATAGTTACTTTTTTGGAGATAACAGCTTTGTTTCTGATTTGGACAGAAAGCTAGAAAAAAATACTTCTGAGATGTAGTAAAAAATGAAACTAGCTATTACACTCAAACAGAAATCTATCAGGCTTTGGCTGCTAGATCTGAGCAGAATAGCTAAATATGCATAAATGATATTATTAACCCCATTTGCTACCAAGGTCGAGTATACTTGACCACCAAAAGCAACTGCTGGTGCCCTGACATCATGTAAACTGATTTGGTGTAATTGTGGAGCAACGCATAGGTAGTTTGTAAATTGCTAATGAAATTTGTAAGTAAATGGGCTCCAGATTGTGCCCCTAAAGTTTTGGCACGTTGGACATGACAGACGAGGTGCCAAAACAGTTTGAACAACTGGGTATCTGCTTTTTTCTTCATGTAAAAACGGTCCATGCAGTATTATGGAGATGTAGTGGCACGTTTTGGCCAGCAGATGGCAGCCTCTGTCTGTCGAATAGTGCATACAGTTTGAAAATGTGCTTTTATGATTTTCAGGCACGTTTTCACTGCATGACTACTGCAAAGTGATTTTTCTATAAAACCGCTGGGTCCTAGCAGTGGTTTTGTGGGAAACAACTTGATAGTGAATGGTTTAAAGATAATCATTATGCAATTGGTCGTATGATTAATAAATATTGGGCGCAACTGAAAAACTACATAAAATATCCCTATAATATAAAACTTACAGCGATGTCGGAAAGCCAGGCCTGCACGTCACTGAAGATGAACAGTGTTAGAGAGGAAGCAGCTCTTTAATAAATAATTGTTGCCAAATGAAGCTTGGTTTTAATTGAAAGTAACTGGTATAACATAGTCTGTGAGTATAAAACAACAAAAAATGCTATTAAAAGTTTATAATCCCCCCAGGGCTTTGTTTCCATCCAGTCCAAATACAGAGGTTGACATGATTTACTGCATCAAGTCACCTTTACCCAGGTGCTAAAAAGGGAAATGTCACTTCAAAGATACGTCACTTAATTCCCCCGCGATGCGTCCCTGTGTGCTTCCTTGGTACCTACGGCTTTAATTTGCTGGCTGGCTGTAGGAGAAAGATGTTCCCTGCTTTGATGGTTTTACTGGACGACATGCAAGAAATGTAAAAAGACAAATATAATGCAGAGATTGCCTTAGGGCTCAAAATCAGCTGCTCAGGTCCTGATCCACACAAAGGCTAAAGAAAATGAGTGTCTCCTTCTGTAAAAAAAAAAAAAAAAAATGCAAAGTGTTAATAACACGCTAAAGTAGGTCTTCACTTATACCAGGTATGTATAATTTGCACCTCAGGCTTTAAGAGATTTTCATTCTCTTCATTAGAATATATTTAAATGCTGACTAGACTTTGTGTCTTCTGGCAAAGAGACAATTATAGTGGCGGAGAGGGTAGAGATGTATGCAAATCCGACAGTAATTAAATAAGAGCCCGTCCTTCTACCTGCTAAACACCACATTAAATCGAAAGTCTTAAAATCTGTCTTCATATCTCCCGTCTTTGTAGATCCGGAGCAGAAAAAAACGTTGAGTCGGTGATATAAGGTAATTATTATTAGAGACGAGTGGCTTTTCCTAGAAAGTAAGCCTTCTCCAGCCCCGGGGAGAAAACAAGACGGTTATGACTTATCTTTATCATTTGATCGTCGAAACAAAAAGCTCGATAACCCAAATGAAATTTCCGAGTGTTCCATGGTTTTCATTTCAAATTCAGAATAAATGTTTTGGATTATTATTTTTTTTTTCTGTCTTTTCATATAGTGTTTGGATTTGTAGAGCAGGAATCTAATGGGTTGTGTAGTAGTCACGTTCCATTACCCTTACGTGGTGAAGCAAACCGGTACCTCTCGCTTTATTTATTTATTTATTTATAAATGATTTTACCAGGAAGGATAAATTGAGATTTCTCTCGTTTTCAAGTACGTCCTGGGTTCAAGAACATTAAAATGTTACAGCTGTTACAGAAATACAAAGTAATACAATGCAAGATATTAAAAAAAAAACAACACAAATATACAGATTAACATAAAATAAATATGTAGGAAATAGTCATTATGTTACATGTTTACAGGTGCATTCTGTATTGAGGTATGTTAATAGGGAGCTCTTAAGGGACTTTAGACTGGGGGAAGATTTGATGGCGTCTGGGAGGTCATTCCATAACTGTGGTGCTCTGTAGGAAAATGAGAATCGAGCCACTGTCTTTTTGTATTGTGGTATTGCAAGTAAGGTGCTGGTCCTGGATCGGAGGTTATAGGATGAGGGAACTGCTAGAGGAAGCAGCCTATTCAGGTAGGATGGCAGCTTCCCAGAAAAGCTCTTAAACACCAGGTTGGAAAGGTGAAGGGTACGTTTAGACTCCAGCGACGGCCAGTTTAGGTCTTTTAACATGACACAATGGTGGGTCATGTAGTTACATTGTAGCGCAAAGTGGCAGAATGAGTTATACAATGTAGTAAGTTTCTGAAGGTGTGTTTGCGGGCCGCTGCATACACTACATCTCCGTATTCAATGGCTGGCATAAGCATTTGTTGTACAATCTGCTTTCTTACTGTGGGGTTCAGGCAGGATTTGTTTCTGTACAGGGATCCTAGTTTGGGGTAAATTTTAATATAGAAAAAGGAAAGAACATGAAGTAAAATACAACCGTTAGATGGTCAATGTCTCTGGATTGAAAGCCAGAACTTCATGAAATTACACAGTGACTAGAATTAAGAGCATACAAATCATAGCATAACACTGTATAGTATTTAATTAAAAAATGAAGCCAACAAAGAGGCCACTCACAAAATTAGTGGCACACAATAGATAAGGCTAGGGTCAGACGAACGCAGTTTTAACGTGCGTTTAGCCGCACAAAATCACGGCCGTACTAGCAGCAAATGACGTCCAATGCCGGGGAACATACGACGAACGGCCGCACGAAAGTTCGTCCGCGCAACGCAAGTGGCCAACGAACGCATTTTTTCGAGAACGTCAAACCGCTACTACTGACGTACAGAGTGCGCTGCGGCCGCATAGCGGCGTGTGTGTGTGATTAGGAGACGTCAGACGCTGCTAATGTCCGGCCAACATAACGTCCAGACTCAAAAAGTGTTTTATTGATGATCCGTACAAAATCACGGACGAAAAGGCGCATCGTATGACCGCTATCGCGTATTCCGTGAAAAAATATGTCCGTTCGTTCGACCGCACTTTTCCACGGTCGACGCGAAAAATGCGTTCGTCTGACCCTAGCCTTAAAGTGTGCATAATAGCATGTTAAAACAATTCGTCCGAATAGTCACCGCAGCCGGGAAGCTTTGTCTTCAGGATGTAGAATTCAACGGGGGAACCTGGCCAAGGTAAGCTCCATGTTTGAATCCAGCTGTCAGGTGGAACCTTCAGCGAGCCAGTAGGTCAGACGACCGAAAATTTTGGACCCATCCAGCATAGACAGAGGACGACCCGGTAGGCGGACAAAAGATAAGCTCAGACAAGTCAGTTCGACGCGTTTCGTCCCTTGGACTTAACCACTTGAATGCTAAGGACGCGCTCAGCGCGTCCTCAGCATTCCCGCTGGTATGCGGAGGACGTGCTGAGCGCGTCCTCGCATCGGGTCAGCGTTCGGCCGGGTTCCGGCCGATCGCTGGCCCCTCCGGTGCGGGCTGACATCCTGGATGTCAGCCGCGCATCCGGACCAGCAGCCGCCAACATTAGGTGTCATCGCGGGGGCGCGATGACACCTAATTCAGGCGCCCCCCCCGCATGTGCGGAGGAGGCGCCTGAAGGGAGGGGGGGGAGGTCCTTCGGACCTCTCTCCCTCCCGATCGGCGGCGCACAGAGGCTTAACCCAGGCATCATTTGGAAGGGCACAGCCTGCCCTTCCAAATGATGCCTGGCATTAACCCCTGGGAGCTGGATCGCGAATCGGCGCTGAAAAGCGCCGGTTCGCGATCCTTCCCGGGAGCTGGCCGACATCTTGGATGTCGGCCAAGCTTCCGGAACTCCCCCAGAGGACTGGCGTCATCGTGCGTAGCACGATGACGCCAGTCCTACAGTTAACCCCTAACTGCCACCAAGTGTGGAGATAGGAGTTCCAATGAACTCCCTATCTCCCGATCCGTGGCAGTTAGGGGTTAAATTTTGGTATCGTTGGATCGGCCAGAGCATGGCCGTTCCAACGATACCAAACATGAAAGTTAAAAATTTTGTAAAAAAAAAATAAAAATAAAAAAAAAAAAAAAAAATGAAAAAAAACATTAAAAAAAAAAAATAAACACTTTTTTTTTATTTTTTTTGGTTTGTTAGTGTAGCAATATTGTTCCCATTTCAATTATAATGTGAACAATGATGCTGCACTAATGATTTTTGTATGCGGTGCGTTTGTTAAAAATAGTGTCATTTTCCCCCAAAAAAAATGTAACGAGACCCCATCTCTAATTTTTTTAACAAGCGCACCCCATACAAAATATAACCGCAATTGCTCGCATGTTAAAATGTGAAAAAAAAACAGTTTACACATTGTAAATTATTGAAAATACATATTTTATTGCATTTTTTGTTATAATATACAGACATGACATAACGTATACATATAATAATGACATATTATGAATCTACCGAGTCTGACGGAAAGAACGATATATAATATGTCTGGGTCATATACTAAAATAAGCTTAAAAACACGTTTAAACATGATGCGCAAAACAGGTAAAAAATGACCTCAGCACAGGGGCGGGAAAAGCCTCAGCAGCGAAAGGGTTAATCATGAACTGACTTGTTTATTCAAAAGTCTCTCTTTTAAAACGTTCATAATTACTTTCGTTATGAGACAATACGATTCACATGTAAAAAACCCGGAAGCGGTCAGCACTCTCGGCAGCCTCCAAAGAGCGCTCCGGAAGTGACACCGCCTCACACCAATCTCCATTTTGGTGAAGGGCATGCATATCCCAAACATTATGGGAGGTATGGGAAAAATGCATGCGTATAAAAAGTCACCATACATAAAGCTAAAGCTAGAACAGCCTATAGAACTCATTATTTGTGTGCTAACCATATGAGAATGTATAAAAAATGTTGACAATGGAGGAAACTGTAAAGACAAAAATAGAATACCAGTACACATATACTTCTCAAACAACAATGATCAGCGAAGAAAAGGAGACCATTTCCCATAGAGAAAATTAGCGATATGGAGAGACATCCAGAGAAATAATATAGAGACCAAAACAAAAAGGGGGGTAGTTGAGGCTCATAAAAACGATTGAAGGTCAATATCGATATTGAGACCCGGCGGTTTCAAAGTATCCATATAATTTTTTTTAAATTAAATACTATACAGTGTTATGCTATGATTTGTATGCTCTTAATTCTAGTCACTGTGTAATTTCATGAAGTTCTGGCTTTCAATCCAGAGACATTGACCATCTAACGGTTGTATTATACTGCATGTTCTTTCCTTTTTCTATATTTGTTACAGTAGCACGTTGGGGTGGAGAGTGCTGTGAACTGCAGTTGTCTAATCCTAGGGCTATACACTTTCACTCTTTTGTTATTGTTGGGGTAAAGTTTAGATGAGAGGTTTTCGATGTGGGGCTAAAGGATAGATTTGGGTCTAACCACATACCTAGATATTTGAGAGAAGTGACTATGGTCAGCGTGCCATTTGATTTTGTCCTGACACATAGATGGGGATTTTGCAATTTATGTAGTTTAGGTGCTGTTCCAAAGAGCATCGTTACCGTTTTGTCAGTATTTAAGAAATGTTTGTTGTGTTTGATCCACTTTTCTACCTCTGTGAATTGTTCTTGCAACTCGGCTTCCAGCTGCGGGAGATTTTGTTTGCTGGTATAGATTACAGTGTCGTCTGCGTACATGTGTACAGTTGAGGCTTTGCTGGGGTGCAAGTGAGATCTCCAAGAAGAAACTGTATTAGCAGACCAAGTTATATATTTGTTAAACGGAATATGCCATGGAATATAACAAGAAAAAAAAGGTGTCATCTGCGCTCATTCATATAGCTCCATGTGAGACAATACACAATCAGAGGTTTTGGCTTACTTGAATGCAGTGGTGTCACTAGTGTTGGTGTCACCTGGTGCGGCAATTTATGGTGTCACCCCCCGAGTTTTATGTTTTTTTTTTTAAACTATTCTTACTCATAAATCAGTATTCCCATATAACACTGAATGCTCATACACGGCACACTTTAACCCTTTCGCTGCTGAGTCATTTCACGCCTCTGTGCTGAGGTCATTTTTACCGCTTTCGCTCATCATGTTTAACCGCGTTTTGTAGCCATATTTTAATATATGACCTAGACATATTATATATCGTTCTTTCCGGCAGACTCGGCAGATTCATAATATGTCATTATTATATGTATACGTCATGTCCTGTCTGTATATTATAACAAAAAATGCAATAAAATTAGAATTTTCAATAATTTACAATGTGTAAAGTGTTTTTTTTCACATTTTAACATGCGAGTATTTGCGGTTATATTTTCTATGGGGTGCGCTTGTTAAAAAAATTAGAAATGGGGATTCGTTACATTTTGTTTTGGGGAAAATTTTGCTATTTTTAACAAACGCAAAGCATACAAAAATCGTTAGTGCAGCATCATTGTTCACATTATAATTGAAATGGGAACAATATTGCTGCATTAACAAAAAAAAACTTGTTTATTTTTTTATAATTTTTTTAAATATTTTTTTATTTTTATTTTTAATTTTATTTTATAAAAAACTTTTTACATGGTCAAGTTTGGTATCGTTGGAAAGGCCATGCTCTTGCCGATCCAATGATATCAAACCTTAACCCCTAGCTGCCACGTATTGGGAGATAGGGGGTTCCAATGAACCCCCTATCTCCACCATTGCTGGCAGCTAGGGGTTAACTCCAGGACTGGCATCATCGTGCTATGCACGATAACGCCAGTCCTCAGGGGGAGTTCCCGGAGGCTTGGTCGACATCCAAGATGTCGACCATCACCGAATTGTGATCCGGCTCCCCATGGGTTAATGTCAGCCACCGTTTGGAAGGGCAGGCTGTGCCCTTCCAAACGGTGCCTGCTCTAACCCTGTGGCCCCCGGCGATCGGGAGGGAGAGAGGTCTGAAGGACCTCCCCCCCTCCATTTCAGGCGCTTCCTCCGCACACGCAGGGGGGGCCTGAATTAGATGTCATCGCGCCGTCGCAATGACATCTAATGGCCCTGCCAGCGTCCCGGAGTGCTGGGCTGACATCCAAGATGTCAGCCCGCACCAAGGGGCGCAGCAATCGTCCGGAATCCCAGCCGATTGCGGCCTCCTGTGCATGGAGGCGCTCATGCGTCCATAGCTAGGTATGAGCCGAACACCCCCAGAGTTCGGTTCGGATCCGAAACCAAACTTTCCAAATGTTTGAATCCGAATCCGAACCTGAACTCGAACTCAATACAAGTCAAGAGGACATATATGCTAGATATTTGCCATAAAATTTTGTATGGGGGTCCGGGTAGTGCCCTGGGGGACAGGAAACAAGGACAACAAGTTAAAAAAAAACGTTTTTAAAGGGACAGTGAGTTTTCCATGAAATAAGGGTTAAAAATAAAAACGAAAAATTCCATCAAATATCTTGCCAAGGAGGTCCCCATAACCTGCCCGTGAAGTGGCGGATTTCTAGGATGTATAGAAACACTTAAAAACAAAAAAATTATGTTTCAAATGTGACGGTAAATGGTTTTCCTTTAATCTATCCATAAACAACTGCTTGGGGCGGCAGTCTGTAGGAAAAGGGGAGACATTTTCGGACACGCAGAAAACATTCAGTGATTTTTTTGGCTAAATTATTGTGAAACTTATGCAGGCTTTGGATGAAAGTAACAATAGGTGCTTTAAGGCTGGGGTCAGACTAGCGCACTTTTAACGTGCTTTTAGGCGCACTTAATCACTAGCAGCAAATGACACGCAATGACGGCAAATATACAAAGTAAGGCCGCACGAAAGTCCGGCCGCGCAACGCAAGTGGAAAATGAACGCATTTTTTCAAGAACGCTGAACTGCTAGTACTGATGTACAGAGTGCGCTGCGTCCGCGTAGCGGCGTGTGTGCGTGATTAGGAGACGTCAGACGCTGCTCATGTCCGGCCAACATAACTTCCAGACACCCAGAGTTTCCTGGTTTGGATCCGTAAAAAATAACGCACAAAAATGCGCATCGTATGACCGTTTAAGCGCTTTCCGTGAAAAAACACCTCAATGCGTTCGGACGCACTTTTGGAAGTTCGCTGCGAAAAATGCGTTTGTTTGACCCTAGCCTAAAATTGAGCCTTTAGCGTCGGCAACAGTGCCGTCACACAGTCTCACCCCTCTTTGGATATGAATCTGATACAGGCGTCAGTGGCAGTGCAGCCAAATATTGTACCTTTGGTGCCAGGCCAGCAAGTGCCATCATACAGTAACCCCTCTGTGGTATTGTGGAAGAGTGCAGGGGTGGACTATGCGGTCAGGGCCGGTGCTAGACTATTTTGCATCCTAGGCAAGACCAGCTACTTGCACCCCCCCCAAAAAAAAAAAACGACACAACATGAAACTGCTAAATTTCTTTTTACTTAAGAATAAAGTTTGAAAAGCACCAATAGTAAAGGTAAAATAAATATAAATAAACTGTATTAAGCCATTTTAAATTAACTCTATTAAACAAATTAAAATTAACTGTATTGAACAAATATAAATTAACGAGGAAAAAAAATAAGAGTTGTCACGTAAGTTTCAATTTCAGACAGATCAAAATTTCACTTTGCGTGCCTTATCATTTGCAAATTTTCATCATGCGTATATATATATATATTGCCCAGGCCAGCTCACATCATGCATATATATATTGCCCAGGCCAATCCCCTAGTGGAGATAGGGGGTTCATTTGAACCCCGATATCTCCAGGCCCCTAGTGGGTCATGGAGGGTGTCAATCGAAAGGCCCGAGCATGGCCTTTCGAATGATACCCAACAAGACCAGGTATAAAGTAAAAAAAATAAAAAGGAAAATAAAAACATGTATTTTTTTTGTGTGTTATTTTTATTAATGCAGCAATATTGTTCACATTGCAATTATAATGTGAACGATGATGCACTAATGATTTTTTTCTATGGGTGTGTTTGCTATAAATCACGTAATTCCCCCCACAAAATGTAACAAGTCCCCATTTCTAATTTTTGTACAAGCGCACCCCATAGAAAACATAACCGCAAACGCTCATGTGATAAAATGTGAAAAAAACAACATTTTACACACGGCAGATGATTAAAA
The DNA here is from genome assembly GCA_009667805.1 of Leptobrachium leishanense. Taxonomy (NCBI): domain Eukaryota; kingdom Metazoa; phylum Chordata; class Amphibia; order Anura; family Megophryidae; genus Leptobrachium; species Leptobrachium leishanense. The sequence goes on along the minus strand of CM019072.1, from coordinate 30,029,081 downwards.
ATTCAATTTTTATTGCATTTTTTTTCATAATATACAGCCAGGACAGGACGTATACATATAAAAATGATATATTATGAATCTGCCGAGTCTGCTGGAAAGAACGATATCTAACATGTCGGTCATTTAACAAAATGTGGCTTCAAAACATGATGAGGGAAAGCGGTAAAAATGAGCTGAGCACACAGCGGTGAAATACAGCATATTAGAATTTTTAGGAGGGAAATTAACACTTCTCAAAGCTCAATCAGAAGCAGACACCACCCCACCCCCTCAGTATAGTCTACAATGTATAAAATTGATTAGACCAGACTAAAAACACCTGTTATGCCATTTGAAAAACACAGGTCATTTAGAGTTGAGAATCTTTGCACGTACACATTAGTTTTTAATTCAATATCTAATAAACCGTTGCTTATAATATTCTGCAGTAAAGAGTCTCTTTATTTCTAGATTTTTTAGTATTTTTTTACGCATTTTCTATACTTTTTTCAAAATTTCCTTTTTTTTGTGAACTCGAACTCGCGAACTTTCGAATGACCAAAGTTCGGTTCGAACTCCGAACTGATCGAACCAAACAGCTCATCCCTATCCATAGCACAGGAGAACCACTCGGCTGGACGTGCTGAGTGCGTCCATAGCAGCCAAGTGGTTAAGTGAGGTTTATTGCTGTTGAGCTCTGTGATATGTAAGCTCCTATGAGCAGGGCCCTCTTGTTTCCATTTTATGTCCGTTTATTTGTATTTCGTTCCCTTTGGTTATTGTAAAGCGCTGCAGAAACTGTTGGCGCTATATAAATGATGATAATAATAATAATAATATGCTCACACACATTTTGGTGAACTGCCGGCAAGTACGGTGCCTGTTCGAAGGCAGTGAAAGTCCCCATAGAGAAGTAATGGTTAATATGTTCAGAGACACCGAACAGCAGAGAAATCCCCTGATGTCCGGTGGTTTCATTCAGCATGTTTATTCAGGCGAACGCCATAGGTTTCCATGTTAAAAATATTCCTGTTTTTATCCAATATCTAATAAACCGTTTATTCCTTTAATTTGTAGTAAAAAGTCTCTTTATTCATTAGTTATTTTTGTTTTAGTATCTTTTAGTTTATTTAAAAAAAAAAAAAAATTCCTAATGGCAGACTTCCTTGTTTCTGTAACAGACCTTTTTATTATCATTCATAGGACCTTATATGTTAATTCCAGACATTTTCGTTCAGTATTTTTTTTGAAAACAGAGGGTATGCGGTGGCATTTGGTGGCTGATTCCCTGCACTTCAGGGACCCTGCGGTGAATTCACCAGGGAAATTTGATTCCCCAAAGTGCGGGGAACAACAGAACACTGAAATGTCTGCGTCATTTCGGTGCTCTGTGAATATCCCCTTTAGTGGTGTTTTTTTTGCCGCCCCCTGGAAAGTGCCAGCCTAGGTCTTGCCTACCCAGGACATATTTGAAAATGAGAGAATTCTCAATGTATCCTTCCTGGTAAAATCTTTTTGGATAAAAAATATATATACACTATATTGCCAAAAGTATGGCACCTGCCTCGACTCGCATATGGATGGGTGAGCGAATACTTTTGGCAATATAGTGTATTTTTTTTAGGGTGTCACCCTAGGGGGTGGTGTCACCCGGTGCGGGCTGCACCCCCAGCCCCCCTGTGACCCCATTGTTTGAATGGCAATTAAAGTGTAAGCTCACCTGCCCCATCAAGGCACCTCTGGTAAGGTGAGTCCTACTTATTAAAACCAAGAGTCGCTCCTCACCAAATAAGTGCATCTGAGTGTGTTACTGAGCTGAAGGAGAAGCCAGTTCATCCTAGGGCAGCACCTTTCATGCACTGCCCAGGTGGATTCAGGGTGTAGCAGCGCCAGATTTGCCCTTCTTGAGGCAGCAGCGAGGGCCGTGACACAAAGGGGAAAAAAATTACAGTTTTTATTATTCAACTGTTTATTCTTTTCATTTGCAACATCAAAAAAATAAATAAATGAAAAGGCTTTTCGCCTTTTTATTTATTTATTTTTTAGAAAATTTTTAGGCATTTTTCTGGATTTTTTTGTGAAAGTTTGGATCTTTTAAATGGCATCTTTATTTTATTCTGTAACAGATCTTTGTATTATTCATATGAATTTTTTCATTATGTCCATGCATTTTCATGCATGCGGCTGATCAGCTTTTTTCGGTGGCATTCGGCAGTCTGCTCGGCGGCATTCGGCAGGCTGCAATTGCGTTCGGATATCTGTATGGTGGTCAGTTCAGCGACATTTGGCTGATCGTCGGCAGCGTTCGGCGGCATTTGATGCATCGCCAGCTGCGTTCAGCCGGCTGATTGCTGGGGTTTGGCATATCCCACTTAGTGCACTTCGGGGACACTGTGGTGTGGTGTAAATTGTGGTGTAAACCAGAAAAACTTTACACAACTTGAACACTTTATGAACCCATAAAAAAAGCTTCTTCTGGTTGAGTACAGCTTTTATGGTTTTGTATGATACATTTGGAGGACTGACCACCTCCGTGGTTTTGACCCCTCCCTGTCACAAGTGCCTCAATGCCAGTCCTATATAACCCTCGCAATGCAAAGAGTCCCAGGAGGATGTATGTCCCAAATAAGTGGGTTACTCTCATAAGAGCAGTCATTAGGTTAGGACAGGAAGAATAGGACCTTCTGTGATGGAGTACATTGACGTTGTGGCAGGCTTTATGTCAGGTTTTGTAGCTAAATCTCGATCATTTATTATTAAATTAGGTGCTTTTAAAATCTTTAGAACTACTGTATATTAAAATAGAGTACTCTGAATTTGGTATGTGTGACTACCATGTTCAGCTTTTTTCCCCCTAGCAGTTATGCCGACTACCGGTTCACTCACACGATAGGGAGGATAGGGATCTTGGAGATTCTCAACGTATCGTGGATGACTTCCATCATGCTAATATTGACCCAAAGAGTATCTTGGCCATTGTCTTCAATTCAGTCCACTCATTGACTTTTTCCAAGACATGGATGATGTCCATCATGCTTATATTGAGCCACACAGTATCTTGGCCATTGTCGACAATACAGTCCACTCATTGACTTTTTCCAAGACATGGATGACGTCCATCATGCTCATATTGAGCCACAGAGTATCTTGGCCATTGTCGACAATACAGTCCACTCATTGACTTTTTCCAAGACATGGATCACGTCCATCATGCTCATATTGAGCCACAGAGTATCTTGGCCATTGTCGTCAATTCAGTCCACTCATTGACTTTTTCCAAGGCACATGTTGCCCAGTGTACCACTAATTCAATATACTAGACTTACTTATAAAGTCCTTTAAGTTCACGACTACTGGATTGATATTAGAGTCATTCCCGACATACTAAGGCAGCTATCACCATACCGAGATGTCAAGTTCTCAGCTGCTTGCTGTTTATACACTGTATATATATATGAAATAGACTCGGGAAGAGAGTGACACCACATGTTCATTATGACTTTGCTTTGACTATCGTTGAGTGACTTCTGGAGTTGAGTTTGGTAACCCACATAGCGCCGCTCAGTATTCTGCTGATGCAACGAATTCAAATACCAATTCATTTATGGAACGCTGTGCTGACCAAGATTTACAAAACTCACATTTTGCATCATGCCAGAAAATGCATGCAAACAGCACTTTATGAAGGGCACATTTGAATAATTCAGTTTAATTGAAATACAATGGTAGGAAGTTAATAAACGCACCGGGAATATGCTTTTTATTTTCACGTATGGCAAACGCTTTGAAGAAAACTGTCAGCGAGGCATAAAAACTCATTTTAAAGATGTCGGCCCTTAAGCTATTATTTACCTGGCTGTAAGAAATAAAAAGCATCAAGTTAATTACTGTAATGTAGGCATATTATGTAAGGCTTGTACAAATTAAGAGGGCACGTGTCATCGTTGTTGTAATTATTACAGTTTGCACATCGTTTCGATTTGTTATTCTACAGACGTCGTCAGTGTGGCCACTCCATTGCACATATCATTTACTGTTTAACCAGCTTCTATTTTTCAATAGTTTTTTCTGCGTATCTACATTCCCTATCACCCTCTGAATGTACAAACCCGCGGAGCTCAATACTTTAACCAGGGCGGTCAAACTTTGGCCCCCCCAGATGTTTCTGAACTACAACTCCTGTGATACTCTGGCCATGCGTTGCAGTGAGAGAGCTCTCTCAATTGTAGGCCATCAACATCTGGAGGGTCATGATTTTGACAGTCTTGCCCTAAATGTTCAACTAGATCAGGGATGTCCAAACTCCGGCCACCCAGATGTTCCTGAACTACAACTCTCGGAAATCTCTGTCTGCATTAGATGGACGGAGAAGCATGGGAGTTGTAGTTCAGGGACATCTGGGGGGCCGGAGTTTGGACATCCCTAAACTAGATCTATTGTTGAATTATAACATTGACCTTAATTATAACTAATAACCCAATTCTCACACCCTCTACGCTGCACCAACGCATTCAGTAACACACTCAGGTGCACTTAATCACCTAGCCAGAATGCTCCTACTTAGGCCGGGTGCACACTAGCGTTTTCTTCTGCGCACTAGCATGCGTTAAAAAGGACGCACTTTAGGACAGGAGAGATTGGTAGACGCCAGACGACGCGTTAATTTTGACGCACGTCGTCAAAACTGAATTTGAGTTGAAAGAAAAAAGCTGGGCTTTTGACATTTGATGTTCAGCACGCGCCAACGTTGCGTCAATCCTAGCGCAAAAGCTTTGGTGTTTCCATGACGGACGTCTTCAGCGCGCGTTATGTGTTGCACGCGTACTACTTGTGTTCTTCTCTATCCGTGTAATTATATGCTACAACGGATGTCATAAAGAGCGTCATAACGCGCGCTAGTGTGCAGAAGAAAACACTAGTGTGCACCCGGCCTTAAGGAGGCCGCACCTTCCCTGGGTGCTTCAGCATTACCTGATGTCCAGTGACCAGTGTGGAGCAAGAAGCCTCTGTCTATTCGTGTACCACACCAATTTTGCCAGGATTACTGGACTTGCCACTCTCTGTTTACCCTCAACCTTTGGCTTCCCTCTGACCACTCTCTTGGACTATCCCTCTGTTGGACATCTTGCATGGATACCCTTATTTGTTTGCTGTGCCACCCTCATCTGCTACTGAGATCCTCATCCGCTACTGAGACCCTCATCCGCTACTGAGACCCTCATCCGCTACTGCGATCCTCAACTATTCTATTACTTGTCCTATTGCCTGACTACCAGGACTCGTACTCTCATCACCCCTGTCCATCTGTCTGGTAATCAACCTCTACCTATCCTGTGTCTGTAAGTACCCCCTGTATCTGTTGTCAGTCCTGTTCCTGCCCTGTCCATCTGTCTGTCAGTTAGCTCCCTTCTCTGTCCTGAGTTCACCCTGTTCTTTGGTCAACCCGTTCCTCTCCTGTCTCTCAATTCCCCCCGTATCTGTTAGTCCGCCCTATTCCAGCCTTGCCCCTCATCTCGTACCATATAACCCAAATTAACCTCCTTGTGTATCCCATTTGTGCCTCCAGTGTGTCACTGCATCCCTGTGCTCGTACCCTCGCCCTCCTGGGTTAGCTGGCACATTGACAACCTATTGGATTCGCGTGTTTAAACCTGTTGACCGGAAGCACTGAAAATCTAGACATTTTGCCAACTCTTCGGTGCAGTTCGGCATTTTCTGAAAAGATTAACCATCACTTCTCTATGGGACAATTTCACTGTCATCATAGGTCGCCGAATTGTGGCACTCTGAGGCTAATTGCACCATATTTCAGTGACAATTCGTCAATATTTGGTGAAGTGGCAGCTTTCTGAATAGTCGAACTGCCACGAAATTGCAACTTACGGTGAAATTCAGTCGTAACTACGGCTTTTATTGAATAACCCCTTAAGTCTTAACTCTAAAAAAAAACAACAACCTTCAAACCAGTAGAAGGTGACACACTGGCCGAGATACTAACTCACCCTAGCTCTGATGAATAATAAATAAAAAGGACAATGCAAGATTAAATCATCTTAAAATGACATTCCAAAGCTGCGTTTGTGTGCCCAAGATTTAGAAGTCATTATTGCACCGTAAGCCCATTTCATTAATGCACATGCTACAGTAAACATATTTAAATTATGGGAAAGCTTTTTGGGAATTGATATTCAATGTTAAAAAGAATTCCAATTTTGTGTCTCCGTCCTTGAGCGCGACTGAGGAAAAGTTTATGTAGAATTTACAGTGACTGAACTTTACAGGGGCATTTTGGCACCTTTTCCCTTTGCTGCTCAATGTGGGTGTAGCAGGCATCCCATCCTGCAAAAAACTAATTTCAGGGAGGCTGACCTCGCCCACCCCTCCCTCTGACAATGTTTTTGATGGTCTTTTTTCCATTTTTTTTATTTTCAAATAAAAAATAAAAATAATTAGAAACAGCGAATGTAAAATAGGTAAAATCTTTAGAGATATACTAAGACCCAGAAGGAGTAAGGGAGGAGTCTAGATCAAATCTGATCACAAACACAGGATTATTTAAGACCTCTGCGGCTCACAAACACTGGATACCGGTACTTGGAATTGGCCGGGCTACCAAAGAGCTCACAAATAGGGATGGGCCGAGTGTTCGACTCGAACATCGGCTGTTCGTGTGTTCGGCGAACGCCGAACATTATGGGATGTTCGCGGTCTGTTCGACCGCGGACATTCCATAATACAAAAGGACTTCAAAATGTGTTCACAGTTCTCCTAAATGTACCGGCAGCTGCCAGTACATTTAGGAGACCTGTGGCTGCAGCCCCCCGGCCCCCGTGCCTTTGGCCCTCCAGTTCCTCCGGTCCGTCTGCTCCTCCGTCTGACTGCGGCTCCTCTGCCCCACGCTTTGTCTTCATACTGAACCCTGATTGGGCAAAGTCCTGCGCCTGACCTGGACTTTGCCCAATTAGGGTTCTAATTCAATATTGAGCACTGATTGGGCAAAGTCCAGGTCAGGTCAGGACTTTGACCAATCAGGGTTCAGCATGAAGACGAGGCGTGGGCAGAGGGGCCGCGGCAGGACAGAGGAGCAGACTGACCGGAAGAACAGGAGGCCGGGACAGCAGCAGGACAGCAGAGGTACAGGGGCCGGGGGGGCTGCAGCCACAGGTCTCCTGAATGTGCCAGCAGCTGCCGGTACATTTAGGAGAACTGTGAATACATTTTGCATGTTCGACCCCCATTGATTTGCATTGTTTTCGAGTTCGTATTCGAACATTTGGGCTGTTCTAATGTTCGAATACGAACCGAACACAGGGGTGTTCGGCCCATCGCTACTCAGAAACACAGTCAGGATTTAACCCATTTGAGGCTCACAAAGACAGTCAGAATTTAACCCCTTCAAGAACAAACACTGTCAGGATTTAACCCCTCTGAGGTTCACAAACACAGGATTTAACCCCTTTAGCACAAACACAGTCAGGATTTAACCACTTTAAGGCTCACAAACACAATCAGGATTATACCCCCCTGAGGTTCACAAACACAGTCAGGATTAACCCCCCTGAGGTTCACAAACACAGCCAGGATTAACCCCATTGAGGTTCACAAACACAGTCAGGATTTAACCCCATTTGAGGCTCACAAACACAGTAAGGATTTAACCCCTTTGAGGCCCAGAAACATAGCCAGGATTAACCCCTTTGAGACCTCACAGACAGGATTTAACCCCTCTGAGGCTCACAAATAATTATACCCCTTCTGAGGCTACAGTCACTGTCAGATACCACCTATGTCCCTAGAATAATTTTGAAATTTAGAACAGATCTCCAGCTGCCGGGTTCTGTCATGAAGACAAGGGAGAAAAGGAGATGGCGGAGCGACGAGCCGAGTGGTGAGATGACGCACAGAGTAAGTGTGACTCTGTGAGGAGGAGTTTGAGTGACTGCCTCAGACAGTGACATCACCAGAATAATTCAAAGAGAATCGAAATGTCACCACACTTTTCTCTTCAATTCGCTACGATTTGGCGATCCCATTTCGGCGACCCTGCCGTATAGTCAGCAAGCAAAATAGGGTCCCCGAATTGCAGGGAAAAGCCGCCGCAAACCTGCTGAAAACTAACTGCAAAACTAGGGCGAACGCACACCGAAACCCTCAAAAAACTTCTGGATTAACCCACCGAAAAAGCCGGAAAAACCCAAGCAGTAGCCGATCACACGCATCACAGTCAGCGGAAAAAGCTGACAGCGCAGACGAATGCAGTGAATTAATTAGAATAACATTTTGCTTGAATTTTTGAAAAGTGAAACGCTGTTTGCAAAGAAACTACTGAGCGAAAATGTCTGAAATTTACATATGATCCAATGAATGATAATAAAAAGGACTGTTACAGAAAAAGTTAGTAAAGTTAAAAACAAATTTAAAAAAAAAATCCCGAAAAATGCTTAAAATATCCCAAAAATCTATGAATAAAGAGACTCTTCACTGCAGAATATTATAATCAACGGTTTATTAGATATTGAGTTAAATCTGAATATTTTTAACATTGAAGCCTATGGGATTCGCCTGAATAAACCTGCCGAATTAAACCACCGAATGACAGGGCATTTAGGGAACCTTTCACTGCTGTTTTTTGTTCTCTGAATAGCCGAAGCATTGCTTCTCTATGGGGATTTCACTGCCCTAGAACAGGCACCGAACAGGCACCGTATGTGCAGGCAATTCGCCAGGATTTGGAGAATTGCCTGCTCTCTGGATAGCCGAATGGCCAAGAAAGGTAACCGAACGCTGATTTTCAGCGTTCGGTTCCCTTTCGGGAGCCATTCGGATCTCTTTGAATAACCCTGCACCTGTCCGTGACGACTGGGCCCCAGAACATATCATGGGATGTCCCTGATGACAGCCCTGCAAATAACATTCACAGATACAAGCTCTTTCCATTGTTCTCTCTGCTGAACTGAATGAAAATCGTTTTGTGATTTGCAGTGACTAAATTTTGGAATATATTGACGTGTTTTTTTTTTGCTTCACCAGTTTATTGCACTTCATCCAAAGGACCCACCTATCTTCACTTGGCAAGTAGGGTTAACTGGCCAAGTGACATCATCGCACATGACGACGCCTTCAGTGGGCGGCGGGGCCACCTCCGAGAGCAGATCACCATCTTCCCTTTTCAGCGGTTCCTCTGTTTGTTTATTATTTGCAGCCGTTCGGGAGGGAGAGGGGTCCCCTGCATGTCCTTATGGGATTAAACCTGGCTAACTTTCTCTGACTAGAATGACCATAATTTCTCTATGGGACAATTTCGCTGTCGTCGAAGATTGACGGATTTTGGTGATCTGTGGCAAACTGGCAATAGCCGAACTGCCACGAAATTGCACCGTACGGTGCAATTCGGTGCGAAATTCGACTCTCTCCGAATAACCCTTTTTGAGTTAGCAGCATTATTTCTTTGCTTTTACCCTTAATTTTGGACCTCCCCTCGCACAATAAATCATGTATAGTTATATTATAGTGATCTAAAAGAGATATTTTATGTGAAAAAGCAATCCTAGCTTTTTTTTTTATCTGGTGACAATACTATTCGGCGGAGCATTTTTATTATCCTTGGTCTTGTTGTACGCCTGCTATGAAATATGAAAAGCAAGGTTGGGTACGTTATACGTATTTATTACATTTTTCCTTCTATATAGCCACCTTGCAAGTGCCATACAAATAAATTTCAGTCATCTGAAAGACCTTGAGCACAACCACATCCAATCTAAATTTTGGCTTTTGAGTCACAGCTGGACAGAATTCATTTACAAGGTCACATATAACTGACACCACACTTTTAACCATATTTTCCCACTTCAAAGGCTGTGACATTATTGCTGAATCCTTCAGGAGATTAAAGGGAACATTCTCTTACACATCTTAATCTGAGAAGTGATTCTTCACGGGGCGAACTCTACTTTCTGCATATAAAAGTGGTTAAATCATCAGAAAGCAGAAGTGTAATTTGCAATCGTGATCTGAGTTCAGATCGTGAATTTACATATCTATCATCCTCTACATCCTATGAAGACGTGAATCCATTGTGTAAATCATCTCGTAGATTGTAAAAAAAAAAAAAAAAAAATAGATACCAGATCTCTTGGCAAAAAAAGAAAAGGAAAGAATAAAAAAAAACATTCCGCGAAGAGCTATTTAGAAACCAAATGAAAGCCTTCAGCAGAAAAGCACGTTGTGTGGAAGGATGTGGTTTGAAACCACTGGAATTACAGAAAATGGCATTTAACATTTTGAAATCCAAGACGACCCTGTTTACGATTAAATTTTAATATGACTTGGCAGCTCATCTAACTTCCAGTTTGTGCTCTGAACATAAATCTTCAGCCTTGCTCTATCGCTCGCGGAAGGGGGTTATTCGCTGAGTGACGAATTGACGGAGAATTTTTATATTTATTTATTTATTTATAAAGGATTTTACCAGGAAGGATACATTGAGATTTCTCTCGTTTTCAAGTATTTCCTGTTTAAAACTACAATAGCTGAATTTGAACACTTTTCAAAGTCTGCGTTTCCTTCGGCTAGAGTATTTCTGGCCCAATAATTATAACGCACCCCTGCCTTTCATTTCTCTGCTTAAACTCCCTCACTACCAAAGTCGAATTATATCGATTTTACATTGTAATACACTGTGAAGAACTCATTAGAATATCAAAACCCAATTTTCACCCTTTTTTTAAAGCAGGTTTAGGAATATGGGGAGAGATCAGAATACAGGAAGAGGGCAGAATACAGGGAGAGGTCAGAATACAGGGAGAGGTCAGAATACAGGAAGAGGTCAGAATACAGGGAGAGGTCAGAATACAGGAAGAGGGCAGAATACAGGAAGAGGGCAGAATACAGGGAGAGGTCAGAATACAGGGAGAGGTCAGAATACAGGAAGAGGGCAGAATACAGGAAGAGGGCAGAATACAGGGAGAGGTCAGAATACAGGGAGAGGTCAGAATACAGGAAGAGGGCAGAATACAGGGAGAGGTCAGAATACAGGAAGAGGGCAGAATACAGGGAGAGGTCAGAATACAGGGAGAGGTCAGAATACAGGAAGAGGGCAGAATATGGGGAGAGCTCTGGGTGTCACTCACTGTTGTGCAGAGATAAGATTGAAGGGGTTGTAATTACTGAAAATCCCTTTACAGTACAGATATAAGGTGTTAAAATACAAAACACACCCAAAACAATTCGGTGACCCGAAACGATTCGGTGATTCGTTATACGCTTATATAGCATAAATCCAAAATGACTCGAAATGACCCGAAATAGCGAATACAACGAAAATTATTTCAACTTGCAATTTGTATACCTAAACGAAAAAAAACAAAAATGTTTCGGTATTGTATCGTTGTTTATGTCGGATCGTATATGTATTTTGTTTCCAAGTTGATTCGGGATTTCGGCTATGTTTGAAACACCGAATCAAGCCCGTTTCGTCTGAAAATGGATTCGGAACGAAATGAAGCGCACATGTCTAATTACTGTAATTCCCATACACAGGCATTATGCAGCACCTACAAATATTGGTATTTTTTGGAAGCTGCATACTGATAATCTCATTATGATCACTACAAATACCCATAAGCAGGAGATCTGACCATTTTATTATCTATCTGTAGCACAGTTATAGTATTTGACACAAAGGCCATTTCTGCCTGTGTGGTGATAATGTAGACCCGTGTGAGATAGTGTAAGATAAGGGACACAATCGTGAATTCAGAACCTTTCATTCCAATAATATCTCTGGAATGGATAAACAAATGCTTGAAAAAATAGAAAAGAGCAAATTTACAGTATTTACATTTTTTTTAACTATCGCAGAACAACAATTTCCGTGCAGAGTTTCTATTTAAAGCAGCATATAATTGTTGACCTTGCATCCCGTGTTTCAAATAAATGTAAGGATATTTTTTTTCAATAAAATCACTTGGTAGAGAAGGGGGTAATAAATAAACCTAAAGCCTATTTTTTTTTATTTATTTTCAGTTTTGGGTCTTTTTTTTTTTTTTACAAACTCATGCCATTGTATTTAATTAATAGAATACATCAATTGACACCAACAAAAAATATAAACAACAGTTGTCCTATGTTATTGTCTTTAGGACAACACTGCAACACCCTTTGAAACTGACAACAGTTGTCAAACCATGGTTTTACGTGAAAAGAGCAGACGTGATTAAACCAGCACAGTCTATTGGATTGCATGGCAACCGATACACTTTCGGCCAAAATTGTTCAGTATCCTTGATACCAGAATACCCAGGGTGATTCATATAGACCCGAACCCAGAGGTTTTGTTATAAATCATAAATTAACGTAAGGAAATTAATTAGAATTTCAGGAAAAGTACCTCCTCTCATGTTGAACACATCCCTTCACAACCAGGTGGTAGCACAGCCACGTTTATTGTGTGAATCTATTAGATGATATTTCACACATCACACAGTGGCTACAATCCTGAGTTATTTTGGAGGACTTTTCCAAGAATCTGTGGCCACCCAGGTCTCCTGATCTTACCAGCTCAGACTCCTGTTTTTGGGCCACCTGAAGGCCCAGCGATTTCTATGATGGGATGGGCTCAACATAAGAGGAGGCACATTTCCTGAAACTCTCATTGAATTTCATTTATTCGTTTGAGATCTAGAACAAAAACATTAGGTTCCGCTCTAAATGAATCACTCTGTAGTAACACAATAATAGTAATAAGTAGTAATACATAGTAATAATGTAGTAATAAGTAGGAGAATTGTAATTAAGCCAGCAGACAGGACACCAATCAGTGTGTGGTCCAGGGCCGTTTTTAATACTGACTGGGCCCTGCAAACATTTTCTTGCCCCCACCCATGCAATATTGCTCCTCATCCCACTACACACCACATCCTGCCAAAAACCACTAACAAAATAAAAAAAAACTTTGTGTTTTTTTTCCTTTTAGATTTCGCATGATCATGTTTGGTATCACTGAAAAGGCCAGAATCTATCCTGTCAAATTACACCTCACATGACTTTGTGGGGTGTAAAGGATCGAGGTACAGGGGCCCAGAGTATACCCGCTCTCCTTGCAATGGTGTGGTGGGTTGTGATTTAGATGGACCAAAGCATAAAAACGCATTGTATCATCACATCCCCATTTCCTCCTGTTGTTGGAAATGAGAAGGTGATTTTGTGTTAGTTTTTGTTTGTGTTTTTTTCTTTTCTTTTAGATTATACATGGTCATGTTTGATATCATTGGAAAGGCAATGCCTCACTTGACCCTGTAGCATCTATGGTTCTGGAGATATGGGATCCAAAGGACCCTCGTATCTCCTCCATAGGGAATTCCCTGCTTGCTGGGGGGGTGTCCCATTTCTGACATCATCACACCACATGCCATCCATGATTTCAGCCCCTTGCGGAAGAAGTTACACATTTGGCGCCGAGCTGCGGAATGGGTCATGGCTTTTGCGGGCTCAACGGGCAGCTGCCTTGGGCCCCACAGCATTGACTGGGCCCGTGGTCATTGCCCCTTTTGCAAAAATGTTGAATACAGCTGTTTCTTTTTAAATGAGAACACGCATGAATCTAAAAATTACGTTCATGCAAAGTGTGTTTCTTTTCTTTTTTTTGGTCTGCTTTGCACACACAAGAAAATACATAGTAATTTTCCTAAAATTGCCATAAAGCCTTAAAAGGCCCCTAAAAGATCATCCTGTCTTCGTGGCACTAGCCTGCACCTCGCTGAGCTTTCCTTTCCATGCCGCGCATTAATGTAATGATGTTTTTGCATATAGCCAGGCTTATCCCCATCATTTCCATCGCCCATAATGATGCCAGGGCACCGATGAAGTAACGGCTAGTTCTAGAGCCTGACAGCTGCCTTTTCATCCTCCACAATGTGAAGCTCTCGCTTGCTGTGATTCACCTGCGTGGAAAATGCATAAAATTAACAACGGCTTGAATATAAAAGATTTTTTTTTTTTACTTACAGAATGGCGGTCCATGGTTTGATGCTTTCATGTAGAAAGGCGCAATTAGCATGACAATACCATGCAAGGAAACCGCATTCTTTACAATTCCCCAGATGTTTCCTCATTTAAGGATTAACATGTTCGATGCTGGAAGATAACGTGTTGCATTTGAAGATGCCAGAGTATGGTGTTTGTCTTATGTCAGAAGAGTCGATCAAAGCAAACCATGACTAAAGGGGTTATTCAGCGAGAGCCGATCTGGCTCAAAAATGGCACCGAACAGGGAATTTCCCATACAGTGACATTTCGGGGCCATTGGGCTATTCAGAGAGCAGGCAGTTCGCCAAATGCTGGCGAACTGCCAGCAAGTACGGTGCCTGTTCAATGGCAGTGAAATCCCCCATAGAGAAGCAATGGTTAATCTATTCAGAGAACACCAAACAGCAGAGAAAAGTTGCCGAAGTGCCTTGCTGTTCGGTGTTTTCATTCAGCAGGTTTATTCAGGCGAATCCCATAGGCCTCAATGTTAAAAATATTCACATTTTTATCCAATATCTAATAAACCGTTTATTATTTCAATCTGCAGTAAAAAGTCTTTATATTTATTGATTTTTTTAGGATCTTCTAGGCATTTTTCGGGCAAAGTTTTGTTTCCCGTTTCTATTTTAAAAGCGCTTTTTTTCTGTAACAGACTTTTTTATTATCATTCATATGACCTTATATATTAATTTCAGTCCCTTTTTTTGCAAACGACGTTTAAATTTGAAAATTTTGACAATCATACTTTTTTTTTACCCCATTCGTCAGCTTGTCGGCTTTTTCCAGCGGCTGTTCTGCGCTGTGTTTGGCGGCTTTGTTTGTTTTTCCAACTTGTTCGGCGTGTTATTTGCGGCAGTTCCGGCAGGTTTTTGGAGGGAGTTCGGCAGGTGTTCAGCGAGTTTGCCGCAGGATTGCGGCATGTTTTCCCAGCACTCCGGGGACCCTGCGGTGAATGCTGAATTCACCGCTGGGTGGGGACATTTGATCCCCCGAAGTGCAGGGAAGTGCGAGGAATGAATAACCCCTGTATGTACACACACACACAACCAGGGGGGTTCCTCTCAATCAGAACATGCATCTTTAATCCACCCTTTCAATACCAAGTGATTTTCCAAAAAAGCACTGTCAGGACCCAGTGGTTTTATGGAAAATGACTTTCTGTTACCCATATAGGGCTCTATTACATTCTTTACGCAAACGTTAATGCTCACCTGCGTGAGCATTAACGTTTGCCGCGGTATGTAGCGCATATTACAATCCAAACGCAAACGGGTTAAAAAACCCGTTTGCGTTTGGCACCTTGCGCTTCTCAGCGTGAGGTTACTGTACTTTGTGCTCCCTATGTTTAACATGGGGAGCACAAAGTGTTAATCAGCGCTGGTATTACAAAGTCCCAACGCTGATTAACGCCTGGCTCTGGTCAATGAAAAGTTAACCAGAGCCAGGACCTGGTGTTAACTGATTCCGCTGGTGTAGAATCCGTTAACACCAAGCTAAAAACACAAAAAAACAAACAACATACTCACCCTCTGTCCCACGGCGAGGACCGTGGCTCCGGTCGCCTCCTCCGGCCGGTGGGAGCAGGGAGAGACTGGGGGAAAACGTCCCTCCAGTCTCTCCCTGCATATCACTACGCAGACCGGCCAGATCTCGCAATGCGAGATCCGGCTGGTCACGTAACTGGCAGGGAGGACCTCAATGGACTCCATCGAGTGGATGCTTGCGGCTGCGCTTAGCGCTGCCGCGAGCATCCAGGCTTTTTTACGCTCGATAACAATGCAGGCAGCATTTTTGCGCCTGCATTGTAATCCAGCATTAAAACGCAGGCGCAAGGGGGAAAACTGCCGCCCGCGTTTTAACGCTAAGAGCGTAATAGGGCCCATAGTGTGTATATATATAGAGTTGTTAACACTGTATATGGTCACTGTAGGTAATCCCTATGTGACTGGCAGAGGGCTCCCTCTGCTGACCAAAAAATGCTAATACATTCACACTATAGTTTGAGCTTTGTGGTTCCATGCAGAAAAAACGGATCTCAAAGCTTTTCAAACCATTTAGCGCATCGACTGTCATGTTCAATATTTTGATATTTCAGGGGCAGGTTCTGGAGCCTTTTTTCAAATGAATGTTGTTTGCAATAAATTAAATTCCTTTGCATTTGTCCTGAATCAGAAAAGATGGAATATACTCAATATCTGGGCACCAGCAGGTGCTTTTAAAGCTCAGGTATACTTGATCTTCCTAGTGAAGGGGTTAAGCACATCACAGTAAATTCAAAACACTTTGACCAAGCATTTATCTAAAGTTTTAAAAACACCTGACATTTATTTTAAATACATTTTATGTTGTTAGAAGATGTGATCACACATTGCATAAGCCTGTCACAGCGTCAATGTACCCCATCAGCAACAGGTTCTGTTTATACTATGTAATGAATGCATTAGTATGTAGAATATATATATACACTTATTATAGTGTGGAGGCTTTTTATCTCACTTTTTGTCCTCCACCACAACCCATATAGACACTTACTTACCTACCAAGCATCCACTGCAACTGGTCATGCCTACCTCCTAGCTGATGAGGGTTCAACAAACCTGAAACAGCGTTGTTCTGGGAGTGGCTTTGACCAGTTGCATAACCTTATCTTTGATACAAAGCCATGGTTTGGCATAGCATTGATTTTAGGGTTCTGTGTGTAGCAGATCCAGGATGCATAAAAGTGAGACAGAGGTCATTTGCATATCCTACCCAGAATTCCTTGCTGCATATGGGGAATGTGGCACAGGAGCTCTGGGATGCAATTCTTTGAATTGCTATGATGTGGAAGTGGCTTCTGCAATAATAAACACACTATATATATATATGGCGGTCTACACTTGAGCCATACCCCCAGACCGGGTGAGAGAAATGGTGGCAGGGTCGGAATCCTGCTCTCTCCCACCTGCATCTACCAGCATCTCCCTCCACCCCCATCCCTCTCCTTCTCCTCCTTCGAGACACACTGCATCTGCCTGTTCTCTCCTCTGGCTCTCAGGGTGGCAGTCATCTACCGCCCACCGGGACCAACCTCCCAGTTCTTTGACCACTTTGCTACCTGGCTTTCTCACTTCCTGTCTTCTAATCTTCCATGCCTAGTTCTCGGGGACTTCAACATTCCCATTGATGATCCTTCCGCCCCTGCTGCCTCCAAACTTCTTTCACTCACGTCCTCCTTGGACTCACACAATCCTCCCTCCTCCCTACCCACCGCGATGGTCACGCTATTGACCTTGTCTTTTCCAACCTCTGCTCCATTTCTGAGTTCAACTGTCGCCCTTTCCCCATCTCTGACCACCACCTTTCTTCTTTCAACCTATCTGGACTTCCTAAACACTCTGCTCCCCCACCCCGCACACACACTCGCAGAAATCTACATGCTGTGGACCCCCATCAATTCTCCAACCTACTTCACCACCTCCCTCATACCTCATCCTTCACCTGCCTGATGCTGCCACTAATCACTACAACACTACGCTTATCTCTGCTCTAGACACTCTTGCTCCTCTTCGACTCTGTAAGGCCCACGCCGCCAGCTTCAGCCCTGGCACACCCTCCAGACTCGCTACCTGCAAAGACGCTCCCGCACTGCAGAGCGTGCCTGGAGGAAATCCCGCTCTGAAGCTGATTTTGTTCACTTCAAGTTTATTCTCCGGTCATACACCTCTGCCCTCCACTTGGCCAAACAATCCTTCTTCTCATCTCTTATATCTTCGCTGTCCTCCAACCCTAAACGGCTCTGGTACACCTTCAACACCCTCCTCTACCCACCTGCACCTCCCCCCACAGCTGCCTTCAGCGCTCAAGACCTGGCAGACTACTTCCTCAGTAAAACTCTAACTATCAGAAGCAACATCCCAACACAAGATAGTTATCTGCCACCTCCACTCCCACAGGTCCCCTCTGCCACCCTCTGCCGCTTCCTCCCAGCCACTGAGGAGGAAGTCAATTCCTTATTGTCCTCCTCACATCTCACCATGTGCCCGCTCGACCCCATTCCCTCACATCTAATTCCTCCCCTCTCCTCCTCCCTCACCCCTGCTCTCACACACATCTTCAACCTATCTCTCTCCACTGGCTCCTTTCCATCCGCCTTCAAACACGCGCTAGTTACCCCTTTACTAAAGAAACCATCCCTCGATCCCAACTCTCCATCCAACTACCGCCCTGTATCCCTGCTTCCCTTCACATCAAAGCTCTTAGAAAAACTAGTCTTCAACCGCCTCTCCCTCTTCCTGTCCTCCAATTCCCTACTTGACCCCTGCAATCTGGCTTCCGTCCCCTACACTCAACTGAAACTGCCCTCACCAAAGTCACCAACGACCTCCTAACTGCTAAAAAACACGGCCACTATTCTATTCTCATCCTGCTTGACCTCTCGGCTGCTTTTGACACTGTTGACCACCCCCTCCTTCTACAGACCCTCAACTCTCTGGGTCTCGGTGACACTGCACTTGCTTGGGTTGACTCCTATTTATCCAACAGGTCCTTCTGTGTGTCCTTTGCTGGTAACTCCTCCTCCTCATTGCCTCTATCTGTTGGTGTACCTCAAGGCTCTGTCCTTGGTCCTCTGCTCTTTTCCATCTACACCTCCTCCCTGGGCAAAATCATCAACAGCTTTGGCTTTAATTACCACCTCTACGCTGATGACACTCAGATCTACCTCTCTACCCCTGATCTCTCTCCCCTGTCCTTTCAAAAGTCAGTGACTGTTTATCTGGCATCTCCTCCTGGATGGCCTCCCACCACCTAAAGATCAACATGTCAAAGACTGAACTCCTACTTATTCCTCCCTCCAATGCCTCCCCACCTCCTGACTTCTCTATCACGGTGGAGGGTATCACCATCTCCCCATCAAACCAAGTTCGCTGTCTTGGAGTTACACTTGACTCTGCTCTTTCCTTCATCCCCCACATCAAGTCTCTTTCCTCCTCCTGCCGATACCAACTGCGTAATATTTCCAGAATTCGGCCATTTCTTACCGCTGTCACCACAAAACAACTCATACACGCCCTGGTAATCTCCCGACTCGACTATTGCAATAATCTCTTATCTGGCCTCCCTCTGTCCCGCCTCTCCCCCCTACAATCCATCCTGAACGCCTCCGCCAGGCTAATTCACCTCACCCGCCGCTCTGTCTCTGCCGCTCCCCTCTGCGAGTCCCTTCACTGGCTCCCCATCCACTGCAAAATAAGTTCAAAATCCTTATCCTTACCTACAAAACCCTCACTAACTCAGCTCCCCACTACCTGTCCTCACTAATCACCAAATACACCCCAGCCCGCTCCCTAAGGTCAAACAGTGACCTGCGCCTAGCTTCTCCCCGCATCACCTCTTCCCATGATAGACTGCAGGATTTCTCACGCGCAGCCCCCACTCTCTGGAACGCTCTCCCTCGTACTGTCAGACTTTCCCCTAACTTCTCTTCCTTCAAACGCTCCCTTAAAACATTCCTATTTAGGGAAGCCTACCACCCAACTCACTGACGCAACCATCAATCACTCTCACCTTACAGTCCTCTCCTCCTGTTTCCAACCCCAACCCTCCCAGATTGTGAGTTCCTACGGGAATAGGGCCCTCATCTCCTCCTGTACTGTTTGTCAAATGTTGTTCAATGTATTGTAACCCTGTCTATACTGTGCTTATTGTACAGCGCTGCGGAATATGCTGGCGCTTTATAAATAAAGAATAATAATAATAATAATATATAGTGAGAGGCTGGGCACTCGTATCCTATTGGGAGGCTGAAGCCATGATAGTTCCCAATGAAGTCAGCAAGGATGTTGCTCCGGTGCTGAACTCCCAAGTGTAATATACATATGAATAAAAGATGGTGGAGGGAGGCACTCGCGGACTTCTCTTAAATTCGAGGTTTATTAGATTTACATTAATAAAACCAATGTTCGGCCTCTAAAGGCATTTATCACCTTGCATGCCTCCCTCCCCCATTACACTGTATATAGATACTGTGTATATATATATACAGTTGTGTTCAAAATTATTCAACCCCCAATGCTGTAAAGGGTTTTAGGGAATTTAGTGTACATTTGTAATTGTATTCAGAATGAAATCCTACAAGGACTTTTTAAAGAACCATATGCAACTAAAATGACATCAATTGGTTTTGTAATACAGTAGTAAATGTTTCTTTTGTGAATTCTTCATTGACACAATTATTCAACCCCTTAAAGACTACCACTCTGAAGACAGAGGTTCATTCAAGTGTTTTCAATCAGGTATTAAAAACACCTGTGGATGTCAAGGAGCAGCAATAAAGCATAATAAGCACCAATTAGGCAGCTTTAAAATGACTGTGATACTCAGTTCCTTCTAGACATTTACTGGTGTGGTTACAAACATGGTGAAGTCAAGAGAATGGTTCAGGAAGACAAGAGAAGAGGTGATTACTCTTCACAGGAGGGCAATGGATATAAGAAGATTGCAAAGATGTTAAACATACCAAGAGAGACCATAGGAAGCATCATTCGCAAATTCAAGACAAGGGCAGGGCTGTTGAAACACTACCTGGTCATGGCAGAAAGAAGATGCTGACTTCGACTGCTGTGCGCTACCTGAAGCGTAGAGTGGAGAAAAGTCCCCGTGTGACTGCTGAGGAACTGAGAAAAGATTTGTCAGATGTGGGTACTGAAGTTTCAGCTCAGACAATACGGCGCACACTGCGTAAAGAAGGCCTCCATGCCAGAACTCCCAGGCGCACCCCCTTGCTGTCTCCAAAGAATAAGAAGAGTCGACTGCAGTATGCCAAAAGTCATGTGGACAAACCACAGAAGTTTTGGAATAGTGTTCTGTGGACTGTTGAAACAAAATTAGAACTGTTTGGGCCCATGGATCAACGCTATGTTTGGAGGAGGAAGAACAAGGCCTATGAAGACAAGAACACCTTGCCTACTGTGAAGCATGGTGGGGGGTCAATCATGCTTTGGGGCTGTTTTGCTTCTGCAGGTACAGGGAAGCTTCAGCGTGTGCAAGGTACCATGAATTCTCTTCAGTACCAGGAGATATTGGATGACAATGTGATGCAGTCCGTCACAAACCTGAGGCTTGGGAGACGTTGGACCTTTCAACAGGACAATGATCCCAAGCATACCTCCAAGTCCACTAGAGCATGGTTGCAGATTAAAGGCTGGAACATTTTGGAGTGGTCATCGCAGTCACCTGACTTAAATCCGATTGAGAACCTCTGGTGGGACTTAAAGAAAGCAGTTGCAGTGCGCAAGCCTAAGAATGTGACTGAACTGGAGGCTTTTGCCCATGACGAATGGGCGAAGATACCCGTAGATCGCTGCAAGACACTTGTGTCAAGCTATGCTTCACGTTTAAAAGCTGTTATAACTGTAAAAGGATGTTGTACTAAGTACTAAGATTGAATGTCACTTGGGGGTTGAATAAAACTGTTACTGATGTGAGCACAGAAAAGACATTTGTGGTTATTTCATTATAAATGTTATGTTATATTTTGTTTGACCTACACGTGCCTCTTTGATTTAATTGTAAGCAAGATGACTGAATGATCAAAATCAATGTCAAACTGGCCAAAACACTCAATTTCAGTGGGGGTTGAATAATTTTGAACACAACTGTATATATATATATATAAAAATTACGAGTATAGCAGTAAGTAGTGATACCTTTTTTATTGGACTATCGTTACATTTAAAAGACGAGCTTTCGAGAGTATATCCTCTCTTCCTCAGGTCTTGATGCTAACTGATCAGTTCCTAGAATTGAACATTAGGACATTAGGGGTCACATGGGTGGGGGTATTGGATGTCGTAAAAGTGAGAGTCAAATGGTATGTTTGAAATGGGAAAATAAATGCATGAGGGATCTTGGGCCCATAATAAAACAACAGAGATAAGATCATACCACCTAGAATGAAAAAAGAAGGAAAAAAAACCCAGACAGCACAGTGAAGGCTAACTCGGCCTATCAAATTTATATATATATATATAAATAAAAAAGGTATCACTGCGTACTGCTAGGTTTTTACTACATCTACATATCCATACATTATATTCATTCAGAACTGCACACACACGACACATACAGTATATTATACTTAGGGGGAGTTTTCACACACAGGTTTTATTCATTCACTTATTTTCTACATATGTACATTAATAGGTGCTTATTATTTTCTCTTACATTGTATCATCAATTTTCACATTGTTATCCTACACTTTATTTCATATTGATAGAATGTTAGTTCATCAAGATAATAGTACACACTGATTCAAGATGCGGAGCAGCATTATGTTTTAGAGCAGGATTGGATTGGTCTGTATATTTATTTCTCTTTCCTTAGTCTTGCATCCGCCCGTTTACTGATTAAACAGCCCAGATGGTCACCTCGGTAACCAAGTAAACTTAGAACTATGTTCGTCATTATGTTAATTAAGACGCGCAGAGCCGATCTCGACACGTCAGTTCCGATTACCAGGTTGGCGAGGTCGTGGGCAGCGCGGTACAAGGTTGGTAAATCACTTTATTTCATACAGTATATAAGTCATGGTGGTTCATTATTGTTTTTATCCCTAATGAAAGCTTGTTTATGAGCTGAAATATTGGAGTTTGTCTTAATACATCACCAATAAAGTTTATTATTTTAACTACAAGACCCTGAGAGCTCCCGCAATCATTGGTATATATATACAGTATATGCTCCTATACTTATTATGGGAGACGTTAATTGTAATCGCAGCGTGGAAGCACAGGTTATTCCAATGTATCCTGCCGTCACGGCAGCAACCGGCGTGAGCCATGGTGACTGAGGCCCATGTTCAGGGTTAAAAGCCCAAAGTGCAGGACATACCACTCAGACAATACGTACAATGACAGAAAGTGAGGACACCACAAGGCTAGACAGAGACTCTTGCACGACATAACCACATGGTACCCCAACACTGACAGGCCGGTCTTTAGAGTAGCTGGATCTAAGCTAATAGAAAATACCACAGGGCCGTGCAGAGTTTCAGGATACTAGCAGTATATGCTATGAATTATACAGAAGGGAATTAGCACGTTATGGGTTAATAATAAGTCGTGGTCATAGAACAGCCAGGGATCAGAACACCAGAGAGGGACGTCAGAACAAGTCAGGGTCAAACACAGAAGATCAGCAGAGAAAATAATAAACCAGAAAAAAAAAGCACAGCGAGGGAATACCAAAAAATAAACCACACAGGAACCAGGATGGGAAAAGCAAACAGAAATAACTATAAATAAACAAAGAACATGGCGACATGAGCAACAAACAGACAGAGGGAAACAGAGAACCAAAAATACACTAGAAAAAATATACAAACAGGACAGGAACTTGCATGAAGCACGAAACACAGAGCAACACTGAAACAACAAGATACCGAATGACTCAAAATTATGGAGTAATGCATTATGTGAGAAATGCTCTTAAATAGTGAGTGGATCAGAATATTAGATAGACGGGTGAGTGAGCTGACTGCAAACAAGAAACCCCGGAGCTGGATCCCTGGAATGGCAACAGGAACCAAGACCCAAACCAGATCTGCTCATCTAAAGGGGACAGGGTTGGAAACGTGACACATGCTTCCTCCCCGGTGTTCAATTACCTGGGTCCTGGGTGCGACTGCAGGTGCTTCTCTCTCCTGCATGGCTGCACGTGCATCATAGAGCGCTGGGAGGAAGTGACATTATATGATCACTTCCTCCTAGCGTCACAGAGTACACTTAACGGCTCGACTCTGGAGAAAGCCAGGACAGAGTTCAGGACGGGCATGGGCTGCATAAAATATTGAAATCAAGTATCATATTAGTACAGTAAAAGGTATCATTGCACCTCATTACTTTGGTATTTTGGAATCTTATTTATTTATACTTATTTAGTTGTTTCGAGTGGTATGACTTAGTGGTGAAAATTATTAGTGCCCCCTAGTTTTGACTGTTGTATCGTATGTGCCTCCCCTATATATTTTTCCTAGAGTCGCCACTGCTCTTAACCCTTGGCAGTCCTCTGACTACCCGCTCTGGCATATGACCCCTGGAAATCCTCTGACTACCCACTCTGGCATACAACCCCTGGCAATCCTCTGACTACCCACTCTGGCATATGACCCCTGGCAATCCTCTGACTACCCACTCTGGCAAACGACCCCTGGCATACCTCTGATGACCCAATTGTATTAACCCATGTTAGTTGGCTCACGAGCAATCTGGTGTTAACCCCTGGTGTCTGTGGTTCTGCTCTATCTGTGAATACCTTTGGTACTGTCTGTAATTTGGAAATAGGTAGATATTCCGGCCAGTTAAAGGAATGGCAGTGTAGGATAGCTCATCTGCGTGCAGGGATCAGACATTATATCTAGGAGGTACGTGACAGACTAATAGATAGAAAGACACACAGATGAGCTGGATAGATAGATAGACAGACACACACAAATAGGGACCGATACAGAGAGACTGACATATTGTACAGACATATTGATTATAATATGTGCCGCCTCATTTCATCATTTAATTTAATGTTCAATAAAAATGTGAAAACTCATTTCCATTCATTTATATCAGTAAATTCACTCTCTACTCAGAATAATGTAAGTATTTTTTTCCAAAAACCTGTCCCTTGACCTTGTATCAGCACAAAGCAGCCAGTCGCCCTGTGATCTTAAAATGGCTCCAAATCCATGGCGTCCCCGTCGAGTTAACATGTACTGCCCTTTAAATAATGCAGACACTTACTGACATGAGCCTGCGAATTAGCAGGATTTGTACAAGGCTCGTGTCATTTAAGCACAGAGAGCTTTACCATGCCATGTAAGGGAACGCGGCGCATCCTTTCCGATGATCCCTGGGTGTGTTTGACATTGGACTTAAGTCAGGAGAATTCATTTATAGAAGATAAGGCTGAGAAAATGAATTAATACGTGTTAGTTTAAACAGGATCCCTGGAGCCCGAGGGGCGCGCTCAGAACAATTAAAAGTTCAACGGAGCAAAGGATGGAATTAACTGATGCAAGATTTGCAAACATGATTAATGTTTAAACAATCCGTAAGAGGAGCAGGAGGAAGCTTGAGATACAAGGGGAGAAGACGTTGAGAGCATTGCTTAACCATATGGTAAATAGACGCATGTCACATCAAATTAAACAGAAGATACAAAGATATATTCAGAGTTATATTCAGAGTCTCTCCATGTTGTGCCAATAAACAGGTTTGGGGGAAGAGGGGAGGGTGCAGTTAGGGTGAACCAGAACCATTATATGGTGGTATATGACATTTATCACCATTTTCCCATTTTGGAATTCCGAATCGGCTCCATAAATGGAGGACATCGGTAGATCTATGTTCCATAGGTCAGCTGAGCTAAATGGTCCTTTAGTGTAATATTATATATATCTAAACCAGCAAACAATTAAACAATAAAGCAACTTGTTATAAATATAGTTACTTGGCAATAAAAACTGCCTGGACCCAAAAAAGACCCCATTTGGCTTTAACTAAGCCAATAGGTGCTCGCCTTCCATTGGATAATTACTGCAGTGATTAATATGTTTCAGCATAAAATGAGGTCATGTGACTCTCTGAATATACTAAATGAGCAGGTTTTTCCATCAATCTGTTTTTCTTCCCTGATGGCGCGGGCATAGTCTAAGATGGCAATGCCAGGATTCACCAGGCTCAAATTGTGCAAGAGTAGTTCGGGGAGCATGAGGCATCATTTTCACACATGGATTGGCCATCACACAGTCCAGACCTTAATGCCATTGAGAATCTTTGTGAACTAAATATATTGCACTTATTATATTTACCTACATAGTGCCGCCATCTTGGTGATGGAATTGGCACAACAATTTAAGGTCCAATCGGAGTTACTGATGTTTACTTGCTAGATAAGATCAGAAGAGATGGCCTATGAGAGACAGGGAAAGGTGGCGCCCAGACGTTAACATGATACTTTAATTTCATATGATTTTTAATTTCTCAAAGTATTCACCAGAAAATAGAGTTATTTCTAGGGTGAAGAAAGTAGGAGACATTCTCACTTCCCTTTTGCCAAATAACTACCACAAAATTATATGTGCCAGTTGTATGACAAGTACCCTTGTGTAGCAGGAATCCTTATAGAGTAAGGCTTAGCAACCTTGACCCTCCAGCTGGTTTAGAATCACATCTCCCCTGATGCTCAGCCTTTCATTGGGTTGATTTAGCAACATGGGAAATGTAGCTCCAAAGCATCAGGAGAGCCAAGGTTGCCGACTCTTGTTATAGAGCATTCGGATTGCATTTTGGATTCCTTACTCTGAGAGCTGTGTGCATGGGGCTTTAGTTGGTTAGTTGTGTATTTAAATGAATTGCCAAACAGTATCAGCACATGCTAGGCCTCTTGGACCTGTGAAACGCAGAAAACCTGTATTAAATGTATTCTTTTTCTAAGTTTGGTCCCTGGCCTATCCAGTTGGTGGCCATTTTGTTCCTGAAATTCAGGATGTGTATATGTTGGTCCCAGCCCCCTCAAAGACTATCACATGCACACTCACTAGGTTGAACTCTCACGCAGTGACGTGCGGTGAGGTCAGTGGCTGGTGAGGCACTGGCTAGTATCAGAGCCAGATATACACAGGGTTCCGCAGTCACAATTTACGCATTTGATTATCGTTATATAGGAGAATAGAGTTTACTATTTATAAAGTGTAGTTTGCATTTTTTTTAACAGTTCTAAGAGCATGCACTTACAATATTGAGGGCACTATTACACACATGCTGATTGCTGAACTCTGCCTGCCCGCCCCCCCCACGACTGACGAGGACAGTCACATGACTGTCCTGCGTCAATCAATCCATGGGGAGCTCTGCCTCCCATGGGGGGCGTTTTTTTTTTTTAAAAAAATAAGTGCTTGAGACCAATGGAGCTTTCCCATTGGCTCAAGCTTTCAATTGCTCTCAGTGCCTCTGAATCACACACACAGCAACCGGCAAACTGAAAGTGCAGGGGAAAAAAAAGCGGAGGACAGAAGCACAGCGAGGGAGCGTGGAGAGGTGAGTATGAAACCTTTTTTCAATGAATAACATTTTATTTACAGTTTAAATATACACACATGTCATTATAGCACAATGAGCACATTAATTTACTGGAATGGCTCTGCCTCCCCTGCCACCCCTGACTGCACGTCCCTGCTCTAACGCTATTTATTGTAGAAGATACTTTTGTTCTGCTATACAATGTACTGTATGAGCACATTCTCTCCTTCCCTCAGCATCCACCCTAACAATTCTGTTAAATTTTCTTTATATGGACAGAAGTTAATCTCAGTAACTGTTCCTTTATTCCCTTGGTCGATAATCTTGGCTCTCCAGAGGTTTTGGAAATCCATTTCACATAAGCCTCAACCAACTTATTGTAGAGCTGAGCATCTTGGGAGATGTAGATCCAGCGTTAAGGAATTTGTTGGCGCTTTATAAATACCTGTAACTGTAACTCTAGGTGTACCTGTAGATCCAAAATATCTGGAGGGCCAAGGTTGCTCATCCTTTGTTTATACCATACCGATTCCTGTGACGACACGTTACCATGGAGCATTGCCTTATCTCACTTATATCCACTTATCCTGCTCCATCTCCTTCATTGTTTCTTGAGAATAAAGTCCAGCTGGAAGGAGATACTCGAATTATGTAATCGAGAAGAGAGGAACATCACAGAAAATGAACAAAAGCCACAGGGGCTAAACCATGCGTGGTCCAAGCAAGGACTACTATATAACCTAGTCTAGTAGGTCAGGAGACTCAGGACAGATAGCCTAGGTCCAGTATCGACAAAGTGGGCCAGAGGTATGATTGCAGCAGGAATACAGTATATTGGGGAGAAAAATGGGAATTGGTTACTGTCGAAGAACCTCTTTAACAACAAGGAACCTCTCAACAGATTCAGACTTTCTAAGCACTGTCATGACATGGATGATATCTAGGAATACAATTAGTCATGTCGGACGCAGCTAAGGTGACTAGATGCGATAATAATAAAGTTCTCAAGTGTCCTTCAACTGGCACTGCGCTGTTCACGCATGAAAGATCATGGTGTCCTATGATGTGTGGCAGCACTGCTGATACAAATTAGCAACTCCAAAACAATATGAGACAGGACATTATATGGTGTCCCACTCTTAAAGGACCCGGGAACAGAGAGATACTACAGGTTGAACCACTTTTTTGTCCTAGCAGCTCCTACTGCCAACTTGTTAAGTAAGGGCCACTGCATTT
Organism: Leptobrachium leishanense; assembly: GCA_009667805.1. NCBI lineage: Eukaryota > Metazoa > Chordata > Amphibia > Anura > Megophryidae > Leptobrachium > Leptobrachium leishanense. The sequence continues at coordinate 30,000,788 of CM019072.1, read as the reverse complement.
CATCCAATCAAATCTCATAAAACCTTACCAGCACTTTGCCTATCTATAACCCAATTATCCATGAAATTCCTGCACTGAACTGTGCAAACATACCCCAAATAAGTGCTTTAATGCCTTCTATGTTTTAAACCTAATTCACTCGGTAAACCTAATAAAAATAAAGCAAGCAATAAATAAAGCAGGAGTAAAGTGATCAGTATGTTTCCAGTGCTCCACGCACTGTCCTTTGCAATTTATTTTCACACTCTCTCCGGTGGAATACTTATTAGATTAACGCACATGGAGAAAGAATTTTAAACCTTCTAATTATTTTCAGTTTATCCTGAATCTTGTTCCAAAGCACCTGCTGAAATAAAAGTTTTTTTTCGATTCTTATAAAGACATTTGGGTTGTTGCTCAGCACCAGTCTATCGATTTTGAAATAATGAAAGTAAAAATCTACGGGGCACATTCTCTGCATTTGAACAAAAATATAATAATGACAAAAGATAATTAGTATAGTAATAGGTTAGGAAAAACAACACATTACACAGTCAGGAGGGTTTTCACAAAGACACATATATGCACTATATATGATTTAAATTTGGAGAAAAAAAAAGGGAATTGCATTTTTTTCTTCCAAAATGTTCCAAGTTTAAAGGAAAAAATCCAGTTGGGTTATTGTTTCCACTTGGATATTTTTAAATGGGATATGTGAAATTCCCTAAACCATGTTACAGCAGTTTTGCATTCCATGGGTAAATGTACAGGTGGTTGTTCCACATGATGCTGCCTTGTCGAACAAAATTCTGTGTATTCTGATGCACAATACAGAACAGACACTTACCCACTTACTTCACAACAGACAAGACAAGTATGTAGACACATAACACCAGAATTTCAGGAGAAGAAACCTTTATTCCACCACAGTGGACCTGGGCAACACTTCGATCCAACAAGTGCATCTTTGTCAAGGATGGGTTCAGCTGCCCCTGGAGTGAGGAAGCGGTGGAACACGTCATTCTCTACACCGAGGACTCTGATGTGAGTATGAGATTTTTTGGTGGGATTAGTGTAGCGCTGTTTAAAAACTCTGTTGCTGTATTGCTCGGGTTTGGCCACCAGAGGGAGACAAGCGCAAAGTAAAGTATACTGGACACAATGGGACTACGTTTTCCATCATGCTTAGCGACGGAGACAGGAAGTGGGTGGGGAAAGAGGAAAGGACATCCGCAGCCTCGACGAAGAAGAGCCAGTGTGAGCCAAGCAGTGAACAGAGTAAGACGCACGTGAAACTGTGAGCGATTGTGACCAGGCCAGAGAGCAGGCGCTGCCTTGCAGATGCTGGGGATCGATACAGTGACTTGCCAGAGACCTAGTAATCCACCGCTGAGAGGTTTTGCACAGACACAGAGTTCCAGTTTGGACCCCGAGTAAGGAGACCGCGATGATCCACTGGGAGTGCAGGCGGTAAGCCGTAGATCTTGTTGCAGAAGATGGACAAGCAGGAGAAGCGGATCTGGTGGCACAGAGTTCCAGTATAATCCAGCAGAGAGACATCCTTGATCGGGCAGCGGAACAGATTGTCTGGCAGATGGGTGAGAGGCCTTCCAGGCCACAGTCAAAGTTTAATGAAGCACGCTGCAGTATTGTTTAAATCTACAGGGCCCCAACGTGACTAGTCGAAGATTTGCTAAATCCATTCACTGGCCAGTTGAATATAGTACCCAGGTACCTGAGCTCACACACACACACCTTTTTGGGACATAACCTTCACGGGACTTACACTCCAGAAACGAAGGGGTTAAACTTTTCTTTTACCGCTGCGCGTTTCTCGCATTACTAAATCCTGTTTTCTATATACACCGTGCTTACATTATATATGCCGCTTTATTGAGACCAGAAAAGTATATAATCTATAAAATCCACAACAGTGCTGGTGTATATTTATTTCCTAGTGCGGAGAGACTAACCCGAGGTTAAATTCAGCGGCTCCTCCGGGAGTGAGCGCTACATTAGCTTACAGTGTTAAGTGATTTTGCTTCTGCTCAATCACATAACAATAGGGTCTGTAAGGCGTTATTCATTACTGAATAACATCAGGTGCAGATGGAGAAGATGTTGGTTGGAATAACTCGATATGCACCGGCAAAGTGCATGTTAACGTCTCCCATGTAAAGAATAAGAGGCGTTAATGTACAGTAGCCAGGCGCAACATTTGAAACGCAAGCTGAGTTTCCATCCTGAATGGAGTAGGACAAGTTAAATTTAAGCACGGCTTTCAAGCTGTTATGCTGTACTGTAAGATGCTTTGCGCCCTGGTTGTGATCTGGTCCATAGTCTATGGAGTTGTTAAGTTTACAAAAGCTTTGGTTAAGTTTACAGCAAGGGTGGAATAGGGCTCCTTCATTTTTGGGGAGGTGTGTATTTAGATCAGTGTCTACCAAACCTGTCCTTGGGACCCTCAACCAGGCCAGATTTTGCAGATCTCCTTGGGGAAAAAGCAGACTGAATCCTGCAATCGCTGAGCAGCAAATCATATCACCTGTGCTTCAGATATCTGGCGAGGCAGAGGGTCCTGAGGACAGGTTTGGGAAACACTGATTTAGACGCATAATAACAATAATATTAGACATGAAGGTGCAGGAGATATTGGCTGCCATTGTTTATAGATAAAAGAAATGAAAAAGAACTTCTTTGTAATATTGTTGTCTGAAGAAACTCCGCCTACGTGAGTGGAAAAGATGAAGGACTTTACAGTACGCACAATAAGTATGTGGAATTCTCTGCCTGGAGAGGTTTTACTGTCTGGTTTTGGTAGACAGGTTTAACCCATTCTCTGCGGATGACATACTGGAGACATCCTCCGGTTTCCTCGTTGCATGCGGTGGACATCTCCAGCACATCATTGAAGTTCGGTGGCTCGGTGCCAATCTGGTGTCGATCAGGGATTCTCCCATGGCGGCTGATGTCTTGGATGTAAATGGAAATTATTATTTTTTTTACACTTTATGTTATAGCATTCTGACGGGACATGCCATATACATATAATAATGATATATTTTGAATCTGCTGAGTTTGCTGAAAAAAGGATATATAATTTGTCTGGGTTCTATAATAAACATAACTTCAAAACGCGTTTGAATATGATGAGCACAAACTGGTCAAAAATGAACTCAGTGTCACGTTTCCCCGTTTCAGCCCTGTTCCCCTGCCCTCTGTATCACTTATAACCCGTTTGGGCCTGGTTCCTTTATGTTGCTAAGTGGTTTCTACATTAGCTCACCTGTTGGTGATGTGGGCTGATCACCTCCCTATTTATTGCAATGGGCCCTTTTCCCATTGCTCTTGCATTTGGTTCATTTTCATTTCCTGGTTCCTGCCGAGTGTTTGTACCTGAGAGCTCCCTGTTAGTTTGTTTCCTGTCCAAGTTTGTATACTTTTGTTCAGTTCATATTTTTGGTTTTGTTTTTACTTTCTGTCAGCTGCATCTTCTGTGTATTCGTGTTCTGGTTCATGTCTGGTTCTTCTATGTGTATTTGTTCATAGTTGTTTTCCTTGTAGTACTTTTTGGTTATACTTTTTGCTGATTCCCTGGTTAATGAATTTCTGGCTTGGCTGACTTCTCTCCTGGTTCTGCTTCCCTGGATCTGTCTGACGTCCTCGCTTAGCTTCTGATATCTGGCTTCTCTCTTTGACTTCGTTTTTTGGATCATCCTTGACTGTACGTTTGTGCCATTGCTAGAGAACCCTGTTACCTGTATTCTCTCTATAGACTCTGCGCAGCTTTGAGGTATATCCTTTCCTATAGTATAGATCCGGCTACTCTAAAGACCGGCCTGTCAGAGCAGGACTGCTGTGCAGAGGTCTCTCGTTAACCCCTTGCTGTTTGCTCCTGTTATTGTTTACCACGGTGTATCATGTTATCTGTATTTTCTCTATAGACTCTGCACAGCTTCGAGGTTCATCCTTTCCCATAGTATAGATCCGGCTACTCTAAAGACCGACATGTCAGAGTAGGGCTGCTTTGACAGGGCTGCTGTGCAGAGGTCTCTTGTTTACCCCTTGCTGTTCGCTCCTGTTATTGTTTACCATGGTGTATCTCTGCACATTGGGGTTTTTATCCTATGCCAGGTTCCCCCCCAATTGTAACAAATGTGACACTCAGCACACAGGGGTGAAATGGCTCAGCAGTGAAGGGATTAAAGAAGGCTTTGCTGTTGGGATACAATAGTCAAATTAGGAGAAAACTGAACAAAAATCTGATTACCAAAATGTATCCAAGATGGAGTCGTTTACTTTTTGTGAGACATTTATAAGTATAAACTCATGGACATCTCGGCAAAAGCAATAAGACAATTCTAGAACTGAACAGATTTTTAAGTGTATACTGCACATATATCCCTATGTTTTGAGCTACTTCATATATATCCAATAAGTAGCCATCCATGGCGATAGGTCAACCAGTGTCGGGACTCATCCATAGGTGGTCATTTGCCCACCTCATGGCTGCTAGTGTCCACAGCGAGGCGTGGTACAGTGTTCATCGTGTGGGTCCCAGTCCTGCTGGCTCAGTAACCCGACCCAATGCCTGCTTCTCCTGCTCCTGCTGCAGGGACACAGCATGGTTTCCTCATCCAGTAACTACCTTAGGTTATAGAAGGGAGTAGTGCATGCAGAATGCTTAGTTGCAGGAGGAGGTTTGCAAAGGCAGCTTCTCACCATTGCCTAGGGTGACTTGGGGAGGCGGAAGCAGAGCCTGAGTGCAGCTTACCCCAGCACCCCTATTTAAACTCCCCTCACTAGGTGTAACGACTGGGCTCGGGAATCTGACGTGACAGAGCAGGAGGGGTGTGAGCCTAAAGAGCAGTGAATAGACAGGAATACAGGACTAGAAAATATAAATATATTTATTCTAAGAACAAAGACATAAACAAAATTAAATTTGAACCCAGAGCAGGGATCCAGAACCTAAACACAAATCAAACACTATAATCAGAGCCTTAGAACTCAAGGCAAGAAATACAAATATAAAGAAAACCAGATAATAACAATGAAAGTCAAGAAATCAAGAACATAAACAAACAATGAAATAGGCAGAACTAAACATGGAATAAATGCAATAAATAAACCAGAAATCAAAGCTGCATGATACTAGAACTACAGAATAAGCATAAAAAAACACAAACCTAGACACAGAAATCCTGCAGGAAAGCAGGTACAGGCAGGATATCAGAAACAGGACTAACCTAGACCAGGGCAAACTAAAAATGAGCTAATATTCAGAATGAGACCGCGCCCTTCTAAGGGAGTAGTCTCTATTTATACAGAATGGTCTAAGCGAACCAATAGTCCAGATGAATTTCCCTGATCTGAATACCCAGAGCAAGATTGCATGGTTTGATGAAGCCAGAGGTGGCCCAGACGCACTCAAAGTCCAGGAGATGAATGTTCACTTCAACCAGGACGTCACACTAGGATGAGGACACTCAATAGTTTTGCTCCATTCTGTGCCTTCCTATCCAGCGTTTATCAGTGTTATTCATTCATGGTATCCTGAAACTTTGGCCCGTTTCTCCCATCTACGAACATTTGCTGGCCGGACTACCTGTTGGATACCCTGACTTTTCTCCTGGATCACGATTCGTCACTACGCTGTTGGACTCTCATCACCCCATTCAACATGGTACTGCGAACTAAACTCCAGTCCATGCCACACCTGAAACCCGCTTCGTCAACTTGAAAAATTCTCAATTTTTTTTTTAGTATTTTACTATATTTATATACTATACTATTTATTATTTGACAACTTAGTCGGCAAATCACAATTTCCTGCCTGAACCCTGTTGCTCCAGCTTTATATTCCTTCAGACTCTTTTTGGTTTACTGGTCAATATCATCAGTCTCGAAGGGTGGATGTCCACCATGCCACCTAACTGAGCACTTTAATTTAGGGTTAACGCCTACGGCATACCATTCACTCGTGGCATGGAAGCAATTTACACGCTTCCCTGTCTTTCCACTTTCTCTGGCAGTTTGGCGAGCTTTATATATAGATCGATAAATGTACTCCGGCTAAATAAGTCCTGTCATCTTTGAATGACAGGTTCACCATTAAGCCTACTGGGTTAATGCATCCGCGACTGCATTCTCTAAATTCAAAATGTTATTATCGACACAAATCACCTGTTCCATAAAATTACACTGTGTACCCATTTTTTTGAAAGGTGTTCAAGTTTTCCCAATATCTACTCACTGTCAGTTGTTGGACGGAACAGTGGAACGTCCATCATAATTAAGACTTACCGTACGTGAAGGGCGAAAGGATACAACATTGTGTTTATAGGAGCTTCCTCTGATGTCTAAATGGCTTTTGTCTATTTGCTAAAGTCTACAATTAGTAAATTAGAAGCTGACGTTTTCGGTGCCCTTGCAACTTTCCACCGGTGAAATAGCTTGTTCTTGTAAGTCAGAACATTAGATTGATATCATGCGGGGTTTTGTCCATATCATCTGCTTTGCTGTCTTGCATCATGCCGGGAAACTGAAAATATTTTAAGCTACTCGAACATTTTATACACATACACAGTGTAAAAAAGAAATTATTGAGAATATTTGATTTGCTCATGAAATAGTCAGACTAGGGGATGCCTGGTGAAGGCTGTGATCACTCATTGACGTGAGCTGTTAAACTCACTTCAGTCACTGTAGATCGAGAGGAGAAGACAGATTAAAGCAAGATGTCATAGTTCTTGACATAACGAAAACTTGGGATGCGTATGTGTGTTTTTTGAGGATAACGGTGCCAGACTAAAGACTTAATATGCCCTCACACTGGGCATGAGTGAAGGTACAAGGCATACTGCTTAGCTGGCTGGCCAACTAATCTGGCTTTTTCTTACTCATCAGTGTACAAAGAATAAAACGAAGAAAGGATAACAATGTGCAGCTGACTCTGGGAACCAACCAGAGCTGTTAACATTTGATTCAAATAGATTTTATACACTTTATTTTCGTTCAATCATTCTTTCTTATATTGTCTTCATTTGTACTGTAAAAATATAGATGATATTAATGTAGTACACTATCAAAAGAACAGTGAAGCCACTTCTCCATCTCAAAAAAGTCCAATAGTTCATAAAGAAATTCCTCGTGTGATGGTTGAGCACCCTACATACGTTTTGAGTCTTCCGTGTCCCATCAAAACCACCAAAGGATTTTGGCTTTTATGATCTTCTACTACTACATCACTGTCTAGCGCCATATGGATTTTGCACGGTTTGCTTGTTTCATTGCATATAGTGCATATATTTCTCAAGGAGTGGTGTAGTCTACAGGTGTTGCAGATAATATTATTTACTTATATCAGAGCAGTGGCGGCTGGTGATATTTAAGGGATTAAGGTGTTGGAATGCGAAATTGTGCCAGCAATTTCTGTAATGAACAAATGTTGCCCTAAATTATTATCTAATGAGTTACTTAGCAGGGGCTATGCAAAGCAGAATGCAGTGATTTAAACTGTATGGTTTATGCAATCCAGCATAAACTGTGACATAAATTCTCCAGGGAGCAGAGTGAGCATGCCTGAAATGGCCTCAGACCGGGCAGTTTTCAAAACTGACCACAGACCTTGACACGGTGTTTTACTCCCAATAGGTTCTGCAGACAGCCACAATTGAGGGAGATTGTTGGATTCAAGGTGTAAACGTCTACAAGCTACAACCTAGTTCTCTCCTACCGGTGTATATTTACCATAATTTTCAGTGAAACTGTGCAAGTTAACCCTTCCTCATAGGGAAAGAATTTAAACGGCCTGTACCATTGTCAGATGATTTTTCCCATTATTTGCTGCTATAACTGGAGGGTTACTGCCCCAACTGTCCCTTGGGACAAGCCTCCACTGAATCAGCGTGATTGTTTTTTAATGTCCTTATGTAGACATTGAAACATTATTCGATATCATCGATACATTGTTGCTCTTCCTCTAATGAAAGGGTTATATACCTTAACAAGCTTGATCTCTACTCTGTTACTGTGTTTCTAAGTGAGAACCAATTAGATGTTATGCCATCAGCGGGCTACATAGGATAGACCTAAAGCCAATGCAGCTCACTTTTAATTTATTGATCCCTGTCTCGTTCTTCATTCTCCTGGCCAAAAAAGATATTTGTCTAATTAATAATTCAAATGAACTAAAAGGTGAATATAATCAATATCTAAACGTTCACATCACAATACCAAGCAATAATGGCGTATTTTCCGACAACCATAATCCTTTGAAAAAAAGCTGATTTGTCAAGTCTTTTTTTAGCTTGATCACCTGATATTTTTTTTTATCCAAATTTCTTCATCATCTATTGGCATTTACATTAATACAGGTTGAGTATTCCTTATCCAAGGCATTTGGGACCAGAGGTATTTCGGATTTATTTGGATTCTAGAATATTTGAATATAGTATTGAGATGTGTTGGGGAAGGGACCCAAATCTAAAACATGATCTCCATCTATGCTTCATATATTCTTTATATAAGGGGAATTCCAATCGCAAGGTTTAAATCAATGAAATAATGATATTAAATCAAATTTTATCAAAGAAAGTCTAATACTTCAAATACTTGTTATAAAACGATCATAGACATGCGAGGTGACTCAAAATCGTAGACTTGCCCTAATAATTTCACTGTAAAACAGTACTTTCAAGACCTCAAAACCAATCTTAGCGATGGAGTCACAAGTCTCTAGAAAGTCCACAAGTGGCTTACAAAGTTCAAGTCTGGATATTTTGACATTTGTGATGAACCAAGTGAAGGAGACCAGTTTGTCTACAGATGATACCATGGTAGCCAAGATGAAGGAATTTCTTGATCAGGAACCTCAAACCATGCTCAAAAAGCTTTTGAAAGAGATTGACATTCTCCATAAGAAGCATTTTGAAGACTCTTCACGACGACTTGAATTTCACGTAGAAGTGCGTACGTTGGGTTCCTGGCTTGCTTAATGCCGATTGCCGAGCAAAAAGCCGCTTGAGTTAAGTTTGCCATGCTTGAAGATGGGAAGTTTGCTATCATCAAGGCAACTGTCACAGGAGATGAAGCTACTTTGACAAAAGGTGACTTGCGGGAGAGTTTTGAGAAGACGCATGGAGATTAGGGGTAATTATGTTGAGAAATGCTGAATAAACAATCTTTCGTTTTTTTTTAGCATCATTCTTTCATTTATTTTAACCTTATTTTTGGACCTCCCTTTGTAAACATAGCCTGAAGATCATGTTATACTATATTTTTTAATTTTATCCCCGCCACATTAGATCAGGAACTTTCTTTTTCCAGGCATTTTGACGTTCAAAAAACATCAAGTTTCAGATTTCAAATAAGGTAAACTCAACCTTGTATATAGTGATATCAAACTCTCTAAACACAAAGGGCATTCTTCCCTATTGAACGCTAATGTTAGGATTCAGATGTGTAAGCGTTAGCACCAGGATAAGTGACTTTAACGCATGCTCCCCATATTACCTCCCTAATGCTAAACCCGTAAGAAATCGCTTAACGCATTGTTTTTTGTGCTAGCTTCCGCAAGCTTATTGTACTTTGCACATCCTATACTTAACCCCTTAAGGGCGCGTGGGTGGCACCCTTAAGGGATGGCTTTCGCCGGCGAGGCGTACATGTAGCCGACAGGTGCTGTCACGCGGCAACTGATTTTTGCCCGCCCCGCAGCCAACGTGCAGCACGCATCATTGGCTGCAGGGGCACAGCTTGAGTTCAGGCTGTCCCTATGCAGCCAATGACACACATCACGAGTCGGCGCGCGCAGGCTGTGGGGAGGGGCTGAGGAGGCCCCCTTGAAGGCAGTGGGGAGTACATGTACCTCCTCGTCTTCAAAGTCCTCCCGCCGCCAGCACGGCATATGGGGAGCGAAGTCCTAGCACCAATAACCGGAGGGATGAGCAAAGGAAACATTTTAGTTACTTCTAAAGCTGGTGCTAAATGATTCTGCCTTTGCAAAATCATTTAGCACCCCCTCTCCACCCCCCCCCCCATTGATCCGATACTCACCTCTCATCCTGCTGCGAGAACGGTGGCCCGGTCCACCACTCCTTATGGCCGTGAGTGAGACTGGGAACAAATAGTTCCCTCCACGATCACTCTATGGCTCTGCAAAATCTCACTACCCAGAAGTGCAACCTTCCATGGAGTCCTAAGGACTCCAGGAGGTGATGCTCACGGTGGAGCGGAAGCCCTATCGTGAGTATCCCAGTGCTTAGCGCTGTGTTCGAGGATGAGGTGCTCAGCTAGCGCCTACCCTGGAATATCACCCTAAAAAAGGAATGCCAGGGGGAAACCTGCAGGCGCAAATTTTCCCCATTAGCATGCCTATTTTAGCACAAACTACAGAAAAGTGCCTAAACTATTTTACAAGTTGTACAGACGCACTTGATATGAACAAGTGCCCTTAGAGTAAGCCAAGAGAAGGCTTCTAAGAGGTATAGTAATGAGATTCAAGTCGTCTCGTCTTGACATGCGCAATATTAACATTATATGTCCAAGGGATGTAATAAATGCATAGACTAATTAGATTTAACCTAGAGGTAATTATGCTCAGATTCTATTATCTACATACTAACTAATTCATAGGAATTCTACACGCTCTATCTTGAATTAATAAAATTGTGTCTTCTTTCAATTTGCAATAGAACTCAATAAGATGAAAAAGTCTATATTATTTTTTAATATCCGATTCAGAATAAGCCAGTGACGCCGATCCGACACTGACACCTTGGATAATACTAATTGTGTTTGTTGGGCGCGTTGATCATGTAGCTCTATAGGAACCCAACGAACAGGGAATTTCAATTTCACTAATCGGTTTAGCCATCATCCTTACCATTAAAGCAAATCCAATCCTGAGATCGTGCAGACGTCTATCAGGACTTTAGTGGATTTTCATTGTTTCACAATATAGGATTCTGTCTGGAAAAAAAAACGACGCAAATTGGGCAAATTTAATCAAACATAAAACGCTTATTGAAACTCTCCCTGAGAAAATCAATGTTATATTTAACTCCTTGAGAACATTTTACTACTTTAGTAAATACGGATCATGTTTTTCAGGGTATTTCACAGGATTTGCAAAAAAATATAGATAAATAATTGCCGGAGCATTCTGATCCACAAATGTATAGGCTATCGTGGATTTTCTGCTGTGTAGATGTCAGGGTGGCACCTGGCGTGTACTATGGTGGAACCCAAAGTTCAGGGGGTTTGAGCCCAGTGTTCAGGGATGCACAGGTGGTACCTTTTGATAGACAGACACTGGGAGATCCAAGGCATAGTACAAGGGGGTAATCCAGAGAATGGCCAGTAGGTGATCCGTGGTCAAGGGGCTGGTACAGGGCAGTAGTCGGTAGGCAAGCAGGGTCTGACACACGGTAGACAAGAGCAACTTAGAACAGGTCAGAATAGTATGCAGGATAGACTTCAAATGCAAAACCATATTGGATAGGGGGGAGTGGACCTTTATTTTGGCAGGAGGGTGTGGTGTGTTTGCTGCTGTTTAACTGATTGTGTACTGGGTACTAGTGCTGAACATGAGGGCAGCACTTTTGACGTAGCCCTTTCTGGAGCAGTCACGGATCCTGACAGTAGAAGAACACCTTAAATGGACATTCTGGTGGTTTTTTAACTTTACCTAAACGCACGTTATAAATTGATTCCATTATTTATCTCCTATCTGTGGCGAGTTACTCGTATTTAAAATAATAGTCTGGAGATGTCTCTCTTGATCTAAATGCAAGTATAATGTATCTCTATGGCCTACATTCACTCTTTTTCGAACTTCTACCAAGGAGCTTGCAACAACACAAAAATGTGATATGATATATGAGACCCATGGCTTAAAATGAAAGCCACGATCTCCTCACCTTAATAAATATTAGTACGAAAACGACTTAACGGATTCGAGGTTAGGCTTGCAGCTCGTGAGCAGGTACTACTGTTAATAAAACTAAAAGTGATGTTTAAGAGATAGTCCAGGGTTAAAACAGGAGGGAATGGTGGGGCTAATCATTAAGCACGCCTAACCCTTTCTATTTCTCCTACCATTTCAAGCCGAGAGTGGTCCGGATCTTACAGCTGCGGCTTCCGTTGAAGCCACAGCTGTCCCGTAAATGTCAGTAGGATGAATTCTATCTTTCCGGTCAATCCAGACAGCCTTCACTGAGAGCCGCTAGGGATAGGAGACCTGGCAAGGTAGAGAGAACTTTTTTTATGAAACACCGGAGGATGTGACACAAGACCTCAGTTGGAAGATGCATACGGGGGGAATACACAAAGTTTAACAAGCACAGCAATTTATTTTGCGATTTATCATTAGTGATAAGTCATTCCATTTCATTAAGAGGACTATACACAGAACACAAGGTCATCCAACTAGACTGGACGCAAGGAAATTCAGCCTAAAGCATAGGAAGGGTTATTTTACATGGATAAGAATAAAGCTGTGGAATTCTCTGCCTGTTGAGGTGGTTGGGTCAGAGACTTTACAAACAATGACTGGATGACTTCCTGCAACAGCAGAATATTAAGAGTTATAATATTTAATATGTGATAATGGCTGCTTGATCCAAGGAGAATCTGACCGTCATTCTGGGGTCAAGAAGGATTTTTTCCCCCAGTATGTTGCATATTGGTGAGCGCTTCAGACTGGGTTTTTTGCCTTCTTTTGGCTCAACAGCAGTAGGTGATGTGCAAAAGGCTGAACTCAATGGATACACAGCTTTTTTTCAGCCTTTGTAACTATCAGGGTTATTCGGAGAGCGGTGAAAAGCAGGAGAATGACTGGAGAATGGAAAATTCTAGGTCAAAATAGCCAAACCAGAAAACTTCTCCCATTAATCTCACCTTCCAAATCAGCTATTTTGACCTAGAATTTTCCATTCTCCAGTCATTCTCCTGCTTTTCACCTCTCTCTGAATAACCCTGTATGAATTAAGTCACCGTAAGCTTACTATCATATTTAATGAACCTCACTGACCCATTGGCATGATTGGCAAAGGCTTCTAGACAGTGTAAATGTTGTCAGCATTGTTGTTGCGAGTAAAAGCCACACTTAGATTGGTGTGTTTGGGCTCCTTATTGGTTTTTATCCATCAGTGTGACGGCACTGTGCTCCCAAAGTGATGTTTAGTGAATCTAAGTCTGTGTCTTTGTTAACCTCCAGACCTCTGACCTTAGACCTGTTGCATGTTAGCAACAGCAATGGCATTTGATTTCATTCGCACATGATAAAAACAGGTGGAAGTCACAGACTAACTTGTTATTTACCAGCGACCTAAAACAGGCTTTGCTGTCGTGCACAAGGGAACTCACAGGAAATTCAAAAGCCAGAAATTTGGGAATTTTTGTGCTTTTCAAAGCACACCAGATGCCTGCAAACCAAAGCTACGAGGAGCTAGATAAACATCCCTCATCCCTTTCATGTATCCATCTCCCTCGTTGTTCTAGGAGGAATCTGTAAATGCAATAGTATTATCACTTTCATATGTCTCCAAATAAAAAAATATTGCCAGCTACAACATGAGACTTTTAATTAAAGCCTTGGTGGTGAATTCCAATTTCCCAAAGCATATGTTACATATATGAGTAGGAGTGTGACTGAGGATCTGTCAGCATTACCAGCCCCTACGCCTCCAGAGTACAGATCCGTTACTGATGTGGTCTGGAAGAGAATAGAGGATAACATTCCAGGCTTTTAATATTATTAGTGTTATATTTGTTTTATTCTTTCAAGGTCGCCTTTCACTTTTTGAATTTTCATCTCCTAAAAACTTATGTATCGAATTGATTTTAATAGTTTTAGACAGTTCAGGATCTGATGAGAAGGACAGCAGGATTTCCATAGCCACCACTGGGAGAGAGGCCTAGCACCGCCGTTAAGAGAAATGAAGCGGGATCTCCTCATCCAGCCACTAGGATCAGAAATGGTATCCGATAACGACAAATTTTGGGGGTCAAAGATGGGCTTTTTCAAGTCGATGTGATCCTCAAGTCCAAAAACTTTCAGCAGCGGGACTACCAGTCCTCCAGTTGGAGCCATGCAGCTTCAGCAGTGACTTATAGCGTCTGCTCTGCAAACTTGCAAGTCATGATGGAAGCAGGGAAGATGCAACAAGCCTCCCAGTTGAAGTCCAGGTGCCTCAATGTCTTCCTACCAGGTACATGACCCTGAGCTGGTAAGGAAGAAGCCACAAGTGAATGCTGAGGCCTTGGGATTCCCTTTTGCAAGGGAGTTGTCAGTCCTGCCTCTGGTCATGTGGTATTAAATTGGGACTCTGTGTTGGCCGATTCTGAATACTGCACAATGGTATTGGTGATGTAAAAATAGCTATTTGGAACCATCCCTAGCACTGAAAGCAAGTTATATGACCCTGTCAGGTGAGTGCAGAAGAGCCGGCCTATAGGAGACCCGTTGTTGAGTGTGACAGGTGCAATTTAAGGAATAATAGAGCTGAGGGCAATGTATAGGAAGCCAATGAAAGGCTTGCCAGAGGGGTGAGGTTATAAGGATTTGGAGGATTTAGGTCTGATGGTAAATAAGGACAGACTGGGGCTGAAAAAAGGCAGTGGAAGGGGGCATGGTCTTGCGCAGGAAGGAACAGAGCCCAATTGACAGGCCATGCATGTAGTTGTCACCTTATGGCACTGGGATGGCACCAAAGGGTACCAGGGTGTCTGAGCCCAGCATGTAGGGAAACAAATCTTAACAGGTTTGAATGAGGAAGGTGGGTAAGCAGAGACTGACCAGGCTGGATATTGCAGTATGATTATTATGCTTTATTTATAAAGCGCTGGCATATTCCGCAGCACTGTACAATGGCACAGTATAGACAGGGTTACAATATATTGGATAACATTTGACAAACAGTACAGGAGGAGATGAGGACCCTATTCCCGTAGGAACTCACAATCTAGAAGGGTTGGGATTGGAAACAGGAGGAGAGGACTGTAAAGTGAGAGTGATTGATGGTTGCCTGGGAATTAGAAACCTGGGATTAGTAAGAGTAATTAGAGAAACAAGTGTAGACAGCTGGAAAGAATGCCTGAAAATAGAGGTGGGACTGCTGAGTGTGTGAATGTATCCTGGCTGTGTGTGTCCCTGTGTGAAGAGGAAATGAGTTCAGGCATCAGAGGCCTTTGAAATGGGGGGAGGGGGACAGGAGGGGCACAGGTTAAAATCCTATCAAAAAATCAGCCAAAAATTAAGAAATGCAGATGCAAAATACAATTGCGAGGATAGCATATTGTGGAGTGCGCTGGTGGCCATCATGTTGAAAACTGGATACCTGGAGTGTTCTTAAGATGCATGCAGCAGGGAGATCAGTGTGTGAATGGATCCTGGCTGTGTGTGTCCCTTGAGTGTTCTTAAGATGCCTGCAGCAGGGAGATCAGTGTGTGAATGGATCCTGGCCGTGTGTGTCCCTCGAGTGTTCTTAAAATGGGAAAGATAGTTGTTGATGGAGGGACCAGAAGGTATAGATGGTGAATAGGAGCGGGTATCCGGATAGGGTTCAAGGTAAGCTGGGTTATCAGGAACAGGTATTGTGTAGGATCAGAGCAGCAGAGTGTAGCATTCTCTGTCTGAAGGATTAAGCTACAATAATGGAGAAAGGAGAGGAAGGTATTTTATTCAGATCTGGGTCAGGTGTATGTGTATGTCAGGTGTTTTAACTGTTTGTGTGCTGGTTCTGAGATGAGGGCAGCACTCTTCAAGTATTCGCTAAGGAGCAGGCACGGATCCTGACAGTAGTATGCATGGAAATGGACATCAGCAGGTTTAGGCTGGTCATGGTTGGGCCTACGCTGGTCGTTAGTGGGATCTGGATGAGTCATGGGTGTGGTGTGGAACTCTACTGAAGCAACAGCCCACTGGTATCATGACTCATTGGGTGGCCGATGGCCATTGCAGGCCTGGTGGTAAAACCCATTATATATTGCAATGATGCAATGAAAGAATAGCCAGGTCGATATATCCCTTAAGGCTAGGGTCAGACTAGCGCAGTTTTAACGTGCGTTTAGCCGCACGAAATCACGGCCGTACTAGCAGCAAATGACGTCCAATGCCGGGGAACATACGACGAACGGCCGCACGAAAGTTCGTCCGCGCAACGCAAGTGGCCAACGAACGCATTTTTTCGAGAACGTCAAACCGCTACTACTGACGTACAGAGTGCGCTGCGGCCGCATAGCGGTGTGTGTGCGTGATTAGGAGACGTCAGACGCTGCTCATGTCCGGCTAACATAACGTCCAGACTCAAAAAGTGTTTTATTGATGATCCGTACAAAATCACGGACGAAAAGGCGCATCGTATGACCGCTATCGCGTATTCCGGGGAAAATACGTACGTTCGTTCGACCGAACTTTTTCACGGACGACGTGAAAAATGCGTTCGTCTGACCCTAGCCTTAATCGACAAATAGCACAAGTGACTTGAAAATGACAGAAATCTCAATGTATTCCTCCTGGTAAAATACGTTCTAAATAAATAAATAAATAATGAAAATAAGTCTGGTTTTACATTGTATTCGTTTTATAACACCCATTCTTTATCCACTGTAATTGAAAAGCATTAGTGTCTAAAAAAATATGTTTTGTCAGTCAAGTAAGGAATAGTCTAGAAGTAAATGGAAACCGTGGTTTACGATTAACAGAGGCTGGAAAGTAAATCAGTAAAAGTTCATGCTACAATGCAATCGCTAATCCCTGACAATGTTTCACAATCAGAGCCTCTAATTACAAAGCAAAATAGATTCTTAATAAGTGCCCCTGGGAGGTAGAAGAACTGGAAAGCTTTATATTTTTTCTTTTTAAAAGCAAATATGGTGTTCTAAAAAATTAACATTGAATAATTGTCTCCGTGCAATATGGCAGCGTCTTGTTATTTGATCCAATTACCAATCTATTCATTTGCATATAGATTTTTTTCAAAGGATTAGCGGGGAGTGAAACTTAATAATAAAAAAATCCTGTGAAGGGATTGTGTCTGCATGAAGAGACGGCATAAATATAATAGTGGTAAGGGTTAAACGTTGTCTCTTTTTACCCAGTGAACCATGGATAATCACCAAGGGAGCTACAAAGTCAACTGCATTATGCTCCAGATCTCTCAAAAACTATTGGTTACTTCATTATAATCAGCAACAGGCATCAAATTAGTTTTGTCTAGGTCAGAGTTTCCCAAACCTGTCCACAGGTCCTGCTGACAGGCCAGGTTTGCCAGATATCTGAAGCACAGCACAGGTGATATGATTTGCTGCTCAGTGATTTGCAGGATTCAGTCTGCATTTCTCCAAGGTGATCCTTAAAATCTGGCCTGTTAGTGGGCCCTGAGCACCAGGGTTGGTAAACACTGGTCTAGGCTCTATCATGTCAGACCAACTTGATTGAATTTTAAGAAGTCATAGAATTACAGTTGATGGTGTTACAGTTAATGTAACCTATTTAGATTTTGTTAAACTGTTCTACACAAACGCTTAATAAACAAACTAATGGAGATTAG
This sequence comes from Leptobrachium leishanense, assembly GCA_009667805.1. Lineage (NCBI taxonomy): Eukaryota > Metazoa > Chordata > Amphibia > Anura > Megophryidae > Leptobrachium > Leptobrachium leishanense. The sequence goes on along the minus strand of CM019072.1, from coordinate 29,983,251 downwards.
GGGAACATTCTTGTTTCTAGTTTGAAAACTGGTTTAATGATGGAGTAGAAAGAGTTGTTGTTCAATTTATGATGCATATATGGTAACCTTAGGGTTCTGTCCTCAGTCTACATCTCTTTAATATGCTCAATAATAATCTTGCAAGGGGTATTGTGCACATGGTGTGCGCCTGCTATTTCCTGCCAAACCATATGAGGGGATAAATTAGTTCTTATCCCTATTGAGATCTGTGCCAACGATTTTAGGATTCTCCTTATTCAGGTCAAGTTTTGGGTAGACTGTTAGAAAGACAGGCAACTAGGACATTACATTTAATGTAGAGAAATGTAATGTTATGCATTTTGGAAACAATTTTAAGCAAGGAAACTGTATTTGTAAAAGGATTTATTGGTGTAGGCAGTGAATGAGAGTAATTTTATAATAATAGTAGATAGCAGACTTCTACAATATGTAGTGCCAGGCAGTCAGCAGCTGCAAAAGCCAGTAAAGTACGGTCAAGCTAAAAAAGAGTGTCAGATGATTGCTTGGTGTGTTGTTGACTGAACTAGCATTACATTTTTTCATTATGAAGTTCTTGCTGTGTGACCACCTTGAAGATATTTGTTCAATTATTGAATTAAGTTATCTGAAGATTATGCACTTATAGGTTGGAAAGAACAAGGATAATGCTACAGGATGTAGCTAGATGCTAGAAGATGATCACATATATTTGACTAGCGTGCCAATCAGATAACTCTCAATGCAAAAGAACACCAGCCATCACCTCCTTAATCTATGTCAATGCGTGTCAGCACACTGATGTTTTGGTCATCAAGGGGCCCTACCACAGAAATCTGTCCAGTAGGTGTTTATTGACAGCTTTAGGGCTTATTTTCACTTTGATCTGCTGTCCCAGTGGTGAGGGACTGCTTGTAGTGGGAGAATGTTGGACAAACTCCTGCCACCATGACCACTTTAATTAGCTTAAGTGGTCATGGTGGCTGGTTTGCAAAATTATCAGTCATGGGGCTAGTATATAAAAGCATGTGTCACTCCTGGGCAGGGCAGAGGGGAGTGGTGGTGGAAGTCAGAGGCATAGGTCACAGGTTAAATCCAAAGCATGGAACGAGGAGCAAATCAAATAATCATGATCATAGAGTATCCATGGTTAGAGCAGGTGTCAAAGGTTCATACATGAGGAGGAAATCAGAAGTTGTACACAGCACAGCAAGGAGCAGTGTTTCTAGGACACAGAGTAGATGCTTCCCAAACACTGAACCAGTTAATGATGGTAAGCCAGGAATTATATATTGTGAGTATGATGGACAAACCTACCACTAGACAGCTCCTAGACCACCACAAAATCAAACAACTGATCCCCCGAGGAACTCCCCTGGCCAACCTGTGCTCGCTCTCATGATCTACTGACTTGATAAATGTCTTTGTGTGTTTTCTGCATCATTTTGACTCTCCAGGACACGTGGGTGCATTGGAGTTCCCGGCCAACGTAGCAACCACCAGGTGCTAGCTCCGGGGCAGCTGCTGTGCCTTTTCCCATGCCAGAAGGGCACCCAGGACAAAATGCATGGGATCTCAGCCCAGACCACAAGAGTTGACTTGAAAGCCAGCTGAGCATCGAGGAAGGAGTTGGCGCCAGTCCCGAATGATAGAGCATCCAAGTGACAGGCCTTGACAGCAAGTTATTGGCGGTGAAGTGTTTAAAATGCTCTTTCTTGAATGTGATATCTTTCTTCCATATTTTAATTTGCTACAATTAATGGAAGCACTATTTTATTCTCTAGTATCATTTCTACCAGTTAACGAATAACCATTGCAATGTTTTTTCTCTGCGAGGCATGTTATCGCTACCATTCGTTTTGACTTGATATTTTTTTATTACCTTCACCAAATACTGTATTTTAACAGGCTGATTGTGAGCAAAATTAACCCATACTGAAAATTGCACTACTTAAAAGAAGATAACGAGCACGCTCCATAAAAAATATGTATTTTTTTCGCATTCCTAACTGATGTATAAATAAAGTCCACACGCAATTTAAATTCCGCGTTATTATATGGAACCTCGGGTGGTCAAGAGGACTTTATATGAAATGTAATAAGCTGGTTTTTTTTGGGATGGGGAGGTTTGCACATTTGCTTTTTTCTATATAGATTTTCTTTTTATTAGCCTGACTGTTGCTTAATTTGCAAATGTAAGTTGTATCTGCTTTGAAAGGTTAGCACATCTTTTTTCGGCGTAATTGAAATGTAGCCCCGTCTGATGAGTGCCGCATTGAGAACCCTGCAGAGTCCTTTTCAGACAGGCTTTGGATGTAAAATTAAACCACTTCTCAAAGTGAAATCCAACTTTGCTATTTAAAATCCACTCAAGTATCACATATAGATCCATGAGGAGTAATACTTCAGACAGAAACTCCAATGACACAAAATTATTTGACTTTGAGTCCGGCACTGAGAAAAAGATTAACACTTTATAAGCCCCTAAATCGAATGCTAGTATTGCCCAAAAAGCCTACCCCCAACAACAGGACCCCTTCACATATACTGTAATCCCGTTTTACCTTATCGTAAACGATTCCAAGGCCACCCTAAGCAGTGGCGGCCCTATTGTTACTGAGGCCTGAGACCAAGCTCATCACAAGGTCGTCTACGTAGAGAGTAAACCAAAAGTATTTGAATAAGACCAATTCAGCTCTCCCCATAGACATGTGTATCTAATTGTAGGAGTGTATTTGTGTGGAGTGGAGGTATAATGATATTCTAGATATTTTCTATAATTTTGAGGCCCCGGTGGGAGTGAGGCCTTAGGTGGCTGCATATACTGCCTAATTATAGAGCCACCTCTCATGAGGTTTGGCAAGACATACCAGGTGCACACCATGTGCACAACTATTATTATTATTATACTTTATTTATAAAAACTATGTCAATACGCTTTGCAAGATTATTATTGAGGATATTAAAGAGATGTAGACTGATGACAGAACCCTAAGAGTAACACTTATGCATCGTAAATTGAACAACAACTCTTTGTACTCCACCATTAAACCAGTTTTCAATCTAGAAACAAGAATGTTCCCCTAATCTCCATTAGCTTGTTTTGTAGATCTTATGTTGAACAGTTCAACAAAATCTAAATCAATTAAGTTGGTCTGCCATGATATAGCCTAGGCCAGTGTTTACCAACCCTGGTCCTCAGGGCCCACTAACAGGCCAGATTTTAAGGATCACCTCAGGGAAATGCAGACTGAATCCTGGAATCACTGACCAGCAAAATCCCCTGTGCTGTGCTTCACATATCTGGCAAACATGGCCTGTTAGGGGAACCTGAGGACCAGCGTTGGGAATCACTGCCCTATACCATTGTCCTAATTGATTCCGTTATGTTTCTGCTTGCTTGTGATATGAAGATTTAAATCGAGCAGGGCTGTCCTGCAGTTGAAAGGTTGCTTTTTGGGAATGGACTAAAGGCCTCGATCTGCAACTGGAGTACCTAGGTCCTTCCTGTTCTTGCTATTGTGATCAGAAAGACAGAGATGGACTATTTGGCCATGTATTCTTTGCACTGAATGAGAGCACATGACCGATGTGCCTGGGATGTACACAGACAAATAGAACATTTTGGGTATGTGCCCCAATCATTTCAAAACACATTAATAATTATGAATCTTATCCCGGTATAGTAGGGTATGAGTTAGGACAGCAGGACCCCAGTGAGTGTACCCCACTAAGTGATATCTTGTTCATTAGGACCATTTCAATGGTCACTACAACCAAAAAATTAAATGTCCATGTTTTGTTTATTTTATGTTGCTGAAATGTTACATGTGCTTTGTATTATTCAGTTATTCCAGTTAGCAACGGAAAGAAGTATCAAGAAATCAGATCATCCACACACTCACAGATTACCCTCCATTTTTCCATTCTGTAACAGAAAGAAGTAACAAGGTATCCATGATACAACATGCAGTCCACCACTATACTCCAGACTGTTCTAATCTTGTGATTCTAATCTTGTGATTCTATTAATTTCTGGCTGATTATTTGTCTTTTAAATTTCCCCTCTCTTTTTGTTAGACAATCCCCCTCTGCTACTCCCTCCCCCTCTTCCTATGTCCTAAATACCTCAAATACAAACAGGTCACTCTTGCTAAATCTCAATGTTTTACTTTCTCCATACAGCAATCAGATCATCCACACACTCACAGACTAACCTCCATCATTGCACTCTGCTCTCCGACCCTCCCACCAGACCTGGTCCTAAATTTCTGCTCTCCTTTATAGCTGTTTCCACTACTCTAAATATCCTTACTAAGCCCAAGCTTCTGGTTCTTCCCATGCAATCCCTGCTATATTCTTTCTGGCCACCAGCTCCAGTTTCCCCCTGCTCCCATTTGTTTCACTTTATTAAAGTGCTGTATTAGCAGGACAGCTATCTTATGGGCATGGATGTCTCTTCCTTATATATGATTTGCTTCTCGTGTTTTGTTCCCCCATTTTAAAGTGCTACGCAATATGCGGGCGCTATTATAAATTACTGTAACTGTATGTTTGTCACCCGAATCCCATGCACAGAGACTGTGGACTGTACTAAAACCTCGCTCCTCTGCTATTCCCCCTCATTTAAGCTATTGGTCTGTTTATGTTTTAATGTTAAAAGTGGCATTTTTGTGACTCCCCCCCCCATCAGAACATAATCCAAATGCCTTTAAGCCTGTCCCTCATGTTCCCTGTGTTCCTTGACACCAGGGGAAGCCTGGTTTTGAAACTCCAACCAATCCCATTCAAGGACCGCACAGCATTCAATTTAATGGAAACATCTGCAGAAACTTTAAACCCCAGTGCTCCAAAAACCCTTTTCCGCAGCAGGGTGCTCTTTTGGGGTTAGAGTCCCCCTCATGGGAGATGCAGTTGGGGTGGTTTTCAGGAGCGCCATCTGGAACCCAAGGTTCTGAGCCTTCCTTGGCCCCAGGGGCTCACGCAGCAGCGACCATGTGGCATCACCTGGGGTAACTTCCACATGCTGCCACTCTGGCCCCCCCGCCTGTGTATCTGGGTGCTTTTTGGACTGTGATACCATAGGAAACTAGCAGAGGAAAATGAGTCACGACGGCCGAGGGAAAATATTTGACTTGGGCTCTCGCAACAATGTTTGGTTAAGAAAATGTTTTACTCTATATGTGTCACTGGCTGCATCCATTGTGTGATATTTCGTGTTGTAAACTGCCCCCCCCCACAGTGGGCTTGATTACAATCTGCATGATAAAATGGGGATGCTAACAGAGAAAACCTGCGTCTTCAGCACCTTGCCTCAGAACAAAACACTACCCTCGGTGATATTCGTGTTAGCGCATCCGCGGAGGGTCACGCTGTCGGGCCACGAGCCCTGTGCGATCTCACTCTTATGAGTCATAAAAGTGCTCAGGCACTTCCTGCATGAAAATACATTGAAAATGCTGGTTATTTTGTATCCAGCCGGGACACTTGGAGCTGCCAATGTGTTTCTATTATTCACGAACATTAGTTTAAGATACAATTCCATTTCACTTTTTTTTTCCCTCGCCAAGGTCTTTAAATGCGTTCTGGACATTAATATATTCCGGTACACTTTCAGTAGGATATCCCGATATTTAATCATATCAATCCGAGTTCATATGCAAAAATAATTGCGTCTGCCACGGGAAAGTGACCCGGTGAGATCTCTTGTCGTTGATTAATTCACAATTTCCCTGCATCTTGCAATTAACCCATTTATTGTCAGTTAATCAAGCAATGCATTAGGCTTCCGCTCGCTGTAGCTCAAAAGAATTTAATCCGGGGCCCGGCTAAGGAAATGCAGGCTCATTTATTATTGCAAGTATTAGGGAAAGTGCTCATTTACTCTGTCCTAAACTAAATAGCTTCTAATTGTCTCGGCAATTGCTTGGAAATTGATACTGTTTTCATTGACATTTGGATAAAGCGCTCTCGGCGGCAGATTGAATAGCGCAGATTTAATGAAGACGCGCGATACCGGGAAAATATAAAAACCTCCTGTTTTGGAAAATGGGAAATATGAAACCTATCTGGTCATTTGTCAAAACTTCTGAATGATCCTCAAAGTAAGAGTTTTGATGAACGGGCGACCTATTAATCTTGGTGCGGAATATATGGAGGGTATACAAATTGAGTAAAAGCAGGTGTCACTTTTCATTTGATTCAATTTGTACTCCTATTTATTAATAGTGGAACTGCATTCTCACCCAGTGTCAGGCGACGACGAGTGATTGAACAAAAATGGATATGAAGATTTATGAGCCGTATACTTTATCGGTAATGCTTATATAATGAATGTGTTAAAGTTTTTGCCTTCGGACGTTCAGTAAATCCATGTTATTTATGATGAATAAGATGTTAGATGAATTTTTAAATTGTGAAAGAGATCTGAGACGAAACTGAAATGTGTTTGTTAAAGGAAAAAACTACGTGTACTTGATGATATTATGTAGATCTATCTGTCAATCTATATGTCTGTCTATCTGACTGTCTATCAGACTGTCTGTCTGTCTATATGTCTGTCTGTGACAGATCTCAGTACCCAGAACGGGTCACATCTGTCAATGCCGCTTCATTGCCGGACCCCCCGTGTTCTCCCCAGGCAGACTCTCGTGCCTCTCTCCAGTCCTCCTGCAAAACTTAAGGACAGGGGCATGTAGAGAGCCTGCTAGCATCCCCCAGAAATAAGACGAGGCTGTATATATGGAGGTTTTAAGGGTCAGAATGGAACTCTTTTAATTGGGGACAGGCACATACTTATAAGGTCAAACATGGGTCGTTTACATACACAAGACCTGACCCTAGAATAGAATAAACGTTTGCTCAACATTCCTGAAAAGCAGATTAATGAAACTACTCAAATATAAACAGATTTTAACACATTCCTGAGAGAAATCCTATCAGCAGATATCAAGATACACATGGACCATACAATAGACAGATAGACAATAACATTATTCTTGCATAACACAGATTACACATTCTGCAAGCAAGAGAGGGCAAGAAAATGATATAGAACATCAGGCCTGCACCCCCCAAATAGATCTCCAGATCCATGTACCCCAAGTCGAAAGTGACGCACATCACACTGTCTATTTGTCTCTCTGTCTATCTGTCCATCTGTCTGTATATGTGACTACCTATGTATCGGACTCTCTATTTATTTGTCTGGTCTATCTATCTATGCATCCATCTATATCTATCCATCTATCTATGCATCACATTATATCTATATATTTCTATCTATGCATCTATATCTATCTATCTAATGCACAAGACTGGACTTGGACAAAAAATAGGCCTGGATATAAAAAGACCAGAAAGCCCTTTTTTCTTTAAATACACATATAAAGGATTAAAAAAAACATAAAAATTATCAATTGCTGTAGTGTCAAATATACGAAGCCTTAACTCACTGAAATTTCTGAAAGTAAGGCATTATGTAAATAAATGAACAAATTAAAGTATCACATGAATTTGTCTGTGTATGCATGTATCTGTAAGTCTGTTTATGTATTGCCAGAATTTCTGTTTATGTATGCGTGTGTAAGTCTTTTTTTGTTTATGTCTGCCAGTCACAGCCATAACATGCTACACTCCTATTTATACAAAGGCAGACTCATAAAATAGAGGCTTCATTCTTTATTTTGTCTAATGCCTCACTAACTCAAGAGCAACATCTATCTATCTATCTATCTATCTATCTATCTATCTATCTATCTATCTATTCATATCTATCTATCTATCTATCTATCCATATCTATCTATCTATCTATCCATATCTATCTATCCCTATCTATCTCTATCTCTATCTCTATCTATCTATCTATCTATCTATCTATATCTATATATCTATCTATCCATATCTATATCTATCTATCCCTATCTATATCTATCTATCCATATCTATCTATCTATATCTATCTATATATCTATCTATATCTATCTATATATCTATCTATCTATCTATCTATCTATCCATATCTATATCTATCTATCTATCCATATCTATCTATCTATCTATCTTATCATCTATCTATCTATCTATCTATCTATCTATCTATCTATCTATCTATCTATCCCTATCTATATCTATCTATCCATCTATCCATATCTATCCACCCATCTGTGTATCTATCCCTATCTATCTATATGTCTATCCATATCTTTTACATACGTTTCCACATTTAACCACTTCAATGCGGAGGACGCGCCGAGCGCGTCCTCCGCATTACCGCTGGTGTGCTGAGGACGCGCTGAGCGCGTCCTCCCATTGGGGTCAAGCGTTCGGCCGGGTTCCGGCCGATCGCTGGCCCCTCCGGTGCGGGCTGACATCCTCGATGTCAGCCGCGCATCCGGAACCGCAGCCGCTGGTATATAGGTGTAATCGCAGCAGCGCCATAACACCTATTCAGGCGCCCCCCCCCCCGCATGTGCGGAGGAGGCGCCTTTAAGGGAGGGGGGGAGGTCCTTCGGCCTCTCTCCCTCCCGATCGGCGGCTCTGCGGGGGTTAACCCAGGCATAATTTGGAAGGGCACAGCCTGCCCTTCCAAATGGTGCCTGGCATTAACCCCTGGGGAGCTGGATCGCGAATCGGCGCTGAAAAGCGCCGGTTCGCGATCCTTTCCCGGAGCTGGCCGACATCTTGGATGTCGGCCAAGCCTCCGGGAACTCCCCCTGAGGACTGGCGTCATCGTGCGTAGCACGATGACGCCAGTCCTGGACTTAACCCCTAACTGCCACCAACGGTGGAGATAGGGAGTTCCAATGAACTCCCTATCTCCCGATCCGTGGCAGCTAGGGGTTAAATTTTGGTATGGTTGGATCGGCCAGAGCATGGCCGTTCCAACGATACCAAACACTACTGTGAAAAATTTTGTCAAAAAAAATAAAATGAAAAAAAAAAAAAAAATTATAAAAAAAATTAACACTTTTTTTTTCTTTTTTTTGGTTTGTTAATGCAGCAATATTGTTCCCATTTCAATTATAATGTGAACAATGATGCTGCACTAACGATTTTTGTATGCGGTGGCGTTTGTTAAAAATAGTGTAATTTTCCCCAAAAAAAAATGTAACGAGACCCCATCTCTAATTTTTTTAACAAGCGCACCCCATACAAAATATAACTGCAATTGCTCGCATGTTAAAATGTGAAAAAAAACACTTTACACATTGTAAATTATTGAAAATACATATTTTATTGCATTTTTTGTTATAATATAGAGACATGACATAACGTATACATATAATAATGACATATTATGAATCTACCGAGTCTGACGGAAAGAACGATATATAATATGTCTGGGTCATATACTAAAATAAGCCTTCAAAACACGTTTAAACATGATGAGCAAAACCGGTAAAAATGACCTCAGCACAGGGGCGGGAAAAGCCTCAGCAGCGAAAGGGTTAAATTACTCTGCATATCATAAACATCACATAGATAGTAAGAAATGATAACAATTTAATAGACAAGAAGCAGTTGTTCTGTGTCATTCTCTGTCTTTACATACTGTGCTCAATCTATGAGAAGCAATAATTCAGTTAAGTCATTACAAACTTTGTTTTCAATTATTCACCCCGCATCTCATACACCAAGGAATTATTTCACTTAATAACTGACTTTTAAAAAAATCATATCATAAACATGGCTGAATATTAGATAGATATGGATGGATAGATAGATAAAGATAGATATGGATAGAAAAATAAAGAGAGACAGATGGATAGATAGATAGAGACAGATAGAGACAGATACATAGATAGAGACAGATGGATAGATAGAGACAGATAGACAGAGATAGATAGAGACAGAGACAGATAGATAGATAGATAGATAGATAGATAGATAGATAGATAGATAGATAGAGACAGAGACAGATAGATAGATACATAGAGATAGATAGAGACCGATGGATAGATAGAGACAGATGGATAGAGAGATAGACAGATGGATAGATATGGATAGATAGATAGATAGGGATAGATAGATAGATAGATAGATAGATAGATAGATAGATAGATAGATAGATAGATAGATAGACATGGATAGATATGGATAGATAGATATAGATAGATGGATAGATATGGGTAGATAGATAGATAAATAGATAGAGATAGCTATGGATGGATAGACAGATAAAAGAGACACATAGATAGATACATACAGATAAGTATATAGAGAGAGGACAGATAGATAGACGATATATAGAGATATAAATAGATACATAGAGACAGATAGATATAGATATGGATGATGGATAGATAGATATGGATATATAAATAGATAGATAGATATGGATAGAGATAGATAGATAGATAGATAGATAGATAGATAGATATGGATAGATAGATAGATAAATAGATAGATAGATAGATAGATAGATAGATAGATATAGATATGGATAGATATGGATAGATATGGATAGATAGATAGATAGATAGATAGATAGATAGATAGATAGATAGATATGGATAGATAGATAGATAGATAGATAGATATGGATAGATAGATAGATAGATATGGATAGATAGATAGATATAGTTAGATAGATATGGATAGATAAATAGATAGATAGATAGATAGATAGATAGATAGATATTTGATGGATAAATGTAAATAGAGTGAGATATTTAGTTGCACTACAGATGTTTGTGAAGTCTATGAAAAATGATTGTTCATACGGTTCATATTGTTTATATATATATATTGGTCCATGTCACATGGTATATAAACTTTAGGTATTTTTTTATATGGCTATTTTTTTTTTCACCATGGCTGCTCTGTCCTTTAAAACGTGTGACCCCAGGACATACAACAAACAACCCTATTGGCTAACACTAACAGACATTGAAACAAGATGATTTAAAAAATACTTGGATTCCTTCTAATTGGTGAGTAACCCCCCCCAAAAACGATTTCCTGTGTCGGGGTGTTAACATTTACCAGGGTCTCCTCCAGCCCAGCCAATCACCAGCAGCTCATTCTAAATGTCTTTTTGTGAATATATTTGGTGTAATCTCGGGGCGCAGTCGTTCTTCGAAAGAAGAAATAAACGCAAAAAAAACAACTAAATAGAGTCCAATAGATGACAAAGAGCACTCAATGTCTTGTACGTTTTCCCCCGAGACGGAAAATCTCTCCCAGTCGATTGGATGTTTAAGGCAAACGATACCTGAGTATATTGTGTAATATATCCGATAAACAGAATTATAGTTATTATGTATCACTGATAAAGTACAGTGTTTTAGTGCCGGAGAAATTGTATTTCTTTTTAGGAAATGGATTTGAAAACTGCCGAAATCCCAGTAGGTCTGGGGAGCTTTGAATAATAAAATCAAGACTATTACGCACTATGGACTCTTCAAATATAAATTCTTCTTAATGTCATAATATCCTTGAAACAGGCTGAAATGGAATTTGCTCTGAAGTTCACGCGGAGGTTTTTCGCTCCGCATACAGATGAGCTTCCAGCAGATCAGAAACTATTGATCACTTGCATATCTTTAGCTGTAAATAGGCAGCTCGGAGGGTTTTCAAGCATGAATCGGCAGGACGTCACCCTTGTTAGCCGAGCCAACCGCGTTTCTATTAACAAGCCAAAGTCCTGATGCCGTATTCAGCGGAACCTCTCGCTGCCCGAAGGGAGAGAAACATCGATTGTATAGTATATCTGCCATCATGTGATTTATCATTACGCACTTCTATTGGTTAAAATAATTCTCAGGCCGAGATCTGAACCAATCCTATCACAAAATATCGCTTTGATGGAGCAGCGCGCGATGGAAAAGACATGGAATGATGGGTTTCTTGTGTAGGAAGTACAGCCGAAATGTATGTGAAGTGATTAATTAAGCACACGACACATCTAACATACAGGGTTATTCAAAGAGATCCGAATTGTGGCCGAAATGTAACCGAAAGCTGAAATTCAGCGTTCGGTTACCTTTCCTGACCATTCGGCTATTCAGAGAGCAGGCAATTCGCCAAATCCTGGCGAATTGCCTGTATATACTTTGCCTGTTCGTTGCCTGTTCGACGACAGTGAAATCCCCATAGAGAAGCAATGCTTCATCTATTCAGAGAACAAAAACCAGCAGGGAAAAGCTGCCGATTAACGCTGATTAACATTAACCACAGCCAGGACTTGGTGCTAACGGATTCCGCTGGTACAGAATCCATTAACACCAGTCTAAAACCCCCCAGAAAAATCCAGATACTCACCTACTATCCCGCGGCGAGGACCGCGGCTCCGTCTGCCCCCTCCGTCCGGCGGGAGCAGGGAGAGACTGAGGGAAAAACTCCCCCTGTGGTCACTACGCCAACCTGCCGGATCTCGCGAAGAGAAGAGGAGAAACTCAATGGAGTCCTATAGACTCCATCGAGTGGATGCGCGTCGGCGCTTAGTGCTGCCGCACGCATCCCAGGGCTAACAATGCAGGCAGCTTTTTAACCGCCTGCATTGTAATATCGCAGTAAAACAGGGGCACTACGGAGAAAAATGCGGGCGCGGTTTTTTCTCCTTTGAGTCTCCATTTTACCGCGAATAATGTAATGTGGCCCGTAAAGGGATACTCAGTAACTCATGGATAAATTATTCCTTTCCAGTTTTATTTTGCTTAATGAAGGTGTGATGTGTTTGAATACCTGTATAGAAAGTGGATGCAGAGATAGACAGCTATAGCCCTAGATATTCAACCCAACATCTATTAATCTGTCATGGATCATAGATAGATAGATAGATAGATATGGATAGATAGATATGGATTGATAGGTTAAGATATAGATAGATATGGATAGATAGATATGGATCGATAGATAGAGATATAGATAGATATAGATATATTTATGGATAGATAGATATGGATATATAGATAGATAGATATATGGATAGATAGATATAGATAGATGGATAGATAGATATGGATGGATAGATAGATGGATAGATAGATATAGATAGATATGGATCGATAGATATAGATAGATAGATAGATAGATAGATAGATAGATAGATAGATATGGATAGATAGATAGATAGATAGATAGATAGATAGATAGATAGATAGATAGATAGATATGGATCGATAGATAGATAGATAGATAGATAGATAGATATGGATCGATAGATGGATAGATAGATAGATAGATAGATAGATATGGATAGATAGATAGATAGATAGATAGATAGATAGATAGATAGATAGATAGATATAGATAGATATGGATCGATAGATAGAGATATAGATAGATAGATATGGATAGATAGATATGGATAGATAGATATGGATAGATAGATAGATAGATATATGGATAAATAGGTATCTAGATACCGGCTGGGTGGAGTAGAGGTAATGTCACCGCTCTGCATGGAGAGCGCCTGTGGAGTCATGGGTTCGATCCCAGCGAGCAACCTTTCCAGTAAGTGTCCTTGGCAAGACACCTAACGGTACATACTCGCCACCCAGGACATACTTGAAAATGAGAGAAATCTCAATGTATCCTTCCTGGTAAAATCCTTTCACATATAGATAGATGGATAGATAGATATGGATGGATAGATAGATGGATAGATATGGATCAATAGATATGGATAGATTGATATGGATTGATAGGTTGAGATATAGATAGATAGATATGGATCGATAGATATAGATAGATATGGATCGATGAATAGATGGATATATAGATAGATATAGATTGATATGGATGGATAGGTAGATATAGATCAATAGATAAATATGGATGGATTTTGGATATAGATATAGATAGATAATACTGTAGAACAATGATCACCAATGATCACCAAAAAGTAAATGCACTACAGAATGGCTTCAAAGAAAATCTGCTTTTTGAGGTGGCACAATGCACACAAGAAACAGATCGGGCACTAGAGCATGGATGCAATAAATTCTTTATTACAGCATCATCAGCACAAACAATGTTTTCACTCTATCAAGAAGCCTTTTTTTAAGAATGGCCCAGTCGGAACCAAGACCTTAACCCCATAGATATACTGTGGAATGACCTCAAAAGAGCTGGTCTACTAGATATACTAAGAATATGGCTTGAAACAGTTCTATAAGGAAGAGTGGTCGAAAACACCTCCTAAACAGTGTAACAGTCTAATCCACAGCTATTGGAATCTCTTGTTTGAGATTATTGCTGTCAAAGGAGGATCAACTAGCTATTAAATTGAAGTGTTCTCTTATTTTTTCCACAGAGCTGTTAATGTTTAACTCCCAGACATCATCAAATCTTAGCCCAGTCTTAGGTCACTCAAGAGCTCCCTATTAACATACCTCAATACGGAATGCACCTGTAAACATGTAACATAATGACTATATACAGAATACACCTGTAAACATGTAACATAGTGACTATATACAGAATACACCTGTAAACATGTAACATAGTGACTATATACAGAATACACCTGTAAACATGTAACATAGTGACTATATACAGAATGCACCTGTAAACATGTAACACAGTGACTATATACAGAATGCACCTGTAAACATGTAACACGGTGACTATATACAGAATGCACCTGTAAACATGTAACATAGTGACTATATACAGAATGCACCTGTAAACATGTAACACAGTGACTATATACAGAATGCACCTGTAAACATGTAACACGGTGACTATATACAGAATGCACCTGTAAACATGTAACATAGTGACTATATACAGAATGCACCTGTAAACATGTAACACAGTGACTATATACAGAATGCACCTGTAAACATGTAACACGGTGACTATATACAGAATGCACCTGTAAACATGTAACATAGTGACTATATACAGAATGCACCTGTAAACATGTAACATAGTGACTATTTCCTACATATTTATTTTCTGTGTAAATCTGTATATTTGTGTTTTTATATCTTGCATTGTATTACTTTGTATTTCTGTAACAACTTTAACATTTCAATGTTCTTGAACCCAGGACATACTGAAAACCAGAGAAATCCCAATGTATCCTTCCTGGTAAAATACTTTATAAATAAAGACATGAAAGATTCTAACTGTTTGTTTGTTGTTAGCTTAACCCCTTACTAGTATGCCCTGCTTCCCGGCTGCTGCGATGGGTCCCTCTTCCGCTCAGTCCCACCCGCCTTAGGGACGGCATAGTACTCCCTGCTGCGGTGAAGGGTTAAGCAAATTGCGTTAGCCTAGGTTTTAGACTTTGGTGAAGATGAGTGATCTTTAAAGATGACTTGAGAATGGCAGTAAGTTGCACAAAATGCATTGTTTTTGGAGTCAAAAATTGCTTTTTTGCATAGCATTGAAATGTGAGCTTCTATTTTAAAACATTGACTTTATTAGTGAGTCGTTTTTAGCTGCGGCCAACAGGTGGCGACGTTGCGACGGTAAACCCATACAGATACACCACAGCAATAGACCCTTTCCATCCATGCACAGGTACTTCCCAGAAATATACCCCATCTACCAACCAAGAACACATCACACAAATCTACCCCTGCATTCACACACAAACCCTGCACAAATTAAACTCCTGCATCCACACCGAAGCTGGTACCATCCTGTATCCACCCCCCTCAGTAATTCCCTGGTGAGCCTCTATATTTCTGCAGGACACCTAGCAAACGGCATGGCGAATAATTGCCTGTAGGACTACAGTAATAAGTGTTGGGTTTTATTGGTGATATTTTAACGTGCGGGGATATAAAGGGCTTTTCTCGTTTTTACTTTGCCTCTGTGATCTCCCGCGTAGAAAAAAATATATATACATCACACGGAGCCACATCCCGAGCCATTGCTCATCTCGCCGTACGCTTTGAAGAATATACAACCGGCAACTTGCCAGTGAAACGAGCTCTTCGCGATCCACAGATATGCATAATCAAAGGAACGATATACACATAGTTTGTGTCTCAGTGCAACACGTGACAAACTAGGGAGCAATGAGAGGAAAAAAAAGGAAACGCTGTAATCATTTGTATCAGACAGACAGGGGTCTTGTTGCATACAATGGTCTGACCTGCTTTTAAAAACCCAAAGAATGCCCGTCGCTGCCTGCTTGGGCTGCTAGATACTGCTGTATGAATGGCTACGTACAATGATTATATTCTTCATTCCACTATCTGAGTCCAAGGGTTACAGCAACACAAAAGGAATGGTAGAGAAAGATGCTGAACCGACAAGATCTTTTGTTTCTTCTCGGTCCATTTTTCCACTTGGACGCCTGTTCCGTTCTTCGCAGAATGCAATTAGCAAACACTTCACATTCTGTCCTTCCTGGGCGACTCTGTAGTGTCTATTCATTTGGAGTTGATATTTTTGGAATATGCTGGCGGCGCGGCGCTGTTTCGCAGATTTACCGTTTAAGAGCTCAGACTTCCGAAAATAATATAAAACTTTACATGGTGCATTATCGTGTCGAAATCTCTGACCGCAAGCCGCCCGCGTACACAAAAGGCAGATTAAAAGCCAGCATTTTGCTGTTATTTGGTTTATGGATTATTATCATTAGCCCTTGCTTATTTATGATGGATAAATGCATGTTCTGAAGTTTTCCTATTCAAGGGAAAACAACGCCGCTCTCTGCTATAACATCTCTTTTGTCGGTCTGTTTGTGTTTCTCCAAAATGAAACAACTGTCAAATACTTACCTTTTTACACAAATGACATAAAATACTTTTTCAATGAATATTTTTGCTTCTTTTTTTTATAACTAACAGGGTTATTCAGAGAGCGTGAAAAGCAGGAGAATGACTGGAGGCAGCGTCACAGAAGTGCCGGCGGCCACGTGATCGCGCCACAGCAGCGCAACCGGACCTCAGGATGGGTGAGTATCGCTGCCGCCGGAAGGGAATGCTGGCCGCATGCTTTTCATGCACGCGGCCAGCTTCCCCAGCGTATAGGTGAGCGCTGGAGGGCATTTCCATACGAGCTGGGGCAATATCCACAAGAGCTGGGGCAATATCCACAAGAGCTGGGGCAATATCCACAAGAGCTGGGGCAATACCCTGAAGAGCTGGGGCAATATCCACGTGAGCTGGGGCAATATCCATGAAACAGAGTAGCAAAACAAGAGGACATAGTCTTAGATTAGAGAGGCAGAGGTTTAAAAGTAACATCAGGAAGCTTTATTTTACTGAGAGGGTGGTGGATACATGGAACAGTCTTCCAGTTGAAGTGGTAGAGGCCAAAACAGTAATTGAATTTAAGCAAGCATGGGATAGGCATAAGGCTATCCTAAACAAAAGATAAATCCAGGTAAAGTATCCATGTAATTGGGCAGACTAGATGGGCCGAAAGGTTCTTATCTGCCGACATTTTTCTATGTTTCTATGTTTCTAATATCCATGTGAGCTGGGGCATGTCCATGTGAGCTGGGACAATATCCACGTGAGCTGGGGCAATATCCACGTGAGCTGGGGCAATATCCACGTGAGCTGGGGCAATATCCACATGAGCTGGGGCATGTCCATGTGAGCTGGGGCAATATCCACGTGAGCTGGGGCAATATCCACGTGAGCTGGGGCATGTCCATGTGAGCTGGGGCAATATCCATGTGAGCTGGGGCAATATCCATGTGAGGCTGGGGGCAATATCCATGTGAGGCTGGGGGCAATATCCATGAGAGCTGGGGGCAAGCTACATGTGAGCTGGGGGCATATCCATGAGAGCTGGGGGCATATCCATGTGAGCTGGGGGCATTTTTATATGAGGTCTGTTCTTATTGGAAAGTGGTCACATGGCATAAAATAAAAGTATCGGTACTCGGAATCGGCGAGTACTTTTAAAAAGTATCGATACTCGTAGTCGGTCTTAAAAAAGTGGTATCGGTGCATCCCTAGAATCTAGATATATAGCTTCTGGCATCCATATGAACTGAGAGGTTCCTGATTGGTGGAGACACTTCGCGTTATTGCTTGACGGATGAAAAAATGTGCGAGGATTGTAATTCCAGTGTTGATTTACACGCGTTAACGTTTAACGCTGGGCGCACAATTTCACGTGTTGCGCGAGCGTTTTAACGTGAAGATTGTAATAGGGCCCCCTGTGTGGACTGAAACATCGAACTACAATAAAGAATTTAATATACTTTTAGGAAGTCTCTGTGTTGCCTGTTGTCATGAAGATTTATATAAATATATATAGTAAGTTTGTAACTGTATTAGGTTATTAATTATTATTACAGAGAGTGATATCTGATTGTGACAGTCCACCAAAACATCAAGGGCCCTATTACAATCTTCGCGTTAAAACGCTCGCGCAACGCGTGAATTTGTGCACCCAGCGTTAAACGTTAGCGTGCGTAAATCAACGCTGGAATTACAATCCTCGCGCATCTTTTCATCCGTCGAGCAATAACGTGCGTTAAACGGCCACGACCAAATGCGCGCGTAGTAACGTTGCGCTCAGAAATCAGTGTGAGGACTGTTTTTTCACGCGATTCAGCCAATCAGAATTAGGAACCACAATTATCTCATGTTAAGTTTTTGCGCCTGTCAAAGTCAATCTGACCATATATGCTGCAGCAGTAATAAATGCACACACAACTTCTCCATTTTATTGGTTTGGTATGTGTAGAATGTGTAACTATACTTTGCTGCATATTTATTTTGGGCTGGTGTATTTGGGTTCGGCCAGGTTGATAGAATTTGCCATTAACACCGGCTTTTAGGAGTTGCTAAAATTATGCGCGCAAAGGCTGTGCGTTACAAACTGCGCATAGATTGTAATACCATCCGCGTACCAGCGCACAAACGCATTTGCGCTCACAATGTTAAGTATAGGACGTGCGACGTACAGTAAGCTTGCACAGCCTTCACGCAAGTTCACCCGCGGTAGACGTATACGTGCGTTCGATGCTCTGACATTGTAATACGACGTACAGCGCAAAGGGTTTTGATCCTCGCGTTAATGCGTTTTTGCGCCGGCGCAAACATATGCACGAAGATTGTAATAGGCCCGAAATGTCCTTATGTTGTTTATTTGATGCTGCTGATATCTTACATGTGCTTTGTTTTTCTCTTGTATGTTTAGTTAAAGGGATACTCTAGGCAACATGACCACCTAAGCTTTTTTAGGTGGTCATGATGCCCTGAGTTTGCCCTTTTCCTCCGCTGCCACCTCCGCTGAGCCGATCGGCTGAAACAGCTGAGCGACGCGGAGGACTTTACTCCGCCCTCCCAGCTGTCAGTCAGCAGAGCGGGATTCATATTTCTCGCTTCTGCCGACTATTGCCGAGTAGGAGACGCCATCGCGCTGAAAGTCTCCAACTCGCTGCAGTAGCTGGCGGCAGCGGCTGAGATTAGTGTTGCGCGCAACCTCTTGCGCGCAACACTAATCAAAGAAGATGGAGCCGGGAGGAAGCCTGCTGATTGGCTGGTTTCTGTGAGAGGCGCGCATGCGCGCTTGTCACAAAAACCATTAGCCAAGTTGAAGATTTACCAGGATGGGAACGGACGAGGAGGGAGGTGAGTATAAAAAAAAAAAACCGCCATTGGAAACAAGTGGCTTTTAGGGTAAGTATTACATTAAAAAAAAAATACTGAATAACTAGGTAGGGCAATGGGTATAATATAATTTAAAAAGAGAGGGGGGGTGATTTTTAGCCTAGAGTGTTCAGTTAAGGAAATATTTTACTCTATAGGGGTTATTCCGAGAGCACCGAAATGTCGACATTAAATGACACCGACAGTTAATATTTTACACTAGAAGACGGTTTCCCACAAAATGAGGAGAAGAAGAGTTAAGGGAAAACACAATAGATTTAGGAATTTAATAAAAAAGTTGCCATGGTACGAGTTGGGTGGCCATATGTAATTTGTCAAACCATCGTGCCTGGATGTCGATGGATTGCCTGACATAACACATGCCAAATGGACAATAATTTGCAGTAAATCATAGCACTGTTTAGCGATTCCTGGCCATGCTGAGCGTGTTCCAGACATAACTTTATCTAAAGAAACAAGACTTTGTTTATTGATGATATACGGAGAACCAGATGGCTCTGCTCAACGTGGTTGCTCTATGATCATCTTTTTGACATATCAGAAGAAGCTTGAAAAGTCATACGGGGAGAGTTAGCATAATATTTATTTGGAAAGGAGACAAGCGGGATAGAGTGGTCTGCATCGCATTGTCCTCAGACCTGCTAGCTAAATATGGATTTTGCATTTGGCTCTCACATCTGCTCCGTGGAGAGGGATTTCCTGCTTCAGTTTAGGAATTCTCAGACACGTTTAGATTTCCTAAGGTTATTTGTTTGAATTTGAATCAGTTGCCGAACAGACCGAGGGATTACAGACATTCTGAAAGACAGACAGCTCCATAAAGTGAGGGACTAGAAGAAAATCCGAACTGAAACTTGTAAAGTCCAGATATCACGAGGCGGGCACGTTTAATCCCGAGAATTTAACTTTAGATCTTAGCACAGTAGCTCTCTGTCTTACTTGTATTTCTGTGTTTTTAAATATCGTTGTCGGAAGGATAGTGATATAAATAAGAGAATGAAAGGGAGAGAAAAAGAAAGAGAAAGAAAGAAGAACAAGCAAAGAAAGAAAGGGAGAGAAAATGAAAGAAAAAGAGAAAGAGAGAAAAAAGAAAGAGAGAAAGAAAAATGAGAGAGAAAGAAAGAGAAAAGGAAAGAGAGAGAGAGAGAAAGAAGAGAAAGGGAAAAAAAAGAGAGAGAGAAAGAGAGGGAGAAAAAGAGAGATAAAGAGAGAGAAAAAGAAAGAGAAAGAAAAATGAGAGTGAAAAAGAGATAAAAAGAGAAAGAGAAAACAGGGAAAAAAAGAGAAAGAAAAATGAGAGAGAAAAAGAGAGAGAGATAAAGAAAGAGAGAGAGAGAAAGAAGAGAAAGAGAGAGAGAGAAAAAATAGAAAGGGAGAAAAAAGAGAGCGAAAAAGAGAGATAAAGAAAGAGAGAGGAAAGCGAGAAAAAGAAAGAAAGAAAAACGAGAGAGAAAAGAAATAAAAAGAGAAAGAAAAATGAGAGAGAAAAAAGAAAGAGAAAAAGACAGAAAGAGAGAGAAAGAAGAGAAAGAGAGAGATAAAGAAAGAGAAAAAAGAGTGAGAAAAAAGAGAGCGAAAAAGAGAGATAAAGAAAGAGAAAAAGAGACATAAAAACGAGAGAGAAAAGAAATAAAAAGAGAAAGAAAATTGAAAGAGAAAAAGAGAGAGACAGAAAGAGAGAGAGAGAGATAACGAAAGAGAGAAAAAAGAGAAAGGGAGAAAAAAGAGAGCGAAAAAGAGAGATAAAGAAAGAGAGAAAAGATAGAGAGAAAGAGAGAAAGAGAGAGAAAAAGAAAGAGAGAAAGAAAAACAAGAGAGATAAAGAAATAAAAAGAGAAAACAGAAAAAAAGAGAAATAAAAATGAAAGAGAAAAAAAGAAAGAGAGACAAAGAAAGAGAGAAAGAAAGAGAAAGAGAGAAAAAGGAAAAGAGGAAGAAAGAAAGAAGGAAGACAGGAGGGAGCTGGGAGGGAGCAAGAGAGAGTGAGAGGGGAGAGAAAGATGGACAAAAAAGAAGAGCGAGAGCAAAGAGTGATGGGAGGGGGAAGTAAAAGAGAAAAGAGTGATGGAGAGGGAGAAAGCAAAAGAGAGAGGAAAGGGAGAAAGTGGAAAGAGATATGAGGAGGGAGAAAGTAAGAAACGGGAGAGAAAGAGGAAAAATGGGAGATAAAGACGGAGAAAAAGAAGAAAAGAAAGAGTATAGAGATATAGGTTGGGAGAAAGTAAGAGAGATTGAGAGAGAGGAGAGAAAGATTGTTAGGGGGAGAGAGAGAAGGGGGAAAAATGGGGTGGGAAAAATAAGAGAGTGAGAAAGGAGAGAGAAAGAGGGAGAAAAGAAGAAGAGAAAGATTTGGGAGGGAGAAAGTAAGGAAGGGGGAAAAGAAAAATGATGAAAGGAGAGAGAAAGATGGAGATGGAGAAGGAAAAAAGGGGAGAAAGATGGGGAGGCAAAATAAGGGGGAGAGAGAGAGGAGAGTGAAAATAACAAGAGAAAGTAAGAGGGAAAAATAAGACGAGTGAGATATAGGAAAGTGGGTAAGAGAGAGAAGGGGGGAGTGGGCCTGGCCAGAGGGTAGAGAAAGAAGGAGAAAAAAGGAGAGATATGGGGAGAGAGAAAGTAAGAGGGAAAAATAAGACAAGTGAGATATAGAAAAGTGGGTAAGAGAGAGAAGGGGGGGAGTGGGCCTGGCCAGAGGGTAGAGAAAGAAGGAGAAAAAAAGGAGATATGGGGAGAGAGAAAGTAAGAGAGAATGAGAGTGTGGAGAGAAAGAAAGAGATAGATGAGGAGAGAAAGATGGCGGGGGGAGAAAGAGGGAGAAAAAGAAGTAGATAGAGGGGAGAGATAGCAGAGAGAAAGAGGTTGAAAGGGAAACAGAGAGGAGAAAAAGAGGGGAAAAAGGAGAGAAAGAGGAGAGATATGGGGAAAAAGTAAGAGTGAGAGATGGGAGAGAAAGGAGAGATGGGAAGAGAAGAGTGAGAAAATGAGAGAGGGGACGGAAAAGGGGGAGAGAGAAATAGAGAAAGTGGGAAAGAAAATGTGGAAGATTGGAGGGAAAGGCGGGGGGTTAGAGAGAGGGAAATAGAGATGGAGAGCATGAGAAAGACCGAAAGAGAGGGAGAACCAAGAAAGAGAGCATGAAATGGGGATAGAGTTAAGGGGGATCCTGGACTGTAGGGAAACAGAAAAAATGAAACACTATAGTTGCCACTTATATCTTGTGGGAATGGCCTCCTGAACCCATTTAGCCGGCTGGGTGAAGTAGAGGTAACATCACTGCTCTATAACCGTGGAGAGAGACTGTGGAGACACAGGTTTGATCCCGGCAAGAGCACCTCTCCAGTAAGTGTCCTTGGGTAAGACACCTAACGGTACATACTCGCCACCCAGGACATACTTGAAAATGAGAGAAATCTCAATGTATCCTTCCTGGTAAAATACTTTCTAAAAAAAAAACAACAACAAAAAAACACATTTATAAAAATCATGGTGGGAATCAATGGGTTAAACAAGTGGAAGAATTTGACAGGAGAAAGAGTTGGAGGATTTTTGGGCCAAAAATTAAGGCTTACTCCTGAAGAAGGACACATGGGATGTATGACCTAGTTAAAAAGTGAAACGGGGACGCCGTACCTAAAACAATGGACCTGCAGTGGTGATGACTGATGGCGCATTCTGCGGCAAATTTTATTTCAGACACGTAAGACGGAACGTGTAGAAAAATAGAAGTCAACTAATTTCTTTAAATTTTAATTATGTGTAATTTCGGCATTTAGGTTTGCAGTTCGCCTTCTCATCCAAATCACCCGTTTGATTTGTGGACCAGGCTTTCTTTAATTAAGCAACGCAAACGAAAATTGGCTAACGCTGTGGTTAAATCAACAAGGCCTCGTGAAAACCCGTCTACGGTATACATTATCTCGCTGATGGATCGCTAAAAATTCACAGCTATCTTTGGAGACTCTTCCACTGGGGGGACGTATATTTTTTTTTTTACACCACTTATTATTATCCTACATAAAAATCTGGCAGTCGCAGAGCTGGATCCGTGCCCCCGGTTTGAAGAGGTGTGCATTACGTGTTTGTAGTTACGTCGCAGCTGTGATAATATCACAGAGAGTAAACAGATAACGCTGTTTTTTCTGGCGGCGGATCAACTCATTGGATGTAATGAGGAAAAGAATCCGATGTTCCTAATTTTAACCTATCCCATTCTGTCTACGCTAATGAGGAGTTAAAACAATGAGATAAAAAGAGAAGCAAATGTTCTTAACCCCTTCACTCCCAAGCGCTTTTTGTTGATTTGTTTTTATTATTCTAAAAAAAAATTTAAACCACAAGATGCATAGTTAACAAGTAAATATAGAGTAAAATAGTAATTTTAAACAGAAAGTTTTATTCCAAAATAGTTAAAAGATTAAAATAATGTAAATCTGCTCTTTCTTAAAAATTTTAACGTATTTGTTCCTCCTTCACAGAAAAATTGCTGGGATGAAAGGTTCTGAATTCTAGATGGTGTCCCTTATCTTGCACAATATTACACAAGGTCTGCATTATCAGCATACAGGCAGAAATAGCCTTTGTGTCACATACAGTAACTGTGATAAAGATAGATAATGAAATAGTCAGATCTCCTGTTTATGGGGATTTGTAGGGATTGTAATGAGGTTATTAGCAATGCAGCTTCCAAAAAATACCAATATCTGTATGTGCCAGTGTGACGTGCATCATTTGGACTTGGGGTGCAGGACCTGAAGATGTGTTTGTGAGGTGCAGGCCAGATGTAATTTCCTTGCTCTCTCTTTGTGCATGTAATCTGAGTTATGCATGAATAATGTTATTGTCTATTGTTATGGTCCATGTGTATCTGTTTATCTGTTGTATATTTGAGGATTTGTTAATCTTCTTTGACAGGCAAACACTGCCTCATTATCTGTTGTTTTAAACTGTAATCTGTATGTCAATCATGATTGCCATTGTCTTGCCTCATTTAGAAATGTTATGCAATGTGTATTTCACTGTCTGTACCTTATCTAATTATGTTTCGCATTCCAAGAAGCAGAAGGAATAGAAACATGAGAATCCCACAAAACATTTCCTAGGGGAGGTTCTGTGATTGTAAACAACCAATATATTTGACCCTATAAATATGTGTGGCTGTCCCCAATTAAAAGCATCCTGACCCTGAAATCCTCCAGATATACAGCGTCATCTTATTTCTGGGGCATTCTAGCAGGCTCTCTACGTGTCCTGGTCCTTAAGCTTTGTCTGAGGACTGGAGAAAGGCATGAGAGTCTGCCTGGGGAGAACATAGGTGGTCCTGCAAGGAAAAGACATTGATAGATGTGACCCGCCGGGGTACTGAGATCTGTTACAGATGGCATAATGCCTATGTATAGGGATTACAGGAACACATTGTATCTGTACTGTACAAGGATTTACAGTCATGAGTGACCCCATAGCTTTCTGGTGTTCTGTCCTCTTCCTGGCTCTTGTAATGCAGCAGTAAAGTTTGTTGATCTTTTTGTTACAGTGAGGATGTCTGCTGCTCTTTGCAGCCTCTTTACAATAATACAGGATGCCAGGAGTGAGGTGTCACTGGGAAATTCATTGCTCCACAAGGGGCACTCTAATCATTCGTTGAAAAGAATGAATTGTGTAAAAGGGGTATTGTGTGCAAAATTCTTGGTATCTATGGTATTGCATTGCAAATGTTTATGGGCTCTATTCCATAGTTGGTGCTAATCCCATATTCACCTTTCATCCTGCGGCAAAAACGATGGCAAGATCCGCTGCTTCTTCTAGCTGGGAGCAGAATGAGACTAAGAACAAATAGTTCTTAGTCTCCCTTCACGATTACTCCGCGGTGCTGCACAATCTTGTGAGAGCGAGGTCGCTCAGAGCTCGTGGCACGGACGTGCAAGCCTCCGTGGAGTCCTATGGACTCCAGGAGCTGATACTCGCAGTGGCGCAGAAGCACTTCTGCAGGTATCAGGGCGGTTAGCGCTGCGTTCTGTGCGTTCCGTCCATTGGCGGAATATGATGTTAACATGGGGACAGTAAGGGAAAATCTGCAAATGCACATTATCCTGCTAACTGTCTCCATGTTAGCGTTAGGAGTGGAAAATGGCCCTACGGGTACTAAAACTATCATTATTATTATTATCCTTTATTAATGTGGTGCCAGAAATTCCGCAGGTCAGTGACCAGGGGGTTGCTACATTAGAATACAACACATGGATTCAGGGGGACCCCGTTCCCAAGGCAATTTACAATCTATGAGATGTACAAGTATTTTGTGAAGGAGGAGCATCCATATCGTTAGGTGTCTTGCCCAAGGACACTCGCTGGTGTCGTCTTCTGAGGGGGATCGAGTCATCTTTCCATGATTGTAGATCAGTGACCTGGTGGTTAGGTTGAACCCGCCTCTCGTAAAGTCGAGACTTGCTTCTCCACAGTTGTATTGGAGGGATGTGCTGAACGGGATTTGATTGGCTTCTCCACGGTTGAAGGGCAGAGATGTTACCACTGGACTCCACAGCCGATAATGCGTGGTAGGCAAGTTTGCACCGTTAGGTGTCTTGCCCAAGGACACTTACTGGAGAGGTGCTCTGGTCGGGATTCGAACCTGTGTCTCCACGGATATAGAGCAAATGGTTAAACCGGTAAATGGTTAAAACAAAATGATGACCATTGAGATGAAATATTTATGGGAAAGGAAATAAAACCCTCTAAATAAAATAGAATAAACAGAATAAAACACAATCCCGTTGTATCAGTTTTAGCACAAACAGAAAATCTATATCACGCGCTTGGTTATTTATGTTCGATATTGCAAGACCGAAGCCTATTCGATTCCAAGAGAGCACATTAGATTCTGTGTGGAAGCGTAGGAGGAGGATTTAAGGTTTATGAAGGTGATTTCCAAAGGTCTGATGAATCTAACACTGCGGCGAATTGCGAAAGATTGTTTAGCTAGTGTTCCATTACAAGAACCATCGTGAAACTCACCTCCCATGTACATTTATGAGCGTTAATTCATGTAGTAAAAAACCACCAAAAAAACCCACCAAAAAAACACCACCTAACTCGATTCAGAATGTGAAATACTGTATTCATTTAACCCCTTCACTTTCAAGATCCACTTATCTCAATCTTAAAAAGCACTTGCTGGTGCCCCTAGATCAAATTAATGTAACCTGGTGTTATTCTGGAGAAATGCAAATGCATTTTGTTTGTTGAAAGCAATATTTGTTTGCATATGGGCTCCAGGTTGAACCTTAATCTCCTAACACATCCAAAATTACATCTGATGTGCTGCAGCAGGACGAACAGATGGGACATGCCTTTGTCTCCCGTTGAAGTCACAGCTGTACTGTAGTTGCAGTAGCACTTTTCGGCCAGAAGATGGAGCCTGACACATAGTTATTATAGTACTGAAATATGCCATAGGGATTCTACAGCAGATTTATAATATATGGCTCAGGGCTCAAAATTTCAACTCCCAAGCTACTAACCAGGCCATAAGAGTTACTTGCCACCAATTGCTCCACCTAATCCCTACCCAGCCCTTAACTCTGCCCCTAAAACACCCCCCCCCCCTTAAATTATCTTATGAAATTACACTGTTAAAGGTTTTATTTAGAATAAAGTTACAAAAATAACATTAATAACCAGACATCAGATCCCAGATACATGTATACCCAGACATCAGACCCCAGATACATGTATATCCAGACATCAGACCCCAGTGTGAGCAGAGCGAGGAGGCAGGGACGCTCCACCCCCTGACAGTGACAGAGACGAACTGGGTCAGGTTAGAAAGCCAATCCCTGCTACAGTGCAGCCTGGGGAAGGGGGGCTGCATGGTGGCACTGCCGGAATATGCAGCACAAAATAATTTATTGTGCTGCCTGCGTGTGCAATTCCACTCGCCCTAACTTAATTTCCACTCACCAACTGCGAGTAGGAGAGTGGAAATTTTGAGCCCTGATATGGCTGATATAAAATGATTTTCCATAAAACCCACCGGTTCCTGACAGTGGCATTATGGAAAAGCACCTGGTAGAGTATGGGTAGATTTCAAAAAATGACTAGAATGTCTCTTTAACCCCTTCATTGCTGAGCCATTTCACTCCTGTGTGCTGAGCTCATTTTTACCGCTGTCGCTCATCATGTTTAAACGCGATTTGAAGTCATGTTTTATTATACGACCCAGACATATTATATATCTTTTTTTCCGGCAGACTCGGCAGATTCATAATATATCATTATTATATGTAAACGTCATGCCCTGTCTGAATATTATGACAAAACATGCACTAAAATTTGAATTTTCAATCATCTACAGCGTGAAAAGTTGTTTTTTTTCACATTTTAGCATCCGAGCCTTTGCGTTTATATTTTCTTGTTAAAATTTTTTAGAAATAGGGACTTGTTACAATTTTTTGGGGGAAATTCCGTGATTTTTAGCAAACCCCCCCATTAAAAAATTGTTAGTGCAGCATCATTGTACACATTATAATTGAAATGGTAACAATATTGCTGCATTAACAAACACAAAAAAACCTTATTTTTAAAAAAAAATAATTACATTTTTTATTTAAATTTTTCTTTTTCTTCCTTTAGGTTTAACATAGTCATGTTTGGTATCATTGGAAAGGCCATGTTCTGGCCTTTCAAACGACACCAAATATTAACCCCTAGCTACAACGAATCAGGAGATAGGGGGGCATTTTCACCCCCTATCTCCACCATAGGTGACAGGGGTTAATTCCCGAACTGACATCATCACGTCCATGCACGATGACGCCAGTAGGTAGGGGGAGATCCCGGAGGCTTGGCCGACATTCAAGATGTCAGCCACCTCCAGGAGAGGACCGCGATCAGGCGCCTTTTGGCGCCGAATTGCGATCCAGCCCCTAAGGGGTAAAGGCAGCCACCGCTTGGAAGGGCAGGCTGTACACCTTCCATGCTCTGGCAGGTGGGGTGCCTGGAATAGACATCCATCACCCAGCGCGATGACGCGATTCCTGCGGCCGGGGTCCTGAAGGCTGGGCTGACTTCCAAGATGTCAGCCGGCAACGGGAGGCTGCAGCAATCATCCAAAATACCAGCCGATCGCTGCTGCCATGATAGGACACAATCAGGGCATCCATAGCAGCCAAGTCCCCGCTTGGCTGGACGCGCCGAAGTGGTTAACTGCAAAGTGGTTAGCAGCGAAGTGGTTAAATCTATATTGAAATAACTTGAAAAAAACGACAAGGGGATATTCATGAAGAATTATAAATTATATTTTTGGCCAAAATAACAGAATTTTGACTTTTTTTTCAAATTCTGGTATTATTTCAGCTTACTACAGAAAAGATGACACTTATAACAAGTGTCAATCAACCCTTCTAGCAAAAAAAAGTAGGTAAACTATAAATTAAGTTTTAAGTCAAAACTTAGGGGGTTACTCAGAGAACATCGAAATGTCGCCGACATTTTGGTGCTCTCTCACTTTGCGCACTTCCCTGCACTTCGAGACATCGAAGTTCCCCACCCTGCGGTGAATTCAGCATTCACCCGTAGGGTCCCCAGAGTGCAGGGAAATCCCGCCACAAACCTGCCTCACACCCACTGAAAACCTGGAGAAATCCCACCGAAAACCCACCGGAGCTGCCACAGAAAACATGCCAAACGCGCCGGAAAAAGCCGCCGAGCTGCCGAACACAGCGCAGACCAGCCGTCAGAATAAGCTGACAAGCCGACAAATTTTGGCGAAAAAATCCCGAAAAGTGCCTAAAAGATTCTAAAAAAATCACTAAATAAAGAGAATTTTTACTGCAGATTAAAATAATAAACGGTTTAATAGATATTGAATAAAACGGGAATATTTTTAACTTTCAAACCGATGGGATTCTCCTGAATAAAGCTGCCAAATGACACCACCGAACAGCAGCGCATTTCGGCAACTTTTCACTGCTGTTCGGTGTCCTCTGAATAGATTAACCATTGCTTCTCTATGGGGGATTTCACTGCTGTCGAACAGGTACCGTACTTGCTGGCAGTTCGCCAACATTTGGTGAACTGCCTGCTCTCTGAATAGCCGAATGACCCCGAAATGTCACCGTATGGGGAAATTCCCTGTTCGGTGACATTTCGGGGTCAGATCGGGGCCAGTCTCTCTCTGAATAACTCCTTTAGTATCCGCTAGCTATTTGGTACAGCACTGGAGGACATGATGTCATCACATGAGCATGGGACACCTTCCATACAAATTACAAACCATGTCACAGAGCTTTGCTCTCCTTAGTGATGCATGACGGACTATGCTGCCCTCGCGGCAGGTGGGCTTAAACGATGTACAGTGGAAAAGTACACCTTCTGACTTTCTAGCTCTCGGGCCCGCGCCCGCCTCCCCTCCTAGCGGCCAATCGCTGTCATTCGCCGCAGCGGAACTGCCAATGATCCAATCAGCAGCCAAACGCCCCGCTGGAAAGGGTGGCGGTAGCGATACCAGATCAGCCATGTTTTTCTCGACACGTAATACTATTTTATGCAGAGGGGAGCACACGGAAAAGTGCTGCCCTGCAACATGTAAAATTAATATGCTGTTCGGAGAAAATCAAGGCAGGTCACCTGGGATTCCTTTTTTATTTGTTATCTGCAGCGTATGGATTCTACATGCTGCAGGGTGGCATCTTTTATGCACTGCCCATCAGCATGAATTAATTAAATGTGTCCATAAAAACACGGCCAAGCTGGAAACCTTAGGAGACGGGTTAGAAAACCGCGTGACATGCTATGGCACTGTGCGACGTTTAAGTCCCCAACCCCCGGTGTTAAGGTGTGATAAGAGATGAGACGGTGACTTTAGAAATCGTACGGCCGGGGCATCAATCCTTGGTCATTAAGAGGTTGATCAGCGTGACACATATTTCCAAACGCACGGTATGGGGCGGGTTAGGGCAGACGCCAGAAAGGGATAAATAGATGAAAAATGACGTATTCAGCAGAATAGAACGGAAGCCGAGAATTAAGGATGGATTCCGGATCTAATATATTCCAGGTGCACAACATAAAATGTTACTTCCTCAAAAGCAAGTATCCGAGATTAAACTTTATCCCTTGTAATATATCACAGGAACGCTGGTTCCTCGGCTGCGAGTAGTGATAGAACGGATAAACTCGCTTTAAAGACAAATTCAGATTTTCTCTGGTTCAGGAAGAGTTCAAATAAAGGCGACATGATATATCTTGGTGTGTGGTACTTTGGTTCCAAACAGATGTCTGGAAAATATCACGTTTTTTTTTTATTTATATGAAGGATATTACTGAAGCATTCACTTAACTCGCGCTGTTAAAATGTATGAGAGCAGGAAACAGAAAGACCGGGTTCAAAGGTCGGCATGGTCTGAATCACTCAGGTTTCAAGGCCTGAGAGAATTGTAGTAAAAACCGGTCAATTATTCATCCATGAAAAATGCGTATTATCAGTTCTGCTTGAGGTAGGTATACAGGTTTAAAGGGACCACCAAAGACCACCAAAACTGGAAATGTCCTTATTGTGTTTATTCTATGTTGCTGATATCTTACATGCGCTTTGTTTTTCTCTTGCATTAAGTTAAGAAAATATTTTCCTCTATATGTGTCACTGGGTGCATCCATTGTGTGATATTTTCCTCTATATGTGTCACTGGGTGCATCCATTGTGTGATATCTTCCTCTATATGTGTCACTGGGTGCATCCATTGTGTGATATTTTCCTCTATATGCATCACTGGGTGCATCCATTGTGTGATATCTTCCTCTATATGTGTCACTGGGTGCATCCATTGTGTGATATTTTCCTCTATATGTGTCACTGGGCGCATCCATTATGTGATATTTTCCTCTATATGTGTCACTGGGTGCATCCATTGTGTGATATTTTCCTCTATATGTGTCACTGGGCGCATCCATTATGTGATATTTTCCTCTATATGTGTCACTGGGCGCATCCATTATGTGATATTTTCCTCTATATGTGTCACTGGGTGCATCCATTGTGTGATATTTTCCTCTATATGTGTCACTGGGTGCATCCATTGTGTGATATCTTCCTCTATATGTGTCACTGGGTGCATCCATTGTGTGATATATTACTCTATATGTGTCACTGGGTGCATCCATTGTGTGATATATTACTCTATATGTGTGTCACTGGGTGCATCCATTATGTGATATTTTCCTCTATATGTGTCACTGGGCGCATCCATTGTGTGATATTTTCCTCCATATGTGTCATTGGGTGCATCCATTGTGTGATATTTTCCTCTATATGTGTCACTGGGTGCATCCATTGTGTGATATTTTCCTCTATATGTGTCACTGGGTGCATCCATTGTGTGATATATTACTCTATATGTGTCACTGGGTGCATCCATTGTGTGATATATTACTCTATATGTGTCACTGGGTGCATCCATTATGTGATATTTTCCTCTATATGTGTCACTGGGCGCATCCATTGTGTGATATTTTCCTCCATATGTGTCATTGGGTGCATCCATTGTGTGATATTTTCCTCTATATGTGTCACTGGGTGCATCCATTGTGTGATATTTCTCCTATATGTGTCACTGGGTGCATCCATTGTGTGATATTTTCCTCTATATGTGTCACTGGGTGCATCCATTGTGTGATATATTACTCTATATGTGTCACTGGGTGCATCCATTGTGTGATATTTTCCTCTATATGTGTCACTGGGTGCATCCATTGTGTGATATTTTCCTCTATATGTGTCACTGGGTGCATCCATTGTGTGATATCTTCCTCTATATGTGTCACTGGGTGCATCCATTGTGTGATATATTACTCTATATGTGTCACTGGGTGCATCCATTGTGTGATATATTACTCTATATGTGTCACTGGGTGCATCCATTATGTGATATTTTCCTCTATATGTGTCACTGGGCGCATCCATTGTGTGATATTTTCCTCCATATGTGTCATTGGGTGCATCCATTGTGTGATATTTTCCTCTATATGTGTCACTGGGTGCATCCATTGTGTGATATTTTCCTCTATATGTGTCACTGGGTGCATCCATTGTGTGATATATTACTCTATAATGTGTCACTGGGTGCATCCATTGTGTGATATATTACTCTATATGTGTCACTGGGTGCATCCATTATGTGATATTTTCCTCTATATGTGTCACTGGGCGCATCCATTGTGTGATATTTTCCTCCATATGTGTCATTGGGTGCATCCATTGTGTGATATTTTCCTCTATATGTGTCACTGGGTGCATCCATTGTGTGATATTTTCCTCTATATGTGTCACTGGGTGCATCCATTGTGTGATATTTTCCTCTATATGTGTCACTGGGTGCATCCATTGTGTGATATATTACTCTATATGTGTCACTGGGTGCATCCATTGTGTGATATTTTCCTCTATATGTGTCACTGGGTGCATCCATTGTGTGATATATTACTCTATATGTGTCACTGGGTGCATCCATTGTGTGATATTTTGTGCTGTATACTCCCCCCCCCCCCAGTATCTTTCCCTCACTTGCTCCTCACTGTGTGGCTTTGGCCATAGAATGGAGTCTATCAGGGTTATTCAAAGAGATCCGAATTACGCCCCAGGGATAAGGGAGGTTTGGGACTGCCCCATATGGAATCTTACTACCAAGCAGCCCTGCTGACGCGGATATGTGACTGGTCAATGTCTCCTCCGATCAAGTTGTGGGTGGCATTGGAGCAATGTGCTTTCCAAGTACCGATTGCGTCTGTGCCATGGCAGCTAGCGACCATTAGATCCCTGGTGATATCCCCAGATCACCCCACTGCTCCGCAGCTTCTCCGGCTGTGGAGAGAAGTCTGTTCCAGACCCGACCTTTCCCCAGATATTTCCCCCCTGTACCCAGTGTCACATAATCCAGATTTCCCTCCGGGCAGGCAAACACCTTTTTTAGACATAGACCCGGATGGACCGTATTTACCCATTGCGCGCTGTTGTACAGATCAGGTACTGTCCCCATTAACACTATTGGCACCGAGAACCACTCATACCCCCCTTGAATGTTTTAAATACGGACAATTAACTCATTTTGTAACTAAACTAACGTCGTCTATGCCTCTCCGCACCACTATTACTGTGTTCGAGACTTTGTGTACGATGGACCCCCCACCAATGCATGTTCTCTCGTCACTCTACGCACTACTCCTTTCCTCATCCCAACCCAAGGTACCCTCATATGTATCCAAATGGCATGATGAACTCCCAGAACCCATTTCAGAGGAGGACTGGACAAAAAATTTTTCTATCAATAAATACTCCTCGATGAGCCTTTCAGTGCAGCTCGCTAATTTTAAACTCCTAGCACGCTGGTACCTTACACCGGTCCGCTTAAATCGCATGTTCTCGCAAACTTCCTCTCAATGCTGGCGATGCCTTGGGGCGACTGGTACATATGTGCATTTATGGTGGAGCTGTCCAGTCCTCACTGCTTACTGGTCTGAGATTTTGGCACATATTGAGGACATTACTGGCTTTAAATCAAATGACTCACCTCAGTTGATTCTTTTTCATTTAGTTCCATTCCCAGTCAACACGTATAACCCTCACTAACTCAGCGCCCCACTACCTGTCCTCACTAATCACCAAATACACCCCAGCCCGCTCCCTAAGGTCAAACAGTGACCTGCGCCTAGCTTCTCCCCGCATCACCTCTTCCCATGATAGACTGCAGGATTTCTCACACGCAGCCCCCACTCTCTGGAACGCTCTCCCTCGTACTGTCAGACTTTCCCCTAACTTCTCTTCCTTCAAACGCTCCCTGAAAAACATTCCTATTTAGGGAAGCCTACCACCCAACTCACTGACACAACCATCAATCACTCTCACCTTACAGTCCTCTCCTCCTGTTTCCAACCCCAACCCTCCTAGATTGTGAGTTCCTACGGGAATAGGGCCCTCATCTCCTCCTGTACTGTTTGTCAAATGTTGTTCAATGTATTGTAACCCTGTCTGTACTGTGCTTATTGTACAGCGCTGCGGAATATGCTGGCGCTTTATAAATTAATAATAATAATAATAATAATAAAAGCCTCTTTATTGTTACACCTTTTAAATGCAGCCAAATCCCTCATTCCACGGAAATGGAAACAGACTACCGCCCCCACTGTTAGGGAATGGATTGAAGCGGTGGAACGCACTCGTACTTTGGAAGAGCTCCACTACTCTTTGGAGAACCAGTATCTAAAATATTTTAAGACGTGGTTTTGGTGGTCAGATTTTCTTCATAAACGTTCCGCTCTCCCTCCCGCGGTGCAGCTAGTGGCACCCATCCCAGACCCGATACTTACACCACCTCCTCCACCCACTTGAGATCGACGGATCTCCCACTCGACAATCTAGTACTGACTGCTGTTACATTCGCACCTCACCTGGCATTAATGTGATTCAGTTTACTTTATGAAGCGTCTTCCCTGTTTTTTCCCCCCTACTTTCTTTTTTTTTTCTCTATTTTGATTGTCTTCAGACCTGAGTTGATCTGCTTAGTGTATATGACATATATGATTCTCATATTTGTATGTGTTTACAGTATGTTCTGCCACAATATGGAGCGCTGTGCCTAGCGCGTACTTATGACACTGTTGCACTTATGGTATTTTTATTTTGAAAATAATAAAAACTCTTTAAACAAAAAAAAAAAAAGAGATCCGAATTGTGGCCAAAAGGTAACCAAACAATGAAAATCAGCATTCGGTTACCTTTCTTGGCCATTCGGCTATTCTGAGAGCAGGCATTTCACCAAATGTTGGCAAATTGCCTGCACATACGTTGCCTGTTCGGTGCCTGTTCGAGGGCTGTGAATCGCCATAGCTTTGTCTATTCAGAGAACAAAAACCAGCAGTGAAAAGTTGCCGAAATGCCCTGCTGTTCGGTGGTTTCATTCGACAGGTTTATTCAGGCGAATCTCATAGGCTTCAATGTTAAAAATATTCCCTATTTAATTCAATATCTAATAAACTGTTGATTATAATATCCTGATGTGAAAGTCTCTTTATGTGTAGATTTTTTTTTGATTCTTTAGGCATTTTTGCGAGATTTTTTTGCGAAAATATTTGTTAATTTTTTTTTAATCGTTTTTTCTTTTTCTGTAACAGCCCTTTTTATTATCATTCAGACATTTTCGTTCTGTAGTTTCTTTGCAAACAGCGTTTCACTTTTCAAACATTCACGCGTACAGTTTTTTTTTCATTCCATTCGTCTGTGGTGTCAGCTTTTTCCAGCGGCTGCTCTGCGCTGTGATCGGCGGCTGCTCGTGTTTCTCTGGCGTGTTCGGCGGGGTTAATCCAGATGTTTTTGCGGGTTTTGGTGTGCGTTCTCCGGGTTTTGCGGTGAGTGTTCGGCGGAATTGCGGCAGCTTTTCCCTGCACTATGACAGTCCTGTGGTGCTTGCTGAATACACTGTGTCATAGTCACTGTGTTACATGTTTACAGGTGCATTCTGTATATAGTCACTATGTTACATGTTTACAGGTGCATTCTGTATATAGTCGCTGTGTTACATGTTTACAGGTGCATTCTGTATATAGTCACTATGTTACATGTTTACAGGTGCATTCTGTATATAGTCATTATGTTACATGTTTACAGGTGCATTCTGTATATAGTCACTGTTACATGTTTACAGGTGCATTCTGTATATAGTCACTATGTTACATGTTTACAGGTGCATTCTGTATATAGTCACTATGTTACATGTTTACAGGTGCATTCTGTATATAGTCACTATGTTACATGTTTACAGGTGCATTCTGTATATAGTCACTGTATTACATGTTTACAGGTGCATTCTGTATATAGTCACTATGTTACATGTTTACAGGTGCATTCTGTATATAGTCACTGTTACATGTTTACAGGTGCATTATGTATATAGTCACCATGTTATATGTTTATAGGTGCATTCTGTATTTAATCACTATGTTACATGTTTACAGGTGCATTCTGTATATAGTCACTGTGTTACATGTTTACAGGTGCATTCTGTATATAGTCACTATGTTACATGTTTACAGATGCATTCTGTATATAGTCACTATGTTACATGTTTACAGGTGCATTTTGTATATAGTCACTCTTTTACATGTTTACAGGTGCATTCTGTATATAGTCACTGTGTTACATGTTTACAGGTGCATTCTGTATATAGTCACTGTGTTACATGTTTACAGGTGCATTCTGTATATAGTCACTATGTTACATGTTTACAGGTGCATTCTGTATATAGTCACTATGTTACATGTTTACAGGTGCATTCTGTATATAGTCACTATGTTACATGTTTACAGGTGCATTTTGTATATAGTCACTATGTTACATGTTTACAGGTGCATTCCGCATCGAGGTATGTTAATAGAGATCTCTTAAGGGACTTTAGACTGGTGGAAGATTTGGTGGTGTCTGGGAGGTTAATCCATATAAATATATTATTATTATTATTCTTCTTTATATATAAAGCGCCAGCATATTCCGCAGCTGTACAATAAGCACAGTATAGACAGGGTTACAATACATTGAACAACATTTGACAAACAGTACAGGAGGAGATGAGGGCCCTATTCCCGTAGGAACTCACACCCTATTGTGTGTAGATATTTACCCAATTATGGGCCCTATTACGCTCTTAGCATTAAAACGTGGGTGCAATGGATGAAAAACTGCACCCGCAGTTTTCCCCCTTGCGCCTGCGTTTTAACGCTGGATTACAATGCAGGCACAAAAACTGCTGTCTGCATTGTTATCGAGCGTTACATTTCTGGATGCTCGCGGCAGCGCTGAGCGCAGCTACTCGCATCCACTCGCTGGAGGCCATAGGACTCCATTGAGTTCCTCCCTACCGGTCACGTGACCAGCCGGATCTCGCCTCGCGAGATCTGGCCGGTCGGAGTAGGGATACACAGGGAGAGACTGGGGGGACCTTTTCCCCCAGTCCTTCCCTGCTCCAGCCGGCCGGAGGAGGCGATCGGAGCCGCGTTCCTCGCCGCGGGACAGGAGGTGAGTATACAATCTGGTTTTCAATTTTTACAGCTGGTGTTAACGGATTCTGCAGAAGCGGAATCCGTTAACACCAGGTCCTGGCTTTGATTAACTTTTCGCTAACCAGAGCCAGTCGTTAATCAGCGTTGGGACTTTGTAATACCAGTGCTGATTAACACTTTGCGCTCCCCATGTTAAACATAGGGAGCACTGCGCAAGGTACCAAACACAAACGGGTGTTTTAACCCGTTTGCGTTTGGACTGTAATATCCGGTAAATACCGCAGCAAACGTTAATGCTCACGCAAGTGAGCGTCAATGTTTGCGTTAGGAATATAATGGTGCCATATATACATTTGTGTTCAAAATTATTCAACCCCCACTGAAATTGAGTGTTTTGGCCAGTTTGACATTGATTTTGATCATTCAGTCATCTTGCTTACAATTAAATCAAAGAGGCACGTGTAGGTCAGACAAATATAACATAACATTTATAATGAAATAACCACAAATGTCTTTTCTGTGCTCACATCATTATCAGTTTTATTCAACCCCAAGTGACATTCAATCTTAGTACTTAGTACAACATCCTTTTACAGTTATAACAGCTTTTAAACGTGAAGCATAGCTTGACACAAGTGTCTTGCAGCGATCTACGGGTATCTTCGCCCATTCGTCATGGGCAAAAGCCTCCAGTTCAGTCACGTTCTTAGGCTGGGGTCAGACCAGCGCATTTTTAACGTGTGTTCTGGCGCACTTAATCACGGCCGCACTAGCAGCAAATGACGGGCAATGACGGCCAATATACGAAGTACGGTCGCACGAAAGTCCGGCCGCGCAACGCAAGTGGAAAATGAACGCATTTTTTCGAGAACGCAGAACCGCTGGTACGGACGTACAGATTGCGCTGCGCCCGCTAGCGGTGTGTGTGTGTGATTTGGAGACGTCAGACCCTGCTCGTGTCCGGCCAACATAACGTCCAGACGCAAAAAGTTTCCTGGTTTGGATTTGTAAAACATCACACACGAACATGCGCATCGTATGACCGTTTTCGTATATTCCGTGAAAAAATACATCAATGCGTTCGGACGCACTTTTTTACGTTCGCGTGTAAAAATGCTTTCGTTTGACCCTAGCCTTAGGCTTGCGCACTGCAACTGCTTTCTTTAAGTCCCACCAGAGGTTCTCAATCAGATTTAAGTCAGGTGACTGCGATGGCCACTCCAAAATGTTCCAGCCTTTAATCTGCAACCATGCTCTAGTGGACTTGGAGGTATGCTTGGGATCATTGTCCTGTTGAAAGGTCCAACGTCTCCCAAGCCTCAGGTTTGTGACGGACTGCATCACATTGTCATCCAATATCTCCTGGTACTGAAGAGAATTCATGGTACCTTGCACACGCTGAAGCTTTCCTGTACCTGCAGAAGCGAAACAGCCCCAAAGCATGATTGACCCCCCGCCATGCTTCACAGTAGGCAAGGTGTTCTTTTCTTCATAGGCCTTGTTCTTCCTCCTCCAAACATAGCGTTGATCCATGGGCCCAAACCATTCTAATTTTGTTTCATCAGTCCACAGAACACTATCCCAAAACTTCTGTGGTTTGTCCACATGACTTTTGGCATACTGCAGTCGACTCTTCTTAATCTTTGGAGACAGCAAGGGGGTGCACCTGGGAGTTCTGGCATGGAGGCCTTCATTACGCAGTGTGCGCCGTATTGTCTGAGCTGAAACTTCAGTACCCACATCTGACAAATCTTTTCTCAGTTCCTCAGCAGTCACATGGGGACTTTTCTCCACTCTACGCTTCAGGTAGCGCACAGCAGTCGAAGTCAGCATCTTCTTTCTGCCACGACCAGGTAGCGTTTCAACAGTGCCCTTTGCCTTGAATTTGCGAATGATGCTTCCTATGGTCTCTCTTGGTATGTTTAACATCTTTGCAATCTTCTTATAGCCATTGCCCTTCCTCTGAAGAGTAATCACCTCTTCTCTTGTCTTCCTGGACCATTCTCTTGACTTCACCATGTTTGTAACCACACCAGTAAATGTCTAGAAGGAGCTGAGTATCACAGTCATTTTAAAGCTGCCTAATTGGTGCTTATTATGCTTTATTGCTGCTCCGTGACATCCACAGGTGTTTTCAATACCTGATTGAAAACACTTGAATGAACCTCTGTTCTTCAGAGTGGTAGTCTTTAAGGGGTTGAATAATTGTGTCAATGAAGAATTCACAAAAGAAACATTTAGTACTGTATTACAAAACCAATTGATGTCATTTTAGTTGCATATGGTTCTTTAAAAAGTCCTTGTAGGATTTCATTCTGAATACAATTACAAATGTACACTAAATTCCCTAAAAAACCCTTTACAGCATTGGGGGTTGAATAATTTTGAACACAACTGTATATATATATATATATATATATATATACACGTCATAAGTCCTTGAAGAAGAAGAGAGAGAATAACTCTACAATTAAAAAAAAAATGTAGTCACATGTATATATATATATATATATATCTGTTTTGCAGGGGTCAAGTCAAAGGGGAACGTGTGAGAACACAGTTCCTCCTCTATTTTGCAGAGGGACCTGAGTTCCCTTTGTTACCATGAACTATGAATCTTGTACTCTGTCGATTAATCATATCTTTCCCTGTTAAGTCACAATAAATATAGGATTTATCACATAATTTTGCTAAGATCCACAAACACACACACAAAACACACACACACACACACATATATATATATCAGATATGAGTGTGTCTTTTTGTTACGTGTGAGTGTGTCTTGTTGAGTTCCTACACTTCTTCTTTTAGGACCTGACCCCCGCTGTTTTGCATGAATTGTGTTACTTTGTGAAGGTAGTTGTCAGAGAACATGTATGATGATAATCACCTTGTCAAGGTGAGGAGAAAACCAGAATATTGAATAAAAGCAAAAAAGTAAACATACATGGAGCATGGCATAGTGCCTACAAAAACATATGTGTCTGTTATTTAATGACATTGAATTATGTGACTTTAACATAATCAACCTAACGCCTGGGAATAACTCCAAACACCTTTTAATCTATGGAAACACCAACAGCTACATGTTATTACTGCTTGATTAAAAAGTAACATCAAATAAACAAATAAAGCGTAAACATAACCGACAGCGATGGAGAAATGAGTATAGTTTCACCTTTTCACTTGAGGTGGGAATTTCCACTCGACACATTCTCATTCGCTGCTTGAAAGATGCAGATATTTACAAATAAGCAGGTGTGCGGGCGGAAAAACGCACGACCCCATCAGGTTTTACTCTCCGTGTAACCAGAACAGAATGGATTAAAAGAAAAAACAAGGCACACAATGGAATTCTTTCGATTTATGTATAAAATATTTAAAAGATTAGAGAGTAGATCCTTTCCCCCACCTGGATTGACATTACCTCTGCACAATTTAATAGGTAGGCCTTTTTAATTATAGTAAGACGTACGAACAATTTTAGAATTCCATCGATTTAATCTGCCAAAACAACTTAATTTGGCACCTTTGCTGCTCTAGCAGAAAAAAATATACAGTATATGCTTAACGTGAGATTGCCTTTTCCTCTAAGCCTGATGGATGCTCCCCTTATCATCTCTCTGAGTTCTCTATGCTCAGGGATGCTCTGAAAAGGTCTTTGTATTGACCTTGAATATTCTTGCATACAGTAATAATATCCCCTGGAAAGCATCTATTCTCAGGAGTATACAGATACATTTTAAGAGGCTTATGCCGCAATGTAGTATGCATTTTATTATTTGTGCTGGATGTTTCTGTACATTTTATAGTTATCTGGCCATAGTATCATTTGTGGCTCCGGAAAAATATTCGGCTACTTCAGAGTGTGGTTTAACGAAAAAGTGGTGATAATATATTCCGATCTTATGCATAAATTGCCATATTAACCTCCCAGGCGTTTTTCCCAAGTGTGGCTCGGGGTTAAATGTCAATGCTGAGAGCGGTAACCCCGAGTCACAATCGGACTGGATACATACATTTTCCTGCGCTCCCTTGCTGACCTCCCGCAATCGCATTCTCCTGAGTCCGATCGCGGAGTCCTGCTTCCTGGTTCCCTTCTCGCTAGAAGGGAACCAGGAAGCAGGATGTCGCGATCAGCCGGAGGTGTCTGCGGGGACAGCGATGGAGCGCAGGGACAGGTATGTATCCAGTCTCAGTGTGGCTCGGGGTTACAGCTTTCAGCATTGACATTTAACTCTGAGCCACACTTGGGATACCACCAGGGGGCCGAATAAATGGTACCAATTCTGACACATAAAATATGTCAGAATCAGACCACAAGGAAGGTTAATAAATGCTAATGTTATGTTTAACTTGGATGCAAGTATCTGAGCTTTTATACCATTGGCAAGCCTACCGACATGTTCTTCCAGATTCTAACGCCTGGATCAGGAATGTCAAACTTCGGGCTTCCCAGTGTAACGGTGAGTATGAACCAACACTCAAATAGTAAACAAAGAACACAGTTAACCCGTGTTAGAGCCAGTCCTTTCCTTAGACGGCCGAGTAACAGCAATACTACAACAACAAAAAGGGTTATTCAAAGAGAGCCGAACTGGCCCTGAAATTGCACCGAACAGTGAATTTCCCCATACGGTGCAATTTCGGAGCCATTCGGCGATTCAAAAAGTTGCCAATTTGCCAAATATTGCCCAAAAAATTGCTGAAAATCCACCAATAACCCACCAATACGATCTAAAAGTATCCGATCACTTAGAAACTCCTAAATCGATCCATAATGGCTGCACTGTCATTGGTGGGAGAGGTGGGTTACTGGATGGTGCGTGTGGAGGATTAATGGGAGTTGAAACCCTGTTCGATCTCTTCACTTGACCTTGTGCCCATGACTATTGTGGTCCTCCACGCACTTGACAGGCTTGCCCAATGGCCACTTCAGCCTGTCCAGAGTTTTCAACTCAAAGTGATCAGAAAGAACAGTCGACTGCAGGGATCTTAAACTCTGGCCCCAGAATTCATTGAATGCAATAACTGGCTAGAGAATCATGGGATTTGTAGTTCAGAAACATCTCTGGGGTCAGAGTTTGAGATCTCTGGTCTACTGCATAGATGCAAAGGTTGTGCCCTTTGATTAATTGCTCCTGCTTTTGACCTTTAGTTCCTATCTACATTTTTGGGGATTTTCTTATTTGGGTCTTGATAAAAGAGCATGAGAAGAACAGTCTGTGATTACTTACAGTTTATAAGTGACATATGTACCATGTGACTACCATAAAACATGGTCTATGCTCACCTATGGTCCATTGGGTTTCTCCTCAGTCCTTCCAAACATGTCATTGAGCGATGATCCATATTTGAACGTATTTTGACCAATGGTTCCAGATTCTTCAGGCGCCATGTATAAATCACCATGTACTGCATCAGCACCCTGAAAGCTTTCCTGTTGTGTCTGGGTGGGATAACGGACATGTACTGAAAGCATGAACCTACGAAATTTTTGGATTGTAAGTCAGCTGATAAACATGTCGAATCTCTGTTTTTATCATAATAATATTATTTTACGGTATGATTGCTTTCGACATAAATATTCACAGGAGCTTCAGCAAGAAGAACCCCGTTGAGAGGGAATAGAGGTAAAGAATTCCACCGAACGGCTGAAAGTCTGGGCTGTGCCATGGCGTCTCTCAAACGGTGCACTGTGGTTAATGATCTGGATGGTTGTCCACGTGCTCTGGAGATGCTGCAGAGCTCATGTCTTCTCATTGATTGCACAGGCTCTATGTCTGTAGACTTATCGGGTCTTGAAGGCGGTGCTGCTCCTGTATGCAGCTCATGAATTTGGCTTAATTGAAAGTAATGCTGTGCTGCTAGGCTGTCAGAAATGTAAAATCATTGGCAAGCATGAAGAATCCTTAATAAATCCTCTGCGATGCCACCATTCTCTGTGCTTTAATACAATGTTTTTCAGAGGTTTTATTTGCCGTTCAGTCCATGGAGGATACAGACATCTCTTGAGATTGTGAAGACCCATTAATTGCGATTATCGTTACAAAAACACATTCTGCTTTTTGAAAGATTATTTGTAGTCTGATAAGCCCTGCTGTCATGAAACCCACCACTTAAGCCAAGAGGAGGACAGTGATACCCATATTTAACAAGAAGAGACACGAGCCAAGATCACTAACATCTAATAATCCCAAAATGAGTAGAACATTTATTCTAGTGAGGTGATGATGCTATGGAGACAATCGTTCCTGTTTGAATGGGTATGTATAATTATTAAAGGGATGCTCTAAAGAAAAAGCGTGGAGCAAAGCAGGCCTTAACATCCCGACATAGAACCCCCCAGCTTTGAAAGTCACCTTTCAGTACTGGGGTCTCCCTTGGTGCTCATCCATTGTGATAGTCTGCTTCGTTCTCCAAGCAGGAAGGATACATTGAGATTTCTCCCTTTTTCAAGTATGTCCTGGGTGGCAAGTCTGTACCGTTGGGTGTCTTGCCCAAGGACACTCACTGGAGAGGTGCTCTTGCTGGGATCAAACCCATGTCTCCACAGGATCTCTCCACACAGAGCAGTGATGTTACCTCTACTCCACCCAGCCGGTAGGCATTGAGATGTGTTGGCTGGACAGCAAAGCACAGAGCTGTACATTCCCAACTTAAACTGAGCAAAATGGCGCCTTAGAGGGGATTTGATAACTTTATATAAATACATACGGGGCCATTAAAAACCATTGTTTGGAAAACCTATTCATTAACAGGACTATACACAGGTCACAAGGTCACCCATTTAGACTGGACAAAAGGAAATTCAGCCGAAAGCATAGGAAAATTTTATTTTACAGTGAGAACAATAAAGCTGTGGAATTCTCTGCCTGTTAAGGTGGTTGGGTCAGAGTCTGTACAGACTTTTAAACAACGACTGGATGACTTCCTGCAAAAACATAATATTA
This sequence comes from Leptobrachium leishanense, assembly GCA_009667805.1. Taxonomy (NCBI): domain Eukaryota; kingdom Metazoa; phylum Chordata; class Amphibia; order Anura; family Megophryidae; genus Leptobrachium; species Leptobrachium leishanense. Next base: position 29,938,717 of record CM019072.1, on the reverse strand, counting down.
CGTGTTATAATATATAACATGTGCGTAAAACCTGCTTGAAGGAGGAGAAGAAATCTGACACCATTCTGGGGACAAGAAGGAATTTTACCCAGTATGTTGCATTTTGGCGAGCACTTCAGACTGGGTTTTTTGATTGACAGCCTTGCAGGTGTGGAAAGCCCTCTGGTTCAGAACTAGAAATCAGTCTGCTAGGGTACCTGCTCAGTGCATTCGGGCACTCAGCTCTCCATGACCATTTAAAGTCATTATAGTCATTGCAGCTAGAGCCTCCCTTTAATCCAACTGCAAAAGTGCAGTCGTGAGATGAAATACCAGGCAAGTCTCCTTTTTAAATGGTCATAGGGAGCTGTGCATCGCCCAACAGCAAGTTATCCAGTGGCTTGATTTTTCCCTCTGAAAAAGAGGGCTTCCTCACACCAGGAAGACTGTAGATCAGCCCACTCTGGACAGCCTTTAGGGGTGTAGGTCGGGAACATACTGCTGTGTGTACTGCTGACCAGCCAATGCCTCTCAATGCTGAAGCACTGAGAGAAATCTGATTGACTGGATGTTAGAGTGAGTGCCCGGTTCACCGAAAGCCCTGCTTCAGTTAAAAGAGCTGGCTCAGAATGGAACATTCACAGAGACTTGGAACTGGAGACAAGGTGAATATTTACCTTTAGTCTTAGAGGTTAAAATGGGTAAGATGGGAACTGGGCTTGGGGATCAGACAAAATATTTAACCACTGCTTCTCACCCCTTCCACCCATTTTTAGGGTTATTCAAAGAGAAATTAACTGGCCCAGAAATTGCACCGAACACTGAATTTTCCTGTACGGTGCAATATTGTGGCAATTCAGCTATTCAAAAGCTGTCAATTTGCTAGATATTGGCGAGTTCTGGTGGAATTTTGGTGCTCTTTGAATAACTCCTTATATCTTGCAGACGTTTCGTTTTCGCCTACTCACAAGGACCCCCTCTGTAGACAATGTGTGTAAATGTTCATATACAAAAATAGGATTTTGTGCACTAGCAGCTTCTCCTATCTCTCTGAAGGAACCAACGATTCTAGTTTCATTGTGGTTCTATACAAGAGAACATAGGGAGCAGACAGAAAACATCTACCCGTCTTCCAGATAGTTGCTACCTGTCATCTAAATTCTTCCAAGCCCTGTCCTCATGGAGCAGCAGCAAGCTAGATTTTAAGGATTACCTTGCGGAAATGCAGAAGGAAGCAACACTGAGCAACAAATCGTATCTCCTGCATTGTGCTTCAGATATCCCCCAAACCTGGCCTGTTAGGGGGACCTGAGGACCAGGGTTGGGGACCAGTGGTCTACAGGCTAGTTATATGTTGGTAAAATCCAATAATTACGCAACATACTTTAGCGCTTCAATTTTTTCTAGTAATTAATGGCGTTCAATCCTTGCGTTGGGTTTGTTGCTTCTCGATTATATAGACCTTCTTCAAAAAAATATCAAAAAAAGCGTTTACCGAGAAGGCTGTTTAAATATTTTAGAATAAAACGTAGTCATTACATGACATAATGTGAACACTGCATAAAAACCTAGTCATTACCATCCTTATAGTTGTTATACGTACAAAAACGCATTATAGGACCTTTAATATCCAACGGACCTTGAAAAAGCTCATCCTGATATGATTCTCCAGTTTATTACTGAGTACTTTTTTCAGATAGTCTTCCTTAATGGAATGTATTGAATAGAAGAGGTGAGCGTACGTTCTGGGTCCGGTCCAAACTTTAGTCATGAGTCACCTTACTCCACGTCTTGGAAGATTAAACCCATGTATAAACTGAACTGAAATATCGCTTTAGATCTCTTTGCTTCCATCAGCGGTTCTGCAAGGCCATAATTTAGGAGGCGTGAAACTATCTGTATGACATCATCCTTGACAAATCTGTTTTTTTTTTTTCTTTCACCGCTTCTTGCTCCGGCACAAGGACAATACTTAAGGTCCTAATAAAATGGTAACCGTTTAACGGTGACTAAAGGGTGACGGATATTCTGTGCCGAAGCTCCATCTAGCATCATCTAGCTCCATCCATTATATTCCTTTCTCATTTTTCATTTATGCTCCAGTTCCTGTATATTATTGGGGGTTGATGTATATGCGTCCAAAGCTGCTGCTCTAATATATATAGAGACATAGCTAAGAGTTAAAACCTTTGCCTTACAATGTTATTAAAAACACTTTAATTGTATCAGAATGTTATATAATAAAATGTTCGGTCGCACTATTCAGAAAAAACGTAACTCGCGACAAGGTTACAGATTGACACATGACATTCCTGGGGTCTTCTTACGTACCGACCCCTCTGATACCTCCCTCTCTCCCTCTCAGATTCTAATAAAAACAAGATATGTGCAAGCTTCAAGTGTGCATAGAGATGATAAACTAATTTGTGTCTGTGTCTGTCATTCTCTGCGCCAGATATCGGCACAATAGACGAGCAGTGAGGGGAAGCCGGAGCCAGAAGTCACAGGGTCCAGATAGGGTTCAGGCAAAAGCATAGATGTACCGATCAAAGGAATGGTCGAGGTTCCTATGTACCATAGAGGTTCCACTGCTATAGGATTGTTTACCTATTGTGGCAGCTGTAACATAGATGTATTGATGGCGGGTCAAGGTACCTATGTGACCGTCAGACAATTGACGAACGGCTGATTCCTGGATTATCTATGCCGGATTGCCGCGTTATGTGAGTCAGATTTATAACTCCTTTTTACTTTTGTCAAAATAGTGGTGCTATTCTTATGTAGACATGTGACAAAATTTGTTTTGCTTCGTTTCTGATCGATTTGTTGCATGTTTTGATTTGTTTCAATGATTTGTGATTTGTTTTTCGTATCAATTCGTTATTGAGAGAGACTATTAATTCGCATTTCGTATCAATTCGTTATTTAATTTTTATTCATTATTTCATTTTGATTCGTTATTTCATTTTTATTCACATTTCGTATCGATTCGTTATTTCATTTTTTTCTGTTATTTCATTTTGATTTGTTATTTCATTACTTAGATTAGGGTTAAACAAAAAGATCCGTAATCCCAGCAGCTCCACGGGGCTCCAAAGGAAAAAAAAAATCTCCCTGTCCTTAGTGCTGAAATAGGACAGCACCCTCCTGAACAAAAACGCTGCATTCGGCAAAGAAATAAAGCCTTGTCGGCTTAAAATAATTGGGAATCCAAAAATTTCAACTTAAAAAAAATACAGAAAAATACTAAAAATCCATAAATAAAAAGACTTTTTGCTGCAAATGAAAAGGTTAAACAGTTGAATAAATATTTAATAAAAATGGGATTTTTTTTGCAGTGAAAACTATGGGGTTTAGTACAGGAGGGGTGGGGTCGCGCCTATTCCCCGATGGGGCGACTGCAACCACCAGATGTATCCAGCCCAGCAACATGTATAAAACATAAGAAAAAATATGTCATCTGCGCTTATTCCCATTATACCGTGTGAAACAAAACACAATTAGATGCTTTGGCTTCGATTAATGGCCATTAAGAGTGTAAGCTCAACCGCCAATGTCAAAGCACCTCTAGTGAGGGTGAGTCCTATCCAAAAATGAAGCCACAGGCTGCTGTGTAGCCAACCATCTCTGCTCACGCTGCTTTTCAGTCATGAAGTAGACTGGTGGGCTCCTATTTATGCCCTCCCAGAAACAAATCCACCTTGGGATCAAAAAACAAAGAGACGGAGCGGAACAGCTGCATTGATGACCTGGCTGGAGGTACAATAAAACACACATAGTACAGGAGGGGTGGGGTCGCGCCTATTCCCCATTGGGGCGGCTGCAACCACCAGAGGTATCCAGTCCAGCAACATGTACCTATGGGATTTGCCTGTTTAAACCTGTCGAACGAACCACTGAAAATCAGGGCATTTCACTGACATTTCGGTGTTGTTTGGCGTTCTCTGAATAGATTCATGAAAATGAAATCAATTCGCTATATACTGTTTCGTTTTCGTTCCGTTTCGGACTAAATCGATTCGCTATTTCAGAAATGCTTCCGAACTATGAATCTGTACTATTTTGTCCAAATTGCGATTCAGAACAAAACGAAACGCACATATCTAGTTTTATGGTTAGGGTTACTTTTCAGGTTAGGGATAGGGTTATGGTTAAATTTAGGGTTACTTTTCAGGTTAGGGATGATGTTACATTTAGGGCTAGGGTTACTTTCCAGGTTCAGGATAGGGTGAGGGTTACACTTTGAACTCGGGTAGCTTTTCTGCTTAGGGATAGGGTTAGGGTTACATTTATTTATTTATTTATTTTCAAATTCTTTATTTACAATTAGTCACATCATAAACAGTAGCGAAAAGCCAGGTGTATGTATAGGCCACACAGGGCCAAAGCAAGAAAGTCGCAGGGGACTACGCCGTCAAACAAGCACGTCAAAAAGAAGTTGGTGGTACAACCATGGCGACAAGTCATAAACAGTACCAAAAACAAATGCAGGGGGCCGCCAGGTATAAAACAGGGAAGGGGAGAGGGGCAGAAAAGGGAAAAAGGAGGGGGAAAAAAAGGGGCCTCCAGCAAAGTGGAGTAGGTGAGAAAGGCAGCCCCAAAGAAGATAAGTAGTACACAGCAGCACACCACTGTAATCCCGCAGGGGAGCAGCGGACCTGTAAGAAACCACAGGGCACAGGTTACCGAACGGTCAAGGGAACAGAGAGAGCCTAGGTGTTCGTTTCACGGCATGCCCCTGCGAAACCTTACCTCTAATTCCCCCCCAAAAATAGGAGGGGGGGAGAGGAAAACAGGGTGAGGGTGAAAAAAGCGCCCGGGTGTGAGCAGTGCAGAGTCACCAACTAGAACAAAAAAGTAGGGAAATCTCCAATATAACGTGGGAAAAAAAGAAAAAAGCACGGCATCCCTGTCCAGCGGGTAAGGCCGAAGCTGAAGGCCTCGTTGTCGATGTCTAAGCCGGTAAGTCAGCCGCTGTATCTGGTTTTCCCAGGGTTCCTAGGTGCGCCCAGGCCTCCTCAGCAGTAGTTGCCATCAAGGAGTTCGAGCCGTAGTGGATCAGCAGGGACCCCAATACTCCCCAGTGATAACGAACCGCATGGGACCAAAGCGTAGCTGTTATGGGTACAAATTGCCACCTGGCCGCCAAGGACAAAAATGTCAAGTCGCGATAAACCAAAAGTTCCACGCCCTCAAAGCATATCGGGGGGGGGGGGCCCGGATTGTCGTCTCCAACAAACACTCCCGAGAAGTAATATCCCCAAAAAACACAATAACGTCACTGGGTGCAGAATCAGGGGCTGCGGCGGCCTTCTGCACCCCGATCGCCGACAGCACTGGGTCCGGACATCCCGCAGGTAAGATCAGAGTCATCAGCACAAACCGGGAAACATAATGCAGGAGCGCAGAGTCTGGTATGGAGTTCGGGATGCACCTTAGCTTCAGATTTCGGCGACGGTGGCGGGTCTCCATGGCCAGGACAGCACTCTGCAATCCAGCAACCTGGGCCTGGAGGTCAGTAACTCAAGAAGAGGAGGTGACCTGCGACTCCCGCAATTCACTGGACTGAGCGCCCAGCACCAGGACCTCTGTGTGAAGGGATGCCAGGTCCGAGTGCACCTCAGTAACCTCCAGGGCCCAGGAGGAACGTGCTCCATCCAGGAACATGCAGATGTCTCTTTTCGCGGCCGTAAGATCTTCCGAGTGAATCGGCGCCTCTGGCTGCATGGGCACGAGAGACAAAGCAGGGCCCGGATCACTGCCAGTCCTCAAGCACAGAGGAAATGATGTGAAGGCACCAGTTCTCTCGAACCGCTCAGGGAAAGGCGGATGTCAGGTAGGCACGACGACTTCACAGCCTGAAGATGTTTGTCCCACTTACCCATAGCTAAAGAGTAGCGGGAGTGTTCAGGGGAATGTAGTCCCGAAGGGGCAAGATGGCCGCCATTCACCTTCGGTACCAGGCCCAAGGCCTAGCCACTCGCTGCAAAAGAGGTCGCGGCAGGGCTCCAACAGGTCCAGTTAGCAGCAGGACAGGTCCAGCACCAGCTGCACACCAGGTGGGGGCAAACAGCACAGGAAAGGCAGGAGAGAGGAGTACTTTTTGCAAGGATCTGCAGGAGCTGCACCACCATGCGACCATTCAGTTCAGCGGCTAGCCACACCCCAGGAGTGTACCAGGGTTACATTTAGAGTTATGGTTACTTTTCAGGTTAGGGATAGGGTTAGGGTTGCATTTAGGGCTACCTTTCAGGTTCTAGATAGGGTTAGGATTACTTTTCGAATGAGGGATAGGGTTACGGTTACATTTAGGGTTACTTTTCAGGTTAGGGATAGGGTTAGATTTACATTTACAGTTAGGGTTACTTTCCAGGCTAGGAATAGGATTACATTTAAGGTTACGTTTACTTTTCATGTTAGGGATAGGGTTAGGGTTACATTTAGGGTTACTTTTTAGGTAAGGGATAAGGTTACGGTTGCACTTTTATGGTAACTTTTCAGGTTAGGGATAAAGTTAGGGTTACATTTAGGATTAGGGTAACTTTTCAGGTTAGGAATAGTGATGAGCCGAACACCCCCGTTTTCGGTTCGCATTCGAACTCGAACAATTTCAAAAGTTCGAGTTCGAACGCGAACACAACCGAACTCATGCAAGTCAATGGGACTTGAAAGTTCGATTTTTAGAGTGCGCTCCAAGAGGGCATATATGCAAGATATTTGCCATAAAATGTGTATGGGGGTCCAGGTAGTGCCCTGGGGGACAGGAAACAAGGACAAAAAGTTTAAAAAAAAGTTTTTAAAGGAACAGTGAGTTTTCCATGAAATAAAGGTTAAGAATAAAAACAAAAAATTTCTTCAAATATCGTGCCTAGGAGGTTCCCATAACCTGCCCGTGAAGTGGCGGATTTGTAGGATGTATAGAAACATTTAAAAACAAAAAAATGACATTTCAAATGACAGTAAATGGTTTTCCTTTAATCTATTCATAAACAACTGCTTGGGGCGAAAGCCTGTATGAAAAGAGGAGACATTTTAGGAAATGCAGAACAAGTTTAGTTATTGTTTGGCTGAATTATGGTGAAACTTATGCAGGCTTTGGATGAAAGTAACAGTAGGTGCATTAAAATTGGGCCTTTAGTGTCGGCAACAGTGCCGTCACGCCGTAACCCCTCTGTGGTATTGTGGAAGAGTGCTTGTGGAAGAGTGCAGGGTTGGACCCTGCGGTCTAATATTAAAATGATATGAATCTAGTATAGGCGTCAGTGGCAGTGCACCCAAATATTGTGCCTTTGGTGGCAGCAAGTGCATTCACACCGTAACCCCTCTGAGGTATTGTGGAAGAGTGCAGTGGTGGAGTTTTGGTAATGCAGAAGAGATCCCCGATCTATTCAGTTACATCAGCAGCTATAACAAAACCGGGTCAGCAATGTTTAGGCACTTGTACTGCGCTACTGTATATGGCGAGAATCGGCGAACACCAGAATCAACAGGAAGCAAGCATAACAGGCAGGGATTACACAGAGAGAATAGTCAAATGGCAGGCAAAGTCGGCAACAGATCGGCTCCTCAGGACAAGCAGGGTCAGTAACAAGTATACAAACTGATTCGGTAAGATAGCAATGCGGGAATAAAGGCTGAGACACACTGAGCGTGTAGCGATGCACAGCGTAGCGAAGCGAAGCAAACATTTTGCAGGCTTGACTTCACTCCGCCTCGCAGCGTGTCTACACTGCATTACGTTTGCTTCTCACCGCACTGGACAGGAATCCACTAACTAAATTAAAATGTACACACAAAACCGTTTTATTTTCACAAAGCACATGTTATATAGGCAAAATAAAGTTTCTAATGAATAAAATACATCAAAAATTACTGTTAATTTAATAGGAATAGTATAAAAATGGAACCCCTGATCATATATTATAGAGACACGGAGCGCTGTGTATAGAGTAGGGATGCATTGATACCACACACAGACATATACGTATATCAACACGCAGACCTATATATACGTATATATCAACACGCAGATATATATATACACCCACCCACAGACCTCAGACCATATATACACATACGCACATGGTGGGGTGGCATGTGGACAATCTCAACTAAATGCGCCCCCCCATTTGGCTGATCCCTCCAGAAGAAATGTTGAACACGACAGAGCAGAGAATATATATATTCTCCCAAAAAGTTCGAAGTTCGCGAACTGTCGAACGGCCAATGTTCGATGCGAACTCCGTACAGATCGAACTGAACAGCTCATCCCTAGTTAGGAATAAGATTTGGGTTGCATTTAGGGTTAGGGTTACATTCCAGGTTAGGGATAGGGTCGGGGCTGAACTTAGATTAGAGTTAACCTTAACCCCATCATTCTGCTCCATATTTGCTTTATTTTTAGGCAACAGATTCTGCTCCTTCTTTTAATGAATGCTTGAAATTTGGAACGTCTTATTTCTATTTGGCATCATATTTATCGCGTTGTTTCCGTAGCACACCAAACACAAAACATGGAAACTTAAAAGGAAAAAAAAGCCTATAACTCAACTACAGCTTTTTAAAACATTGTTTAAAACGTTTTTGTGTAATTTCATTATTATAGACTTATTTTCCATGGAAATGAAATATGTGAACAAATTGCTTCTGGCCAAAAGCATTCACCGTCAGTTCAACATCCAGGTTAAAATTATAGTTATTATGCAAATGCAGGTTTAAATGAAACGTCTATCACAAAATCCGGCAGCAAAGCGACTTGGTGAGGAGCAATGAATAGAGTTTGGATGCCGTATCCCATTTTATAATTACGGTGCAGGCTTACAGTATTTCTAAAAAGCTCTTTCCCAAAGAGAACAGGTGGAGAAGCACTTTATTCCAAATTGTCAGTTTTGGCAGAGGTTTGCATGAGGATTTTCCATTTAAGCACAAATGATGCAGCTGAGGAGTTGTTTATTTATGTGCAAACAAACCCGATTTACTTGTTATACAGATATCACACTGTCTTTATCCTGTTACTTTTTATAATACTTATATATCTGTTTGCTACATACACACTTGCACATCGCTCTAAATATATATAATTCAGAAAAGGAGAAAAGAAAACCTAAATACATATTATTAAATACAGAAATGCATTAAAGAGACAACTACATGATGCATATGGTTAGTTACATATTATAATATAATATGTATATTATAATATAGGTTAGATAGGCCGTGTTAGTCCAGATGCCAAAATCATGAGTATAGCAGTACGTAGTGATACCTTTTATATTAGACTAATGTTACATTTAAAAGACAAGCTTTCAAGAGTGTAACCTCTCTTCAGGTCTGGACGCCATACTGATAAGTATCCTAGAATTGAACATTAAGACATTAAGGGTCACATGGGTGGGGGTTACTCCATCCAAAACCTCAGAATTAAAATCCTCAAAGGAAATTTTGAAGACCTTTGTGAATGCAAGACATTTGAAATGAAAATGATCACATATTTCAACACCATAAAAGAAGGACTCAATGTGGATTCTGTTTTTTTAAGCCATTATCATAACGTTACATAACATTCTAAATTCTGGCTGGTGTTTTTTTTCTTCTTGTTTTTTTTTACTTTTGTTTTTGTATCTTTTTCAGCCTTCACTGATTTGTGTTTTTGTTTTTTTCTTTTAAGTTGTCATGATCTTATCACTGTTGTTTTATGGGCCCAAGATCTCTCATGTGCTTATTTTCCCATTTTGAACATGCGATTTGACTCTCATTGTTTATGACATCTAACCCCCCCACCCATGTGACCCTTAATGTCTTAATGTTCAATTCCAGGATACTGATCAGTATAGTGTCCAGACCTGAAGAAGAGAGATATACTCTCGGAAGCTTGTCTTTTAGATGTATCGTTAGTCCAATAAAAAAGGTATCACTATGTACTGCTATACTTGTGATAATATATGTGCCGGCTGGGTGGAGTAGAGGTAACGTCACTGCTCTGCATGGAGAGAGCCCGTGGAGCCATGGGTTCAATCCCAGCAAGCAACCTCTCCAGTAAGTGTCCTTGGCAAGACACCCAACGGTACATACTCACCACCCAGGACATACTTGAAAACAAGAGAAATCTCAATGTATCCTTCCTGGTAAAATCCTTTCAAAATAAAAATATAATAGGCCAAAATTTCAGTGAACTGATTGATAGCTTTACTACCAAGCATTTCTGTTGAAAAAATAATATCATAACATTTATTCAAAACATGGGATGTGAAGTTAACAATTATATAAAGAGTAAAATAGAACTTTTGCACAGGAAGTGATATTCTGGGACAGTTAAACAATTAAAATAATTTTCATGTGTTCGTTTATCCTTTGCACAAATATTTGCTAAATTGAATGGTTCTGAACTCTAGATGGTGTCTTTTAAGTTAATTATACAGAAACAACACTCCAGCAGCACTTAGATTAGCTGTATTCCAAATAATACTGTTCGTTAATACACTTAAATTAAAGTGGCTATTCCCAAAACCCCTATAAAACGTCCAGGAAAAAGAAAAAGTAGTGTAGCGCTCCCGTATCGATACACCAAATTTGTGAAACACCACACACAATGGCTTACTTGAGAAACAGGACATAAGTAACTCTCTTGGTTGTCCATACAGCACAATCTGTTTGTGAAGGCAACAGGTTATAATTGATGCAGGTTTCTCAATACTTCCATTTCTTTATAAAGTCCTCAAAAAATAAACAATACAAATATCATAGTGCACAATTGCAAAGCGCAAAATGATATATTTTTTTTTAGGTGGTAATACCAACTCACACTTTTATGGAGCTGCAAGCCATCAAATGTATGAATCACTGGTCGTTATAGGGCAGACCAGTCTGCCGCCTATCCTCCCGAATGGATGGTATCCCTTTTCCTCAGAGAACAGAAAGAGGAATATATGGTATATAATATATTCAACATAACTGATTAATATTGTGTATACCTACTCATCCATTGAGTACTGTATGTCTGGCATCAGAGTAGATGGTATACCAAGGAATGTTTCTTGGATCCGGAGTTGCTAACCAGCGGAGCTGCTTACACAGGGTCCACTTGGGGAACTTCACCCAAGTCGCCTGTTCTCTATCCCATTGTAGATAAGATGTAGCAGGCCAAAGGGAGTGAAATAAAATCAAACTTTATTCTAAAAATGATCACATTCATCTAAAAGAACTGTAAAACCAAATAAAAAATAATATAGCCAGATGCGTTTCACCCCTATTATCTGATGGGCTTCATTAGTGGATATAATAAAAAAAAAACAATAAGCATTAAGCCCCCTTGGGTGCTTAAATAGTGCCCTCTTCTCATAATTGTTTAGTGTCGACTGCCGGCCATGTGGAAGCATCCCATTGTGCTCCGGAGTACATCGGAGCTGCTATCCATGGTGCTGAATAGGTTTCAGCACCAAGAATAACTGCTGTCTTTGCTACTGAATAGGTTTCAGCACCAAAGGCAGGGCAGGATTAGGTATCCCCCCCAATCTAAGTAATTAATTCATCCTTTTCACATTCCGAAATAACTAATAAAAAATTAAATAACTAATAAAAACAAAATAACTAATAAAAACGAAAAACATGATAACTAATAAAAACGATACGAATTGATACGAAAAACAAATTACCAATAAAAATGAAATAACGAGTCAATCCGAAATACAAATCACGATAACATAATAAATGCACCAAAACAAATTGAAAAATGGAATGAATCAATCTGAAACGAAACTAAACAATTTTTTTTGTTGTGCACTAACCTAGCACATAATGACCATTAAATGAGAAAAAACGTGCAGAGCATACAAAAGGGCCATCAATGAGAAAAAAAACAAAAACAAAAAAACAATCACCGTCACTGGAGGCACCCAGATGTATTCCCTAGTGCATCACTAAAAACAAAATTAAAATAATTAAAGTGCCCAGCGCTTACGTGTCATAAAAACCGATTTTTCATACATACAATAATATTGAGGGATGTTCGCTTTAAGCAGATATGGATGTATAACATTGTACACAATATGTGTTACTTTTCAGAGCCTGTCCAGGCTCGATGGTAGCGCCTGCAGGTGTCTTATGTGGTTCACCCACTAGCCCAAATCGTTCCAGCGATTCTTGGAGACCAGGATGGTAGGACTTGGTCTGGAAATGTGTGAGTAGGTTAATCCTGCTGGACTGCGTCCTTGGGATACTGCTCAAAGTTGTAGTATAATTACAACATACTTTTACGTGTCTTCACGTAAACAAGTCAAGCATAAAACTTTTGGGTGTTTTCTATGGCAATTATACTTCAACTTTGACCTGTATCCCAAGGACGGAGTCCAGCAGGATTCACCTACTCACATGGATCCAGACCAAGTTCTACCATACTGGTCTCCAAGGATCGCTGGATCGATTTGGGCTAGTGGATGAGCCACATAAGACACCTGCAGGCACTACCATCGAGCCTGGACATGCTCTGAAAAGTAACACATAAGGATGTATAACATTATACACAATATCTGCGTAAAGCAAACATCCTTCAATATTTATTATATGTATGAAAAATACCGGTACTGTTTTTATGACACGTGAGTGCTGGGCACTTTAATTCTTTTAATTTTGGTTTACATAATGACTATTAGTGGGACTCTAGATCCTCCTAGGAATGAGTGCCAGAGGAGATGCCATTGAGCCTAGCACTTATGATTATTAGTGGGAATCTAGATCCCCCTAGGACTGTGTGCCAGTGGAGATTCCGAGGAGCATAGAAGCTAATGACCTTTAGTGGGAGTCAAGACCCTCCTAGGACTCAGTGCCAGTAGAGATGTTGCTTGAGCCTAGCAACTATGTCCATTAGTGGGAACCTAGATCCTCCTAGGAATGAGTGCCAGAGGAGATGCCATTGAGCCTAGCACTTATGATTATTAGTGGGAATCTAGATCCCCCTAGGACTGTGTGCCAGTGGAGATTCCGAAGAGCATAGCAGCTAATGACCTTTAGTGGGTATCAAGACGCTCTTAGGACTGAGTGCCAGTAGAGATGCTGCTTGAGCCTATCACCTATGTCCATTAGTGGGAACCTAGATCTTCCTAGCACTGCGTGCCAGTGAGAATCCAGATAACTGTACTTCTGGTCACTGGTGGGAATCCAGGTGGCTCTAACAGTGATTTGTCAGGATTGCTACCGGATGGGTACTGGCCATGTTGTTATGAGTCCGGTATGCAGTGATATATAAACAAAACTGAGGGGAAGGGTGAAGGTAGAGGAAAGAACAGGAGAGCAGAGGACAAGGAGTAGGACGTGAAGAGGGCCAACCAGACTGGATAGTGGGGCGCGTAGTTGCTGGGAGTAGACAATAACAGGAACCAGGATGCAGGGGCACTGGAGACACAGGATCTTGAGAGAGACACATGGAACTTGAGGGGAACACTAAAAACTTGAAAGGCACGTAGTTCAGTGGACGCTTGGAACCAGGAGAGACTTGGAAACACAGTGGACTTAGAGGGTATCAGGATACTTGGAGGGTACTTAAATCTGTAGAAACTTGAAACCAGGAGAAGCAGAGGTAGAGGCAGGGAGCAGGCGGAGGGAACTGGCTTAGATGCAGGGGAATAGCGGGTCTCAGGAGAAAACACACACACGGGTCTTGAATCAAAGAGCAAGAGAGCTACAATGCTGAAGCACTGGCTGATTGGAGTGGCTGCCCATTATTGGAGACAGCCAGTGTTTAGTTAGATCACCTGTGTGATATTGCTGAGGCAGAAACAGCCAGGCTAGTGTGCATGGTGCAGTCTATGAGCAGGACAGGAAGAGGGCTGCCGGAGTTAGGACGCTGGTTTGGATCATGACATGATCACTCATAGGAATCCAGACTTATATGTAGTGAAGGAGAAATCCAGTTCTAGACATGATCGCTAATATAATTCCAATTGGTTCTAGTACAACTTGTCGGTTAAATCCTAATTGGATTTCTTGAATAAATTTACTATAAAATGCATGTATATTGTCTTTTCAATTATTCGCTGAATTTGTCCTACGGGTCAACTGGTTAAACATCACTAAGTTGTTCTGATTTTACACCAATATTACGTTGTATACAGCAAAAACCAAGGCGAGTTTAGGGCTAAGTAATTATTTATTAAATGTATGGCGCTTTATACATTTTAATGACTTTTAAACCATTGACCCTTTATGCTGCAAGAGGATATATTAATATAATACATAAGAGTCTGTAAATAATCTCCTTTTTGTTTCGTAGAGTGTGATTGATCTTTAACCCTTTCCTTGTAAAAAGGTGAGAGGACATTGTATTCAAGAGACCAAGTGGTCATTACTTGCTCGCAGCTCCCGTGTGTTCCTCTGGTGGTTTTACAATGCATTTCTTCTTAACAAGCCACTAATGAGAAAGGGAACGGAGGGAATGAATAAATAGGTTCGATGTTGGGAAAGCCTCCTGCGGGTTATTTATCTTAATGAGGCCACTACAAATTGTGTTATCGCACAGCATGTTGCTGGTTTTAAAGACCTAGGAAAAGCTAGATATGAAATCCTGTAGCACTTTATTATTCCTTCCCTTCTTCAGATTTTAGTTTTATTTAGAAACAATAAGCTAATGATTCCATCTTCTTACATTCTCTTGGCAGCAACTTGCTGCTTCCCAAATATTTACTTGTGGCTATAGCTTACGGCACGCACGATAAGGATATAGAGATGGATTGCAATGGTTTGGTACTCTGTGGTGTAAAACTAAGGTCCAGGACAGGGATCTCAAACTCTGGACCCCCAGATGTTTCTGAACTACAGCGCTAATGATTCTTTGGCCATCTTATGTATTCAAAGAATTCTGGGAATTGTAGGCCATCGACATCTGGGGGGGAGGCAGAGTTTGAGATACCTGGTCTATGACATTGATGTTGAACCTCGGCTCCCCAGAGGTTTCAAAACATCATATCCTATGATGAAGCTGAATACAGATTACGAAATTCAGGAATTGGATATGGATGTGGATTCCAATGGTTTGGTACTCTTTGGTGTAAAACTAAAGTCTAGAAAAGGGATCTCAAACTGAAGTCCCCCCAGATGTTTCTGATCTACAAAGATAATAATTAATTGGCCGTTTTATGTGTTCTAAGAATTCTGGGAATTGTAGGCCATCAACATCTATGGGGAAGACAGAGTTTGAGATACCTGGTCTAAGACATTGGTGTTGACCCTCAGCAACCCAGATGTTTCGAAACATCATATCCTATGATAAAGCTGTATACAGCTTACCAAATTCAGGAATTGGATATGGATATGGATTCTGATGGTTTGGTACTCTATGGTTAAAACTAAGGTCTAGAAAAGGGATCTCAAACTGAAGTCCCCCCAGATGTTTCTGATCTTCAAAGATAATGATTCTTTGGCCGTTTTATGTATTCAAAGAACTCTGGGAATTGTAGGCCATCGACATCTTGGGGGGTTCCAGAGTTTGAGATACCTGGTCTAGGACATTGATGTTGAACCTCGGCTCCCCAGAGGTTTCAAAACATCATATCCTATGATGAAGCTGAATACAGATTACGAAATTCAGGAATTGGATATGGATGTGGATTCCAATGGTTTGGTACTCTTTGGTGTAAAACTAAAGTCTAGAAAAGGGATCTCAAACTGAAGTCCCCCCAGATGTTTCTGATCTACAAAGATAATGATTCTTTGGCCGTTTTATGTGTTCTAAGAATTCTGGGAATTGTAGGCCATCAACATCTATGGGGAAGACAGAGTTTGAGATACCTGGTCTAAGACATTGGTGTTGACCCTCAGCAACCCAGATGTTTCGAAACATCATATCCTATGATAAAGCTGTATACAGCTTACCAAATTCAGGAATTGGATATGGATATGGATTCTGATGGTTTGGTACTCTTTGGTGTAAAACTAAGGTCTAGAAAAGGGATCTCAAACTGAGGTCCCCCCTTATGTTTCTTATCTACAATGATAATGATTCTTTGGCCATCTTAGGCTAGGGTCAGACGAACGCATTTTTCACGTTGCCCGTGAAAAAGTGCGTTCGAACAAATGGAAGTAATTTTTTCACGGGATACGCGATAGCGGTCATACAATGCGCATTTTCGTCCGTGATTTTGTACGGATCATCAATAAAACACTTTTTGCGTCTGGACGTTATGTTGGCCGGACGTGTGCAGCGTCTGACGTCTCCCAATCACGCAAACACGCCGCTATGCGGCCGCAGCGCACTCTGTACGTCAGTAGTAGCGGTTTGACGTTCTCGAAAAAATGCGTTCGTTTGCCACTTGCGTTGCGCGGACGAACTTTCGTGCGGCCGTTCGTCGTATGTTCCCCGGCATTGGACGTCATTTGCTGCTAGCACGGCCGTGATTTTGTGCGGCTAAACGCACGTTAAAACTACTTTCGTCTGACCTTAGCCTAATGTATTCAAATAATTCTGGGAATGGTAGGCTACCAACATCTGATGGGGCAGAGATTGAGATACCTGGTCTAAGACATTGATGTTGAACCTCGGCACCCCAGATGTTTCGTAACATCATGTCCTATGATGCTCCTGCATACAGCTTACGACAGGAAGTGGATATAGATTGCGATGGTTTGATACTCTGTGGTGGTGAAAAGTAATATCTATCAAAGGCATCTCAAACTCTGGTCCCACCAGATGTTTCCGAACAACAATTACAAAGATTCTTTGGCCATCTAATGCATTCAAAGAATTCTGGGAATTGTTGGTGACCACCATTTGGGAGGCCAGAGTTTCAAACCGCTAGTCTATGACTTTAATGATGAGCCTCAGCACCCCAGATGTTTCGAAACATCATGTCCTATGATGTTTTGGTAGTTTTAAAGGTAGACATCATGGAACATGTAATTCTGAACATTATTTGAGGTTCAGTGGTTCACAATCACTGATCTACAAGGTAAAGGAATTGAGCCACGGGCTGCGTGTTGGGTGTCTGGTCATAATCTTGGCATTTAAGGCATTTAGTGGAACATAGGGTTAATGACACTAATGATTCATTGATAGAATGCAGTTGATACATAAAGGAGTCGGGGAAAACCTTACAAGCTCTCAAAATTTTTGGCATTACGTTATTTTCCCTAGTAATTTAAGGTAAAGCAGGGGTTGGTGGGAGGCAGTAAAATAAAGTTTCCAAAATGGTTTATTGCATCATGCTTGTCTTTTAGTGGTGTGACTTTCGCTTATGGATTAGCACTATATTGGTTATTCAAAGAGAGCCGAATTGGCTCCGAAATTGTACTGAACCGTGAATTTCTCCACAGGTGCAATTTCGGAGCCATTTGGCTACTCAGAAAGCAGGCAGTTTGCCAAATATTGGTGAATTGCCAGTGAAATACGGTGCCTGTTCGGCAGCAGTGAAATCCCCATAGAGAAGTAATAATTAATCTATTCAGAGAACGTCGAACAGCAGAGAAATGTCAGTGAAGTGCCCTGATTTTCGGTGGTTTCATTCGGCAGGTTTAATCAGACAAATCCCATAGGTGTCAATGGAAAAAAATTAATTCCCCATATTTATTAAACTGTTTACTCTTTTAATTTGCAGCAAAAAGTCTAATTACTTATTTATTTTTTAGGCACTTTTCGACAAATTATTTTTTCAGCTTTTTTTCAAATAGCGTTTTTTGCAAACAGCTTTTTAAAGTTGCTGTGTTGTTTTTTGTTTTTTTGCCCGTTCTTCAGCTTGTAGGCTTTCTCCAGCAGCTGGTCAGTGTTCTGTTCGGCGGATCGTCACCTTTTTTCGGATGTGTACGGCGGTTAAGCATTGGATCGTCGGCTTTATTTCGGCGACTTAACGGATCGATCCGATGTTTCTTCGCCAGTTTTGCTGCAGTTTTTCTGGTCGATTCGGCGGTTTTGTGGCATTTTTTTCTGATGCACTCAGCGGCTTTTCCCTGCACTTCAGGGACCCTGGGTTGGTAAATTTGATTCCCTAAAGTGCGTGGAACGAACAAGCACTGACATTCCGGTGCAATTTCTCAGTGCTCTTTGAATAACCCTGTAAATGTTCAAAAGTATGTGGACATTTGATCATCACACCTCTATGACTTTGGGCATTAACATGACAATAAGGCGCTTTTCTTCTGGGAAGGCTTTCCACAAAATGTTGTGGTGCATCAGTGGGAATTTGTGAACATTCAGCCTTATGAGAATTGGTGAGGTCAGGCACTAACATTGTAGAAGACGGTCTGGATCACAGATGGTGTTCCAAACTATCCTAAAGGTGTTCACTATGGTTTCCAATCACATTCCTTTTTCACCAAAAATGTCAAACCAAGTCTTTGTCGACTTCATCATGTGTTTGTCTACGTAGAGGGCAGGATCAACATGGAGGGGAATAGCGAGGTAGGCACTGTGCAATGTGAGGGAAATTCTGTGCAGCGTCAACCTGTTTCTCACTGGCCCTGTGCAGCATGTCACACGCTGGAGCTGCATAGTGTGTCCCATCGCTGCCTCCCTTGCTGGCGCTGCAACTCACGGAGGAAAAGGAGAATTAATGACCCTTTAAACAGGATCACTCTGAGAATCAGTAAAACGCTGCTGCCAATACATGCCGCAGTAGCCTTCACAATCTGAGTGAGGAGGCTGTTACTTCTCTGACACTTTGTAACTAGTTTCTCCCGTGCAAAAAAATGAATGATGGCCAGCAGTTATGGAAAAAAATGAAGACATGATAGTACCTGAATTTCTTGCTCTGCCAGACTGACCAGAAAAAAATGAGAAATCACGGAATCTTTTTGTACTTTCACAACTAATAGAAACAGAATGAAAACAAACAGCAAAAAAAGTTTGTGTTTGTTCATGTTTCCTATCACAAGATCTTTGACACTGGCCTTAATAAGGAGCAGCATTTTCAGCATGTCATGTTTAGCCATTCTGTAATGTTGCAATGAATAAAAATGACTTTAATCGCCACGGAAGATCAATTCCGATATCTTTTATATTTTGCTTTAGAAGGTTATTGTTGACAGGCGAGAGAAATACCAATTTGCTTCACGTAGGTCAATTGGCGAGAATGAGATTGGCCTTAAATATCTCAATTCTTCTGTGCTGTAATGACGATGAAAGCTGCATATTTCATCTAACGCACGAATATCCCTAAATTCGCTCGGCCTGCAAGATTACTGCTCGCTAAAAAGAATAACAATTTATCATCCAAATTCCAATTTATTTGAGTCGGCCTAATAACTACAAACAATCACGCAGTCATCCTGCTTGTGTCTAATAAGGACAAAGTTAACTCGAACAGACAGTACAAATCATAAAAAATAACCACCAAATATACTGGTTAAAAAAAAGTAACATGGCTGTCTACACCGGAGAATTCGACACCAAAGCGAAAAAATGTCAGCGTCTGTTCAGGGAACGCTTACGTATCCCTTTCTTAATAAAAATCTTATCATTACTTAATAAAAATCAGCCTTTTTCATAATCAAAGCCCCCCCTTTCTGAAAAATAAAACAAATTGTACAACTGGTTGTTGTAATGCAGCAATGAAGTTTGAATAACTTTTATACTGCGAGAGTGCGCCCTGCGCTAAAACCGGGACACAAAGGGGAAAAATTAGCTTCCCCTTAGCATCCCAGTTTCCCCAACAGATCGCGGGGCAGGCGCCGAGTCCGACAGCCTGCCCCTTTGCAATCCCTTAACTCACAGATGCTGGAGACAGTGCTACAGAGGCATCCCCTCCATGGCATCCATAGGACTCCATGAAGGATCGTGATGCCGGGTTACATGACCAGCAGAATCTCGCCTCTCACGAGATCCTGCTGGGTGCGCAGAGATCGCTCAGGGAGACAGGGAACTTTCTTCCCCCAGTCTTACTCTGCTCCCGGCTGCCAGAAACAACGTATCGGGCCACCGTTCTCACCACGTGAAGAAAGGTATCTGATTTTTTTGGTGGGAGTTGAGCTGCTGGTAAAGTATTCTTCAGCCACGCAATCCGTTACCTACACCTCTGAGCTGGTGGTAACGTTTTCGTTAGGGCCAAGTGATCGCAATTCTAGTCAATCAGTGCTTTCACTTTGTGCTCGCCATGTTCGGTATAGAGAGAGCAAAGTACAGCAAATTCGAGCTATGAATCGCAAATAAACGAGCACTAACAGGTTTTTTAACCCAATATAAATTCATAGGTGATGTGGGCGCAGCGGTATGACCTCCATTAAGCTAGCGCTAACGCTGACGCTAGTGTTAGCTTGAAGGAGGTGATAGAGCCCTAGATCTTTCGAAGCAATGCAACGTGACATTATTGAAGTTGAACAGCGGCTAACCAACCGATTTTGCTCCATTTTCGCTTCCTTCGAGCAAATGTTGTGCTGGCATGCTGTCACTGGACTTGTGAGAGTTAACAGGCAAGAGGAGGCTGCCCGAGCACCGAGGGGGTCGATTTCTGACTGGGCTGGCGGTGGGTTCCAAGTGCATGGCACCCCCGTCATCCCTGCGCCCAAGGCAGCTGCACCGTCGGCCTGCACAGTCGCAACGCTAGTGGCAAAAGCCACAATGCAGAAGGTGCTTGGCGCAATATAGAATCAGCAGGCAAAGTGACAATTCAGTTATTTTATTTAAAAGTCACTCTATCGAACTCAACAAAGCAGGAGCAGCTTATCTTCAGTAACTACCAGCAACACAGACACAAACTGGCCAAGGCAGGAATCAAAAGGGTGACACAGGAACAGGTTGGAATCTGGATGCAGACACAAGGACGACAGGTATCTGGATGGAAACCAACGCAAGGCAGAGATCCGTGGCAGGAACCATGACACAGATAACCAGGAGGCAGGAAACTGGCAGTGGGCACAGGATACAGAGTCTGAATAACATACAGTGCTCAAGTCACACCAGGACCTGGTTTGCAGAATCACTGGGTAAGAGGGTCAACACCCTTAAATAGGAGGTCCATGATAGCAGGCAACACCTGTGGGCTACTATAGGTGGAGCCAAAAAAGCCAGTTCTGAATATATCTAGGGCTGTCAAGGGCACGGAAGGACATGAAGCCCTGTATTCCAAATATCCTGTACATGGCTGAAGTCTTCACACAGCTGGTGTAGGCACGAGCCTTTGTTTGTGTGTTCATTTCATGTCCCTTTCCATGGTTCCTGAGGCACACACAGGTTTTGGACTGTCACCTGTTTCTCTAATAATTTGAATGTCATTTAGTCCTTCGGTGATTACTGCATGAAGCAAGTTTTCACAAATGTATCAAAAATAAGTAAAATTAATTGCTTGAATAATCAAATGGAAATTATGGATCATACAGTAGATATCACAAGTGGCCATTCGTGTCAGAGCAGTAAAATTAAAGATGCCGAACAATACCTTAGAAATTAGGGCTGTTCGGGCCAGGAAATTCTGTTCTTGATCCAAATTCTATTCCGTACCTCGTGTGCACTGTTATTAAAATTCAATATTGTGTTGCCTTGCGTGGAAAGTTGATATCTTTGGTCTAGGTTTGGGGGAAGAAAAATAGTATTCACTGACTGTTATCACAAATTAGCTGATTAGTGAATATGGCATAAATACACTCAATCAATCAAGGCAACATAAGCAACGTAACAATGAAAGAAAAAGCCCTTAACAATCCTCACTGATCTTGTAATTAAATTCCCATCAATGGTAAAAAGAAAGACTGCTGAAGTAAACCTGCAATGGAACAACATTTCCCATGATGCTCAGTCAGTCACATTGGCAACAAAACACCTGGAAGCCAAGGTTGCTGACCCCTGCTGTAAAATATCAGAGTATATAATTCAATGTTGTAGCTTCTTTAAAAAATAGAGAGGCTATCGTGCCTTCACATCATATCTATATTATGCTTAGCCTGCTATGATGTCAATGGACACCAGTTTTGGTGAGCTCTAGGCTAGCTTTACAGTCTACATGGGAATTTAAGTGACAATATAATGGTTTACACAGCTTGCCATCATTTGACAGGGATCTAGATGATACCCTACAGCAGGGCTGTTAAACTCTGCCGTCCCAGATGTTTCTAAAATACAGCTCCCATGGTTCCCAAACCATCTATTGCATTGAAAGAATTCTGGGAATTGTAGGCATCACCATCTGGGGGGAGGGAGCTGTGAGTTTGACAGTCATGTCCTATATAGAGTTAGATAGTTTATTTTTCTATAATTAAATCCCTATCAATTAAATAGTCTCTATAGATTTGGACTATGGGTAGATCTTCCCTCTACAACCAGCTAATAGCAGCCGAAGAAGCCACGAGCTCCAGGATTAATACTCGGGGAAAGACGATCCTCCTGATAGGCATGCCCGTGAACCTTTGTGATGATGGCGTCTGGTACTGAATATTAGAGTTGTGCACGGCTGAAAAATTTGTCTTGTTTCATTTCAAAATAATTTAGTTTTTTGTAATTTTGTTGTTTTTTCGTAATTTTGTTTTGTTTCGTTTGGTATCTAGGATCACTAAAAAAAATCCCATTGTAACTTGGGATCGATTTGATATTTGATATTGAGTTGAATTTCGGATCACTAAATAAAAAAACAATAAATCAAATCCTGCTGTTAAAAGGAAAACTAGGGTTAAATATTGAACTGTCTATTGACCTGTGGTGCTGAATACAACAGATACAGCACCACAGGGCAATTTACAGGGATGGAGTGCTTTGTGAAAGGGTCAAACGAAACTGATTCATTTCATAATTTTGTTTGCTTTGTAATACTTGTATTGTAATATGGGATCGATTCGATAGTTGTTATCGAGTCACATTTCGGATCACTAAATAAAACCCCAATAAATCAAATCCTGCTCAGGAATCATTTAATCAATGGCTCTCTTGTGAAACAGTATAACACATCAATTTGTTATATACTGTTTCGCTTCATTTTCGTTTCAATTGGGACAAAATCAGTTCGTTATTTCGGAAGTACTTCCGAAATACGAATTAATGAATTTTCAAACAAATCGAGATTCATTACGAAACTAATGCACACCTCTTCTGAATATAAGTATGTCATGGTTAGCTATACCACATCCATCATTCAAGTATTACTTTGATATACATCACTTGATGCGCTATTGCACAGAGCATTAACTGCTTTTTCACAGATTCCCTCTAAACCTGTGTATGCGGTTCGGTACAGATCCTCTTACCTGTTGTAATATATATAATGAATCTATATTTATATATAAATATTCAAGTTATATGTAGATTAGTTATACTAAAATGCAATATATTGTTACCTTTCTAGCTTTTATTGCATGAAAATATTGCAAAGGGCGCAATTTAATATATTTTAATGCCGAAAATTCCATATACAAACAGTAGATTATGCAGATCTTTCTTCCCAAGGTATTTCAAGGTTTTCCGCACTTAATGTATTAGGCTCAGTGAGATGAGAACCCTCCTTTTTTTTTTCTCGATTAATTATGAACTGATCTTCATTTTCTGATTTAAGGGATGGCTGCCCTGCTCACTCCGTGGATTTTACTATAATACAGTGAAGAGAAAATAGACAAGATAATGTAAAAGAAAAAAAGAAGAAGAAGAAGCGGAGACGAGATTTCCATGCAGGCTTAAAATCCAATGATGTTTGACCCAAGAGGGAAATACTTTCTTCCATATAGCTGCAATGCAGATCATATAACCGGAGCAGGCGAAGAAGCCGTCGGTTATCTTGGTGATTAAAAAAAAATAAAAATGAATTTCACAGGAAAGTTGGACAATGGGCATTGATTGAGTTTTAATTGTAAATGGAAGTTAGCTTTGGAGAATGAGATGACCTCATTTATTGCGCAGGTTTCGATTGTAGAATTATCGAGTTTACAGAAAGTCCCCAAAAAAATAACATTCTGATTGCTATCATGCAGGAAACATTTAAAAAATAACAATATTTAATAGTTATAATAAAAATATTGCTTCTAATACACGTACAGGCTGTCCAATATTTGTTACTCTTATCTGGAGGATCCCATGCACGCCAGTCGGATGATAGACCTGGAATGGGGATGCTGGTCTTAAATATCGAAAAAAAAAAAAAATGGACAAATATAATACAATAAATACAAAATAAAATAAGAATAAATAAGAATTAAAATAGCATTTAGCATGCTTCGTCAGTCATTAGGGACAGGGGCATGCCCAACATAAAGAACTGTGGAATTCACCAGGATTTTTGCCTCCCACCCCATAGTAATTATTTTCATCTCACCCACAGCCCACAATGAAATGGGATATTGATAACAACCCTATAGTCAGACTGGGTCTTAGGGAATCTTTATGCCAGTTATCAGAAATATCATATTTATTGTGACTTAAAAGGAGAAATATATTTGTATGCCCCAAAAGTATAAGCTATTAAATCTGAGGCCAAAAGGGAACGCTGTTCCCTCTGTGAAAATAGTGGAGGAACTATGCTCCCAGGTGATCCTGCTCGACTTGATCCTTGATTAGGGACTTCCTTCTATATGTACATTCACGTCCAAGCCAAGAGTTTGAATTTAAATAATCAAGCCCCATCTTCTCCTTTAGAAATGACTCCTATAGTAAAAGGACTCCTATAGTACACCTGAAGCACCTCAAGCATGTACAAAGTAGTCATAACTTGAGGGGCTCCAACATCTGTGAGTCCTGAAAGCTCCTTCAGTGAAATCTCTGTTTTACACACACCTCCCAATGAGGTTTTCCCTTTTTAATGATTTTTTTGGGGAGGATTTAGAAGGGCAAAGTCACCCTGCGAATTGACCATATGCCTATCAGTCGGAGCCGTGATCTAAGGGCTCTAGTGAATGCGAGTGGTATCGCTATGCTGCTCTCCAATACACTAGTTTATATAATATCAAACTTTATTATGCTATGTTTTTCTCTGTTGTATAGAACTCTTTTGATTCACTTTTAAGCATTAAGCATGACCACACTATGGATCAGTAATACACACCTATTATTTTCCTCACACTCTATCCACTTTTGACCTATATCTAGAGTAATAATCAAGCCCCATCTTCTCCTTTAAGGATGGACTCCTATACTACACCTGGGAACACAGGGAGAGGTCTGGGTACTGTTGGAGTGTGTCCGGTGTAAATCTTATCGAGCAATCACTCTTTATCCTGCCATATATGGACTTAAACTTTAACCTCTTGATGGCTAATCACTGTCTCAACCAGTTTCATAATACCGCAGGAATAGAACTCAAATAACTCACAACACGAGGTGCAGGTTAGAATTCTATTGAAGGGCTGCAATCTGAGACAAAGACTTTATAGCAAGCAGATTACAGGTCACACTGCGGCACTTTTAAGGCGAATCATAGATAAACAGCCCCCAGGAGGCAGCGATCATAATACAGTGGAAATCACATACAAGGCAATCATGAATATATACACTATATTGCCAAAAGTATTCGCTCACCCATCCATATGCGAGTCAAGGCAGGTGAGCGAATACTTTTGGCAATATAGTGTATGAAGGATCGCATCCAGTATATGAAACTTAAGCAGCCACTAGAGTGTCACGCACAGATAACTCTGAGGTGGACTCATTTTTGCATAGTGGTTTGCATAATTAAGTTAGCCAGGCCTACTGTAAATTCCTGCCAATTTATCTGTACACATCCTACACAGATAAGGGATTAAGGCAAATTAATCCCTTTCAGGCACTACTTTTAAAATCATCTCAAGTACATACAAAGGCATCTTAACTTGAGGGGCTCCATCATATTTGGGTACTGGCAAACCATTCAGTGAAATTTCTGTTTTACACACACCTTTCAATGAGGTTTTCCCTCTTTGTGTTTTTTTTGGGAAACAAGTGACATGGTCGTCGATTGAATAGATGAGCAGAGTCATCCTGGCAATTGACCATACACCTATTAGTCAGAGCCATGATCAAAGGGCTCTAGGGAATGTGAGCCATGAGATAAGGGCTATAGTGAATGTGAGCCATTATCTAAGGCTCTAGTGAATGTGAGTTGTATCTCTATGTCTTCAATACACCATTTTTATTCATATTAAACTGTATTGTGCTATTTGTTGTTTTGTTTTTTCTCTGTTGTGTAGAACACTTTTGATTCACATTCAAGCTTTTTGCCTGACCACACTATGGATCACTCATACCTAATATTTTGCACTCATTATATCCATGTTTGACCAATATGTACTGTACAAGGGTTGGAGATCTTGTTGTTACAGAGGAGAGCATTTCCTGATGCCCAGGACTTTTGGTCTGTTTATGACCTGATGTGAGAGGTGAGTGCACAGCAAAATGAACTTCTTTCCCCTCAAGTAACCCCCTTCAAATGATTGGACAAATAAGGGACAAAAGGTCCCCCTCCAGATACAAGGAATTCAGTTTTAGACCAGTGCCTGTCAGTGTAGTTACTAAACTTCTCCGTAAGCAAAAAATGAAAAACCAGTCTGGACCTGATCAAATACCAGCAATGCTGCTGAAAATCAGTGCGCCAGCAATTGCAAATCCTGTCGCAACCCTTATAAATGAATCACTGGCGACTGGATACATACCCAAACTCTGGAAGACTGCGAGAGTGGTACCTATCCATAAAAGTGGTGACAGTACTTTGGTATCCAACTACCGCCCAATATCACTGCTCCCTGTAGTGTCAAAAATCTTGGAAAAATGCATCTACACACAATTACGTGATTATTATCAATATTGGAACTACTTAACCCCGGATCAATCAGGCTTTCGTCTAAATCACTCAACTACAACCGTCCTTTTAAAAGTCTGCAATGATATCCAAGCTGGGATGGAACAAGGAAACCTAACTGCAGCCATCTTCCTTGATTTTGCCAAGGCCTTTGACACGGTAGACCATGGCATCTTGTTAGAAAAACTTAAAAACTCTGGCATTGGTGATCGCACGCTAACCTGGTTTCAATCATATGTATCCGACCGATCACAATATGTGTCAATTTCTGGCAGCTCCTCCCTCCCGCTCCCAGTCACGTGCGGTGTACCCCAAGGCTCAATACTAGGCCCCCTGCTATTCACAATATTCATACATGATCTGCCCAACGTCTGCAAAGCCTCAACTGTACATATGTACGCAGACGACACTGTAATTTATACCAGCAAACCAAATCTCCCACAGCTGGAGGCTGTGCTGCAAGAACAATTCACAGAGGTAGAAAAGTGGATCAAACACAACAAACTGTTTTTAAATACTGACAAAACGGTAACGATGCTCTTTGGAACAGCACCTAAACTACACAAATTGCAAAATCCCCATCTATGTGTTGGGACAAAATCAAATGGCACACTGACCAGTCACTTCTCTCAAATATCTAGGTATGTGGTTGGACCCTAATCTATCTTTTGGCCCCACATCGAAAAACTCGCATCTAAACTTTACCCCAAACTAGGTGCCCTGTACAGAAACAAATCCTGCCTGAGCCCCGCAGTAAGAAAACAGATTGTACAACAAATGCTTATGCCGGCTATTGATTACGGAGATGTAGTGTATGCAGCCGCCCCGCAAACACACCTTCAGAAACTTACTACATTGTATAACTCCTTCTGCCGCTTTGCATTACAATGTAACTACATGACCCACCATTGTGACATGTTAAAAGAGCTAAACTGGCCATTGCTGGAGTCTAAACGCACCCTTTCCCCTTTCCAGCCTGGTGTCTAAGAGTATTTCTGGGAAGCTGCCACCCTACCTGAATAGACTGCTTCCCCCAGCAGCTCCCTCATCCTATAACCTCCGATCCAGGACCAGCACCTTACTTGCAATACCACAATACAAAAAGACAGTGGCTCGGTCCTCATTTTCCTACAGAGCACTACAATTATTGAATAACCTCCCAGACACCATCAAATCTTCCCCCAGTCTTAAGTCACTCAAGAGCTCCTTACTAACATACCTCAATACAGAATGCACCTGTAAACATGTAACCTAGTGACTATATTTCCTACATATTTATTTTCTGTTAATCTGTATATTTGCGTTGTTTTTTTTAAAAAATATCTTGCATTGTATTACTTTGTATTTCTGTAACTGTAACACTTCAATGTTCTTGAACCCAGGACATGCTTGAAAATGAGAGAAATCTCAATGTATCCTTCCTGGTAAAATCCTTTATAAATAAATAAATAAATAAATACAAATGAGTAAAAATTAAACATGGATTTGGATTAGGGATGTGCATGCGTTCTTTTTTTTCGTTTCGGCACGTTTGGTTTTTCAAAAGTTTAGTTTCGGATCGTTTCGGCCCATTTTCGTTTCAGCTCGTTTCGTTTCGGCTCGTTGGTTCATATAGATTTTTGTTTCGTGAAATCGGGGAATTTCGGTCTTTCAGATCGTCTGTTCTCTTTGTTTCAAAGGGTCCATCCTCGGATTTTCGTTTTGACTTAAGACGTATGGTATTTCGGATGCTCCGATATTTTGGCTGATACGGGAATCCTGCAGATTCATTCTTTCGGATGTATCGTTTTTTATGAAAGATCCTTTTTTTCTTATGAATAAATGTTAAAACAAATCCCCGTTTTTAAGTGTTTATTAAATATTTCTAAAACCCGTTTATTATTTTCAATTGCATCAAACAGACATTTCTTTTATTTATTTTTTAGGATTATTTTTGCATTTTTCAGGAATTTTGGGTTAATCTTTAGATTTCCTAAGTAATTTTAAAGAAACTAGCTTTTTTTCCATCATAGCTTTCAATGTTAAAAAAATTCCCATTTTTATTAAATATATCTTAAAGCATTTATTTTTTTCACTTACAGCAAGATGTGTCTGCATTTATTTATTTGATCTGACTCAGATCAGAACCATGGACAGTCGCCGATGGTGAAACACATATTATCGATCTATTTCTTCATATCAGCACCATGGATAGTGGCAGGTTTGTTACTAAACATGGTACTGATACTGACAAAATGTATTGTATCAAAATCCATTGCCGAACAGAACAGAAGATAATCCAGCTGTATGTGTTCTGCAAAGAAAAAAACAGACCTCATTATTTAAAATAAGTTAGAAAGAACCCTAAATATTAACCCAAAAATTCACGAAAAATGCAAAAATAATCCTAAAAAATAAATAAATGCAGACACTTCTTGCTGTAAGTGAAAAAAGTAAATGCTTTAAGATATATTTAATAAAAACGGGAATTTTGCACTGGAACAAGTGAAAAAAGTGACTGACGATACGAAATTACGAAATCAGCAACGGAACCGAAACGTACTCGAAACGATCCGAAAATACGTTGCCCGAAATTAACCGAAACGGAACCAAAATCGCGAATAGAACGAAAATGACTTGCGATTTTACAAATTTCATGTCCATACGAAATAACAAAATTTTTCCGTTTCGTATCAGGAAATATTTTGGATGGTGTGTATTTCGTTGCCGGTCCGGTTCAGAACATCGGACGAATCCGAAGCACCGAATCAGCCCATTTTGTGAGAAAAACGAATCGATACGAAACAAAACGCACGTCCCTAATCTGGATAAATAGGAGATGACCTTTTGCTGTCCGGGTATGGCAAATGTTAACATTCATCAATATTAGGTGGGCTGCTCATAAAGTCGTGTAGAGGCCACATTGACATACTAGCTAGAACTCCGAATATATTATTTTATTCTTTTTTCTGTGCATAACGAATCATTGGTTTGTGAATAAATTGATATACTAATCAAAACACTCGACTTACTCCTGAAGGATTGCTAATTAAATTAACACTTCATACTGCATTTAATAACAAATTAAAACATTATAGATTGACAAAAAAATAAAATATAGCATGCATGGAATAAATGTTGCCAGCTTCTAAGATTTCGGTGGAACTTTTGGCTCTATTGTGCATGAAATAGTTGCTTTCATTAATGCATCGGCACATTTTCTAACCCTTTTAAAAATCCAAACATGTATCTAATAGTTTCCTTTTTTTGTCCTGTTTGAAAGGTTTCTAGGAGTTGATCATGTCTACTTTCAAGGTGATTAATCGTTACCTTGTGTGGTTTAATTGATGACAGCGCTGCTTTTAGAGGTCGATGCTTCAAGAGAGTTTTTTTACTTTTAGCTTTGGCCTACATAAGTCCTCCAAAGAGAAATTCTATTTTGCTTTCTGCAAATCAATGATATTTCTCCGTATCATCTTAGCCTTGGCGAGATTAAAACTTTTATCCTGTAAAAAACGGATTTTAGGCACCCTAGTCAATACTCTTTGCAATCTATCTGTCGCCACAGCACAGTTATACTGTCAAACAGAACCCCTCGCATTAAACCACATTATTATTATTGTTATTATTGTTATTATTATCATTATTATCATCATTTACGAAGCGTCAATAGTTTCCGCAACGCTTTACAATAACCGAAAGGGAACAAGACAACAATAAACAAACATAGGATGGAGGCAAGAGGTGTAGAGAGCCCTGCTCATAAAAGCTTACAATCTAGATGGATTGGGGTGGAGGGAAGACAAGAGGAATTTTTTTGGTTCAGAGTTCCACTGCAGCAGACCCACAAACATTGGCAAACTAATACAAGCACACACTCACAAACCCACACAGGCACATGTTTACAGAATCACAATCGTGTTGTGTCTCACACACATTCCAGCAGATCCAAAGTCATTTGACGCTTACAAATACACACATATTGACATGCACAGACACAAGCACACATACTCAATACCCATTAACCCATCCGCTACCATGAATAAGTATACACAATCAGAATAGCAGCTAAAGATCGTGTTAACACGATACGAAGCTATGCTGTATCATTTCCAAAGATATTTGTCTGATGCAAACTAATTTCGTTTGCATTTTGGCTCCAGAAGGTGCCCCCGAATCTTCTGTCCCCTGGGCATGATGTCCGCTGCGTAACGCCTTTTTAAAATCAGCTGGAGAATGTGTCTAATAGACATTCCTCCAGCTGATTCTGCATAAGGCTCCGAACTGCAGTAACTCCTTTTGGCCAGCAGATGGCGACATCATCCTGCAAAACAGGTTAATACAGTAAATAATACACTGGGAATATTCCCAAATATTTCTTACTGTGTAATTAATTAAAAATGATTTTCCAAAAAAACACTGGTTCCTGACACTTGTCTTAGTGGTTTATTCACTGACGAGTGGGATGCGGTGTGCAGATCCATTTTTTCCCTTATTATTGTGATGACCAAATAGAAGTGTAAGGATGAATAAACTACGGAAAACAATGGAAAAAGATGAGAAGAGCATGGAGAAATAGAGGTAGACAAGTGAAGAGCGCAGCGTGAATTGATCTGAGAGAACAATGAATAAATGATGAGTGTGAGAATAGAGATGACCATGGAAAATGAATTGTCGTTTAACATGGGCGTGGGAAGTGGGGTGGGTGGAATAAACAGATCCCTCCTCTTACCCTCATAGACATGTGCACCGTGTGAGCCTGGGATTGCAAAATTGTTGTATGGACAGAGGTCTTAATTACATGGCGATTAACATAATGCTTTCATGGATGCCAACCATCTACTTTTCTTTATTTTTAATTTTCAGACTTTTTTCCACAGGTTGTTTCAAATTCCAAACAACTTGTATTAATTGATCGTTTTTCGTCTAGGCACGAGACCGTGTCATAATAAAATAAACAATTCAAGTCAAATTATTTTAAACAATTTAGACATTAAAATAAAGGAATTATGAAGAATTAAAAGTGATAAAACTGAGTATCCTTGTTAATCTTCAATTATGGTACAAAACAAGGAATTTTGAGCAATTCATGAAAAATATAAGGGGTTATTCAGAGTTCACCGAAATGTCACCGACATTTAGGTGCTCTCTCGTTTTCTGCAGTTCCCTGCATTTCAGGGGAATCAAAGATCCCCACCCTGCAGGGAAAACCCGTCGCAATCCCGCCGAACACCCACTGAAAACCCACCAAAAACCCGTTGGAACCGCCACAAAAATCACGCCGAACATGCTGGAAAAAGCCGATGAGCCACCAATCACAGCTCAGACCAGCTGCCAGAAAAAGCCGATAAGCTCACGAACGGGGTAAAAAAACAAACAGTACGCTTGAAAGTTTCAAAATTGAAACGCTGTACAAAAATGTCTGGAATTTACATATAAGATCCAATAAATGATAATAAAAAGGTCTGTTACAAAAAAGGAAAAAACACTTAAAAAATAAAAAACGGAAAACATCCTAAAAAAATCTATAAATAAAGAGACTTTTTGTTGCAGATTAATATAACAAATGGTTTATTAGATATTGAATAAACACTGGAATATTTTTAACATTGAAGCCTATGGGGTTCGCCTGAATAAACCTGCCAAATGAAACCAGCGACCAGCAGGGCACTTTGGCAACTTTTCACTGCAGTGTGCTCTGAATAGGTTAACCATTGCTTCTCTATGGGGGATTTCACTGCCGTCAAACAGGCGCCCTACTTGCAGGCAGTTTGCCAAAATTTGGTGAACTGTCTGCTCTCTGAATAGCCGAAAGGCCCCGAAATGTCACCTTTCGGGGAAATTCCCTGTCCATTTCGGGGCATATTGGCTCTCTCCGAATAACTCCTGTAGATAAACCTGATATTATTTTTAATAATAAATTATGGTTAAAGGAACACTACCACTGACATAAACTCAGTGGAGGCTCTTCCATAGGGGCAGTTATAAAAATAATAAATTTAGACAATAAAATTATTTTTCTTTTTTTTTGTGTCATTTATCATGGGCCTGATTGATAAAATGTGTCATGTCCCATTAAGCTGCATCCTTGTTTCCTCAACTGTTGCTAGTCAGAGTTGGAAACAAAATAGATTATCTGATCATTTGTCTTCATTGGCATCCAGTAAATATGATAAGGACTCTATGGGAGGTCCTAAGAATCAGGGACCACAACTATGTTTAAGCTCCCTGCTGCTAGCTATTTGAACTCTGATAGGGTTCAAACAAACTCGACCAAAGCTAGAATTTGAGGCTGCAGTTTAGATCTTATCTGCTTCCTTCGGGGCCTGCCTTAGCCCCTTAATGACAGAGAATGCAAAGCCACATTTGCCTTAACGTGCTAAATAGCTATAGTAGACAGGATTTTTTTTCTTTCATACACTGATGATTGTATACTTTTATAGGGTACTATGGGCAGGATTAGTGGTCAGTCAGCTTTTTTGTGAATAAAAATCACTTTTTTTTGACAAAACAGATTCAGAATAATGGCGCCACCTAGTGGTTCTTCAAGTTCATGCAAAATACAAGATAATATATACACAGACAGAATAAATGGAGGTTATAGTCACTTTCTTAAATGAATCCAGCTGCTTATATCCTCCATTTGGTGCTATATCCTTACCCACCAGAGTTCAATCGAGTTTCAAGGGTGATGTGGTGGAATCAGCGCTTCTTTCAAAATAATTAATAGTAGGAAATCTTCTATGTTTGTTGTGTTCACTTGATTTGTTATATCAGTGTCCTCTGATGAAGTGGTGTCCTTTTGCCTCAAATAAAACATAGATTCGTCATAGTGTGGTATGTCTGGTGTAAATGCAAAAGTAAAAGAGGATTACAATTAGAGATGTGCATGGCTGAAAAATTAGTTTAGTTTAGTTTAGTTTCGTTATGTTTTTAAATAATTTTGTTTTTGGAATTTCGTAACTAATTTTGTTTCATATTTCAAATCGATTCAAATTTCATATCAATTAGATAGTTGATATCAACTTGAATTTTGGATCACTAAATAAAACCCCAATTAATCAAATTTTGCTGTTAAAAGAAAAGTTATTGTTAAATTTTAAGCTGTGTCACATAATTAGTATTTGAATCAATTTAAACAGTGAAACAAATTTAATTTGTTTCATAAAATCCTTTGCTGACTATTACTTGTATTTTAAGTTAAGATCAATTCGATAGTTGATATCAATTCAACTATCAATGATAGCTCATTTCAAATTCGATAGTTGATGTCACGACAACTATGCGCGCTGCTGCGAAAGACGCCGGTTTAAGCCGCTCACTACCTGTCTATCCTAGACCCCGATAATGACTGTGTGGACAACAATCCCTGCGTAATCACTTACCAATCCGTCCCTGCACACTTTCTCTCGCAACAGGTACGTAGAGCGCGATACAATGGTCCCAGGATTGCAGCGCAGTACCAGTCTTCTCTTGAATTGGGTAGTGACTACGTTTCCCACAATCCCTGGGCCCACTTTCTTATTCTATTAGTTACGCTTCCACCAGTTCCCCTGAACACTACGCGTGTTGCGGCTAAAGACGCAGGGCTAAGCAACCCACTATCTGTCTATCCTAGACCCAGATAATGACTGCATGGACAACAATCCGCCACTCGCTTACCCAACCGTTCCCAGCGAACACAACTCACAATTTTGTAGCTACTCGAGCTTACAACAACAAGTCTCTTCAGTTAGCATGGATCGAATATCAGGCTGAAACAGAACTTAATAAGGGATATTTATTATGATAAAAAAAGCACAGTGCATTTTGTTACAGAAATTATAGATAGAATAAATCACTAGTTACACAGTACACAGCAAATAAAAGAAAGGGATTAAAACGCAGAGCCTTACTTACACATCAAATAAGATAATTCTCGGCGACTCCTGGGGGGCTGGAGATAGAAGCATGGACAGCATGGACAGATCCTCATGTAACACGAACCTCCTGTGATCAGTAAGAGCCACATGGCGTGCTCCCGAATATATAGGTTTGTCTTGTCCCTCCCAGGTCAGCCTACTATCTGGACGAGCCTGGCACTACATTTCCCAGACTGCCTTGTTCTGTAATCCTCCGTGGGTTTCTCTATTAATTTTTAATTGCCCAAAACATCAATCATCGCCACGGACCCCCTCTAGGGATCAAGGGATGTGCTTCCTTCTTTGAAGACATGACCACATACCTCTGGTGCCGTGCTGTCTACTTGAAGGTGTGAATAGAGGACACAGGACTTCCATTTGCCCAAATGGGTAATTTCCACCCTGATCCTGTATCAAAGGAATCTCATTTCGCAGCAACCTGTTATATCCCTCCCAGGGGAAAAGATAACCATTTTAATTACTTCTTGGAAACTCAAGCAGTTACTATCAGCTGCGTAAAATGGACCCTTCGGCTATATAGACAGCCATAGAGATATATATATATACATAGATATACAGATAGATGGACACAGATAGATACTTATATACCTAGCACGATAGAAATACAGATCTAATCTGTCCCATCTCTAATCTGCCACATCTCCCATCCAAAAGGTGACGCGGAAAGGGAGGGGCTAACATGCTTCTCACGTGCGTCTTAACACGTGTTTGCCCACTGGCATCGAGCAAACCACCTGGAGTGGGTGATCCATAGGTGTCCATGCACCTGGCCCACCAACGCTTGCATTCCCGCTCACAACCACATCACACAGTTAACCATGGAGGCTTTCAGTGCCGCCACCATTCTGCTCCACCTCTCCCAAGCCAGGAAATGGGGGTCACTCTCACCTGGCACCTCAGTCTTGCAGCCCGCAAAACACTCATACATAGTCGCTGGCTCTGGAACCATCCTTACCGCAGGGGGTAGGGAAAACCCGGGCGAAGCGCCACGCTCCCCTGTAAACGTCCCCCTGGCATCTACCAACGGAGTCAGGCATCGCGCCTGGCTCTGGGCAGATGGCTGGGAGGTCACTGGGGCCCAACCAGGACCCGCTCCCTCCCTTTCTCTCACTGTCCCCACACCTTCAGACTTTGGGGAACCATACAGTTGGGGCACAGGATTCTCCACGCTCACGCTCATCCCGCCCCCATTGCACACAGTTTCCCCACTGTATCACACAGTTTATCAAGCACGCCTTGCTTCGTAACAGATGAGCATACAGCCATATGCCACTCTCCACCAGAGGGAGGTTGCTCAGTACCAGTTTCCTGTGGTACCGGGAATCTGGTTGGCTTTCCCCCAGGGCAACACGCATCCACCCCAGGCCCTTCCTCCTGACCACACAGCATGCGCTCAGTGCCACCTGTAGCCTCCGACACACGTGACACAGACTGGCATACCACAGTATCCTGCCCATGCAGGATGTTCTGCCCTCCACTCCTTTCACCTGGCACCGCCAACCTGGATGGTTCAGGCCCTGGGTAACCCTCTGTCACCCTAGGTCTGTCCTTCCGACCACCCAGCGCAACCTCTGTGCCACGCACAGTCTCAGACACCTAGGGCACAGGCTGGCACACCGCAGTATCCTGCCATCCTTCCCAGGTATTCTGATCTACACCATTCTCACAGGGCACTAGAGCCCAGTTTGGTTTAGGTGCAAGCAGACCCGCAGTCATCCCTTGCCCTTGCTCCCAACCATATGGTGTCACAGACACACCCGAGTCTGGTCTTGGTAGGCATACCGCAGTATCCTGCCACCCTTCCCATGCATTCTGATCCACACCATCACACGGCAGAGACAGGCCTTGTGTCCTACTCCCCGCAGACTGCCAGCGGGTACCCACTTCCACCATGGGCACCGCGGCCTCCCCACGCATGGGGTCCGGGGAACCAGCTACCTCAGGTGCAGGCGGGCATTCACTCACCCCCTGCCTTTCTTCCCAGTCACACTGCCCCCTCATGCTACCACACAACACATTGGGCACACCTGGCGCAGGCACAGACTGACTCACTGCCATCCCCTGCCCTCCCGTCCAGGAATCCTGTTGTGCGCCCCCACACACAGCCCTCCCCACTGTAGAGCCACTAGTGGGCCTGGGTAAATCCCCAGCATCCCTTTCCAGTACATACTGTGACACCAATTTACCCAAATCCGTGGCCAGTAACACATCGGTAGGGATATTTTCAGACACCCCCACCTCCCGCAGACCTCTCCCCGCTCCCCAGTCCAAATAAACCTGTGCCATTGGCACTGCAGGACGTACCCCACCAAAACCCTTTACTGCTAGAGTCCTGCCAGGAATAAAGTCTGCAGGGCTGACTAACCCTGGACGCACCAAAGTTACTTCAGCCGGCCTATCTCTTAAACCCACAGATAAGAGAGTCTCGACAATGACTGCTTGCTGGTTTACATTGGCACTGCCCTCCGATCTGGTCACGAACAGGACAGAGGGTGATGGTGAGGGGTGTCCTCCCCCAGCGGTGGATGCAGGCTTCTTCCTTTGCGGGCACGCTGCCAGGAGATGGTTGCCACTGTTACAAACCAAACAGCCACGGCTCACACTTCTTCAAGGAGGACTCATTCCCCTCTCCCCAGCAGAGATTGGCACAGAGGGGGGCGCTGCCGTCGTGATGTCGGGGGGTCATGCTGAGTTGGGCTTCCATCCAGATGAACCTTTGGGGGAACCTCTGCTCCGGTCCATGGACGCTCTGTTGGCCACATGGAAATCAGCCAGCTCGCCAGCTTCCAGGGTCGAGACGGTTTGCTATCCAGAAGCCATTCCTGGCTCTCAGGTGGGCACAGCTGCACGAACTGCTCCTTGATTAACAGGTCTTCCAGGGCATCCAAGGTGTCAATCTTCAGCCCACTGACCCATTGTGGTCAGGTGGTCAGGTGGTTCACGACTGCAGAATAGCTCTCCGCAGCCCGCTTCTGCAAGGACCTGAACTTTTTGCGATACACCTCTGGCGTGAGGTTGTACCGCCTCTGCAACGCGGCTTTAATTGCCTCATAGTCCTGGTTTCTCTCAACTGGTAACTCTGCAAAGGCTTCGAGCGCTGGACCTTTTAGTCCAGGAGTGAGGTACCTGGCCCATTGCTCCGTGGGCAGCTGGTACTGTCGACAAGTCTTTTCAAAACTTCGCAGGAACACATCCAGGTCCCCATCTTTGTCTAGAGTGGGAAAGTTCTCGGCATGAGGTCTGAGCGCAGAGAGCTCTGCAGCGCCCGCAGGGGGGGGTGATAATGGCGTTCTGCCTGCCTGTGCCAGAGCGAGCTGATGTGCCCAATCAGCTTGGCGCTCGGCTGCCTCTCGCTCACACGCAGCCCTGCGCTCCGCAGCTTCTCAGTCCGCTTGGCGCGCTGCTGCCTCTCGCTCGGAC
The DNA here is from genome assembly GCA_009667805.1 of Leptobrachium leishanense. Taxonomy (NCBI): domain Eukaryota; kingdom Metazoa; phylum Chordata; class Amphibia; order Anura; family Megophryidae; genus Leptobrachium; species Leptobrachium leishanense. Next base: position 29,900,760 of record CM019072.1, on the reverse strand, counting down.
TCAGCTCTGCGCTCTGCAGCTTCTCGCTCAGACTCAGCTCTGCGCTCCGCAGCGTCGCGTTCAGCTCTGCGCTCCTCTCGCTCTTGGTACTGCAGGATGAGCTGAATATCAGGCCGAAACAGAACTTAATAAGGGATATTTATTATGATAAAAAAAACACAGTGCATTTTGTTACAGAAATTATAGATAGAATAAATCACTAGTTACACAGTACGCAGCAAATAAAAGAAAGGGATTAAAACGCAGAGCCTTACTTACACGTCAAATAAGATAATTCTCGGCGACTCCTGGGGGGCTGGAGATAGAAGCATGGACAGCATGGACAGATCCTCATGTAACACGAACCCCCTGTGATCATTAAGAGCTCCCGAATATATAGGTTTGTCTTGTCCCTCCCAGGTCAGCCTACTATCTGGACGAGCCTGGCACTACATTTCCCAGACTGCCTTGTTCTGTAATGCTCCGTGCATTTATCCATTAATTTTTAATTGCCCAAAACATCAATCATCGCCAAGGACCCCCTCTAGGGATCAAGGGATGTGCTTCCTTCTTTGAAGACATGACGACATACCTCTGGTGCTGCGCTGTCTACTTGAAGGTGTGAATAGAAGGCACAGGACTTTCATTTGCCCAAATGGGTAATTTCCACCCTGATCCTGTATCAAAGGAATCCCATTTCACAGCAACCTGTTATATATCTCCCAGGGGAAAAGATAACCATTTTAATTACTTCTTGGAAACTCAAGCAGTTACTATCAGCTGCGTAAAATGGACCCTTTGGCTATATAGACAGCCATATATATATATATATATATATATATTTATATACATAGATATACAGATAGATGGACACAGATAGATACTTATATACCTAGCACGATAGAAATACAGATCTAATCTGTCCCATCTCTAATCTGCCACAGTTGATATGTATTTGATAGTTCATTTCAAATACGATAGTTGATATCACTTATTCAAATTTTTCTTTTATGATGATGACAGTGTAAAACGAAATAAATTTGTTATATACCGTTTCGTTTCGGATTTGTATCGTATCGGTTTGTTATTCGGAAGTACTTCCGAACTACGAATTATCAAATTTGGTTACAAATTCTGAATTTTTCCAAAAAGAATGCACATCTCTAATTACAATCACATTTCAAGGTGTCTCAGTTGGCTTCCATGCTGGATACTACTCCCTGGTGAGGTCGTATGCATACATTCTACACATACATGCAATTCTTATGTGTTAGAAATGTGACCTGAAGACTCCATTCTCTATTCTATGGCCAATGCCCCACAGTGAGGAACAAGTGCTGTAAAGAGAGGGGCAGTTTAACAGTTTACAACACAATTCACAGCACAAACAAGTATCACACAATGTATGCACACAGTGAAACATATAGAGTAAATATTTTCTTAACTAAACGTACGTGAGAAAAACAAAGCACATGTAAGATATCAGCAACATAAATAAGCACAATAAGGAAATTTCATTTTTTGGTGGTAGTGGCCCTTTAAAAAAAAAGGAATTTTGAGCAAAGGTAGAAAGGATCCCAACAGACTCTCAGAGTCACAAAAACAGTCACAAAACACAGTTCTGTATTACATGAGATGTCCTCAATGGGCAGATTTCTATTACAAGAATTTATTTTAATACGCTATTTTATTTTGTTTTAAAGAACGTAAGGTTTCATCCCAGCCAGCAGAACCCATCTATTCTCAGAATATCACCTTTGAACAGGAAACTTTTTTTTATACGAGATTCAAAATCCTCAAACATAATCTCGTCAGCACCTTTTTTATTATTATTTTATTTCAGCCAAGCGCTCGGTTCAGTCTTTCACAGCCGTGTGCTGCGTACGTCGGCTTGACTTCCTTCGAAAATACATTTTGGGGAGGTTTCAAAAATTAAATATTATTTACTTTCTAGCCACAATCAGTAACTTGTTTCAGAAACTGCATAACTAGCTATCATTAAAAGTGGATTTTATGTTTCAGCACTACCATGGTCTGATAGGGCCACGTCCAGATTCATGTCTAGGTTTGCATTGGAGGGTGGCAATTTAATGATGAGATTCCAATGTAATATTTTAATCAGACAGGGTTTTTTTTGCCAGCCAAAAATATATAAATATATAAAATATATAAAGAAAAATACTGAAAGAGATCTACCTTGAAGTTGAATCGAAAATAGCACCTTCCTCTTGTAAAAGCCTGCACATATCCTAGGGCTCCTTACCTACCTGCGTGTGGGTCATGCAGTAGGCATGGAGTGAATGCAGTGACACCCATACTCCGGTTGGGAGGCTTGCATGGTCTTCTGTGCCTATTTCATGACTTGCGAGTAGGCAGGAAAGATGCCGCGAGACACTACCAAGACTGTAGGACTCCATCTAAGCAGCAGGTAGTTTCATTGCTTGGTATGTCTTGGAATCAGGGGTAAGATTGGCTTGAAAAAAGTTGCTCCAGGCAGTGGTGTTATGGAAAACAACTTGCAAGTGAAGTTGTAAATAACTTGCTTGATCCAGAGAACAAGAAAGATATAATTGGCCTTAATAAAGAGTGAGCAGTAACCCCCTCTAGCTGATCCTCTGGAACAAGAAGAAAGATCACAATGCAAGATGTGACCACTTTGGTTACAACTGGTCATCGTTTGCTGATGAGGAGTGAAATGTAGTGAAAGTTTTGTGGCTTGTGAAATGCTATTCCATTCCCTTCAAAAGCGGACGACTGATTGACCACAAGATACCAAAAAGGCAGGAAGGATAGAAGAAAATCTAGAACGAACAGGCTTTCAGAGCCAAGCAACATTTTTTTGTCCAGGACCCTGGACCTTACAGGGACTCTGGTTGCAGAACACCTACATCAGTGGTGCTCAACCTCGGGCCTCATGATGTTTTTGAACTATGTGCCTCACATAGCTCTGTCGACCTAAAGAGTGATTGAATATCATGGAGAAGTAGTCCTGAAACTTCTAGAGGGCCAAGGTTGAGCACCCATGTCCTACATCTTAACCCTGTGGAGTGAAGTCATCTTAGTCAGAGAGAAGATTTAGTAAACGGACCACAGGAGACAGTGACGTACGGGTGGATGATACTGACACAAATAACACAACAGATGCTGAAAGCTACCTTGAAAAAGTGAGTTTGCTCCTTAATAAACTCTACAGAAATGTATATATAGCTTGACAGGCGTGACAGACCCCTGTGGCTACAGCTCTCTATACAGCATATGTAGAGATTAAAGATGGTATTACTTTTCCGTCATGCAGTGATGCTTTATTTAATTTGTATACTGCCAGTATAAGGAGCTCTCTGGTGCCCTGTTCATTAACATGACTTTACAAAAAAACATAAGGTTGTTCTGAAGTGAAGAAGATTTTGTCAAACGTAGAAGACAGTTTTTTAAGTAATGACACTAAGTTACGGAATTCTCTACCTAAAGATGCTGTTTTATCCAGTTTGACGGTCTAATGCCTTTCTGGTAAAATATGGTATAAATGGATCTAAGAATTACAATGTAATCGAGCAGCAGGAAATGCTGGCAGAATGCTTGGTTGTGTAGGGAGAGGTATTAGCAGTAGAAAGAGCCATTGTACAGAGCACTGGTGAGACCTCACTTGGAGTATAGTGTGCAGCACTGGAAACCGTACCTCCAGAAGGATATAGATACCTTAGAGAGAGTTCAGAGAAGGGCTACTAATATGGTGCGTGGCTTGAAGGAGAAAAGTTACCAGAAAAGGGTTAATGATCTTAACATGTATAGCTTGAAAGACGAGACAGAGGAGATATGATAGAAACATTTAAATAAGTAAAAGGAATCAACAAGGTAGAGGAAGGGAGTATATTTAAAAGGAAACAAAGGTGCAAAACAAGAGGACATAGTCTTAGATTAGAGGGGCAAAGATGTAAAAGTAACATCAGAAGACATATGGCGTCTGTGCGTCGCGACCTGGAGGTGTCCCGGGCTCCTGAGCTGCTCCCATTGAGCATGAGCGAGGTGGGGGACCCGGGAAGCTGAGCCCTCCAGGTAGACCCCTGTTTGGGCCGGTTCAGATGGAGGCACCCTCTGCCAATTTTTATTGACGTGATCCAAGAAGGATGACGATGCACCTGCCTCCCCTCCTATTCTTCTGCTCCCCAGTTTCTTCTTCTTCTTCTGCTCCTTCTTCTTCTTCTTCTGCTCCTTCTTCTTCTTATTCTCCTTCGTCTCCTCCTTCTTCTCCTCCTTCTTCTCCTCCTTCTCCTTCTCCTTCTCCTTCTCCTTCTTCTTCTTCTTCTTCTTTTCTCTCTCTTTCTTCTCTCTCCTTTGTTCTGATCCCTTCCCTCTTCTGCTCCCTTCTATTGTTTGGAGAGTGACTGAAGGCCTTGTGGTCAACAGACCTGTCTATGACCGTGCTTTTTATTTATCTCACATGTCATGAAACTCAAGTGGGACTGTTTTTTGACTCACTCGTTTATGACTGTATGCCTTCCATGATTTTAGATTGTTCATGTTTATTTTGTAAAAATAAATGTTCATGTTGTAAAAAAAATAAAAAGTAACATCAGGAAGTGTTAATAAAAAGTAACATCAGGAAGTATTAATAAAAAGTAACATCAGGAAGAATTACTTTACTGAGAGGGTGGTGGATACATGGAACAGCCTTCCAGTAGAAGTGGTAGAGGCTAAGGCTGGCCGTCCACTGGAACCGTTTTTGTGCGATGGTGCGATCATCCGATATCGTCTGTCATCGTACGTCCAATCCTGTAACATGAATGTGAATGGAACCATCGTCCATTGCAGCAGGCATCCGATGTCCGACTTCTGGCGACAGGTAAAGAAGACCACAGCAGATGGGCGATCACACCTTGCAGGCTGGGAGTTCTGAACGATTGCTGGGCAAGATGGACATTGACACACTCATTAGGGGAGTTAAAAAAACGCATTTATAATGGTTTTGCTGTTTTTTGAACTCCAATTGAAAATAAATGGTGCAGACATGATGCAAGTTTATCAAAACACCTTTTTGCATGTTGGGACTAGCTGTGTTACATGGTGGGACTAGCGGTGCTGCTGCACAAAGGAGTTTATTTACTAAGCACTGACATGCCTCCCGAAGGGCACTGAATGTTGAATTTCCCCATACGGTGCAATTTTGTTGCTGTTTGTACTGTAAAAATGATAGCGAAATATGGTGCAGTTTGCTGCACATCGGCAATCTGCAGGGGCAGAGAGAACAGATATCAGAGCGCAGTACTGCACTGAAGTGTTGGCGTCATGCCCTGATTTAGGGGATAGTTTGACAGGTTTACAGACAAAGCACATAGTAAAAATAATAGTAACAAAAAAAAAAGGACTGCACTGGTTCCGAAAGCAGAATGAACTTGTTTTTGTATGTAAAACCAGTTCATTCTGGTTTTGGCAGCCTCTGCACTCCACCTCTGATTTTGATTTGGATCGTCTGTGGTCCAATGACAGATCTCATGCAGTGGACGACCCTAGTCTGACCTGGTCGGACGAACGACGTCGTCCATGGTCTGACAAAAAAGTCGGTTGTTCCAACTACGGATCCAGTGGACAGCCAGCCTAAAAGAGTGATTGAGTTTAAGCAGGCATGGGATAGGCATAAAACTATCCTAAATTAAAGATAAATCCAAGGAAAGTATCCATATAATTGGACAGACTAGATGAGCTGAAAGGTTCTTATCTGCCGATATACTCTATGCTTCTACATTTAATTCAACCCATCACTTACTGATCCAAAGAGTAATCTGATTGTCATTATGGAATTAAGAAGGCAATTGTTTCCTTTCTGTGTACAGTTGTTAAATGGTCCAAACAGGGAGGGGGGGGGGGTTTGCCTTCTTTTAGATCAACAGCAGTGACGGAGATATGCAGAAGGTTGAATTTGATGAACATTGGTCTTTTTTCAACATGCATCACTAAAATACCGTCCCGCAGGCAGAAAAAATGTATCCCAACCCGTACAACACTATCACACCACTGCATGTACAACTTTTAAATAATACACAGCTGAAAACGAAAACTTGTTTCACTTTAAGTGAGCTTTCAGTTTTGTCCACGCAATCCTCGAGTGTAATATAAAAAGGTGTCCAACTTAATTGAATTTTCACTTTGCTTATAGACATTGATGTTCAATAATGTGCTGCCAGCGAATATCACGCGTCCGATCTCAGGGGCCTTGCTCTGCAGTGTGCTTCTTTATTTTTTCATATTTGACCCCTTGCAATATTAGCTTCTCGATTTATTTATTTCATTTTCTCGAGCCGATGGAAAAAAAATAAAAAGTATTTCATTATTGAGATGGAAGGGCAAGCGGAGGGTTAGAGGACTAAATTGCATATTAAAAGAAAGTTTCCCAGGGGGTAAACAAGCTCATCTCTCCGAATGCAAATGTTCAGTCATAATAAACAAGCGTGAACTGTGTCCGTGTTACGCAGGTTTTTGACTAATCAATGGAATATCTGCCCTTTAGATATAAACCTGCTGAACTTTTTGAAATATCAGCTGACACGATCTCTCCAGATCAATATGTTTGATTTATTTATGAGGGTCAGATTATTAAACCCTTTTTTCAGCTACAGCTGGAACACCCGGCACACAAAGCTGACATATATAAATATATAGATTACGTAAACCATGTTAGTCCAGGTACCAAAATTACATGTATAGCAGTACGTAGTGATACCTTTTTTATTGGACTAACGTTACATTTAAAAGACAAGCTTTCGAGAGTGTAACTCTCTTCTTCAGGTCTGGAAGCTATTCTGATAAATATCCTAGAATTTAACATTAAGACATTAAGAGTCACGCGGGTGGGGGTCAGATGTCGTAAATAGTGAGAGTCAAATGGTATGGTCAAAATGAGAAAATAAACACATGAGAGATCTTAGGCCCATAAAACAACTGTGATAAGAGCATAACAACTTGAAAGAAAAAAAAGGAAAAAAAAACACAGAACAGTGAAGGAAGAAAAAGACACACAAAAAAAGAAAAAACAAAACACCAGCCAGAATTCTGAATGAAATGTGATGTTATGATAATGGGTTAAAAAGACAGAATCCACATTGAGTCCTTCTTTTATGGTGTTAAAATATGTGATCATTTTCATTTCAAATGTCTTACGTTCTCGAAGAGGATTTTAATTCTGAGGTTTTGGATGGAGTGAACTGTTAGATTGATGTGATGTCCCACCGGGGTACGATATGTACTTTCCTGATGGTTCTTGATGGAGTGTCTGTGCAGGTTCATCCTGCCACTGTGTTGTACATGATCCAGTGCACAGCTTGCAAAAGCCGCTGCTATATTGGGGAAACTAGCCTCACACTAACTCTCAGGAAGAAAAAAGGTATCACTACGTACTACTATACTTGTGATTTATACATATATATATCTATATAAAATATATAGATGTGTATATATATATATATATCTTAGATGCCCCCGCTTAGTTTTAAGGTTGAGTGCAACCTTTTGCTGTTTTGTATTATATATATATATATATGTGTGTGTTTATTATTGCAGAAGCCGCTTGCACATCGTAGCAATTCAAATATATAGATATAGATAGATATATAGACAAAAAAGAATAGCGGGCGGCACTAGGGGTCTTGTAAAAATCCAAATTTTATTCAATCCGTTTTAAAAATCCAACGTTTCGGCCCCTTGGGGCTGTTATCAAGGCCAAATAATAATATTAAACCTTGATAAACGCCCTAAGGGACCGAAACATCAGATCTTTTTAAACTGATTGAATAAATTTTGGATTTTTACAAAACCCCAAGTGCCTCCCGCTACTCATTTTATGCTCATCTGGGAGACTGCATTGGGGCAGAATCAAGAGTTTGAGCTCTACTAACGCTCGACTATATTGGGACACCAGTGCCCGCTCCACCATTGTCTGTATATATAGGCTTTATTCACTGAAATTCACTTGAAACTATTATTTTTCTTGTGCACTATTCGGTATAGTGCTATTTTTCAAATACACATCTCCCATAAACATTATTGAATTTCTTTTTGATGTTGACTAACCCTACACTTACAAGATCGAGATAACTTGGGTCTTCAAAGGCACCATCAGGTGCGCCGATACTGCGTTGTCTCGCTCTGCACCTGAGCGGGCCAAAAGGAAGTTAAATTTGGTAGTTGCAAACAAATTTTGGTTGCGTTCAAGCTCCAGAACATACCCCTAAATTTGAAACATAGTGGGCGTGATGCCTGAGGTGCTAACAACCAGCTGAGGATTGTCCCTGACTGACTTTCCCCAGCTGATCCTGCACAGAGCTTCGAACTGCAGTAACTCCATCTGGCCAGCAGTTGGTGACATCAATTTCATACTCTAAATTTAATTAAAAATGATTTTCCAAAAAAAAAACACTGGTTCCTGACAGTGTTTTTTTGGAAAATCACAATGTAGTGAAGGGGTTAATGAAACTCAATGGTTAAAATACAGAAGGGGTAGTAATCATTAATTTCTCCTAAGCCCCCATCTGGTTTTGTCTTTTCCCCTATTTCTAGCTTTTCATATTGGCGTAACGACAGGGGATGCAGAGGTTACATGTGCAAACAGGCATGTCCATAAAGGGGGCCTTGTCAATTTGACCCTACGACACATGCAGCATGCACCAGATCCTCACATCTGTCCAATGGACAGGTGGTCAAGTTGACTGAATAGAGGGAGGGCCTGCTTTGTGACTATCTGTGAACTAAGGCTTGAGGCCGTTGTCGTCTTATTTGACCCAATTCCTTTGATAATCATTCATGGATTACAGGAATGCACCAGCAAGAACGCACTTGGCCGGTTATGGAGATCTCGTGATCTCCTCAGCTTCAATCCTTACATGGGCCAACTAGATAGCCTTTGGTCTCCTCAGTCAGGCCATGTTTATGTACATGGAAGCCCAAGGAGCATAAACTCAATTTTCCCAAAGTCCATGTCAGGCCTTTGTCTATTGAGACATTCTGGGTCAAATTGAGCAGTGCCCTATTGCCAATACCGGCTGGGTGTAGTAGAGGTAACATCACTGCTCTATGACTTGTGGAGACCGTGGAGACACAGGTTCAAATCCCAGCAAGAGCACCTCTCCATCAATTGTCCTTGGGCAAGACACCTAACGGTACATACTCGCCACCCAGGACATACTTGAAAACGAGAAAAATCTCAATGTATCCTTCCTGGTAAAATACTTTCTCAAAAACAATGTGCAGTTTGCCCAACGGCCGTTTCAGGACTGGGCGATTTGCTCAAAGAAGATGCTGTGTGAGTTTTTTCCATTTTTTTTTCCAGACGCCAACGCATAGATACAAACAATTTTTTTTTTCTGGAAAAATAAAGTAAAAAAAAAATAATATTGTGTACAAAACAAAATCTCTACTGCCATTTAGTAAATAGACCCCATCTGAGGAATATGCAAAGAGCTACTTAGTAAAGTTGTGTAAGGCTGGCTGCCTAACATACAATGCGGGAATAATATAATTGTTGCTCCTTGCCAAAGCAAACATACTTAGTGAGCAACATCCCTCTGACAGCTAAGTCCTTGTCTCTTCCTATGGAGAGCAGTTATGCTCTATAATTCATTTTATGAACTGTATTGATTTAAAGCTCCTTGCGTGCGGATTCCAAAGTAATTACATTCTCAAAATTAAAAATAGATAAAAATAGGACTTATCAGTTGACGCCCCACCAAGACATGTCGGCACTCGCGATGATCAATTTACGTTTAATTATTTCTGCTGTTAACAAATAGGTTAAACGCGGCAACACAGCAATTATTTCAGATACAAGATATGTTTACATTATTAGCGTCGATGAGATCGGGGAGAGCCGGCTGCGAAGGGCTTTCAGCTTCAAAATATCCGAATTAGAATATTCCTTGGCGTTCTAAATAAGGTCTCGCAGTTTCGCATTTTTTAAATTATTTATTTCTTTTCACATCGCTTTTAAATTAAATTCACTAGAAAAGAAATCCGAGCATAAAATACACACCTCACGTTCTTGGAAAAAAGGTTTTGTGAGAAACCTAGCATTTTTTTTATTAAATGCGAATATAAAAGAAAGCATAATTCATAAATGCCCTTAAACCATCTCTATCCCAATTTCACAGGAACGCACCGACCCCGCCGGTAGGCTCACTTTAGGATAATCCGCGTCAAGTCCGTAAATAAAGGTATAAAGGAGGGTAGGACATTCACGGATTTTAAAAATTGACATATAACAGTGAAATGGGGGTTTGAATAAAAGTATCCTTTTTTTTTCATCATTTTTGGCTCTTTATCAAAACGGCCATACACAGGGATGTAGTTGAAATTCTGATGCTGCATCAGGATCATACCCAGAATGCTCTTTTTGTGATTAAAACAGACCAAATATCTGGCTTTTCTGAATAATTTTAAACAAAAATGTTATTTAAATCCAGGTGTTACCTTTTTATTTTCTTACATAAGAAATAACACATAACAAAAAAATATAACAAATATATATATACAGTAATTTTTCTACAACTCTTATAACCCTGCTAAACAAAACAAAGGTTTATAGTTTAACTTGAATGCACCATTAACCCTTTCCCACCACGAGACGTACCATGCCATCTCCCCGACAGGTGGGCCTGAACGCTATGGCGGCATAGCACGTCCTGCTGGTGTTTATGGCTGCACTAACCATGCACACCAGTTTGCACGTGGTGCACGTTATTGGCTGCGGCGGGATGGCTGAACTTAGGCCATCCTCCTGTAGCCAATCCCGTGCGCGCGCATCAGCTGCGTAGGCAGACCAGAGGAGGTGGCCGCCACAGCAGCCGGCTAGCGGGGGATAGTAGTACACACCGCCGGCATTAAAGCCCTCCCACCAGGCACAACCTACCAGGTGGTAAAGGGTTAAAATGGTTATGGGCCCTATGCCCCTCTTGCCATTAAGATATCTGCTGGAGACGATATATAGATTAGCTCCAGATGATATCCTAATGGCTAGAGAAGCTATTTCGACCTTCCTGCAAGCAGTGTTTGTGGCTCAGGCATAGTTTGTCCCACCTGTAAATTAACGTCTCCTATATCTTGTTTAGTAGGCGTTAGTTTGCTCCTGGGATTGCTGATTCAGCCCTCTGAGTGCAGGGGCTTTGCTCCACCCAGAAGTTGAAGTCATTGAATGCTGATCTCAACTTCGGGGATGGAGACCCCGAAGCAGGAACCAAGGGATTGCATTAAAAGCCGATGGATTGGCCAGGTGCTCGCTCAAGCATCCAGCCACCCAACGGTCGTGTTACTGTTTTGGCTCCCAGCAAGCCATCAGCATGTCAACTCCCCCGAACCAGTGCTGAGGCAGACAAACACTAGATACAAGGTAAATATTAAAAGTATCTTGGATTAAAATGGGTGGGAAGTGTGAAGGGGGTGAGAAGGGGGGTGAGAAGGGGTTAATGTTTAAACCCTCCATTTCTCCCTCCTTGTTTATCCCTAGAGTGTCCCTTTGACACCTGTTTCTTGCGGCCATTAATTTTTTATTTCGGTACCAGCTGCAAGTGGGAATAACGTGGAACTGCTCATTATTCTCTGCAGGCACATTGGCATATGCAGCCGCAATAGATGCTGTAAGGGAAGGGTATGGCTCTGCTGGAATATGATTGATTAAAGGGACACCGTTTTCATTCTGACCACTTTATTGCTTTAAAGTGGCCAGGATGTGAGGCGTGCCCCATTCTCCCTCCTGTTCCTTTCTGATGTAATTGCTGGGTCAAGTAGAGGGTTTTACTCCACCCCACCTAGCACCATCAGCGGTCGGGATCTTTGAATTTCCCTCACAAGATCGAACACTAGTGATGTCAGTCAGTGCGCTGACGTCACCCTCTGAAACCGACTGAGGGATTTTACATTTCTGCTTCCTATGAAGATTGAAAGTTTTACACATTTGGTAGGACATTCCACTATTTCAGCTGTGGAACAGTCATTAGCAACATTCCACTTATTTTACTGGTGATCTTGACAGTGTCTATCCATGTTGTTCCACTTGAGGAGCAGTCAGAATGAATATTCCACAGAATTCCATTGTGATCGCTTAAATCAGGTGATAATCAACAGGATCTTGAATTGGTTACCATAGTAATTGTTACCGATGTGTCACAAATCGCAAGAGTGTTTCACCAGTTACCATAGCAACTATTTCCCCTGTAGGACACTCACAAGAACATTCTGTTAAATGATCATTTCAGCTGTAGATGGACCTCAGACACAACTTTGTTTGCATGGTGATGGTTTCAGACGTAGAATATTCAATTTTTTCCACTGTGAAACTATGAGCCAATCACAAGGGACATTCGACTGGTTTCCAAGATGACTAGATCAGCTGTGGAACTATCACAAACTTTCCATCTATATTCAGAACCTGCTCTGCCCATAAGGAAGGTCAGGAGACTGCCGTAGGGCATGTCACCCGCGGGGCGCAGATCCCATGGCATTTTTTTCTGCCTACAAAAGGTTTGAACAGAGCCATCTCTCAGTGGGTACTAAACGTGCACATCAACTGGCACAAGTCACAAGCTGGACTCTGTGTGCCACATCCAGTAACTCTCCACTATCCTTTGCACCGACTCTGCCTATATCTGTGGTCATGGTGTAAGCATGTTTCCACGGTGAATACTTCATGGTCATATTCCATTGGTTTCCTCTTCTTCACTTTAAAAAACCATCCTTCAAAGTGAATTTAAGAATAAAATACTCCCTACTGGATTTGTGATAAATAATGAAGGTGCTGGCGGTTTTCTGAACTGTTAACAATTGTTTCAAAACTTCTGACTCTGCATAAGCTTTAAAAACCATTAAGGAATAGGAAACAGATGATAGAGAACCACATCATTTACCATCTCTGGTAAGACCATATGCGGGAAATGCAGATCTTGCATTCAGGCAAATGTCTCTTCTTTGAAGGACATTAACCCTTTTGTCACTACTAACAACTAATCTTTCACAACGGTATTGTCTTTGTCATATTTTCTCTGCACAGCTAAAAACGACACACTTTTGGCTACAAAGAAACTGTCCACAAGGTTATAATGAGCTCAACAGCCCTCTGTAGACCTCCTATTGAACTTAAAGTCTATCCGTCAGCGTTACTCAAGTGGGTTCTTAGTTACAAAGAACTGCTCAGAGTGATTGATCTTCTTTGTATAGATTTTATTTAGAGAAACCAGAATAACACAAAAAATCCCTGTCTGTGTCTGGTAAATTATACAACAAAACTGTATTCTTTAACTACTCTGGCCAGATTAAGGGACAATGACGGAGAAATAGAAATATTCAACCAGTTGAGGTAGAGATTATTTTGTGCATGTTCTGTCAGCAGCTTTTAATGTTTTGTCCTTTTCATACACAGACAAGCTGCACTGCATTAGGTGGGTATAAATCAAATAAATAGTATTTATGGAATTCCATGTTCCGTATGCTCCATGTTCAGAGTGACAATCAAAATTTTGGGCTTGTGTACCATTGTCCACAGACGTGAGACACCAAAGAAAAATCCCAATTGAAGGCAATGGGAATGTGTCAGGTTCTGGTGCCGGCTGGGAATCAGCCAAGGTGCTTACTGTGGCCAAAGTGCAATATACTTGTTGAAAAAGGTGGAGGTAGTTCCCAGGCTGTAGACATATAACCAGGTTATGGCCGAAGGGCAATGCAGGAAGGGGGCTGAACACGACAGGAATGCTGGAGAAGCTAGAAGCCATCCAGGAAGAGATGACAGATTGTATTTTGACAAGTGGATAGTGGCTCGGCCCCCGGGGGCCTGTACAGAAAATGGATGTGCATGATGGGGAGCCAGGAACTAATGGTAGTGTCAGAACCCGGCCAACAACCAGCAATCGTTGACTGGAGGGGGAGCCAGAGTGGCATGACCAAAATATGACAAAGCTTGGCAAATGCGCGATAGAATAGGGAGCCAGCTAGAAAATACAGGAGCCAACCAAACGATTAAAGCAGCCAGGCAAGGCAATGTAAAAATGACACAAGGGAGGTTCGGTGAAGGATGATACAGGGAACTTGAGGGTCTGGAGACTTGGAGAGGGGCGAGGATCATGTTGGTATTTTAACAGCATACAAGGCTTGGCTGGATGTCTGCTGTATGGGCTGCAAAGAATGAGCACTGACTGCACGTGTCTTTTTATTAGGGGCAGTCAGGGCTCAGTTAGTCACATGTTACCTGCAGCAAAGAAAGGCCAAAAAAACAGGGCAGCACCTTTCCTGTGGAACTCAAGGTGCAGCAATGTTTTTTTGCCTTTTACCGGCACCGGCAGCATGGACCATGACAGAATTTGATCATTGACATGAATCATGGAAAAAAACAATTGTAACAAGAGCACGGTGACCGGTAACCAACATTAGATTTAGACCTTGTCTGCTATGTCATCCACCTCTCTATCTCCAACAGGAGGCTGTCCAGTGGATGATTTTCCCGTCTTATCAAAATTTTGTAGGCCTTGATTGGAGCCCTTTGAAAGGACCAAGATTGCTATAGCTTTCCGAAGCATTCACAAAGTGATATAGCTTCTTCCAGTATACCCACAAACATTAGCCTAGACTGAATGTAATGGGTTAGAGATTTGCTAACTGTGTTTCAAACAGGACGGGACAAACAATGGGGACCTCAATTGGAACTGTGAAATAGTGTGTTATTTACTTTAGAGATCATGTAGCTGTAACGTTGGGAGCTTCCAGCCCTACCTGTGTGCTTGAGGGCAGCATGTCTGATGCTGCTCGCTGACCAAAGCCCGGTTTAAATGGAGACAGGCAGGGAGGTGGTTGCAAGAGGCGCGGCTTGAGTGGGGGGCGTGGCCTGGTGAAGGTCTTTAAAAACCCTCAGTGTATTCTCAGCAGTTGCCAGATCGTGGTTATCCATACCTGAGCTCCTTGTACCTGACTGCTATATTGAATTAACCCGTTATTGACCTCTGCTTGTTTCTGACTATTCTGCCTTCTGTTGCCCCAGACCAATTTCTTGTACTACGCTACCGCTTTGATATCGACCCGGCTATTCCATTTGACCATTCTGAACTCTGTATCCCTGATTCTGGCTCGGCTGACTACTCCCCGTGTTGTTAACCCTATCTGTCTAGCTAGTTTACCTGGCCAATTCTAAGGACCAGACAGTTAGATCTTTCACGGCTACTCTGTTGGTAGCTTCTGGGTTCTGTGGAGTGTGGGGCGTTAAGTACTGCGTGGTGGGATCTGGGAACCGTGACAGTAGCTCTTTGCCAGAGCAATGAAGACCCTGTCTGTCACGGTAGACCAGGAACCAGGGACAGGACACAGGACCTCAGGAAGCAGAGCGTAGTATAGCCTAAGCGTAAAGCGATAGAGTAGTTGGGTATATAAGCCATTGGTCTTGAAAAGGGTACAGCAGCGTGGTCGATATCTAAGCCAAGGATCGATAACAGGAGTGTACAACAGGTAAAGGTGAGTAGGTAACAAACGCAACTATCCAGCAAGGTAGTCAGGGAAAAACTGGTCTTTTATGCTGAAGTCAGTGTTAGGGAGACAACCATTGATTACAGGTGTTTGGCGTGAGACATTTGAGAATCCGTTGCCTGTCCCTTTAAGGGCAGACCCATGTCGGACATGTGTGCACACCCGCGGCTTCCCCAGCAGGCAGAGGGTGGAGCCGAGGGCCGTCAGGACATGCTGGAGCCTTCTGGCCTGCAATACGGACCAGGCAGCCCGAGCCCCCTGCAGTACCGTGAACCACCGCGGCAACCCCGGGGTCAGGAACCACACGGAGACCCAAGGGAGACACAGCCTTGGATGGTACCATGAGACCATGCAAGACACCTGCACCCCACTACACCACACCCCATGAGTGCGCAGGACGCCATGACACTGTCCTTCTAGTAGAGACAGTTTGAGGTGGAAGATGGACGTAAGACAAAAAAGCAAAACATTATCAAGGACACTCAAACCGTGCCTAGATGTCATGAAAAATATATAAAGGGCCCTATTACATTCCTGTCGCTAAAACAGGGACGCTAGAGAGAAAAACCTGTGCCTGCAGGTTTCTCCTTTGCGTCTCCGTTTTAGCGTGATATTATGATGCAGGCGCTTGAAAAGCAGCCTGCATCATAATCCGGCGCTAAACTGTGGGATACGCGCTAAGCGCCGCCGCGAGCATCCACTCGATGGAGTCCATAGGAAGCACAAAGCACAGTAACCTCGCGCTAAAAAGCGCAAGATACCAATCACTAACGGGTTTTTCAACTCGTTAACGTTTGGATTGTTAGATGGTACGCCCTGCGCTAGGGCCACCACAGCTAACGTTAACACAGGTGAGCACTAACGGTCGCGCAAAGACTGTAATAGGGCCCAAAGAATATTAAAACTGGGGCAAAAAATGAAGAAAACTGTGCTAAATAAGCTAATGTCACACTCATGGTATTTCCTACTCATGCACAGGATGCTTTTGGAATAAAGCCATTAGAGGATCTGTCCAGTAGGGAAGGAAGTCTGTTTATCACAAGGGCTGCAACACTGGTGAAAGAGCAAGGGCCCTATTACATTCATCGCGCTAAAACGGGGACTCTAGGGAGAAAAACCTGTGCCTGCAGGTTTCTCCTTTGTGTCCCCGATTTAGCGTGATATTACGATGCAGGCGCTAGAAAAGCTACCTGCATCGTATGGGCGTGGCAGCGCTAAGGGCCACCAGGAGCATCCACTCGACAGTCCATAGGACTTCATTGAGTTACTGCTCTGCCAGTCACATGACATCATGAGATCCGGCAGGTCAGCATAGTGATCCACAGAGGGAGACTGGGGGGGCTTTTCTCCCCAGTCTCTCCCTGCTCCCGGCAGACAGAGGAGGTGGTTGGCGCCGCGGTCCTCGCCGTGGGATGGAAGGTGAGTATGAGATTTATTTTATTTATCTGTCTAGTCAGTAGCTCATCTGCCTTAAGGGCTTCACTCCTTGTTCCTAACCACCACGATGGCCCAAGCAGGGGCCAACCGTTACACGCTAATTAACTCTTTGCGCTCTCCATGTTAAGTATAGGAAGGGCAAAGTACAGTAACCTTGCACTGAAAATCGCAAGATACCAATCACTAACGTTTTTTTTAACCCGTTAGTGTTTGTAATGTAATATGGTGCGCCCACACTAGGGCCACCAATGCTAACGTTAATGCTCACACAGGTGAGTGATAACTTTAGCGTGAATAATGTAATAGGGCCCCAAGTATTGGGACACAATCCATTACTCCTCTCCAGTAAGTGTCCTTGGGCAAGACACCTAACGGTACATACTCGCCACCCAGGACATACTTGAAAACGAGAGAAATCTCAATGTATCCTTCCTGGTAAAATCCTTTCTCAAAAAAAATAATACAGACACGCTCCTTTATACCTGCCATCCCTCATTAGATGATGGGACATATAGGTGTGGTTAACTTGAAGGCTTGGGTAATGGAAAAAAAAGATGGAGAGGATAGTTTTTTCAAAAAGTCGATTCTCTGGATTTTTGTCTGAAAGGAATCTGTAATACTTTACAATACTTTTCCTTTGGAAGGCATCTGGGTTCTATAAAGGGCCCTTGACATTTAAGGGAAAATTAAGAGAAACCTCAAACACATCATGCCATCGGTGGCCAATACAATGACACACTGGATTACTAACAGAGAGCACACATCATTACTAAACAGAAAAATCCCTTTGGATGTTGTATTTCCATCAATGACCATTCATCAATTGTATTGAGCTCAGTTAGCAGTGATTAATCAGAAGGATGATTAGGAAAGAGTAGCTTTCACATTGATTACAAGGTCTTCACGCCAAATCCATTGCATGGCAAAGCAACATCTGTCAACGATCACATCAACTACCCTTTGTGAGATTCACAGAGAAACCATGTGTGTATTCAAAGCCATTTGATAGTCACTGTCTTGGTTTGAGAACATTAGCAGCTGCTCTTAATAATTTGTATCTATCTTAAATATAAAATCCGTCTGTAACACAACATGTGCTAAAACATTGAGCCCAGACATATACATCATTTTTTAATGTGAAACATTAATCCTTCCAACAACATCTACTCGTATATGACCTTCAGAACACTCAGCTGATCTCAATATTAGGAATTGTTGGTCCACAATATCTAAAATTTGGCTTCAAAAACCGATAGGTTTGTGCGTTCGTTCACTTTTGGGTTTGCAAAACATTACTTGACGATATGAAGATATGAGGCCATCAGTCTTGTTTTTAAAATCTATTTTCACTAAAGACTAGTATCACGACACATGCTTTGGCGAGGTCATGGCTTTGAGCATGGCTATCATGGTGGAAGGAGCCTTGAACCCAGAATGAGGAGATGCAGACACAAAGACCAGTACTACTGAGGTACAACAGGGGTTTTTATTGGACTAGATAACAAGAGGCAATGACAACACAACTGATTACACTATATAAAAATCATAAGGCTGAAGCAATGGAGCAAGATACGGACTTGAAAACACAATAAGGAAAAGTCTAATAAGAATGAAGGACGAAATAGGACACAGAGTGGACACACGGAGGTTCGAGGGGGACACAGAGACAAAGTAGGACGTATAAAGACACTAATGACAAGACAAGAAGCATACTGGGCACAGGGAGTAGGTGGATTGAGGATCTCTTGAGAGCAGACAGACTAGGGCAGTCTCCTGTACACAAGTCAGACAGGCGAGTACCAGGGGGTCTTTGGTGCACCATCACGTAGCAAGTGTCTCTTGGAATCTGTGGAGTACTCAGCAAGGTTTATAGACCACAGCTTCACATCATTCTGAACAAGTCTGGGACTCTATAAGGAGTCCTAAAGGGATCAGTGGAGCTCAGAGAGAGCTATTACAAAAGAGACCAGAGCCTATTATTTATAACCTGACACATTACTTATGATCAGACTTGCTTGTTTTTGTCTTCAGGCTTAGCATTTTGCTGCTGGTTCCTTGCCCCTGCAGTGCAATGGCTTATGAATTTTAAGAAATGGTACAATAACTAAAAGAAAAATAGGAAAATAGTAATTTACTCACAAACGTTCTTAAATTATCTACCCTCTTTGGCACTATTAAAAAAACCAGTTTGTGAGAGTGTTTAGAATGGGCATTAGCATAGATAGCCTGCCCTACAGTGGGTGACCAGCTCGGTCTGGTAAGGTTTTAGCTCAATGGTAACAGATAAAATAAGGTGGTGATGTAAACCTGGGGTGTCAATATTGTGCACGTTCAATTCCACTAAACATAGTTTGTTTAGCTTGATGGTGCCATTACAGTGGAGGCTGAACTATATGCAAATCAGACAGTTATCACAGAAAAATGGCATCCAGAACTGAAATGCCAAGGTAGTCCTCTCTGCAGGAGAGATGCAGCAACCCCCACAAGATAGTTTCGGCCTTGTTAGGCCTCAGCGTGAGGGTATAGCTGACACCCTTCTAGGCAACTCGAGCAAGGGCTCCACGTCTGGACTTCCCCATATATTTATAGTGAACAAAATCAGAGTTAACGAGTGTATTGAGAATGAGCAACAGCACAAGTGGCCTTCCCTATGGTGGGTCCCCACTTAAGTCTCAAAAGGTTTTAGCTTGATTAAAAATAACATATTCCCCATTAATCACTTCCCTGTTGTGAAACAATTTAATCGAGAAACTGTTATTGCTCTTAATGCGCACATCATATATTAAAAGATCATGGTGGGAAACTACCAAACATCCATAGATGTTATCCATTAATCATTGAACAGAGTAATATGGTCCTTGAGCAACTAACAGTTTTTACCATCTCTCAACAGGTAGGAAATAGAATATCAGAAACAAAAACTATGAGAAACGTCACCCCCCCCCCAAAGGAAATGAACTGATGAAATTAAAAGAAGAAAATCATTTTATATTCTTCATATGAAATTGAAAGCAGCTACTGATGTACAATAAAAAGATTTACAATAAAAAAGAACCCAACGCATTTCTACAAAAGCCGTCTTCTTCTGGTGCTGTATCAAGTCAAGTGTTCATCAATAGTAAACCATTACCAGGACATTATTTCTCCACTAGATTTTATAAACCAGGGTTATTGTATGCATGCTCTTAAAAAGTTATTTTTACCCTTTCACTGCTGAGGCATTTCCTGCCTCTGTGCTGAGGTCATTTTTACCGATTTCGCTCATCATGTTTAAACGTGTTTTGAAGGCTTATTTTATTATATGACCCAGACATAGTATATATCGTTCTTTCCGTCAGACTCGGCAGATTCATAATATGTCATTATTATATGTATACGTCATGACCTGTCTGTATATTATAACAGAAAATGCAATAAAATATGAATTTTCAATAATTTACAACTTGTAAAGTGTTTTTTTTTTCACATTTTAACATGCGAGCAATTGCGGTTATATTTTGTATGGGGTGTATAGTTTTTTTTTTAAATATTTTTTTATTTTTATTTTTATTTTTAATTTTTTTAAAAAAAACTTTTTCATAGTCAGGTTTGGTATTGTTGGAACGGCCATGCTCTGGCCGATCCAACAATATCAAACATTAACCCCTAACTGCCACGGATCGGGAGATAGGGGTTCATTGGAACCCCCTATCTCCACCATTGGTGGCAGTTAGGGGTTAACTCCAAGACTGGCGTCATCGTGCTATGCACGATGACGCCAGTCCTCAGGGGGCATTCCCGGAAGCTTGGCCGACATCCAAGATGTCGGCCAGCTCCGGGAAAGGATCACGAACCGGCACTTTTCGGCGCTGTTTCGTGATCCAGCCCCCATGGTTTCAATTCCAGGTACCGTTAGGAAGGGCAGGCTGTGCCCTTCCAAACGGTGCCTGGATTAACCCCCTGCAATGCCGGTGATCGGGAGGGAGAGAGGTCCGAAGGACCTCCCCCCCCTCCCTTTCAGGCGCCTCCTCCGCACATGCGGGGGGGGCGCCTGAATTAGGTGTCATCACGCCACCGCGATGACACCTAATTAGGCCGGCGGACGTTCCGGGTGCTGGGCTGACATCGAGGATGTCAGCCCGCACCGGGGGGCCAGCGATCGGCCGGAACCCGGCCGGACGCTGGCCCCAAAGGGAGGACGCGCTCAGCGCGTCCACCGCAAGGAACGTTACCTGCGGGTGGACGCGCTGAGCGCGTCCTCCGCAGCGAACGGGTTAATGGAAGATGTAGCTCAATTAAGAAGACCTCATCGAAATTCAATTTTATGAGAACACTCATGTCTTGCTCGGATACTCTGTTTCTTTTTACGTCACTTCAGTTTTGTGTTTCCCTTTTGTACATCTCTGTAATGTAGTTATTTGACAATTTGTGTTCATCCTTGTCCCTAAGCTGCCACAAGAGTAAGATTTTAAACAGACTGTCAAATCCATTTGGTGTTACCTCAAGTCCCCCATTTCTCCGTGTGACAGACCTCGCTTGTCTGCCTGTACTGCTCCCCAGACATCCTCCTTTACACAGATCAGCCCGGCTGCTGAGTTGCTCAGAACTCAGTGCCTCGAGCAGCCTGATCTGTAGCTCCAGACTCGCTTGGTCTGATCCTCTGCCTCTTTGAATTTCCAAATGGCCGCTCCGTGCCTTCTGAGGGTGATTGTGGGTACCCTGAATGAGACACCAGGCAGGCTGTGTGTACAAACAGGATCAACTCTTTATTGAGAAACACACCAGTATTTATGCTCAGGTAACACACACACTTTTCAAGCTTCCTGCCCACCCCAACAGTTTTGATTGGCTGGTTTCAAGACCACTGCAGGCTTCATTTTGGTCCTCCTCAGGTTAAGTGAGTACCTCTGGTTGATGTACATAAGTGTGTCGTTCAGCTTGAAACGGCTGTCAGATTAATCCTCTCAATCAACAGATAATGGGGTGAAACACAAAAATTAGCAATCAGTTATCACATACCATTTACATATGCGTTTAGATTCCAGCAATGGCCAGTTTAGCTCTTTTAACATGTCACAATGGTGGGTCATGTAGTTACATTGTAGCGCAAAGTGGTAGAATGAGTTATACAATGTAGTAAGTTTCTGGAGGTGTGTTTGTGGGGCGGCTGCATACACTACATCTCCATAATCAATAGCCGGCATAAGCATTTGTTGTACAATCTGCTTTCTTACCGCGGGGCTCAGGCATGATTTGTTTCTGTACAGGGCACCTGGTTTGGGGTAAAGTTTAGATGAGAGTTTTTCGATGTGGGGGCCAAAGGATAGATTAGGGTCCAACCACATACCTAGATATTTCAGAGAAGTGACTGTGGTCAAAACTGATTTTGTCTCCATCCTAATGGACGAGAGATTGATTCGACAACAGATGATTTTCTACTTATCTATTTATTATATGCGTTTTTTAACTAATTATATTAATCAGGAGGAATACGGGGCCTAACCTGGGAGAGGAAAGCAGAAAAAGAGAAAATACAATGCAGCGGAGAAATCCTTAATAAAGACGTAGACATTCTTTGACCGGAAACTTGAGAAACTGGTCAAATAGCTTATGGTATCTGCAATATTTCCACCCCGGCAGTCAGCATTTCCTGATGTCTGAAACGAACGATAAAAATCCCATCCAAAAATGAATGACATTTTTACCTTCACCAGCCACGGTTTCGATAATTTAATTTGTGGATGGGTTCTCTTTCTTTTTTTCCTGCCAAATCCACTTTAATCTCGGCTTTTGTTGTTTCGTAGAAGAAGGGCGTCTGAAAGATGACCCAAGTCTTGTCACAGCACACTGGGTTTTTTAATTACATACTGGTCACACTCTGCTAAACATTCACTCTGCTTGCTGGGACGGAACTTCAAAGAACAGTAACTCACACCTGCAAGGATGGGATCAAGATTACAGTTTCTTTCTTTTCTTTATTTACCATTTATTGGATCTCCATAGATCTTACTTTAGACCATGTGTGCTAATGTTTAATTCGCCAAGGGAACTCTTTATCATGAAAAAACCCTTCATGTTATTATCAAAACCCTTTAACTTATTGCAAAAACTCTTTAAGCATAGTGCGAATGCTTCAGATTCGATTGGCAGATCAATAGATAGATACAATTTCTATATTGAGTCATGTGGATGGTCCGTGTGACTGCACTTCCATGCGTCCTTTACAGCTTTGTGAAGGCTGGATGGGGAGGGCCACATGGTGTAGCTTGCGCACGATTTGCACACTCTACCACCGGACGTGATTTCAGCCTCCCTGCCAAAAAGCTACAACTGCCGAAGACAGGGCTACAAAGCGAGATCCAAATCACTTTGTAGCGCTGAGCGTACAAACTACGCTCAGCAAGGTGGCCACACAGGCCACACTTCCACTCTCACAGACGTTCCTTCTGCTCAAAGAATGCTTGTGTGACTACAGCCTTAAGAGTACATATTCCCTAGTAATTTCTGTAGCGTTGGCAGAAAATATACTTTTTTAGCTTTTTACCAGCCTGCTTTTTATGATCATATTTTGAATTTCATCATGGACGAATATGTTTTAATGAATCCTCCAATATTTAAAAAAAATAGAGGTCAAAGTTCACCGAGAAACACTGATAGAATTAAATCAAATGAGATGGAGCCCAATATTGATAATATGGAGTAGCACAGGAGAGTAGAGGACATGGTACAAAGCAAAAAGTTGAGGAGGCGACAATCCAACTTAATGAATGGGATAACTAGACCTTGCCACTAAACAAAAACCTCCAATTAAAAAATATAAAATTCCTGAATACCTGGAAGAACAAAGTATATGTTAAACAGCAGGGGACAAAATGCTCCTATCTTATTCTTGACATCTCGCTGCTTGGTTTGGAGCTGCCTGATTATTTGTAAGCTTCCTCCGGATGGAGGTTCATTGAACTGGATTGTCAGCTTAGAACCAAAGAATTGAGTTATCAGAAAGGTCACACAATGCACACAAAAAGATAAACAGTGAGAGCTCAGCAATACTTAGTGATGTTGGCACGTTTCATTGCCTCTGCATATTTCTGAGACACATCATCATGTTTCTTGCAGCGTTACATGGTGCTGAAGACCACAGATATCTATAGTAATTAAATAGGATAACATCACGTAAAGAATGAAAACCTTACCAGAGATGGAAATAGAATCACATAATATATATATTTTAATTGATTTTCTTCAGTGGAAGTTCAATAATCAAAAGTGTAGTGTATATACTATTTTATAAAGTGCTCTGTGCCCTACAATTACTTAAAGTAGATAAAACCTAGCTGCTTTCACATAAGATATCCCTCAATAGACTAAAAACACTCTTACAAAATTACATGAAAGCTCCATCTATGGGAATGTTTCCAACATGATAACGAACCCAAACACACCTCCAAGATGACCACTGCCTTGCTAAAGAAGCTGAGGGTAAAGGAGATGGACTGGTCAAGATGTCTCCAGACCTCAACCCTATTGAGTGTCTGTGGGGCATCCTCAGATGCAAGGTGTAGGAGTGCACGGTCTCAAACATCCACCAGGTCCACAATGTCGTCATGGAGGAGTGGAAGAGACTCCAGTAGCAACCTGTGAAGCTCTGGCGAACTCCATGCCCAAGAGGGATAAGGCAGTGCTGGAAAATAATGATGGCCACTCAAAATATTGACACTTTGGGCCCAATTTGGACATTTTCACTTTTATTGCCAGCGGTTTAAACATTAATGGCTGTGTGTTGAGTTATTGTGGGGGGACAGTAAATTTACACTGTTATACAAGCTGTACGCTCACTACTTTACATTGTAGCAAAGTGTAATTTCTTCAATGTTGTCACATGAAAAGATATAAGGCCACATTACAATCTTGGTGTTAATGTTAGCGCTCACCTGCGTGAGTGTTAACGTTAGCCCTGGTGGCCACCGCACACTACAATCCAAACGCTAACGGGTTAAGTAACCCGTTACCGTTTGGTATCTTGCCCTACCTTTCAGCACGAGGTGACTGTAATTTGTGCTCCCTATACTTAACATGGGGAGCGCAAAGTGTTAAACAGCATTAGGATTACAAAGTCCTAACACTGATTAACATCCGGCTGTGGTTAGCAAAAAGTTAACCACAGCCTGGACCTGGTGGTAATGGATTCCACTTGTGCAGAATCCATTAGCAACATCCAGAAACCCCCCCAAAAAATTTAGATACTCACCTACTTTCCCGCGGCGAGGACTGCAGCTCCGTCCGCCTCCTCTGTCACCGGGAACCGAGGGAAAGACTGGGGGAAAAAGTCCCCCAGTCTCTCCCTTCAGATCACTTCGCCAACCTGCCGGATCTTGCGAGGCAAGATCCGGCAGGTCATGTGACCAGCAGGGGGAACTTCAATGGAGTCCTATGGAATCCATCGAGTGGATGCTCGCGGCGGCGCTTAGCACTGCCGCGAGCATCTCGGGGCGTAGCGCCCAATATCAATGCAGGCAGCTTTTTAAGCGCCTGCATTACAATCTCCCATTAAAACGGGGGCGGTAGGGAGAAAACTGTGGGCACAGTTTTTTCTCCCTAGCGACCCCGTTTTACCGGGAGGATTGTAATTTAGCCCATAATAAATTATCTACAAAAACGTGAGGAGTGTACTCACTTCTGTCAGATACTGTATATATACATATATGAAACCAGGAAAAAAGCACAGCAATTGACAAACTCAAAAGTTTTAAACAGCAGTTTTATACATTTAAACATTTAAAGATTTTACCAGATTTTAACCTTTCAAAGCTTCCAACAATTCTTGCCCCGTTCTGGATTACAACATTCTTAACCCATTCAGGACTTTATACAAGGTTTATAACCCTACGCTCTGTTGAAAATGATGGAAATGTGGTTCACAATATATGGCCATAAATTGCTTAAGCCTGCCAACACCGTCAATGTATCCCACCTTTTCACAGGTCATATCCTTCTCACCTAATGACTGCTATTATGGGATCAATTCACTTACCAAGGACTGAGTCCTTTCTGGAGCTCCCTGCAATTCAAGGTTATGTAGATCCTGTGGTGGAACACCTGTGAAAGGAGGGTTGCTTACCTGAAGGGTGTCATCCCTTTTAATACAGAATACACAGAGAGGGTAGCACTCAACCATTACTAAGCACAGCGTTTGGGTGTATCTCAAGACAACAAAATTCAAAAAACGAGAGAGAGCACTCCATTAACACACGCAAAAGACATCAACAACAGCTATATACATTTAAACATTTAAAGATTTTACCAGATTTGAACCCATTTTAACTCAGCAAGCTGCTGAATGTCCATTGCTCACAGAGGCATACTACTAACTGACAACAGATAGTGTAAAGGCAATTTGAACTAGGCTTGTGCACCGATTTTTTTTTCGGTTCGATTTGTTCGGATGTTTAAACTTTTCGATTCGGCTCGTTTCGACCGATCGCTGTTTCGATTCGGTTCGGATCGTTTTTCGTGTACAATTTTTTTTTTTAGGAATATCGACCATTTTTCGTATTTTCGGGTCACTTTGCTCGTTTTTTGTATCGACTTTTCAGAAATTTCGGAAATTTTCGTTTTTTTGGAACGTCTGTTCTCCTCGTTTCAAAGTGTCTACGATAATTCTGGCGATTCTATCGTGTTTTTTTTATTAAATAAAGATCCTTTTTTTCTTATGAATAATTGAATATACATTTCACAACTTTATTTAATCGTATTAAAATGATAAATTTCGATTTGACACATTTCAAGTCCATTCGAAAATTCCGAAAAATTTTCATTTCGGCTCGGAAAACTTTTCGGATCTGCCATTTTCGGATCTAAAAATTTTCGGAAAATCGGCCGCATCCGAAAACACGAATCGGGAAATTTCGTGAAAATTCCGAAATTCCGAAACCCGAAACGCACATCCCTAATTTGAACACCCGCACATGATTGGTTAGAATATGCATATGCAAATATTACATTTGGGATGCGATAATTCTCAGTAATCACTCACCAAAGTTTGAATTCGTCGAGAAAGGGTTTCCGCTTTCTGCCGTGCCATGCAAAATCGAGGCTGGCAGATAACATGTGTTGGCAAAGGGGTGTAGGGCACATTGGGGTGGTTTTTGGTATATTTTACTTTGAGGGTAAGTCAAAGAGCATTGAAATTTCAGTGTTCTTTCGTTCGGTGCACTTCAGTGCGATTCCAGTTTTTGCCAAACTCTGCTGTGACTGGTTACGTAAAATACCAGCTCGAGTGAGATAGAATCCCATTTATGCCTGCTGATGTAATGCACGCATACCCCGTAATGACAGTTTACTACTTCATCACGAAAAAAAAAAAGGTTCATTAAATAAACATTTTAATTAAAGCTGTTGTTTGTATAAAGTGTTTGCTATCTGAACATTTTTCTCAGTGCTGTGAACCTTAAACTGTCGGATTTATATTCTAGGAGCTTTCACTGCCGGGTTTAAGTACAGCACCAAATACACAGTCAGGTAATGACTACATTAAACGTAATTATTCCTACATACTATATTTAACGCTAGTTTTTTTCCTGCATAGGTATAGGCACCCGTGCTAATCATGCCATTGCAGGCTTTATTGCATCGTTCTGCTAGCAGATGGGATATAATATTAAGGTTAAAAATGCTCATTCTCTTTCTGGTTTTATAGGTCTGTTGTGTTATAAATCGAAGGATTATAGAGTTGGCAGAAAGCCCCGTGCCAAGGGATGCTCGTCAGGGGCCTCCGAATTTATGTGAGAGTGTCTGGACACCAGTAATGAACTGATAATAAAAAAACAACTTGTTTCTAGAGTGCTTTCTTCATTCAATTTAGCATCTCAGGAAGACGTTCGTTTCATGTTGATTAATGCTTTTAACACTATTTGTTGACCTACAAATGTAAATTCCGCTTTGAGATTAAAGTTTATGAGTTCTTAAGCTGCCTCTGTAGCTGCCGTTGGCTCCGGGCTTTAATTTTGCATTTACTAGGGGACATAAAACGAAGGATCGGCAATATATCGTCGAAACACACCTGCAGAATGAGCTCCCAGAATGTTATTTCCCTTTATTTTCCTGGAAGACTATGTTTTGACACCTGCAGATAAACCTCGTCCAAATCGGAGCATCCCTCTGCCCTGTATTTTACGCCACCCAGGATGAACATCTAATAAAGTCAGATTTGGAAACGGATCTGTAATAAAGACCGTTACCGTAGGATTGTTTTGTCTTGAGCTGTGTCGATCTGCCCACTACAAGCCTAGTTGTTGAACCCACTTAATTTGCTTCCACAAAATCCCTTGACGATTTAAAAAAAAAAAAAAGAGATTGTAGGGATGTGTAAGCCTGTAATGAAAAGGAAAAAATATGCTCACGGGGGTGTTTCGGGATAAAAAATATACTAAATAATGTGTTACAGCACTTAAATGCAGCAAATAAAAAGAGGAAATACAAGTCCGGGAAGGCGTAATATAATGAACAGCAAAGTAATAGTTTAGACATGATTGTTCAGCAACGCAGTTCCCCTTATAGTTTATGGTTACTTTTGTGGATTGGGAATATAGCTAAACATCAGCAGCCTCAACTCATACCACCATAAAGCCCTACTGGCCAACAAGGACCACCCCAAACCATGTGGACTGCAACAACTCATATCCACCCTGATCATCCAAAGCCCCCATGATAGCAACCTGACAAAATATCAAGTAAAGGCCCTAATTAACGATTCCAGGGAAAACTATATCAGAGAATGGAGACATGATATAGCAAACTCTCAAAATTCACCATTTACCAATCCTTACAGAGGGAATACAAACCGGCCCCATACCTAGAGGTACTACAAGACCCCAAGGACAGACAGCTCCTGAGCCGGTACAGACTGAGCGCCCACAGCCTGGAAATTGAATCAGGGCGGCATAGACAGACCTACAAGCCCAAGGACAGTGGCGTAGCGTGGGGGGGGGGCTGGGGGGTCGTGGCCCCGGGCGCAGTTTTCTTAGGGGCGCATAATTTCAAAAGAAATTTGCGCCCCTAAAACTTGTGGCCCGGACTGACCCACCGGGCCCTCGGGCACCGCCCAAGGGCCCGCGGGTTGAGGGGACACAGATGCCGGGCAGCGGGAGTGCCTGCCGGCTGCCCAGTCCTGAACAGTGAGTCCGTCCTGTTGAAGGGGAGGCGGCTGTGTGCAGGCGCAGGTCACGTGGTCCGTCTAATCAGGTGGTACTGAGTCTCTGTACCACCTGACTGGCCGGACCGCGTGACCTGCGCACGCACGCAGCTGCCTCCCCTTCAACAGGATGGACTCACGCTGTTCAGGACCAGGCAGCCGGCAGGCACTCCCGCTGCCCGGCATCTGGGCCCCTCAACCCCTGCTGGATCCGGAGCTGGGGCAATATCCAGGTGAGAGCTGGGGCATATCCATGAGCTGGGGCAAATCCATGAGCTGGGGCAGTATCCATGAGCTGGGGCAGTATCCATGAGCTGGGGCAAATCCATGAGCTGGGGCAAATCCATGTGCTGGGGCAAATCCATGAGCTGGGGCAAATCCATGTGCTGGGGCAAATCCATGTGCTGGGGCAAATCCATGAGCTGGGGCATATCCATGAGCTGGGGCAAATCCATGAGCTGGGGCAAATCCATGTGTGAGCTGCGGCAAATCCATGAGCTGGGACAAATCCATGTGCTGGGGCAAATCCATGTGTGAGCTGGGGCAAATCCATGTGTGAGCTGGGGAAAATCCATGTGTGAGCTGGGGCAAATCCATGAGCTGGGGCAAATCCATGTGTGAGCTGGGGCATTTCCATGAGCTGGGGCATTTCCATGAGCTGGGGCAAATCCATGAGCTGGGGCAGTGTCCATGAGCTGGGGCAAATCCATGAGCTGGGGCAAATCCATGTGCTGGGGCATATCCATGAGCTGGGGCAAATCCATGAGCTGGGGCAGTATCCATGAGCTGGGGCAAATCCATGAACTGGGGCAAATCCATGTGTGAGCTGGGGCATTTCCATGAGCTTGGGCATTTCCATGAGCTGGGGCAATATCCATGTGTGAGCTGGGGCAAATCCATGTGTGAGCTGGGGCAATATCGATAACGTGTCCACAGGTTGGGGGGGGCACACAATTCTTGGCTGGACCTGGGCGCTGACAACCCACGCTACGCCACTGCCCAGGGAGAATAGACTGTGCCAGCATTGTGACTAGGAGGCCCTGGAAGATGAGGTCCACTTCCTCCTACAGTGCCCCAAGTACTTAGCACTGAGTGACACTCACTTCCAGAGACTCTCCGCTCTCATCCCGGACTTCACCTCTATATAAGAGACGAGGAAACTCCACATCATACTGGGAGAAGAGGAGCCGGCGGTGAAAATATCTGCCCAATACGTCACAGAATGTCACAGACTGAGAGGAACATGAGAGATCCCAGAGACTTATAAATCTCCAACACGGACTCGCCCCCATCCCACTTCACATTATCCCTTACCCCTGATAATGTCCATGGACTTGCCCATTCCCCCCATATATGTCCCACTACCCCCCACCCCATATAACCTCCCCATATGCTTTGGCAATGCTAAAATGTATTTGGTCCTGCAAATAAAGCTTATTTTGATATCTTTTGCCTCTTAAAAAATCCCAAAGGAGTAAAAATGAAATCATTACAAAACTCACGTTTAGACCGATATTTCTTGTAATATGATAGGATTCTGATTAGGCTGTATATAAACTAAAGGCTTGATTTAATTATATCAGACTTTATTTTTGGAAAAAATGTAGCTAATTAAAGCCAATTTTTTTTTTAAATATTAGCTGATTCAGTTAAAAAAATAGTCCAGGGCCACCTTTGAAAACTGGTGCTTGTCCGACAAAAAGCAGGCCGGTAAACTGTTCACAAAGGCTTATTTTCGGGTGATGAGAAAAATCCGAAAGATTTCAGTTTTATTCCCTCTATTTCCCTGACTGAAAATCCATTTATCAACACCTTAAGCACTTGTAATTGTTTTGAAAACTGCCATACAGATAAATTCGACTTGAATGGATATAGCCAGTATTTCCATTAAAAAGGATAACCGCAAGAGCCGATATTTGAGTTGACCTTTTATCGGGAATCAAAATGCCGGAAAGACAGAATCGAATCTCACGTAAAAAAACTAAATCCTGACGGAAAATGTGTTAAATTCGACTATCGGGCCGAATGAGATTGTGTCCTAAGTTATCAGTCATCTTTCAGTAGTTTTAGGCTGGGGTCACATAGGAGGCTCTTACTTTGTAGACCCGTCAGAAGACCATCGTATCAGTTTGCCGGTAAGGGAAAAGCCACCTCTGTTGTAACGCGTGTTAAAAGTACACACATTACATTGTGTGCTCCTCCCAGCTGATCCATCAAAACACTACGACGAACGCTGGGAGGGGGGGGCACAACAGATGCACTTAATGCGACCGTGTGGCTCGAGCCTCTTAGTTTTCATATTGCTTTGTAGCTCATCAATAACTCATCAGGAACTCAACAATTAATATATTTTTCTTAGTGTAGCCCAAAGGTGGCTACCAGTGACTGTTAGAAATAATGTTTTTGAGGATGAGTTAAAAAATACATTTGTCGTAACATATGTTTTCACTAAGGACTGGATCAAAGGAACTCTAATTAAACATCAAAGAATTGTCTTTGTCCAAACATCTAATGCCCTGTTGCAAGTCTTAACACTGCCAAATTGGCACATAGAAGACTTGTGGGATTCTATATGGTCCAAATTGAAACTCAGCCAAATATCGGTGATTCGAACTTCGGAAGCATCTCAAATACTGAATCACTGAGCCTCTGTAACGGTTGGCCCCTGCTTGGGCCATCGTGGTGGTTAGGAACAAGGAGTGAAGCCCTTAAGGCAGATGAGCTACTGACTGGACAGATAAATAAAACAGACTTGTTTCACCAAAACCAAGGAGCACAAAATCAGGACTGAATTGACACTATGCTTTGAAGGTTTCAAGACCAACAAACAACTTAGGACACGCTCAGAAACACAAACAATGTATGACAGTATATGAATCATGCAGGCTGCAGGGCAGTCAACAAACTGACAGACTAGGCGTTACAGGAACTGACCCGAACTCCACGTCAGGACTATGCAGGAAACATATCGAGACAAAGGAACAAGAGTATCAAGGCAAACAGACAGACTATGCTAAAGAGGTCCTTATAAGCGGCCTCTGAATATATACTAAACTAAGACAGACAAGGTGCATGAAACATGAAACATTCAAGAATGGTCATACAGGCAGAGGTTGGCAACAGAACAGCATACAGAGTACCAGGAGTGGGCAGAAGGGATCGTCAGGAAACACAGCCGAGGTCAAAACCAGAATACAATGAGACAGAAATGCTTTGCAGCAACACAGGGAACATGAACTAGACAGAACCACCAGGAAACTATACAAACCGTCAATGAGGCTCTGTGCTGCTGGGATATGAATAGGGAGTGGACCTGTGTGATTGGGCCATGTGACCCCAGACAGCACAGCCAGACACACTACAGGGGAAAAACAGACATGAAGGCCCTTCACCACCAGGGGGCGCAGCCAAAAGCAGGGAAAATGTAACAGCCTCTGAACCCAATCTTATCTAAAAGAAATGTAAATGAATGTAATATAATCCAATCGAATATGATTGGATCGATTCCTTTTCATTCGTATAACTGAAAAAGGAAGATTGCACTCAGTGTGCATAGCGAAATCCCTAACCATAATAAAAAAACAAACAGAAATAGGAACCCTTACCCTAACACTAGCCCTAAAACAAGCACAAACAGTAACCCTAACCCAAAACCAAGTAGGAATAGTAACCTTGACCCTAATATCAACCCAAAAACAAGCACAAACAGTACCTCTAACCCTAATCTAAAAAACAAGTAGTAATAGGAATCTTACTGTAGTAGCTTCTCCTTGGTCTTCTGCTCCATATGTTCAGATGAAATCTGTTTCCTAATCAAGATAGGTCACCTGGGATTCTTTGTTGATATTTTACTTGCAGGGTATTGATTTTACACATACTGCAGGGTCACATTCTTCATGCATCACCCACCATCATGAATAAATTATATGTGTTAAGGAAAATATGGCTGATCTGGCAAACTTATCCCTCTCCTCCATTCTTCACATCTCCCATCATTCCTCTGTCCCATACTTCCCACCTCCCATGGTTGCCTTTACAAACTACCTCATAAACAAACTCCCATTGTGTTCTTGTCCCATCCCTCTCAATCCCATTGTGTTGGTGGTAATAGGTGCTGACATTTTTCACTGGACTTTTTTGGGATTTGGGCCTTGAGCCGCAGCTCTATTAACTCCAATGATAATCCAGTCCTGGTATCCAACCCCACTAAAATATAATATGAAGGATTTAAGAGTGATTACGTCCATTAAGTGACTTTCTCTCCAACCGAGTCCACTTCCTGAACTTTCATTTCGTTTGAACTCAGCAGTGTCTATTACCACCACATCTCAAAGAGGTTTCCGAAGACTCGTACAATTATATGAGCATTCTCAAATGTCAAAGTAAAGGCTCACTAAGTAAATAGTAGACACGAACACCATGACCACTTCATAATCAATTTCCACAAAGGTAGAGAAACATTGATTCCTCTGCTTCCCCATAGCGAAATGAAACACGTTTAATCTTCACGGCAGGCCTTCCATTACAATTCTACATTTGCTTTGGCTTTAGTATCGAATGCACTTTTCGGTTTGCCTTCTCTGTAAACAATATATACTAATCATGGTACATGAGCTTGAAATCCAAATGTGTCCTCTGAGGACCTGATTGGAACGCCAGTAGATGTGTGTGGGTGACAAAGAAACCAAGCTTTAATAAATGCTTTATTTCTGATGTGCATTCTTAAATGGTCCTGTCGGCAGCAAATCAATATAATCCTGCTAGATGCATATGTTCTGCTGTACATGCAGGATATCAAAGTATGAATATTGAGCCTTGCATCGATAACAATAATTTGTGGAGATTACTGCAGGATCTTCCAGAAAGAGAGCAAACTCTTCGAAATGAAATAAAGCAATGTTGCGGATAAGGTAGCTAGTGAGCTCAGATGCAACAGACCCAAGTCCGAAGAACACTGATATTGCTTGCAACCTTGTTTCTACCTGTGGCTGTTACACATACACGAGAGCCCAGCTAATGGAAGTTCCCATGCGCCATAAGGATCTTTTTCTTTTCTTTTCTGTATATGGTCTTTAACACAATTTTTGGTTGAGTTTTGTTGTGTTATCCTTTAAGGCAGCACACTATATACTGTGACATACACAGAGTTTAGTCTAAGCGCCTCCACATACATATATAGCACCTTGGTACCTAAGTCCAAAGAAGTCTATAACCTCTTATACTTCAAGTCAAGGTTTGCCACAAGACTTTGCCCAATGTTTTCTCTCAATGAATACAAGCCTGAATTCCCTTCTCATGCATTTGGGGACATTTGGAATGGAACAAGCCTATAAATAGACAAGGCAAGGTTTTCCAGTTTGGAGAACAACATGGTGAGTGAGATTCTAGAAGTCATGCTTAGGAAAACCCATCTCTTTTTTGAGTAGGACCATACTGTATGTTCTTCCACTGTGGAACGTTGTGGACATTGAATTTGCTTGGCTTTGCTTACAACAGCAGAAAAGTAATATGAAAAGCTAAAGAACTATCCATGCTCCCTCAATACCTTCTGTTTCTTAAAAATGCAAGCAGATGATTGGAGGAGGTCTGGAAAGTTACCTTGGTTACAGCTTCAACAGAGGGCTATCTTTTCATTTTATAAATGAATTATTATAGCTTTATACAATACTCAGTAGTGTGAATTTTGTTATGGATGTACACCCATGCAGTTCCTAAGGAGCAGGAGACTACTTTTTTGGAAAAGGCTATTTTTGAGAAGTACCAAGACCACTCAATAGCCCATTATGCAACCATGATGTAATTTTGATGTCTTTGGATGTAACGATCATGAAAGAATAGGTTTACCATGTTAGACTGTATACAAGACATAGAGTGTGGCACAACCAGTGTTTCCCAATCAAGGATAAAAGAATGATGTATTACCGTATCTTTTTATCCCTTAAATCTTTATGTTCTCAGATATGAAAGACATAAACACATATACATTTCATAGTGCTTTCTGTATATATAAAGAAAATATTTTCTGTCTCAGTGACTATTCCACTCACATTTGGGGGAGCCCTAGCTGGCTCGAGCTCTTGCACTTGAGGGTTATTTACATCAGCCACCCAACAGCCCTTATAGAATAGGATCCTCCGGTCTTTAACTCCTATTAGTACAGAAGGACAACATAGTGCAAAACTGCAAGAAAAAACAGTATATTTCCAGAACTGGAAATACTCACAAATTTCAGAACCTACGCTCAGGTCCTAATGTGTATCACCCAGGGGTTGTTTTCTTACAGGTACAACCTCTAGAAAAACCATCCAGTGTTCCAAGATGACAGTAGTTTATTCTTCTAGCATCGGACGTCATTTAAGGAAAAGGCAGAGTTCGAAATCGAATCGAATTCCTTAAATTACGTCCCATGCTAGAAGAATACCATACTACATACTACAATAATAATAACATTTCTCTATACACCACAATATAAAAAATGCTTTGTTTGCATAAGATCATGCATTGTCACAGTATTTATTTGCATCTAGAGTCACATTAACTTGCCGCTAGGATCTTGTATTGACGATGGGAGAGTCACAGCGCTGTGCAAAGTCTTCTCCAGAACATTATCCCAAAGATTCTCAATGGGGTTAAGGTCTAGAAACTGTGGTGGCCAATCCATGTGTGAAAATGATGTCTCGTGCTCCCTGAACCACTCTTGCACAATTTGAGCACGATGAATCCTGGCATTGCTATCTTGGAATATGCCCGCTGTGCCATCAGGGAAGAAAAATCCATTGATGGGAAAACCTGCTCGTTCAGTATGACCTCATTTTTTAGCGGTCGAATAAAACATTAATCACTGTAGTAATTATCCAATGGAAGGCTCACACCGATTTGCTGAGTTAAGCCCAGGTGGTGACTTCATTTTTGACCAGGCAGCATATTTTAAGCACAGCATATACCAGTACATTTGGGGCTAATTTACAATCTTTACGCAAACGTTTGCGCCGGCGCAAAAAAAACATTAATGCGAGGTGTAAAACCAAGAGATCCGAATGGCTGCCGAAAGGGAACCGAACGCTGAAAATCAGCGTTCGGTTACCTTTCTTGGCCATTCAGCTATACAGAGAGCAGGCAATTCACCAAATGTTGGCGAATTGCCTGCACATACGGTGCTTGTTCGGTGCCTGTTCGAGGGCAGTGAAATCCCCATAGAGAAGCAATGCTTCGTCTATTCAGAGAACAAAAACCCAGCAGTGAAAGGTTCCCAAAATGCCCTGCTGTTTGGTGGTTTCATTCGGCAGGTTTATTCAGGCGAATCTCATACTTTTTACTTATTTTTCCTGCAACAGCCCTTTTTATTATCATTCATTGGACTTTATATGTAAATTTCAGACATTTTCGCTCAGTAGTTTCTTTTGCAAACAGCGTTTCACTTTTCAAACATTCAAGCAAACAGTTTTTTTAATTTATTCATTGCATTCGTCTGCGGTATCGGCTTTTTCCGGTGGCTTCGCTGCGTGTGATCGACTCCTGCTCGGGTTTTTAGGGCGTTTTCGGCAAGTTTTTGCAGGTTTTCGGTGGGCGTTGCCCTCGGTTTGCGGTGAGTTTTCGGCAGGTTTGCGGCCACCTTTCCTTGCAATTCGGGGACCCTGTGGTGCTTGCTGAATACACCGCAGGGTCGCCGAAATGGAATCGCCAAATCATACCAAATTGAGGAGAACGAAAAGTCACCGAATGTGCGGTGGCTTGTCGATTCTCTTTGAATAACCCTGATAGTCAGTGCAACAACTAAGCGCAATCGTCTACCGCGGGTGAACCTGCGCGAACCCTGCGTGAGCTTACTGTACTTCGTGCGTCCTATACTTAACATTGTGAGCGCAAATGCCAATGTGCGCTGGTACGAGGATGGTATTACAATCTATTCGTGGTAATTACCGCATGGCCTTTGCGCGCATAATTTTAGCAACTCCTAAAAGCCGGTGCTAACGGCATATCTGAACAACCTGGCTGAACCAAAAGAAAAAACAGCCCATAAAAAGGAATGCAGCAACAATATAATGGATGATGACAGGTGTGTGTGTATTGTTACTGTAGCATATGTTCTCATTTTGCATCATAGACGCAGAACCCGTCTCCGATGCCTCTGGCAGACGCAATTCAGTATGATAGGTGTGTTTCTTCATTTTGATTGGCTGAATGGGTGCAAAAAACTGTCAGGGTTATTCAGAGAGAGGTGAAAACCAGGAGAATTGCCAGACGAATGAACAATCTAG
Organism: Leptobrachium leishanense; assembly: GCA_009667805.1. NCBI lineage: Eukaryota > Metazoa > Chordata > Amphibia > Anura > Megophryidae > Leptobrachium > Leptobrachium leishanense. The sequence continues at coordinate 29,863,437 of CM019072.1, read as the reverse complement.
ACCAAATAGCCGATTTGGAAAGTAAGATAAATAGGAGAATTTTTCTGGTTTGGCTATTTTGACCTAGAATTTTCACTTCTCCAGTCCTTCTCCAGGTTTTCACCTCTCTCTGAATAACCCTGTGTGTGCGCAAAGATGTTTGCGCGAGACAGTACTGCGCCTGCATTTGTGCGCGCACTGTTTTTGCGCGTAATTGATCGGCGGAAGAAAAAAGCTGCGAAGATTGTAAGTCCAGCAGTGATTTGCACGCTCAAACGTTTAACGCTTGGCGCAAAGATTTTCGCTTTGCGCGAGGCTTTTTGCATGAAGAATTTAATATAGCCCTTGAACGCTTAGCGTTTGGTTCTGAAATCAGTGTTTCGGATGTATGGCCCCATTATTGGATCACAAAAACCCAGCAGTGAAAGGTTCCCAAAATGCCCTGCTGTTTGGTGGTTTCATTCGGCAGGTTTATTCAGGCGAATCCCATATTTTTTACTTATTTTTCCTGCAACAGCCCTTTTTATTATCATTCATTGGACCTTATATGTAAATTTCAGACATTTTCGCTCAGTTTCTTTGCAAACAGCGTTTCACTTTTCAAACATTCAAGCAAACTGTTTTTTTAATTTATTCATTGCATTCGTTTGCGGTGTCGGCTTTTTCCGGTGGCTTCGCTGCGTGTGATCGACTCCTGCTCGGGTTTTTCCAGCGTTTTCGGCGAGTTTTTGCAGGTTTCGGTGGGCGTTCGCCCTCGGTTTGCGGTGAGTTTTCGGCAGGTTTGCGGCCACCTTTCCTTGCAATTCGGGGACCCTGTGCCATCTTGCTGGAAGTAACCCCGTGTTCCATAGACTAAGCCAGAATCTGTTATCATAAGTAAATTATACCTCCATGTATTCCCTTATGTCTCTCGAACATGTGATCGAGTACGGTGGATCAATAACTCATCTATACATCTATAGGGTTATTCAGAGAGAGCTGATCTCTGAATTCAACGCAGGGTGGGGAACTTTGATTCCCCGAAGTGCAGAGAACTGAGGGGAACGAGAGAGCACCGAAATGTCAGCGACATAGTGCACTCTGAATAACCCCTTTTCATCTCCAAACGTAAATTAGAATAGTTGGGGACCATATGATGACAGTGTCATAAAATATTTTTTAATGGTGAATGAGGTATCTCAACATAATTTTTCTTCAACTCAACATATACCACTTTAACCTTTGACCCGATCCTGGAAGATGGGGATATATTGCCTTACACTGTGCTTGGATTTATATCTAGTTACAAAACTTTAAAAGCTACAGTTTGTTTTCTTCATTTTTTTTCTGCCTTTATTACTGTGTCGGAAGAGATGCCTGTCACAAATCATCATGAAAGGATCACGTTTTCAGGTAAACATAAGATCAGTGAAGAGATTACAAATCAAACTCACTTATGTGCTTGCAAACACAGCATTATTGCTCCCAACAGCCTGTTACTCTGTGCAGTGAAAGCCAAGAACAATTCTATTTACAAGATCTCCTTAGAGGAAACTGTAAATTAGTTAATTGTCACCTCTTTCCCTATTGGGGTCTGTTCAAATGGAGGAACACGGGCATTCTGAATTAAAACAGCTGTAATAAATAAACACCTTGCCATATCCATCTACACAAGCAAAATAGAGTTTGATTCATATAGACCCGAATCTAAAGATTTGGTTATAGAGATGACTTGAACTAATGTAAAATTAATGAGAGTTTCAAGAAATGTGCCTCCTCTTATATTGAGCACATCCCATCACAACAAGGGCTGGAAGTGGCATCCATTTGAGTTAGGCACATGTCGATGCTGCACTGCATGTTGTTGCTAACGTGTCTCAATATTGCAACATCAATATGTTTGATCTCATTCTTAATGTTATCCAATAAGGTGCCAATCATCCGGGGCTTGTTACAGTACACTCGTTTCTTCTGACAAATCCACACAGAGACGTACAGGCTAGCAAGATTAGGGGACTGAGGTGGCCACAGAATCTTGGTCTTGACATGGTCCCCAAAAAACTCTGGATTGTCGCCAATGACTCACGTGGTGTGTGTCATGCTGTGCCATCTTGCTGGAAGTAACCCCGTATTCCATAGACTAAGCCATTTTGTTCCGTGGGAGTGCTATTTTCATGACTGTGCTGTTGTTGTGGCTTTGCTGCCACCTAGTGGCTGCTTCAAGCATGTGCTACGATGTGCTCAACATAAGAGAAGGTACTTTTCCTGAAGCTCTCACTAATTTTTTTTCCATCCTTTACCATCTATAATGAAACCAATGGGTTTTATGCTGTATGACTCACCATTTATATGGTTTTTAAAGAAGCAGAGGTCAGAACCTGTCCACAAATATTATATTGGACAACTATATATTAAGACTTGTAACTTTCATAATTGTCATGGCTTGACAGCAAAAAAATTGAATTTTTGCAGTTCAGCATCACTTGACAGGGTACCGTATATACTCGGGTATAAGCCGAGTTTTTTGACTCAGATTTTGAGTAAAAAAACCGCGATTCGGCTTATACCCGAGTCAAGGTCCTGAACACTGAGTCCGTCCGTATTGAAGGGGATGCGGCTGCGTGCAGGCGCAGCCGGTCACGTGGTCCGGCTAATCAGGTGGTACTGAGTCTCTGTACTACCTGACTGGCCGGACCGCGTGACCTGCGCTCGCACGCAGCCGCATCCCCTTCAACACGGACGGACTCAGTGTTCAGGCCCGGGCAGGCACTCCTGCTGCCCGGCATCTGGGTCCCCTCAACCCCTGTATCCATGTGAGAGCTGGCTGCCGCTGGGGCAATATCCAGGTGAGAGCTGGGGCAAATCCATGAGTATTGGCAAATCCATGAGCTGGGGCAAATCCATGAGCTGGGGCAAATCCATGAGCTGGGGCATATCCATGAGCTGGGGCAAATCCATGAGCTGGGGCAAATCCATGAACTGGGGCAAATCCATGAGCTGGGGCATATCCATGAACTGGGGCAAATCCATGAGCTGGGGCATATCCATTAGCTGGGGCATATCCATGAGTTGGGGCAAATCCATGAGCTGGGGCAAATCCATGAGCTGGGGCAAATCCATGAACTGGGGCAAATCCATGAGCTGGGGCATATCCATGAGCTGGGGCAAATCCATGAGCTGGGGCAAATCCATGAACTGGGGCAAATCCATGAGATGGGGCTAATCCATGAGCTGGGGCAAATCCATGAGCTGGGGCATATCCATGAGCTGGGGCAAATCCATGAGCTGGGGCAAATCCATGAACTGGGGCAAATCCATGAGCTGGGGCATATCCATGAACTGGGGCAAATCCATGAGCTGGGGCAAATCCATGAGCTGGGGCATATCCATGAGTTGGGGCAAATCCATGAGCTGGGGCAAATCCATGAGCTGGGGCAAATCCATGAACTGGGGCAAATCCATGAGCTGGGGCATATCCATGAGCTGGGGCAAATCCATGAGCTGGTGCAAATCCATGAACTGGGGCAAATCCATGAGCTGGGGCAAATCCATGAACTGGGGCAAATCCATGAGCTGGGGCAAATCCATGAGCTGGGGCAAATCCATGTGTGAGCTGGGGCAATATCCATGTGTGAGCTGGGGCAAATCCATGTGTGAGCTGGGGCAAATCCATGTGTGAGCTGGGGCAATATCCATGTGTGAGCTGGGGCAAATCCATGTGTGAGCTGGGGCAAATTCATGTGTGAGCTGGGGCAATATCCCACTTAGGCTTATACATGTGTGAGCTGGGGCAATATCCATGTGTGAGCTGGGGCAAATCCATGTGTGAGCTGGGGCAAATCCATGTGTGAGCTGGGGCAATATCCCACTTAACTTATTGACTCGCGTATAAACCTTTCACAGTTTTTTTGGGAAAAAGTAGGAGGGTCGGCTTATACACGGTCGGCTTATACCCGAGTATATACGGTATATAGTTAGATGTCCTTGCAATGAAGGCTCATCCATAGGGTCACTTGGGGCAGTGCCCCACCTGTGATTGCTATAAATATTACCATACTAATAATGAGAAAAGTCAACAGAAAGGGGAAAATAATATTGACAGTTCTTTTTCCTATGGGGGCTGACTGGTTTGTAGTCAATGTAAATCCCTGTACAGTACAGATATAAGGTGTTACTGTAATTTCCATAGATAGGCATTTTGCAGCACATACAGATATTGGTATTTTTGAAGCCACTTTGCTGATAATCTCGTTATGATCACTACAAATCCCCATAAGCAGGAGATCTGAACATTTTTATTATCTAAATCACATCCATTGCATTTTATACAAAGACCATTTATGCCTGTATGATGATAATTCAGACCCCATGTGAAATTGTGCGAGATAAAGGACGCCATCTAGAGTCAGATATACACTATATTGCCAAAAGTATTCGCTCACCTGCCTTGACGCGCACATAAACTTAAGTGACATCCCATTCCTAATCCATACGGTTCAATATGACGTCGGTCCACCCTTTCCAGCTATAACAGCTTCAACTCTTCTGGGAAGGCTGTCCACAAGGTTTAGGAGTGTGTTATGGGAATTTAAGACCATTCTTCCAGAAGCGCATTTGTGAGGTCACACACTGATGTTGGACGAGAAGGCCTAGCTCTCAGTCTCCTCTCCAATTCATCCCAAAAGAGTTCTATTGGGTTGAGGTCATGACTCTGTGCAGGCCAGTCAAGTTCATCCACACGAGACTCTGTCATCCATGTCTTTATGGACCTTGCTTTGTGCACAGGTGCACAGTCATGTTGGAAGAGGAAGGGACCAGCTCCAAACTGTTCCCACAAAGTTGGGAGCATGGAATTGTCCAAAATGTCTTGGTATGCTGAAGCATTCAGAGTTCCTTTCACTGGAACTAAGGGGCCAAGCCCAGCTCCTGAAAGACGACCCCACACCATAATCCCCCCTCCACCAAACTTTACACTTGGCACAATGCAGTCAGACAAGTACCGTTCTCCTCGCAACCGCCAAACCCAGACTCGTCCATCAGATTGCCAGATGGAGAAGTGCGATTCGTCACTCCAGAGAACGTGTCTTCACTGCTCTAGAGTCCAGTGGTGGCGTGCTTTACACCACTGCATCCGACGCTTTGCATTGCACTTGGCGATGTATGGTTTGGATGCAGCTGCTCGGCCATGGAAACCCATTCCATGAAGCTCTCTGCGCACTGTTCTTGAGCTAATCTGAAGGCCACATAAAGTTTGGAAGTCTGTAGCGATTGACTCTGCAGAAAGTTGGCGACCTCTTCGCACTATGCGCCTCAGCATCCGCTGACCCCGCTCCGTCAGTTTACGTGGCCTACCACTTCGTGGCTGAGTTGCTGTCGTTCCCAAACACTTCCACGTTCTTATAATACAGCTGACAGTTGACTGTGAAATATTTAGGAGCGAGGAAATTTCACGACTGGATTTGTTGCACAGGTTGCATCCTATCACAGGTCCACGCTGGAATTCACAGAGCTCCTGAGAGCGACCCATTCTTTCACAAATGTTTGTAAAAACAGTCTGCATGCCTAGGTGCTTGATTTTCTACACCTGTGGCCATGGAAGTGATTGGAACACCTGATTCTGATTATTTGGATGGGTGAGCGAATACTTTTGGCAATATAGTGTATATCATTTTCCTAGGGAAAGGGTTAAGTATCACATATTCTCAAAACCCACGTGGCAGCATTCTATCCCAATCATATAATGATTGTGGTTTTATATTTCTGCTTCTTTTACAGCTGTGTTATTCAAATTAATGATGAAGAAGAAGAAAAAACTGCCAGATCCTTTTCTGCAATTGTTGTTTGTTCCGGGCAGAGTGGATGATATGAATATTTATGCAATTTTTGGTGATAAGATCTTTATTAAGCAATTTAGTATTGCATGGAATTCATGCATTCCCATGTGTTCAGAGAACAGTTGATTTTTCTTTTTAAACTTCTTAATAATCTTTCCAAGTCTCCAGAGCCTGTTTGTGAAAGCCCTTTGAATGTTTATTTATCAAAAACAAAATATTCAGATACTTCAGCGGACTAATTCAATTTACCCTCATTTAATTCCCAAATTGAGCCGATGGAGACATGTCTGAGCTTTTCTAATGTTTTACATTGTTTGAGACAGAGTTCCGAACTTTCACTATGAATGCAACAAAAGAAAATTCCTAAAATTAAATATAAATATTATATATTATGATAACCAGCCCTAAATAAACCTAAGGTAGATTAATATGATGATTCCATGACATGCATAGTGTAAATTTCTCAGGGTTTGTGTTAAAAAAAGAAAGAGAAAAATGTATTCACATTATTATTTTTATTATTAGTATTAATTATATTAATATTATTATGTTGTACTTTTTCTACGACCTCTGTTTCCAGCAGATGACAGGAGTTGAAGAACCGCCCACTCCCGAACACATGGTCAACACAGATAGAGGGAGTTCTGTCCAATTTATAACCCAGAGAAGTTGAGGGGTTTAATTAGAAGAGGTCAAACTGTTAGCCTGCTCTGATTTACAGCTGAAGTACAGCTTGGAAAAAAAGACGAGACAAAGGCGATATGATAGAAACATTTAAATACGTAAAGGGAATCCACAAGGTAGAGGAAGGGAGTATATTTAAAAGGAAACAAAGTAGCAAAACAAGAGGACATAGTCTTAGATTAGAGGGGCAAAGGTTTAAAAGTAACATCAGAAAGCATTATTTTACTGAGAGGGTGGTGGATACATGGAACAGTCTTCCAGTAGAAGTGGTAGAGGCCAAAACAGTAATTGAATTTAAGCAAGCATGGGATAGGCATAAGGCTATCCTAAACAAAAGATAAATCCAGGTTAAGTATCCATGTAATTGGGCAGACTAGATGGGCCGAAAGGTTCTTATCTGCCGACATTTTTCTATGTTTCTATGTTTCTATTTAACCCCTCATCGGATGGTCATCGGTGGGAAGGTATGGGAGTGTGAGCAGGTGGGCATCCATATATATCTTCCCACTATTATACATTTAGTTATCTTGCACGAAACCGACCATACCACAATTAAATTGATATATTAATATATGCACAAATCCGATGGATTTATTGAATTATGATATCATTATAAATGTCACACTTATTTTGACTTTACAATATTAACAAATGTTTGGTCAACAAAACAAAAAGTTTCAGAGTATGGACCAGATGGGAACTGCGTTCCCATGAGTTCCCCTTCAACATGATCCCATGGTGCATCGATACAATACAAAATTTATATCATTTCTATTTAAATAAATCTTCAGTTCACTTCTTGAGATGCCCTTTCATTGTTTACTGAAGACTTTACAGATCAACCAAGGTTAGAAAGAAGCTCCAAACAATGCACATGCTTGAATACAATAACATATAAAAGGTTTTTGGTAGGATATGTAGACCTGTGTTAAAAGCACTACACCAGGCGTACGCAACTTTGCCCACCCCCCAGATATTTTGGAGATATGCCTCCCATGATGCTCAACCACTCGTTAAATGGGAATTTCTCTCATATATATATATATATATATATATATATATTAGCTTTTGCCCGCGGCTTCGCTCGCTCGGATTTTAGGATTTGTTAAAATTGTTTTTAAAAGAAGAATTAGTTTTTTTTGTTAGAATCCCCCTCCCCCACTTGGGATTTTTGGAAAATGGTAAAACACGTGTTTTTTTTTATTTTTCAAGAAGATTGTAAGTGCCAAATTTCACACCTGTAACATCTTTGGTTTTTGAAATATAGGTATACTGATAAAAGTATTCACATCCCTTTCCCCACCCCCTTAACTGGATTTTCATAAAACGGTAAAACACGTTTGTTTGTTTTTGCACGAAGATTGTAAATATCGAATTTCACACCTGTAACATCATTGATTTTTGAAATATAGATATAGTGATAAAGGTATTTAACCCCCTTTTTGCCCCCCCCACTTGGGATTTTTGGAAAATGGTAAAATACGTGTTTTTTTATTTTTCAAGACGAATCTAAATACCAATTTTCACGTCTGTAACATCTTCTGTTTTTGACATATAGGTATCCTGTTGAAAATTATTTACCCCCCTTTTTTCACCCCCACGTGGGATTTTTGAAAAATGGTAAAATACGTGCTTTTTTTATTTTTCAAAAAGATTGTAAATGCCAAATTACACACTTGTAACATCTTTGTTTTTTGAAACATAGGTATACTGATAAAAGTATTCAACCCCCCCTTTGTGCCCCCTCCCACTGCATTTTTGGAAAATGGTAAAATAAGTGTTTTTTTGTTTCCTCAAGACGAATCTAAATACCAATTTTCACGTTTGTAACATCTTCTGTTTTTGAGATATAGGTATCCTGTTTAAAAGTATTCACCCCCCTTTTTTTCATCCCCCCACTTGGGATTTTTGGAAAATGGTAAAACACGTGTTTTTTTTATTTTTCAAGAAGATTGTAAGTGCCAAATTTCACACCTGTAACATCTTTGGTTTTTGAAATATAGGTATACTGATAAAAGTATTCACATCCCTTTCCCCACCCTCTTAACTGGATTTTCATAAAACGGTAAAACACGTTTGTTTGTTTTTGCATGAAGATTGTAAATATCGAATTTCACACCTGTAACATCATTGATTTTTGAAATATAGATATAGTGATAAAGGTATTCAACCCCCTTTTTGCCCCCCCCACTTGGGATTTTTGGAAAATGGTAAAATACGTGTTTTTTTATTTTTCAAAAAGATTGTAAATGCCAAATTTCACACTTGTAACATCTTTGGTTTTTGAAATATAGGTGTACTAATAAAAGTATTCACATCCCTTTCCCCACCCTCTTAACTGGATTTTTATAAATCGGTAAAACACGTTTGTTTGTTTTTGCATGAAGATTGTAAATATCGAATTTCACACCTGTAACATCATTGGGTTTTGAAATATAGGTATAGTGATAAAGGTATTCAACCCCCTTTTTGCCCCCCCCACTGGATTTTTGGAAAATGGTTAATACGTGTTTTTTTAATTTTCAAGATTAATCTAAATACCAATTTTCACGTCAATAGCATCTTCTGGTTTTGAGATATAGGTATCCTGTTGAAAAGTATTCACCCCCCTTTTTTCACCCCCACGTGGGATTTTTGGAAAATGGTAAAACACGTGTTTTTTTTATTTTTCAAGAAGATTATAAGTGCCAAATTTCATACCTGTAACATCTTTGGTTTTTCAAATATAGCTACACTGATAAAAGTATTAAACCCCCCTTTTTACCGACTCCCACTGAATTTTTGGAAAATGGTAAAATAGTTTTTTTTTGTTTCTCAAGATGAATCTAAATACCAATTTTCACGTTTGTAACATCTTCTGTTTTTGAGATATAGGTATCCTGTTTAAAATATTCACCCCCCTTTTTTCATCCCCCACTTGGGTTTCTTGGAAAATGGTAAAACACCTGTTTTTTTATTTTTCAAGAAGATTGTAATACCAAATTTCACGTCTGTAAAACCTTTGGTTTTTGAAATATAGGTATACTAATAAAAGTATTCACATCCCTTTCCCCACCCTCTTAACTGGATTTTCATAAAACGGTAAAACACGTTTGTTTTTTATCACGAAGATTGTAAATACCAAATTTCACACCCGTAACATCTTCGGTTTTTGAAATATAGGTATACTGATAAAAGTATTCAACCCCCCTTTTTGCCCCCCAAGGAATTTTCAGAACATGGTAAAATAAGTGTTGTTTAATTTTTCAAGACAAATCTAAATATCAATTTTCAGGCCTGTAACATCTTCTGTTTTGGAGATATAGGTATCCTGTTTAAAATATTCAACCCCCCTTTTCACCCCCCTAGGGGGTTCCAAAAAATCCTTCCTTAGTGGGTGCCTACGTCATAAAAACAGTGCACCTTCAAAATTTCACGTTCCTAGGTTAAACGTTTTCAGCTGGGCGTTGATAAGTCTGTCAGTCAGTCAGTCAATCAGTCAGTCAGTCAGAACTTTCGCATTTATATATATAGATATATATGAGTTTATCTTAGATAAAGCATGAAAGCCTAGTAGGCAAATTCCCAGTTACAATATTGCTTTTATAAGAATTACTTTTTCCAGTTATAATCATAGAAACGAGTTGTAAAGTAGGTGGAGAGATGAAGCAATCGGGTGTTGACTGAAGTCTTGGTATACCTTGGTTAGTTGCAAGAGGTTCTTCGACAATGGATGCCTTGGTGTAAAGAGAGCTTGTCTGTTTGTGACAGGTTCATGGGAAGTGCACACCCAAGTACAGTGAGAGTTTATTAAGTCTGTGAAAAGTTCTTCGGGAGGAGATGCCTAGGTGTAATGAGGGCTTGGTGGGTTGTGAGAGATTCATGGCGAGAGGATGTTTAGGTGTAATGAAAGCTTAGTAGGTTGTGAGTGGAACTTTGGGAGCAGAAGTCTAGGTGTAATGAGAGTTTGGTAGGTTTTGTGTACAAATATGGAAATCAAGATAATCTGAGCCTTGATAATTTATAGCACAGAAAGGATAGATCTGGCGATGTTATCAATGTACCCATGGCAATGAAGAGTAACAAACAGGGTCCTGTTCACCCAAAGATCTAATTTGATACTGGGATCTCCTAGGTGACACGTGACAATCCTGTGGGTTGTATACTTTCCTGCATATCCTTTGTATTTATGTATCTATAAAGCTCATACTGTGCCTTGTGTTCTAATAGGCCATTTAAGCCAAATTGTCTAAAGCTATTTTTTAAAGAAATTGTACCATTGAATATTCCAATGTCTTCTATTTTTATTTTTCACATATGCCAGAAAAATAGAAACATACAGATATTACTCTTATAACATGGTTCTTTAATTATTGAAAGCTAATCTTTTGATTTATAATCACAATTAAACCACGGCCACAGCAGTTGGATTCTACATATCAACAAGGTAGTTAATAGTAGGGTCAACACTCATAGTGATGCAGCCTTCATCACATAATATATACCTTTTAGTAATAGAAAAACACAAACACAAACACAAAAGGGTTCTACATTGAAGCTAGAGGGTATAAAACAAAGGATATTGATTGACTGAGATAGGAGCTTGTAAATAAAATTTTATTTTTAATTGCAAACTAAACCCAGAACAACATAATGCCGAGCCAAGCAAAGGATAAAAAGTCTTTGTGGATCCAGACAGCGTAATAAATTCCACATAGGGTACTAGATGCACCTAGATAAGTCTCTCATAGGGGATACAAACAGACAAACAGCCTAAATTCTGTCAACTCCTATCAAAGTGAAGAAACGGGCCTTCGTGGGTCGACACATTAGGACAGAGAGGAGCAGCTATAGAGAGAGTTCCCAATAGGATGAGTGGCAAGTGAAATTGCAACAGGTGAAGGAATGGTTGAGGCCAAAAATCAATGCTGGGAGTGCTACAAGCTTAGAGCTAACCCACCCCACCCCAAGATTAACACCAAGATACAGAGACTAAATAAATAATAGGTCCTGGTGGAGCAGGCTCTTTATATACTGAAGGAATGAAATCAATGCTGGGAGCGCTACCAGCTTAGAGCCAACCCACCCCACCCCAAGAGTAACACCAAGATACAGAGACTAAATAAATAATAGGTCCTGGTGGAGCAGGCTCTTTACATACTGAAGGAATGAAATCAATGCTGGAACCACTACCAGCTGAAAGCCAAACCACCCCACCCCAAGAGTAACACCAAGATACAAAGACTAAATAAATAATAGGTCCTGGTGGAGCAGGCTCTTTATATACTGAAGGAATGAAATCAATTACCTTGAGGCAGGTGTACGATGGAGGTGGTCCTGACCTCTTCTGCTTATTTCTTGTTATGCTGCCAGACTGAGCATTACTTCCTGCATGCTCCTGAGGACTCCAGTGTTTATGGCGAAACGCGTTGAGTGACGGAGTGATTACTCCCATGCAGATTGTGTTTTTGATTTTATTATTTTTTTAGTGTCGGTAGATTGGTATTAATCTTGGGGTGGGTTGGCTCTAAGCTGGTAGCGCTCTCGGCATTGATTTTGGGCCTCAAAATTTCCTTTACCTACTGCAATTTAACTTGCCGCTCATCCCATTGGGAACTCTCTCTCTATAGCAGGCCTGTCCTATTATGTGGACCCACGAAGGCCTGTTTCTTCTCTTTTAAAATCTATTTTTAGACCATTTACTGGATTTGACACAAAGGCTATTTCTGCCTGTATGATGATATTGCAGACCCATGTGACACTGTGTATCCCCCAACAATGGGCACTATTACACTCTTTGCGCGCAATTTTGCGCATGCGCAAAAACACATTAACGCGAGGGGCAAAACCCTTTGCGCAGAACGTCGTATTACAATGTCCGCGGAAAAAAATGCGCGTAAACATCTACCGCTGGTGAACCTGCGCGAACCCTTTGCGAGCGTAATGTACGTTGCGCATCCTATACTTAACATTGTGAGCGCAAACGCGTTTCTGCACTGGTGCGTGGATGGTATTACAATCTATGCGCAAATTTTAACGGACAACGTTTGCGCGCAGAATTTTAACGTCTTTTAAAAGCTGGTATTACTGGCAAATCTGAACGTCCTGGCCGAACCCAAATACACCAGCCCGAAAAAAAAAATACAGCAAAGTATAGTTACACATTCTACACATAGCCAAACAATAAAATTGAGCGGTTGTGCGTGTTTTTATTATTGCTGCAGCATATATACTCAGATTGATTTTGACAGGCGCAAAAACTTAACGGGAGACAATTGTGGTTCTTAATTCAGATTGGCTGAATCGCATGAAAAAACAGTCCGCACACTGATTTCTGCACGCAGCGTTAATGCGCGCACGTTTTTGCATGTCTTTTTTACTTGCGTTATTTTTTGACGGATGAAAAAATGCACTCGGATTGTAATACCAGCATTAGTTTACGCGCGTTAACGTTTAACGCTGCATGGAAAAAACAATAGCGGTGCGCGTGCGCTTTTGCACAAAGCTGTTAATAGAGCCCAATATTTCTAAAAAGGATAGCTACCTCCTAGCTGATGAGGGTTCAACAAACCCGAAACAGCGCTGTCCTAGGAGTCGCTTTGACCAGTTTCATAAACCTTATCTCTGCTAGAAAGCCACAGTGTGGCATAGCATTGATTTTAGGGTTCTGTGTAATAACAGATCCAGGATGCATAAAGGAGAGAAAGAGCATATTTGCATATCCTACCCAGGATTCCTTGCTGCATATGGGGAATGTGGAACAGGAACTCTGGGATGTAATTCTTTGAATTGCTGTGATGTGCAAGTGGCTTCTGCAATAATAAACAAACTTATTATAGCGTGGAGGCTTTTTATCTCGCTTTTAGTCCTCCACCACAACCCTTGTAGACACAAATTTACCTATGGTCCAAGCATCCACTGCAACTGGTCATGCCTACCTCCTAGCTGATGAGGGTTCAACAAACCTGAAACAGGGTTGTTCTAGAGTGGCTTTGACCAGTTGCATAAACTGTCTGCTACAAAGCTATGGTGTGGCATAGTATTGATTTTAGGGTTCTGTGTAATAACAGATCCAGGATGCATAAAGGCGCGAAAGAGGTCATTTGCAAATACTACCCAGAATTCCTTGCTGCATATAGGGAGTGTGGCACAGGAAATCTGGGATGCAATTCTTTGAATTGCTGTGACGGTGGCTTCTGCAATAATAAACACACTTATTATAGTGTGGAGGCTTTTTATCTCACTTTAATCCTCCACCACAACCCTTGTAGACACTAATTTAAAAAGGATAAAAAAATACATGAAAAACTGAAAATGAGCAAGCTTGTTTTAACTTAATTTTTTAACTATCTCACAACAAGAATCAGGCGCAAACTTTATTTTACACTATATTTAATTGCTAACTTTGCTCCCCATGTTTCAAATAAACGTTACGATAAAAAAAGTTTCAACAAAAACTGCTTTGTAGTGAAGGGGTTAAAGCAATATACATGGTTGAAAAAGGCGAGGGGAATGCTGAAGGAGTCAGGAGGGAGTTAATATTAAACTCCACCCCCCCCCTTCAATTTAACCCTATAGTATCCCTTTAACACATTTTTAAATGACATCAGCGGAGGTCATCCGCTGAGACTCGAGGAAAGGACATTTTGCCAGGAGACAAAGAAACCATATCAGGATAGATTTTATTTTAGAGCCGAAAGCACAGACTCTACGTTTAACAAAGAAAGATTTTCAATTAAGTAGGAGCAAAACAACAATTTGTATGTATTACCAATACAGTGGAAAAGCGCAAAGACCCTGCATTTTATAACAATGCTTACATTGTCATATTAAATTGGTCACGGAGCTACCAGCTTTCCCAAAATGTTAAGTAGTCCCGTAAACTTGTTAGACTGTATCGCTGCTCATTCTTTATTGTTTTAATATTATCGTGTTCGGTAGCCGAGAGCACACTGGGATAATGCTTTTTTTATTATCGTTATTTTCCGTAAAATGCAAAATAAGAATAATGAACCATATTGTTTTAGTCAACTTAATGGCGCTTTCCTAGGGCTAAAATGGAACAATGAGGTCCAAAGACACACTTATTTAGTTAAAGATACATAAAGGTTAATTAATGTGGTCACGCAAACAGTTGGCGACTTTTTTCAAGCTGTGCCCGAATGCCTACGGGAAAAAAGAGAAGATAAAAAAATTTAAAAAAGTCTGTTGATTTTTTTTTTATATTATATTTTTTTTATATTTTATTTTAACAGAGAAAAGAGTTCTATACCAAAAAAAATGTATAACTGCTACAATGTAAATGTATAATGAGCATTTCATGAGTCTAAGCTGGTAATTCTAAAGATGAAGTTCTACTCAAGAAATAATAAGCTGAGAAACTTGTCATGAAAAGGAACTGATCACGGATCCGTGCGCAGCTCAGTCTATTATAAATGGTACAGAAAGACGGAACAAAAAGGAGTTTTATTTGTTTAAAGCGGACACAATAGATTTTTTTATATATTACGTGTTTTTCTTCAATTATTAAAGTTGAGTCGGCTATTATCTGCGTTAACTGTAGGGGTTTGACTGGCTTTGTCTGCACTTCGAGCTGAAATTCGTCAAAAACCACTGTTTAAGTTTTGTACCAATTACCGCACAACGACAAGTTCCGCGTTACATAAAATACCAGCGCTAGACAGCGCATTTACGGCGTTTCAACTGATGTAATTATTCATGACTTTGCAGAGAGATAAATAAAAGTTATTTATATTTCAACGAGAGGTTATTTGGGGATAAAGACTGCAAAATCTTCCAACAATGGGCCGCATTACAATCTTGTTGCTAACGTTAGCGCTCACCTGCGTTAGCATTAACGTTAGCCGCGGTGTCTATCGCATATTACAATCCAAACGCAAACGGGTTAAGTAACCCGTTTGCGTTTGGTACCTTGCGCTTTTCAGCGCGAGGTTACTGTACTTTGTGCTCCCTATACTTAATATGGGGAGCGCAAAGTGTTAATCAGCGCTGCATTACAAAGTCCTAACGCTGATTAACGTCTGGCTATGGTTAGCGGAAAGTTAACCAGAGCCAGGACTTGGTGTTAACGGATTCTGCAGAATCCGTTAACACAAGCCTAAAACAACCAAAAAATAATCGTTTACTCACCTCCTGTCCCGCGGTGAAGACTGCGGCTCCAACTGCCTCCTCCGTCTGGCGGGAGCAGGAAAAGACTGGGGGAAAAAGTCCCCCAGTCTCTCCCTGCCTATCACTACGCTGACCGGCCGGATCTTGCGAGGTGAGATCTGGCTGGTCATGTGACCACCGGCATCTGGCTCAATGGAGTACTATGGACTCCATCGAGTGAATGCTCGCGGCTGCGCTCAGCGCTGCTGTGAGCATCCCGCTGCGTAGCGCCCGCTACTAATGTGAGCCAGCATTTTTTGCACCTGCATTGTAATCCCTGTTAAAACGGGGGCGCAGTTTTTTTCTCCCTACCGCCCCGGTTTTAATGCGGGAATTGTAATTTAGCCCAATGATTTTAATTAATTATTAATTCCATTATTGAGTTTAGATCAGAAAAGCAGAAGCAATAAATATGAAACAAAGAAAGTAATAATACTACTAATTAATTAATCCATGCAGAAATCTTCTTCTTTTTTTATTATTATTTATTACGTCAAGAAATATATTTTTTTGAGATTTTTAGGGCATATTTGGCACGTCAAAGATGTGAAAGGTAGAACAAGATGAGCTTGAGAGTATTTTTTTATTTTTTATTTTCATTAACCCCTTAAGGAGGACCAAGGGTCTTTAAAGTCAATGCATTTATGACGTAACAGTCACGTCATTGGTCCTCCAGGGGTTAAAGTATCACCTAGCTTCTTCGCATTTTCACAAGTTGTATCTTCTTTGTCGTTAAAAAGTGTAAAACTCATTCATTAATTTATCTCTTACAGGAATGCTGTTGGGTTGAAAGGTTCCAGACTCTAGATGGTGTCCCTTATCTTAAAAAATTATCAAAAGGGGTCTCTATTGTCAGCATACAGGAAGAAATGCTCGTCGATTCAAACACAGTAATAAAGATAAATAAAAAAAATATTAAGATCTCCTTCTTATGGGGATTTATAATGATCATAATGAGATTATTAGCATGTCAGCTCCCAAATAATACCAACAGAATATAAAGGTAATATCTCTATGTGCTGCATAATGGCTGTGTATGTAAATTACAGTACCACCTTGTACCTGTACTGTACAGGGATTTTCAGCAATTATAACCTGCTGGATGGGCTCAGTTTGATATATTAATGTTTTTCGATGTGCCAATGTCTATACTTTTTTTGGTAGCAAAATGGTTAATTGATAATATATGAAAATATTTCTGCCACAATGGAAAATGTAAAAGCAGAGAAAAAAAAAACACCCAAAAAAATACAAATAAAATTACAGATAAAATCATAGCAAAAGCCTATAAATAAACAAAGCTGCTGCTAATGGCTATTACCAATACATGAGGGGTTATTCACAGAGCACCGAAATGTTGCCGACATTTCGGTGCTCTGTCGTTCCCTTCACTTCTGGGAATCAAATTTCCCCACCGTGCGGTGAATTCAACACTCACCGCAGGGTCATCGAAGTACAGCGTATTGGCCGCCGAATGCAGATGCCAACCTGTCGCAAACCTGTTGCCCGCCCCTTCCAACCCATGCCGGACAGCCGCCGCAAACAGGCCAGACAGCTGCCAAACGCAGCCGACAAGCCTACCAGAGGCAAAAAAAACGGACACGCTGACAGAAGGGTAAAATAAATTAAAATAATAATAATACGATTGAAAGTATCAAAACTGAAACGCTGTTTCCAAAAATCTACCGAGCGAAAATGTCTGGAATTAACACGTAAAGTCCAATGAATGATAATAGAAAGGTATGTTTGCCAGAAAAAAGAAAAACTGCTATCAATAACAAACAGAAAAAGATTTTTGCTGACAAAATCCTGAAAAATGCCTAAAAAAAATCTAAAAAAAATCAATAAATAGTCTTTTTACTGCAGATTAAAAGAATAAACAGTTTAATAGATATTGAATAAAAACAGGAATATTTTTTATCATTGAAGCCTATGGGATTCGCCTGATTAAACCTGCCGAATGAAACCACAGAACAGCAGGGCATTTCACTGATATTTCTCTGCTGTTTGGTGTTCTCTGAATAGATTAACCATTGATTCTCTATGGGGGATTTCACTGCTGCCGAACAGGCACCATATTTGCTGGCAATTCGCCAAAATTTGAGAGGTGACTCTAGCAAGAATAACACTTATGCCTTTTCCGTCCCTTTTACTTTGTATAATCCTTTTCCACTTTCTAGCTCATCTGCCTTGAAATAGTCCATGATCAGATTTCGTCTTCCAGTCATTCAGCACTTTTTCCTATTAAACAAAGTTGTTCTAATTGAATAGTTAAATCGCATAAGCTATTCAGTACAAGGTCAGAAAATCCAATTTAAAAAAAATCGAAAAAAAATCACAATAAACTTGAAAGCATGACCCGGTGGCGTGATACAGAATTATTAACATGTAATAACATGCATTATATATAGTCTTAGATGCATATATTTATACATCTTTCCCTTCTAGTGTTACTTTAATATTACAATCTACGGGCTCTATTAACTTCTTTGCGCAAACGTTAACTCGTGCGCAAAAACACATTAACGCAAGGGGAAAAACCTTTGCGCAGAACGTCGTATTACAATGTCAGCACAAAAAATGCATATTAACGTCTACCGCTGGTAAACTTGCGCGAACGCTGCGCGAGCGTAATGTACTGCCCGTCCTATACTTAACATTGTGAGCGCAAATGCGTTTGTGCGCTGATACGCGGATGGCATTACAATCTATGCACAAATTTTAACGGACAACGTTTCCCCATAATTTTAAAATCTTTTAAAAGCTGGTGTTAATGGCAAATCTGAACGTTCTGGCCGAACCCAAATACACCAGCCCGAAAAAAAAAATACAGCAAAGTATAGTTACGCATTCTACACATACCCAAACAATAAAATATAGAGGTTGTGCGTGTTTTTATTATTGCTGCAGCATATATACTCAGATTGATTTTGACAGGCGCAAAAACTGAACGGGAGACAATTGCGGTTCTTAATTCTGTTTGGCTGAATCGCGTTAAAAAACAGTCCGCACACCGATTTCTGCGCGCAACGTCAATGCGCGCGCGTTATTTTAAGACGGATTAAAAAATGCACGAGGATTGCAATACCACCGTTAATTTATGCGCGGTAACGTTTAACGCTACGCGCAAAAAAATTTGCGCTGAGCGAGCGCTTTTGCGCGAAGAAGTTAATGAGGCCTGAAGCACCTAAGGCGTAGGGCCCTTAAGTTGCCTCTGATGCCAGGATGCAGGGAGGATTTTTCTAGAAGGTTTTGCAGTGCGTGAGGAAATTGAGCAGGAGCAGTGTGGGAGGAGTCGACAGGAGGGTACTTAAGGCGCGTGAGGAGAGGCTCTTCCCACCTTTTTTCTCCGGAGGTATGATAAATTTGGATTTAAAGCAAACAAAACAAACTCCCTATAATAATTACCATTTATGAAATTTCAATAAACCTTTTTCAAGTTTCTTCTCATATATCAAAGTTGAAAACAGGGCGCGGCGCTGCACCATGGCGAGAGACAACAAAATCGGCCACAAAGCAATGTAGCGTCAGTCCTGTCTGAAATATCCTTCCTTAGACAGGTTTTTTATTAGATTTCAAAGAATTTATAGCCAATCAGCATACAGATACATTTCTACGTCAGAGTTTAACCAACAGTGAGCCAAAAATTACTATATTGATTCAGAGATGGCTTTTTCTAGCATACACTTTTCTAGCATCCACTGTTCACACTCCCTTTCCTGCACACAAAGGAAATGGCTAAATTCCACAGGCTAACATCCTATGCAAGTAAAAGACTTGCAGGGTTTGACACTTATAATGGGCGGGTGGATTCACACTACCTATCATATTAAAATACCTTTCAAGGTAGAGCGGTGATAATCCCCACCCTCCCTCCCTTTTTTATTTTACTCTAAGGCTAGGGTCAGAGTGGGGCAGTCGGAACGCGCGTGCAGGCGCACTAAGGCTAGGGGCAGATGAGCGCATTTTCTGCGGCCACCGTCAAAATGTACGTCGATGCGTGCGCACGCATTTTTTCACGGAATACGCTTAAGTGGTCAGACGACCACAGTCGCACAGTCGCAGGTACTCACCAACGCAATTCTAGGGAAATCCGGCTGTTTGAACGTTATGTAGGCCGCACACTAGCAGCGTCTGACGTCTCCTAATCACGCACACACGCTGCCATGCGGCCGCAGCGCACTCTGTACGTCTGTAGCAGCGGTTTCACGTTCTGAGAAAAATGCGTTCATTTGCCGGTTGCGTGGTGTCGGCGCACTTTTGTACGCACGTACTGCGTATATTGGCCGTCATTGGCCGTTATGTGCTGCTACTGCCGCCGTGATTTAGTGCGCCTGCACGCGCGTTTCGACTGCCCCACTCTGACCCTAGCCTTAATCACGGCGGCAGTAGCAGCACATAACGGCCAATGACGGCCAATATACGCAGTACGTGCGTACAAAAGTGCGCCGACACCACGCAACCGGCAAATGAACGCATTTTTCTCAGAACGTGAAACCGCTGCTACAGACGTACAGAGTGCGCTGCGGCCGCATGGCAGCGTGTGTGCGTGATTAGGAGACGTCAGACGCTGCTAGTGTGCGGCCTACATAACGTTCAAACAGCCGGATTTCCCTAGAATTGCGTTGGTGAGTACCTGCGACTGTGCGACTGTGGTCGTCTGACCACTTAAGCGTATTCCGTGAAAAAATGCGTGCGCACGCATCGACGTACATTTTGACGGTGGCCGCAGAAAATGCGCTCATCTGTCCCTAGCCTTAGGTGGGTTGGTTTTTTCGTTAGAACAGTTTTTTGTTTGTTGGGCTCCTTTGTCACGGCGGGGGCTTATAGGCAGTGCTGGCTAGGGGTTCCTTTTAAGTTAGGATTACTTTGTCAGATGGTTGGGAGTTGGGTAGATTTTTGGTGGTTGGTTGGTTTGGAGGTTTGTGGGGGTTGTGGGGAGTCCTCTCTCAGCACTGGATTATTGTCTTAATTTGTTATTAGAATTGTTATGTTATTTTGGTGGGGGTTTTAGTGTGGAGTTTTTAGCTGTGGCCTATATATAATAAATATATATATTATTCCACAGTTATGTGTTTGCGTATTTTTGTGTGTTTATTGTCTCCCGTAGTCCGACCCGGTCATCAGTAGGCGACTTAGGCTAGGGTCAGACTGAGGCAGTGCGAACGCGCGTGCAGGCGCACTTAATCACGGCCGTAGTAGCAGCAAATGCCGGGCAATGACGGCCAATATACGAAGTACGGTCGCACAAAAGTCCGGCTGCGCAACGCAAGTGGCAAACGAACGCATTTTGTCGAGAACGTAAAACCGCTAGTACGGTTGTACAGAGTGCGCTGCGTCCGCTAGCGGCGTGTGTGTGTGATTGGGAGATGTCAGACACTGCTAATGTCCGGCCAACATAACGTCCAGACGCAGAAAGGGTTTTATTGATGATCCGTACAAAATCCCGAACGCAAATGCGCATAGTATGACCGCTATCGCGTACTCCGTGAAAAAATGCGTCCATTCGTTCGAACGCACTTTTTCACAGACAACGTGAAAATGCGTTCGTCTGACCCTAGCCTTAATAGAGCCCTACGTTTATGTAAAGACGGCAGACATTGAAAAGACAACAAAAAAGCCCTACTGTTATTGCACAATACATCAAAGTGATAATACAGACTTGTGTAACACAGACAGATGAAATTATTAATACCTTGCATTCTTATTTTTGTTATTTATCTTGTTTTCTGCATCATGTTTAGAGGCATCTGCCATAAATATATTTTCTTGAATTCAATATACTTAAAACAATGGTAACAATATTGCAAACTAATTTATATTCATCTGCAGAAAAGGCAAAACACAGATTGAAGGTCCCTTAAACTATACAGTATTGCTTATGCTCCCTCTCGCGAACGGAAACTCATGATAAATGATATTCTTGAATCGATTAAATATTTGGTTTTATTTCTTTCAAATTGCCACCTGCGAGAGGTTTATTGAAAAGATGAAAAATATATATTTATTGAATAAATGGAAGTGAAAAAGACACAATATGTATGTAAACATAATGAATAAATACATAATTCACAGGTACATACACAAAATGAACAGCCTCGTAAACTGTTTTAGGGGGTTATTTAGAGGGCACTGAATTATCAGCGACATTTCGGTGCTTTCTTGTTACCCGCACTTTCATGCACTTCGAGGAATCAAAGTTGCCCACCATGCGGTGAATTCAGCACTCGGAGTGCAGGGAAAACCTGCCGCGGACCCAATGCAATCCTGACAAACACCCACCGAAAACCCACCAAAAGCCCACCGGAACTGCCGCAAAAAACATGCCCGAAAAAGCCGACAAGCCGCCAATCTCAGCGCAGGCCAGCCTTCAGAAAAAGCCGACAAGCCGAGGAACGGGTTAAAAAAAAAAATGCGCTTAAATTGTCAAAATTTAAATGCTGTTTGCAAAAAAACTACGAAACGAAAATGTCTGGAATTTACATATAAGATCTATGAATGATAATAAAAAGTTCTGTTAGAGGAAAAAGAAAAATCGCTATTAAAAAAAATTTGCTGAAAAGATCCCAAAAAATGCCTAAAAGATCCTAAAAAAAATCAATAAATACAGAGACTTTTTACTGCAGAATCAAATAATAAATGGTTTATTAGATATTGAATTAAAACGGATATAATTTTAACATTGAAGCCTAAGGGATTCAACTGAATAAATCTGACGAATTAAATCACCGAACAGCAGGGCACTTCAGCAACTTTTCACTGCTGTTCGGTGTCTGTGAATAGATTAACCATTGCTTCTCTATGGGGAATTCACTGCTGTTGAACAGGCACCGTACTTGCTGGTAGACATGTGCACAGCACAAAATTTCGTTTTGAACTAATGGATTAGTCCTAAAATGCAATTTATTTAGCTGCTAAAGAAATTCGTTTTCAGTTCTTTAGTATGAAAACTAATTTATTTCATTCATCCGAAAACCAATGGATACAATTACTATTGTAGTGGCTCCTCAGAGGGCTGAGATCGCGGCTTGTTACAGTATCTCTCTCTCCGCACAATGTGGGCCATATTACATAGTTGGTGCTAACTTAACCAGAGCTGTTGTAAACTTCCCAGAGCCATTATAGCCTATGGAGGTTTTCAGTTTACAACAGTTCTGGTTAAGTTAGCACCAACATTGTAATACTGCCCTGTGTCAGGCAAAGCTGTTACAGTAACTGACTGCTGCTCATCACAGCACTCAGAGTTTCAGTAAAACTAGTAAATAATATTTTTATATATGAGGTTAGAACAATATTATTTCCTTGTTTTACTGAAACTCTGAGCGCTGTTACAGTCAGTTACTGTAACAGCTGAGCCTGATACATTGTACTGAGAGATAATGTAACAAGCAGCCGATCTCAACGCTCACAGCCACTGGATTTAAAGGGCTAAAAAAAAGGCTCCGCTCTGTATAATGTTTAGAGCATCTTCCTGCATTAATTAATACCCCTCTCTGTATAATATATAGAACATCCTCCTGAATTAATTAATGTCCCTCTCTGTATAGAACATCCTCCTCAATTTATACCTTTCTCTGTATAATGTATATAACATCCTCCTGCATTAATTAATGCCCCTCTCTGTATAGAATATCCTACTGCATTGGCATGTGGAGAGTGCAGAACTTCGGATGTTGCGATGTTGCGCTCTTCATTGCTGGTCTCCTTCACTCATCAATGTAATATCACAAAAAGGACTGAAACTAAAATGTAGTGCATTTTATTTTAGTTTCTTTCATTTTTTGTACTGAGCAGTTTCGTTTCTCTTGAGTCATACGAAAACTAAATTATCCCAGAACTCGGACTAAATCGTTTTAGTACTAAAACGAATGCACATGTCTACTTGCTGGCAGTTCACCAAAATTTGGCAAACTGCCTGCTCTCTGAATAGGGAATGGCCATGGAATGGTAGCGTACGGGGAAATTCCCTGTTCGGTGACATTTCGGGGCCAGATCGGCTCTCTCTGAATAACCCCTGTAGTGATTAGTATGTAAAAAAAACAGAAAAAATCATAATAATATATTTTAAAAGAAAATGTTCACCTCAATTATTATTATTATTTTTTAAATAAATTCTTTGTTTAACATACGTTTTCAAGGTTTTGTTTTGGACAGGTTCGTAAATATTAAAAGGAAGGCACATTTATGGTTGGGTCGAGACACAGCACCAACAACTTGGTTGCTGAGTCGACAGTAACTAAAAAGCACAGGTTAACACTGTAATGAAACATAGGAACATAGAAAAATGTTGGCAGATAAGAACCTTTCGGCCCATCTAGTCTGCCCAGTTACATGGATACTTTACCTGGATTTATCTTTTGTTTAGGATAGTCTTATGCCTATCCCATGCTTGCTTAAATTCAATTACTGTTTTGGCCTCTACCACTTCTACTGGAAGACTGTTCCATGTATCCACCACCCTCTCAGTAAAATAATGCTTCCTGATGTTACTTTTAAACCTTTGCCCCTCTAATCTAAGACTATGTCCTCTTGTTTTGCTACTTTGTTTCCTTTTAAATATACTCCCTTCCTCTACCTTGTGGATTCCCTTTACGTATTTAAATGTTTCTATCATATCTCCTCTGTCTCGTCTTTTTTCCAAGCTGTACATGTTAAGATCATTAAGCCTTTCCTGGTAACTTTTCTCCTTCAAGCCGTACACCATTTTAGTAGCCCTTCTCTGAACTCTCTCTAAGATGTCTATATCCTTCTGGAGATACGGTCTCCAGTACTGCACACAGTACTCCAAGTGAAACATGAAGGGAACACTCACAGGTGTCCACCATAATGGGGAGAACAATAATACATAACAAGGTTATAAAACAGGAGGAAGGCTAAGTAGCCATCGAAACATGGACGAAAGAGAACAAGGGGAGTGACTGGACTGATAGCAAGCCAATTCGGTAATCAAAAAACAGAGAAAACAACAAACCCTGCAAACTTCTCCAGCTGTTCCAAGTATCAGGGTGTATGGCCGTGTTGTGGGTGAGAAAAATAGAGCATGAAATAAAATATAATTAAAAAACTCCATGAAGTGGACGGTTCAGCTCAATTATTCTTGATTTTATAAAAATAATAATAATAAAAATTTGGTAATAAAATAGATATAATGAAAATAAAATAAAGGTATTTAAGTTAAGGTGTGTTTTGCATAAAAATTATAAACAACAGTAGATTACTGGTACCTGGAAAATACTATCGGGGCTATTCAGAGAGAGGTGTAAAGTAGGAGAATGACTGGAGAATGAAAAATTCTAGGTCAAAATAGCAGATTTGGAAAGTGAGATGAAAGGGAGAATTTTTCTGGTTTTGCTATTTTGACCTAGAATTTTCCATTCTCCAGCTATTCTCCTGCTTTTTACCTCTCTCTGAATAACCCTGATAGTGTTGCTTTAAACCGTTCATTACCAAGAAAAATATGTTGAAAACGTTTTTTATCATTACGTTTATTTGAAAACTGGGATGCAAAGTTAGCATTTAAATATAGTGTAAAATAGATGTTTTGCACAGAAGTTCTTGTTCTGAGAAAAGAAAATTAGATTAAAACAAATTTGCTCGTTTTCAGTTTTTCATGAATTTGTTTATCCTTTTAAGAAGTTATCAATTAAATATAGAGTGAAATAGAAATTTAGCTCATAGGTTGTTGTTCTAATATAATTTAAAAAATTAAATAACGCAAATCCGCTCATTTTTAATTTACATGTATAGGTTTATTCTTTTTAAAAACTATTATTAGAATGAAAGGTTCTAAGCTCTAGATGGTGTCCCCTATCTAACACAATGTCACATTATCAGTATACAGGCAGTAATAGCCTTTTTGTTAGATACATTAATTCTAAAGACAGATAATAAAATGGGGAGATCTCCTGCTTATGGGGATTTGTAGTGATCATAATGAGATTATTAGCAATGCAGCTTCCAAAAAATACCATTATCTGTATGTGCTGCATAATGCCTGTGTATGGGAGTTACAGCAACACCTTGTATCTGCACCATACAGGAATTATAAATCATCTTAACCCCTTGAAAGAGAGCTGATCCCACTAAACTAGTCAGTGGGAACATGATGATTCAGTGAATTAAGATTAAAATCAAATTTTTATTGAGGCACATTGCCAAATCTGATGCATCAGATTTGGCAATGTGCCTCAATAAAGATTTGATTTTAATCTTTTTCTCTGATGCATCGTGGTCCCACTGACTAGTTTAGTGGGATCAGCTCTTTTCTATATGTTTGGTTTCAATACCTTTTGCATCTTGTGATTTAATACGCTATTCCATCTTGTTTATTGTGGGTGTGACATTACCACTATTGATATAGTGGGTTTCTACATCTTAACCCCCTGAATATTATCCCTGTACAGCAGTGAGTGAACCCAGAGCTCTCCCTGTATTCTGCCTCTGCCTGGCTGCTGTAATGCATCAGAAAAGTGTTTGAACATTTTGTTACAGTGAGATTTGGAGTTTCTGTTTGCAGCTTGTTTTATCTCTCTCTCTCTCGAGTAACTGGAGAGAGATAAAACAAAGAATTTTGTTTCCTCAGAGGTTATACACTAATCTTGTTTTAAAAAGGTGTGAAAATTGGGTTTGATATGCTAATGAATTCTTTTCAATGTATTACAATGCAAAATCAAGTTAGCTCGACTTTGGTCGTGAGAGGGTTAAGTCTTGGTACCTATCCATCGATGTATTACAATGCAAAATCGAGTTAACTCGACTTTGGTCGTGAGAGGTTTAAGTCTTGATACCTATGCATCGATGTATTATGATGCAAAGTAGAGTTAACTCGATTTTGGTCACGAGAGGTCTAAGCCTCGTTACCTATGCATCAATGTATTACGATGCAAAGTAGAGTTAACTCGACTTTAGTCACGAGAGGTTTAAGCCTTGATACCTATCCATCGATGTATTACGATGCAAAGTAGAGTTAACTCGGCTTTGGTCATGAGAGGTTTAAGCCTTGACACCTATGCATCGATGTATTACAATGCAAAATAGAGTTAACTCGATTTTGTCATGAGAGGTTTAAGCCTTGATACCTATCCATCGATGTATTACAAAGCAAAATAGAGTTAAATTGACTTTGGTCATGAGAGGTTTAAGCCTTGATACCTATCCATCGATGTATTACGATGCAAAGTAGAGTTAACTCGACTTTGGTCATGAGAGGTTTAAGCCTTGACACCTATGCATCGATGTATTACAATGCAAAATAGAGTTAACTCGACTTTGGTCATGAGAGGTTTAAGCCTTGACACCTATGCATCAATGTATTACAATGCAAAATAGAGTTAACTCGATTTTGTCATGAGAGGTTTAAGCCTTGATACCTATCCAGTGTATACTATTTTTTTTTAAAAAAAAACAAGTGAAAGAATAGCTAAAATAAAGAGGCTTATAATATTTTTCAGTAATATATTTTATTTTACATCTATATTATTTCCGCTTTAAGAAGCTTGCTAGAAAATGTCAAACAAACCGGGTAAGTAAAAACATAAAACCCCCAAACCATCACTTGTTCTAAAATCCTATTTATAGGAAAACATGTAACCTTAAAAATAAAATCAGAGCAGTGGGAATGACACCTGAGACGAAGTTGATGTGATTGGAGCAATCAAAAGAATTATTCCCTTCACCTTTCTATGCGGGTCGGTTATCGTTTTGCGCGATGAAGTCATCATTAGAAATGAAATAAATAAAATATTGCAGGCAGACAATCAATTGTTTTGGCAAAACTCAGACAAAGTTTTGAGGCATTTTAAGTAATTGCTCGGCCAAACGGTTCATTATTGATTGTGCAAAACACTTCTGTAGTTTTCTGGACATGTTCACGAATCGTGGAGGAAGGAAAGAGAATCGTCAAAGCACACGTTATGTAAAGGGTCATTTTAGATGTTTTTGAAGTTAGCATAAAAATGTCCAGTCTGGGAAGAAAAAAAAAATAGCAGTTAAAACCTTTTTGTTATTTTCTGCCTGCAAAAAGTTAACCCCTTAATGACGGGGCAGGACTGGGGCACAGGTGGGCCTTAACGCCAAAAGTCTGAACGCCCTGCGGCTCTCCAACAACTCCCCGGGCCTGCCTCCCTTCCCTGAACTTGGGCATCCCACTTGCAGCCAAATGCAATGTTTGGCCATAGGCGGAGGAGGGACGGGGGAGTTGCCAGAGAGCTGAAGAGCGTGCTATGCCGAACCTCAGTGTTCAGGCCCGCTTTAACAGCCTTTAGCATCCTTCTGTATCATCCTGACTACCGGTCTGTGCTCATTATCTTGGATCAAGGGAGGGAGAAGGGAGTTTCTGTGTAGTATGTAGAGAGGAGGAAGAGAGGTGGAACGATTGAGATCGGGTTACAGTGGGATAGACGAATAGCGAAGCTTACGTTGTAATACCAAAAAAGTACATTTAATGTCATTATAGTCTGTATGCACAGTTTGTTTTACGGAGATGTTAAAGATGGAAAACTTAAATTCTTAAATTTGTTTGAGCTGAATTGTTTTCTTTCTGTGAACATTTTTTTTTTCCGGGGGATGGGTTTGTCATCCAGGTATAAGGCAATAGTAACTGTATATAGGAAAGCCGTAAAAAGAATTTTTTTTTTTTTTAGTATCACTTGCAGTAAATATTCAACAGTTTTGCAAGTCAGGCACAAGTAAGCTGCAGGGTACGGCCTGGTGTGGCGCATGCTGGCTGCAGGGAGGGGCCAAGGTTGCACATTGAAATCAGTGGAGCGTACCCGTACGCCCCACGTCTTCAAGGCCCACCTGCTGCGCGGACGTTGTAGAACATCCAGCGATGTCAAGGGGTTAAGAATCAAGATTTGGTACATGAAAAGCCACTTACATACCTTTTAAACTAAGGACTGATGTTCTCCCTTGTGAGAAAAGACATTTGCATATTGGCATCTTTCTATACTACTTTAGAGAAAATAGAAGGCAAATTCCACCAGTATTCAGGAAAACATATACAACAAGCTTTACTGCTGCCTTACAGCAGCCAGGGAGGGAACAACAACAAAATAGCATCTGGTTTTATTATTTTGCTACTTTACGGAGATAAGATTCAGGTTGTTATAATTGCTGTAAATCCCTGTAAAGTATATAGAAATAAGGTACCTTCTGTATAGGCATTATGTCCATAGTCAGAGTTTATTTTTACATTCTGTTCGCATGCTGTTTGGTTCTTTTTTTCAAGCTGCATAACCTCATTGTCGTACAGTGTTTGACAAATTGTGACATTAGGGGCTCTCAGCCCATCCAAGTGGGCCAGCATAAATAAATTCCAGAAACCCATATATTAAATCAAAAGTGGCTTTATTCCAGCACCAACAGGGACGACGTTTCAACCAGAACTGGTCTTTGTCAATGCTGTTCTGAATTTGGAATCGTGGAGCCAGGATTCTCATCCTATTTACCCAATTTTTCGTGAGTAGTATCTGGGTTCTATTGTTTTCAATCATAGAAGCGGGTCAGCGGGGTCTCTTGAGCTCGCCATCGTCTGGTTTTATATGCCGGGTTCTGGGGTCACGGACGAATGACGTTGGGCCAACTGCAGAAGTAGACAATGAGATTTGGTCATAACAAGAAAAAAGGCCTTGGTTGCATTAGTTAGGACGCACCTGACGCAGAGGTGCCGTGACGCGGCAGGTGAGCTTTCACTTTAATGGCCATTCAAGTAAACCAAAACCTCTAATTGTGTTTTGTTTCGCATGGAGCTACAATGGTAAGTGCAAAATGACAACCTTTTGTCTTGTCATGTTTTATACATGAAAGGCCATATTACATATTTGGTGCTAACTTAAGCAGAGCTGTTGTAAACTTCCCAGAGCCATTATAGCCTATGGAGCAGTTTAGTTTACAACAGCTCTGGTTAAGTTAGCACCGACTTTGTAATATGGCCCAAAGTGGGCTGAATACTACTGATTTCTGCAAACGCCCTGGGAGGGGATAGGAGCAAAACCATTTTTCTGCATAAATGAGATTTGGACGCCAGGTTCAAATTCAGGAGTTCCTTTACACTCAGTGCTCTGTCATGGTTTCCATTTGCACAAGAGTGCACTTTTGCTTTTTGTGTCCTATATTTGTGTACCGACCTTGGCTTGCCTCTGATTATTCTTTGTGCTTTAACCCCTTTTGTGATTTATTAACAATGTGTACCGACCATAGTCTATCTCCTCTGACTCTTGTCTTGAATGACTACTCTCTCTGGCTCTTGACTCTGGCTTATTGTTTGACAACGTATTATCCTTTTTTTTGTGCTTGTTAGTTAGTTATACTCTGGACACTCTAAAGACTGGCAGCTAAGGTTGTGGCATGTGCTGCATTTGGGATCAGGGAATCGTAACACAAAAACTCATAACAGCTGTCATTATAATGTTACAGTTACAAGTACTTATACAGCGCCAACAGATTCCGTATCGTTTTACAATGGGGAAGCACAAACAGGAAACTTCATGAAACAGGAGGAAAGGCACCCCTGCCCGTAGGATAACTGTCCAAGTAATACAGTACTTTAAACCAAGTGCTCAGGCAGACATCCCAAGAGCTTACAATCTAAGGGACAGGGGTAGTTGTAACAAATGGGAGCAGGGGGAAGTTGAAACTGGTGGCCAGAAGAATATCGCAGGGATTTCATGGGAAGGACCAGAAGTTTGGGCTTAGTAAGAGTAATTAGAGAGAGAAGTGGAGACAGATGGAAAGGAGAGCTGAAATTGGGACCATCCCTGGGTGGGTGGTGGATGGGGAGGCTGGGTTGGGACAGCAGAGGGAGAGAGTGATGAAGATCTGTCTACTGTATTTCTCACAAAGGCCATTTTTATCCTCTTTGAAATTGCACAAGATCTAGTATCTAGAACTTTTCATCCCAATACTATTTTTGTAAAAGATGAATGAAAATTGTACATTACTGTTTCCTTTTAACGATGTTATAATATCAATCTATATTCAAAGTTGCTTTTTTTTTGCCCTGCATTTACGTGTTACCTCAAATCCCATGTTTCGTATAAATGTTATGCTAATATTTCTTTCCAAAAAGCACTTGGGAGTGATGAAAAGGGAGCAAACGTTCTAAAATCCACAGAGACGCGTCGGCCATGCGAGCTCTTAATTGTCTCAAAATCTTATTCTATACAAATCCGATTCATTTTCTGTTTTTCTTTTCTTTGCTGTTTATGAATTTCCCTTTAATCATCCCTGACATTTTGTAGAGATTATGCTCTATATCTAATTACTTAACAAGAATATTGAGAGAAATCAAATGTATAATCCATTAGCGTACGATGGTCAAATGAGCTGTAAATTGTCTTAAAAATCATTTTCCCTACCAATTTATTACATTGTTAGTTCTTTCGGAGTTTCTGTTTTTCTTCTCTGTGATGTTTGCAATTTATCCCCATTCCCTTATTGACTTTGCTAATTGCCGTACAGTGTGTGCATATCTAATGAAGTGGTTTCGAGTAATGATGATTCTCTGATACTATGAATGTATTAGCATTCCTGCACACTTTCTTTTGGATGCAAAATGGTAAACAAGGACAAAACGCGCAGGTTTATCGAGCCCTGGAGCATAGAGAAAAGCAGTCAAGGGGATAGAGTAAATCAAGACTTGACTCAGTTGGTAAAAATAATAAAAGTAAAATTAACTATACCAGAAAAGCACTGAATCAATTCCTTTCTGTTTCGCTCTGTACTTATTCCATGGGAAACATAAAAGAGGATTAGCAAATCAAATACCAAAAAACAATAAACCCATTGAGAGACCGATGGAGTGAGAAACTTAATAAGAACAGCACTACACTGTACTCAAAACCAGGAATGTTAAAAAATCCATCCCTAGGTATATCCCCAAGCAGCCGCAACTACATTCGATGACAGATCGTTTTTTAAAAACACTTCTAACATTAAAAACAACACAATTTGTGTGAGAATTAAAAAGGTAGCTCCCTGGATTAGTTGCATTCTTTTAATTCTTTTAAAGGAGAAATCCAGGTGTTAAAAGTTTTCCACAAACTGGAGGATTATCGAGAACTTAAAGGAACACTCTGTTAAAAAATAGAGTTCCCTCTTTTTGCCTTTAAATAATACGTCTGACAGCCTCTGCCCAATTATTTATTTATTTATTTTTTAGCCTTTGGGTGTTATTACTCACCTTTTCTCTATTGCTGTGCGCTGCTCCTCCTGGCTCAGGGACTCCCGAACCCGCAACTGACGTAGCGTAGGAACAGCAAATTGTGCACCACTACGGGACATGTGCCCTTTACTTATGCAAGCTCTGTAGTGCCTTTGCAGAACAATGGATTGGAGTCGTGCGCATGAACAGATCCGTTCCATTGGTTGCCTGAGACCAATCGCTGCCGTGATAGGTCTCAGAGAGGGCGATGTCGGTACTCTCTGTGTGTGCTGACATCACTAGTATACGATCAGAGGCCTGTTCAGTTCCTCAACAGCTGCTGAATTGCTACATTGCAGCAGTTTGACTTGCTGCAGCAGTCTCACTGAACGCTTTGGCTGTGAATATTGAAGCAAAAGGGCAGAGGATTGCTTAATGAAAGTTGCTGTTTCTGCAATATCCACTTTTGCCACTTTTATTACCACTTTAGTGTTAAAGTTTACCATGTTCCAATAGATATTTGGTGTTTTCCTCCACCAAAACTTCAAACTGAACATTTCCTTATTGGATTATTTGCTCCGTGGAGGCGGCCATCTTTCCCACGTCACACTCAGCTACTCTGCAGCACCTCTCTATTTAGCTGCAAGTGCTAAGTTAGTAGTGCTGAGCGCTGAACCGCAGCACAGTGTTCAGTGGCAAGTTGCTAACTTAGCACTTGCAGCGGCTGAGGAACTGAACGTGCCTCTGGTGACAGGCAGCCCGGAAATTCAAAAATCACAGCTGCTGGAGAGACTGGGTGGGGTGGAGGAAATTCCTCCACTTCATCCAGCTTTTCTGCTAGATCGAGGGAATTGGGGGGAGAAGGAGCACACTCCTCACATCCTGACTGCTTTATAAATGTAAAGTTGTCTGGGAAAGCAGATTGTCTGTTTAATCCAAATTAGAAAAATATTCTGAATACTCAGATTTTTTTCATTTTTTCTCTTTTTGGATTAGGTGCTATTTTAGGTTGGGCATTAAAAGTTTTGTTTTACAATATTTAGGACCACCCTGTAACTCCCCATTTCTTTTAGAGTTATCCTTTTTTTCCCCATATTTCTACAATGCTCTGATTCTTCACCATAACAATATATTCAAGTCTATTTACATGTCACAGTTTTACAGTACATTGTGTACCAGTATATCCCTGACTCCGCTTGTTCAGTTTCATTTACATTAATTTCCACCAGTCATCATGAACATGCTGAGATGAGAATGAAAGAAGATGAGAATGTGTTATCACGTCTGGTCTACTCCTTAATCAATCCAGTGATCTCAGCAAGGAGACCAGGGATGGTTCTGGATACTTCACCTAACCTTTGTTTTAAAAAAGATCTGTGTAACAGATCTGTGTCCGGACAGGGTCACATCTGTCAAATGCTGCTTCCACACTGAAACACCCAGTTTCTCCTCGTGACTCTCACAACTTTTTCCAGTACCTTAGCCGCAACTTAAGGCCCGTTGCATGTAGAGAGCCTGGCTAGCACCCCCAGAAATAAGTCAAAGCTGTAGGCCTGAAGCCTTTCCTTGGCACAGCGGGAAGAAGATTCCTAGTACCCCAAATCATGAGTCGTGACTTCAAGCTTGGTCAGAATAGGATTGTTTTTTTATTACACAGGCACAGAGATACACAGGCAAGAACAACCTCCTTCATGCATATACCCAGCAGATAACATCACAAATCAAATAACAGCACAGGACCTTCAAACAATGGACAATGGGATTTCCTAGGAGGAGAAGGGGGAAGGGAGAAAGCAGGTTAAACAAAAGGAATTTCTTATAGAGAGAACGTACACAATAGAGAGAGCAGGTACTAATACAGAGATCTATACTATACAGAGATGAGGTACACAGAACACACAAACACCCTGCATCTATAATTGTAAATACACGGTTACTTTAACAAAGGAAAGAGCAGGAAAACAATATAAAACATCAGGCCCGCACCTCCCAAATACATTTCTAGGCCCATGTACTTCAAGTCCAAAGTGACACACGTCACAATCTGGAATTGTCATTTTTGTGGTGCAGAAAATCCAGCTAGAATTACTATGCAACGGATATATATGAAGTCAAAGGAGTCAAGGAGTCCAATGAATACAATCTAGGGCTTTATTGAGAAAAGAAGAATATTGAACTCGCACAATGGCTTCCGTGGGAGACCAAGAATAAGAGGACAAATCTCATCGACTAATTGGTTTCAGAAGTTCAATCAACTGAGTTTTCACATCTACTCAATGGTTTCAGTAGGAGTCCAGAAATTGGTTAAGATAAGTCACCTACCAGATGGATTCATCAGAAGACCAGAAATAGTAAGAGAATCTACTCAATAGTTTTACAAGAAACCAGGAACTGATCTGGGTTATCCAATTTACTTCAATTGGTAACTAAGACTAATATGAGTTGTCTCAACTGATTGGTGGTTTCAGCAGTAGACCGTGAATGAAAAGTACTATCTCACCTCCTCATTGCGCTTTACTATAAGGTCACAAATAAGCTGCAATATAACAACAAACTAATGGTTTGAGGAACAGACGTTGAGTAAGATGAAACCCGATGGTTTCATCAGGAGGCCGGAAATAAAGTTAGGCATCTTACCTATCCATTGGATTCAGTGCAAATAGGAATTCAAAGTTAGCAAATCTCTCTGTTGACTTTTATAAAAGAGCAGGGACTTGGTGATTTGGTTAATCTCAGCTTTTCATTGGTTTTAGTAGACCAAGAATAAGCTCAACTATTTCCCTTGTCTACAGTGACTTCAATAATTGTGAGTTCTCCTCAACCTATTAAGGAACAAGAAATAAGTGAAATAATCTAAGCTATCTGTGACTCGAAGATATGAGCAAACACACTGGGCTCTATTACAATCTTCACGCAAACGTTTGCACGCGCGCAAAAAACGCATTTACGTGAGGGGAAAAACCCTTTGCGCAGAACGTCGTAATACAATGTCAGCGCAACAAACGCACGTATACTTCTTTTTTTTGCAATTCAAAGTTTTTATTTTGAAAAAGAGTCAGCTTAACCACATACAAAGCATGGAATGGCCTCGCAGGGCCATGAAACGTCAAAGAAAACACATGAGGAGAAAACAAAGAAGTCATCTAAGAGATATGGTCAGCAATACAACGGATTGAGATATAACAGTACTTCTGCGAAAAACATCTCCCGCCGGGGGATCTCAGAGAAAGAAGGCAATATTCCGGGGGAAATAAACAAATCCGCATTATCTGCCTCAAAAGGTGTGTCAAAGTGGGAGGGGGAAAGAGAAGAGAGGAAGAGAAGGAGAAAAAAAAAAAGGGGGGGGGAAACATGCACCAGGAATGCCCCAGGGCTGAAAAAAACTAAATGAAAGAATAATGGGGGTGGCAAAGGCCCATGTGTGTCCTTCCTGGCTCACTCCCGAGTGTCTAGATGACTATGGGAGGCCATGGAAGTGTGTAGGACACTAGGGCAGGGCGTACGAGGCCCAAGTATGGTGGACAGAGCCATGGTGGCCACCACAGTGGCACGCCTCGAAACAGCCCTATGACGCCAAAAGAAGAGGGGGGAAATGTGGAGCTGGTCGCAGTCCGGTGCGTGCTTGAGAGAATAAAAAAAAAAAAGCAGAAATCTTCATATCAACGCCCAAGTCCAATAAAGTCCTCAGAGACAGCGCAAGGGTGGCGGGGGGGAACAGAGACAGCTCGGGGGCAGTGGGAGTGGGACAGAGCTATCCGGAGAAAGTGGACACTAGGGGAACGGGGAAAACTTATAACAGGGCCAAAGTAACGGCAACCAGGGGGGGACCGGTCAACCCGGCTCCAATCGTTGGTCCCGAGGCATCACCGGTACCACTCCGAGCCCCAGTCTGGTCACCACGGCTCGGGCTTCTTCTAGGGTCGTCGTTGCGAGTGTCTCCCCTTCAACGGCTATCAGAAGGGCGCCCGAAGACCCCCAGCGATAACGGATCTCATGCTGACGGAGCAGGGTAGTAACCTCCTTGAAGCGTCTCCGGGCTGCTAGCAGCAGGAAAGGGACATCACGGAATATAGTGAGCTGGCTGCAGGCGTAAATTATCTGGAAGGATGGCCCTACGGCCGCCAGTATGCGGGCCTGTGTGGCCACATCCACCACCACAACAATAATGTCCCGTGGCGCCTCAGCAGGAGCAGTAGCTGCTTTACGAATCCGTACAGCTGATACAACCGGGGCTCGGGGTGTACCTCCCACTGTCGGCAGAAGATGTAACATCAGGCCCACTACGTACCCCAACAGTCCATCGTCCGTCACGCTCTCAGGGACCCCCCGAAGCCGTAGGTTGCGCCGTCAATGTCGAGACTCAAGAGCCAGCACCGCCGTACTAAGATGGTCAACCTGTTTCTGGAGATCCGTGACTCTGGTATCAAACATCACCTGAGCTTTCTCCACTTCGGCAGTTCAGACATCCACAGCTCCAATCCTGGACTGGAGGGTCTCCACTGCTGAACGGACCTCCTGCAAATCCTGACGCCAGAGGCCTCGGAACTCCCCCATCACCCTGTGCAGGTCATCCACTGTGAGCGGGGGTGGCACCACCGACCGCCGTTCGTCCGTGTCCAGTGTTGTAGCCAGGGGTTCCGAGTCCTCCTCTGAGGAACCATAGTAGGCGGAGGCCTTGCCATGTCGGTGCCGCGCTCCCGAGGCACTTCCCGCGCAAAGCGACTGCCGGATGTCTTGGAGGTGAAGTCCCTCAGCCCCCGAGCCTTTCCTCGTTTTCTTCCCCACCTGGCCAGGCATAATTTCAACAGGCAGATGCGTGGTAAATCAGGGGAGTGTCCGCGTGTAGGCCGCAAGATGGCCGCCGTCCACCTTAGGTCGTCCAGTAAGGTAGCTCCTCGTCCCGTCCTGACCTACTCCTCAGGCTCCAAAGTCAACCTGCCGCTGCCCGGAGTGTTCCCCCAGCTGGTCAAGGAGAGCTCGCCAAAAAAAAAGTCAGCAGGGTGGGCACAGCGCCCGATATCAGATGGTGTCGCGGGGAGCTCGTACAAATGGCGACTGCTCTTCCCTGCTTCCAGACACGCCCCTCCGCACGTATATTTCTACCGCAGTTGAACCTGCGCGAACGCTGCGCGAGCTTACTGTGCGTCACGCGTCCTATACTTAACATTGTGAGTGCAAATGCGTTTGTGCGCTGATACGCGGATGGTATTACAATCTATGCGCAGTTTGTAACGCACAGCGCTTGCGTACATAATTTTAGCAAGTCCTAAAAGCTGGTGTTGTTAATGGCAAATCTGAACGTCCTGGCCGAAACCACATACACCAGCCCAAAAACAAAATGCAGCAAAACAAGTATAGTTACACATTCTACACATACCCAAAAAATAAATTTGAGAAGTAGTGTGTTTTTTTTTATTGATGCAGCATATATGCGCAGATTGACTTTGACAGGCTCAAAAACTTAACGTGAGACAATTAAGGTTCTTAATTCTGATTGGATGAAAGGCGTGAAAAAAGCAGTCCGCACACTGATTTCTGCGCGCAACGGTACTGCGTGCGTGTTTTTGCGCGTCTGTATTACGCGTATTATTTTTTGATGGATGAAAAAATGCGCAAGGATTGTAATACCTGCGCTGATTTACGCGCATTAACGTTTGACGCTTAGCGCAAAAATTCATGTGTTTACAGTGCATTTTTGCGTGAAGAATGTAATAGAGCCCACTGACTGGCCAAAGTCAACGCCTACTATACAAGCCTGTTACGATCTGGGGTTGCTTCCGTTGCACAGATCTAGGTTCAGCAACATTACGTGCCCACAAAATGAGGTCATGTGATTTTTTTCTCCCCTGATGGCACCGCGGGCATATACCAAGATGTCAATGCCAGGATTCATCAGACTCAAATTGTGCCCGAGTGGGTCAGGGAGCAGGAGATGTCATTTTCACAAATGGATTGGCCACCACACAGACCCCATTGACAATCTTTGAGATAATGTGCTGGAGAAGACTTTACGCAACTCTTCGACTCTCCCATCATCAATACAAGATCTTGGCCATAAATTAATGCAATGTAGACAAAGCAAAAGGTGGTCTAATGAAATATTGGAGTGTGTGCCTCATTGTTTGGCCAGGCAGCGTAGACAATAAGTAGACTGGAAATGAAACAGTCACACGTATTATTTATATTATGATTGTAATAAACCTTCCAAAATGTGATGCACACATCCCCTAAAGTACACACACTTAAGTTCTACTGCTTTTGTCCCTATACTTTCCTAGAAGAAGCAGCAAAATTATCAGGGTTATTCAGAGAGAGGTGAAAAGCAGGAGAATGACTGGAGAATGGAAAATTCTAGGTCAGAATAGCCAATTTGGAAAGTGAGATAAATGGGAGAATTTTTCTGGTTTGGCTATTTTGACCTACAATTTTCACTTCTCCAGTCATTCTCCTGGTTTTCACCTCTCTCTGAATAACCCTGTATGTGTTTTTGGATCCTCATGAGCTTGTCTATATAGACAGGCAGAAAGAATATTATGATAAAAAGCCGCAGACCAATTGCGACCGATGTACGCATGATCTCAGTGATATCAAAATTTGAAGTTTCGGCGACTGTAAAAAAAAAAAAAAAAAAGCATATATTAGAACGTCTAATTTTCCAAAAAAGACATCTAGATTTCCAGAGACAAGACGGGCAGACAAGCTGTAATCCAAAAAGCCACACAGAGGGTTTACGTGAAGATAATGACACCTCTAGCGCGCAAATCATGTTTACTTTGACTTTTATAAAGAGGTAATTTGCGAGAGCAGAGATAATCCTAGCACACTTTATAATTTGAAAGTCATTTGAAATGTGTGATGGCATGCAGCTGATTACTTGCTGCCTTCTCCAGCAAATTAATCAGTATTTAATCCAGAGACGGTAATGAGATGAGATAAAAATAACTTATGCGTTCTGCTAGTCATTGTGTGTGTGTATTCCAACTTTTATATAGATATAGATATATATTCTTTATAAATGCAGGAATTAGCGGAGCACGGGGTAAGACGTCCCATTTGTTTAAATATATGAATTTAATTAATCTTTAAGTCATAACAATGCGATATGGAAACGAAGCACAATCAGAGAAGTTTGCAAACAGCTCATATTGCGATTGCCATGTCTGTAGCTGTTGGCATATGTTGGCTGACATGTTTTATATCAGTTTATATGTGAGGATGATCATATAGCAGCACGCTATTGGAGTTGGTGTACAAATCTGTCTCCAATCTCGCCATATTTACCTGTTATACAATTTTTGTGATTACTAACTCCCAAGTATTTAAAGGGATACTCTAGGGTTAAAGCAGGAGAGGGAAACAAAGGGGTTAAACATTAACCGGCTCTGATCCCTTCCACACCCCTTCCTCTCATTTTATCCCTTTTAGTAAGGGTTGTCAAACTCCATCCCAGATGTTGATAAACTACAAATCCCATGATTCTCTGTCCATCTAATACATTCAACGAATTCTGGGAATTGTAGGCCATCAACATGTGGAGGGCCGGAGTTTGGCTGCTTTGCTTTATATAATTGTAAAACCTTTCTGCTTCAGCACTGGTTCAGACATGACTTGCTGCCGGCCTCCTTGGAGCTACAGCAGTCGTATGTAAAGCAAACACTCGAGCGAGCATCCAGCCAATCCAATGGCTCTCCGTGTAAGTGCTTTGAGAACAATTAGAGGGACAAAAGGGACCATCTTTCAAGTTTTGATCCTTGAAGATGAGATCAGTACTCGCTAAACTTTTGATTATGGCTGGAACTAAACCCCTGATCTTGGAGGACTGAGTCAGCACTCTGAGGGTACTCAAATGCAGCATGAGGATACTCAAGTCACTGTGTCCCCCCAAACTACATTAAGTGGTCACAGTGCTTAAGGGCTTTTTAAAGCACTAATATATCATCTACAGTATGTATTGTTTTATCATTCATAATTTCTAGAAGATAAAAGGTTTAACCCATTCGCTGCGGATGACGTGTGGGGGACATCCTGCAGATTACCTGATTTGTGCGGAGGATGTTCCCCACACATCATGGGGTCTTCGCAGCGAATGGGGGGAGCCCCCTGCCTCTTGGGACGTAGTTCCGGGTCGATCTGACTTCATGGAAGTCAGACCACCCCATTAGACCCCTCCCGTTGCACTGTCATCATCAATCTGGGGCGCCTTGATAATATTTTCAGGGGTCCCTCAGCAGAGCCAGGAGAGTGCCTGAAGGGGAGGGCGGTCCTCTGGGCCCTCTTTCTCCCGATTGGTAAAGGCCACAACGATAAGAGAGGCATCACTGAAAAGGTCACTGTCTGACACTTACCTGCTAGTCCCACAATCCTATGGAAATCAATATGACAGAGACAGGGTGTCCTTTGTACCCCCATATCTCCCGTCCTGATCAATGGCAGCTAGAGGGTCATGATTCTTGTCATTGGAAAGGCCAGAGCATGGGTAAAAAAATTCTAAAAAATAAATAAGTAAAAATTTAAATAAACGAAGAGAAAAATGTCTTTCTTTTAATGCAGCGCTATTGTTCACTTTCCAATTATAATGTGAACAATGATGCTGCACTAACTCACCTTCTCATTTCCCACGATGAAACTTATTTTCACAGAAAAATACAGAAACAGGTACCCATTTCTAACAAGAGTTTATGCTCAGAGGACTAAAATTTTGGGAGCACCCTCTGGAGCCCAAAAGCAAATTAAATCTAGCAGTGAAGGGGTTAAATGAAATAAGAATTGGAAATAAATGGATATAACCCCCCCTACACACACACACACACACAGCCAGCACTACAGAAAAATCAAATACGCTTCTGCTGTTCTCTTTTTGTAGGACATTAAGTGATTCCAGTGTTTATGCAACATCCGAAGCTTCAAGCATCAGCCGATCTTTCATTACGGCTTCCAGACCATTTCTCTTCTGGTAATTTTGACTTTTCTTTGAGTGAGAATAAAAACAGTGTAAAATTTAGTAGGCTGATCCCGCGGATAAAACACGAGAGAAACGTATAACCGTAAATCTAATTCTTTTGCGCTTTTCTGCTGAATGCAAACATTTTTAAAAGGGCTCAGCATTTTTTAAATATATTTATTGCGCCTTTTTCGTGATGTAGTGCACTTTAAAAAGAGCAGACGTCATTCGCTGCCAGTTTATTGGTTGTGCAAATAATCTTCCTACTTCTCAATTGATGTTTAGAGATAAAATTGTAAAATGATAACTGAGTGCTAAAATGGGTTTTTCTCCTTTTAGATTGCTTTATACCCGTGTATAAATATTAAAGACATATTGGTGTTAAATACTACTACGTATAGAGCAAGGAAAGAAAGAAAGAAAGAAAGAAAGAAAAAGGAAGATAGACTGAAAGATGGATAGATAGATAACTAGCTTGACTGAAAGACAGATAAGTAGGCAGAGAAACGTATAGATACTGTAGATAGATATGGATAGATATAGATTGATATAGATAGATATGGATAGATAGATAGATATGGATAGATAGATATGGATTGATAGATAGATAGATAGATAGATAGATAGATAGATATGGATAGATAGATAGATATGGACTGATAGATAGATAGATAGATAGATAGATAGATAGATATGGACTGATAGATAGATAGATAGATAGATAGATAGATAGATAGATAGATAGATAGATAGATATGGATTGATAGATAGATAGATAGATAGATATGGATAGATAGATAGATATGGATAGATAGATATGGACTGATAGATAGATAGATAGATAGATAGATAGATAGATAGATAGATAGATAGATAGATAGATAGACTAACAGGCAGGTGGATAGAGCAATAGACAGACTAAAGATATATGGACAGATAGGTAGATAAACAGAAAACTCTGTAGAAGGATAAATAGATATACTGAAAGATAGATAGAAAGAAAGATGAAGAGACTG